>CM016623.1:111889285-113089285 GCA_005393395.2 Gossypium australe
GATTGTGTATTGTTTCAATTGTTGAATAGCAAAAATTGAAATTGTATGAATATATTGGGAATGACAAACTTATGTTGAATTGGTTTAGTAAAATTAAGTTATATGGTTTTAATGATATGATTATTATGTTTATAATTTGAATTATGGTAATACCACTGAGTATATGTATACTCAGCGTACGGTTGCTTCCGTGCGCAGGTTGTAGAAGTCAAATACTGAACCAGCATCCGAAGCCAGACCCGACTTCAGCAAACCTTTGGTGATGTATATTTCCTTTTATAATGTGGCATGTACGTAGGTTGTGTATAAATGTTATTATGTTTTGAATGTAAATGTTAAAAATGTTAGTATTACAAGTTTAAGAATTATAATGAAAGGAGTATATTTATTTTATCTAACTAATATTTTGATAAATTTAAGTTGATATTATATTGATTGAGTTTGATTAGAAGGTATTTAGAATAGAATGAATTTATCAAATGAATTGGTTAATTGGTTATTTATTGAAATGAATACGATTTATTTTACAGGGGGTTTTATATATTAATAAGCAGAAATGCTGCCGAAATTTTATTAAACAAAATTTATATTTGCAAATTGTCTGATATGTCCGGTAATGCCTCGTAACCCTGTTCCGGCGATGGTTCGGGGTTAGGGGTGTTACATTTATTGGTATCAGAGCTATCAGGTTTAGTCGATTCTCGGGCTAAATCGGGCTCGAAAGTGAGTTTAGAAGTACATGCCACTATTGAGTCGAAGCTGAGTGGGGTTTTTGGATGCTGACATATATATTTATTTGATTTTGTTTTATAGATAAAATGTCAGACGAAAGAATGTATGATGTTGAACAGGAAATGCATACTGGAAATCGAGAAATTGAAGAAACTGAATCTGTTACACCTACTGTAAATCCGTTAAATAACCAACCTCCTAATGTAAGAAGAGAAAGAGATAACTCACAACTGTTAAGAGCTATAGCCGATGCATTGCAACATGTAGCGGAAACTGTACCTGCTACTACATCAGTACCTACGGTTAGACGGGCCCCGATTAAAGAGTTAAGAAAATATGGTGCCACGGAGTTTTCGGGACTAAGAGGTCTTGATCCGTCTATTGCTGAGAATTGGATAGAATCAACAAAAGAGTTTTGCAACAATTAGATTGCACCCCCCGAGAGAATCTGATATGTGCTGTATCATTGTTACAAGGGGAAGCATATCTCTGGTGGGAATCTGTTGTTAGACATTTACCGGATGATCAGGTAACCTGGGATTTGTTTCAAAAAGAATTTCAAAAGAAGTATTGGGGAAATGTATATTGAAGAGAAAAAGCAGAGTTTTTAATGTTGAAACAGGGTAATATGTCAGTATTGGATTATGATCGAGAGTTTACTAGATTGAGCAGGTATGCTTCAGAATATATTCCAACAGAGGCTGATAGTTGTAAACGGTTTTTTACGGGGATTAGAGATGAAATAAAACTACAATTAGTGTCCCAGCGAATTACTGAATTTGTTGATTTGATCGAAGGGCCAAAATGATAGAGCAAGTCTTGGGACTTGATAAAAAGTCAGAAACAGTTGGATTGACCAGGAAACGAGTAGGAGCAACTAGTTCAAATCCACTACCAAAGAGATCTAGAGAATTCAGAGGTGGTTGGAGATCAAGCTTTCGATCTGATAGAGGTGACGGAAACAGAGGAAAACAGATTACTATTTCCACCGGTAGTGTAAAAGCTCCACCCCGGGAAAATGAATATCCTGAATGTAACTATTGTGGAAAAAGACATTTTGGTGAATGCTGGAAGAAAATTGGAGGATGTTTTCGTTGTGGCTCTACTGAACACTTTATTAAAGATTGTTCGAAAACTCAGAGTAGTACACCTACCACATCTCAGAGATCAGTATCGACTGCCAGAGGTAGAGGAATGTCTAGAGGAGGTTTTGTTTCGAGTAGCTAGTAGAGGCAGTGATATAGCTACACAACAGTCAGAGGCTAGAGCACCAGCCAGAGCATACGTAGTTCGGACCCGTGAAGAAGGCAATGCTCACGATGTGGTGACAGGTATATTTTTATTGTATTCTGAGCCTATTTATGCTTTAATTGACCCGGGTTCATCACATTCATATATTAATTTAAAATTAGTTGAATCGGGGAAGTTAGAATCTGAAATGTCTAGAGTTTTCATAGAGGTGTCTAGCCCTTTGGGACAAACAGTGTTAGTAGACAGAGTATGCCGGAGGTGCCCGTAATACATGATAAAATGTTTCCTGTGGATTTCTGATCATGCCTTTTGGCGATTTTGATATCATTTTGGGTATGGATTGGTTATCTGAACATGGGGTAGTTTTGGATTGCTATAAAAAGAGGTTTAGTATTCAGGCAGAAAATGGGGACAGAATTGAAGTGAATGGCATCCGTACCAGTGGTTCGACACGTATCATTTCAGCTACAAAAGCTAACAAGTTATTACAGCAGGGTTGTTCAGCGTATTTGGCATATGTTATTAATTCTGATTCAGTGGGAAGCCAATGTAGCCAGATTAGGACTGTATGCGAGTTTCCAGATGTATTTCCAGAAGAACTACCGGGTTTACCACCTGATAGAGAGGTTGAATTTGCTATTGAGGTGTATCCAGGTACAGCACCAATTTCTATACCTCCGTACCGAATGTCGCCTACTGAATTGAAAGAGTTGAAGGTGCAGTTACAGGATTTATTAGATCGAGGATTTATCCGACCGAGTATTTCACCTTGGGGAGCTCCAGTATTGTTTGTTAAAAAGAAAGATGGTTCTATGCGGTTGTGCATTGATTATCGACAGTTGAACAAAGTGACGATCAAAAACCGGTATCCTTTGCCTCGTATAGACGACTTGTTTGATCAGCTTAAGGGAGCTTCAGTATTTTCTAAAATTGATTTGAGATCCGGGTATTATCAGCTGAAGGTGAAGGAAAGTGATGTGCCTAAGACTGCCTTCCGTACTCGTTATGGCCATTATGAATTTTTGGTGATGCCGTTTGGATTGACCAATGCTCCAGCTGCTTTTATGGATTTGATGAATCGCATTTTCCAGCCGTATCTAGATCAGTTTGTGGTGGTTTTTATTGATGATATATTGGTATATTCAAAACAGAGGCAGAACATGATCAGCATCTTCGAAAGGTTTTACAGATTCTGCGGGAAAAACAGTTGTATGGGAAATTAAGTAAATGTGAATTCTGGTTGTCTGAAGTGGTATTTTTAGGACATGTGGTATCTGCTGATGGGATTAGAGTTGACCCGAAGAAGATCGAAGCAATTGTTCAGTGGAAAGCGCCAAAGAATGTGTCTGAGGTACGTAGTTTTCTCGGTTTGGCTGGATATTATCGAAGATTTGTAAATGGATTCTCGAAAATAGCAATGCCGATGACTAAACTACTACAGAAGAATGTTCCTTTTATCTGGGATGATCAGTGCCAGAATAGTTTTGAGACTTTGAAGCAAATGTTGACAGAGGCACCGGTATTAACATTACCAGAGTCGGGAAAAGATTTTATTGTGTACAGTGATGCTTCTTTGAGTGGTTTGGGTTGTGTATTGATGCAAAATGGAAAGGTTATTGCATATGCATCTAGACAGTTGAAGTCGCATGAACGTAATTACCCGACACATGACTTGGAGCTAGCTGCAGTAATTTTTGCTTTAAAGATTTGGAGACATTATCTTTATGGCGAGAAATGTTACATTTACACAGATCATAAAAGTCTCAAATATCTGCTGTCACAGAAAGATTTAAATTTAAGGCAAAGACGGTGGATCGAGCTTCTAAAAGATTATGATTGTGTTATAGATTATCATCCAGGAAAAGCAAATGTGGTAGCTGATGCATTGAGCAGGAAAGCTGCGATTGAATTACGAGCAATGTTTGCTCGGCTTAGTGTTAATGATGATGGAAGCTTGTTAGCTGAGTTAAAGGTTAAGCCAATGATGTTAGAGCAGATTAAAGCAGCTCAGATGGAAGATGTCAAATTATTAAAGAAAAGAGAAATGGTTCAGAATGGTACAGTCGAAAATTTTAGTATTGATGAACATAATTGTTTGAGGTTTCAAAATCGGATTTGTGTTCCAACTACTTCTGAATTAAAGAAGATGATTCTTCAAGAAGCACACGATGGTACTTTTGCGTTGCATCCGGGTGGAACAAAATGTATCGTAATTTAAGGGAGCACTATTGGTGGCCAGGAATGAAGAAAGATATAGTTGAATATGTCAGTAAATGTTTGACTTGCCAACGAGTAAAGGCAGAACATCAGGTACCGACAGGGTTACTCCAGTCTATTAGTATTCCTGAATGGAAATGGGATAGTATTACTATGGATTTTGTTACGGGGTTGCCACTGTCAGAGAGCAAAAAGAATGCCATTTGGGTGATAGTTGATCGACTTACTAAGTCTGCTCATTTCATAGCAGTCAGGACTGATTGGTCTTTACAGAAGCTTGCTGAAGTATATATCCGAGAAATTGTGAGACTGCATGGCATTCCAGCATCTATAATTTCCGACCGAGATCCACGATTTACATCGAGATTTTGGAAGCAGTTACATGATTCTTTGGGTACTCGGCTTAATTTTAGTACTGCATTTCATCCACAAACCGACGGACAATCAGAACGGGTAATTCAAATTTTAGAAGACATGCTTCGGGCTTGCATTATTGACTTTGAATCAGGTTAGGAACGATACTTGCCATTAGCTGAATTTGTTTATAATAATAGTTATCAATCTAGTATTCAAATGGCTCCATATGAAGCATTATATGGTCGAAGATGTCGATCACCGGTATGTTGGACAGAGTTGAATGAGAAAAAGATTGTTGGACCGGAATTAATTCAGGAGACAGAAGAAGTAGTTAAAAAGATCAAAGACAGGTTGAAAGTAGCTTTTGACAGACAAAAGTCTTATGCAGATCTAAAGCGACGAGATATAGAGTATTCTGTGGGTGATAAAGTGTTTTTAAAAGTATCACCTTGGAAAAAAATTTTGAGATTTGGTCGCAAGGGAAAATTAAGTCCTCGTTACATTGGGCCATATGAAGTAATTGAAAGAATCGGACCGGTTGCCTATCGATTAGCTTTACCTCCGGAATTACAGAAAATTCATGATGTTTTTCATGTTTCCATGCTACGAAGGTATCGATCGGATCCATCTCATATTATTTCTACTGAAGACATTGAGATTAGACCGGATTTGTCATATGAAGAAGAATCGGTTCAAATACTAGCTCGAGAAGTGAAAGAATTAAGAAACAAACGAGTCCCTTTGGTAAAAGTATTGTGGAGAAGCCATAATGTAGAAGAAGCAACTTGGGAACCGGAAGAAACTATGAGAACACAGTATCCTCATCTATTCTCAGGTAAATTTCGAGGACGAAATTTATTAAGGGGGGGAGAAATGTAACGACCCGAAATCCGTGGGCACCAGAAAAAAAAAAAGTGTTATCGGGCCTCTGTCTTAGTAAATCGAGTTAGTAAATAATCATTAGGAGTAATTATGAGTCTAGTAGTGTGCTTAATTAGATTTTTATTTAGTGAATTTAGCTTAATTGAGAGTAATTAGGAAAAAGGATCAAATTGAATAAGGAGTAAAAGTCTAATTGTAGATTAAAAGAAAATAAAAGGACCAAAATGGCAATTATGCCATTTAGCATAAGTTGAGGCGGCATAAGCTTAAAAAAAATCTGAGATTTTATGTGTTAAAATATATTATTAATATTATTAAATAATTATATTAATATATATTATATTATATAATAAAGTAAATAGTAAATGAAATAATAAAAAAAAAAGAAACAAAGAAGAACAGAAAAGAACAGAGAGCATACGAAACAAGCAGGAAAGAAAGAAGAAAAAGACGGAAAAAGGAAAAACTAAAGATTCAAGGTTTTAAACTTTAAAAGGTAAGTCAATCAAGTCCTATTCTTTTAATTTTGATGTTTTAGAAGCTTTAAAGCAAGATTTTGATGAAACTAAGTTGATATTTTGAGAGTTTATTGGTTTTTAAGTTTTTATGTTAAAGAAAAAGATGAACAAGGGGTTAAATTGAATGAAATTTAAGTTAGAGTTAGTAAAAGGATTAAATGTAAAGTAAGCTATAAGTTTTGTATTATAGGGATTGATTTGGAAGAAATTATAAATTAGGGTTTTATTATGAAAATTTTGTAATCAAGTTGAATATGGAAGGAATTTAAGTAGAATCAAGCATGAATTAAGTTAAGAAAATAAGTAAACTTAACTAGGATTTAATTGCAAAATAAATCATAAGAAAACAGATTTAAGACAGCAGCAATAGAGTAACTTTGAAAATTCACCAAAAATCGTAGAAATGGAATTAGAAGTTGAGTGAGATATGAAATTAAAGCTTATTGAGTCTATTTTCATATGAAAGAAACAGAGATAGCAAATAAGTTCTGTATTGTGAGATATTTAAATTTTAGTGAAACTGGTTCAGGGTGATTTCGAGATCCCCTGTTCTGACTTGTAAAAATCATTAAAAATTGTATAAAAATGATTTTGGAACATAATTATATGGTTAAATTCCTTAATGAGTCTAGTTTCAAATGAGCTAAACAAGGAGGCCATCTAAATTCTGTACAAAGAGTAATTTAATTCGTAGTGAAGAGAGGTCAGAGCAGTTGGACAGTGAAACAGGGGAAACTTTAAGAATAATCTGGTATTGATTGGCCATACCAAAAATTCTGAAAAATTTACAGTAAAAATATATATGAGTCTAGTTTCGGGAAAAATTTACGGATCTTAATTTGGAGTTCCGTAGCTCCAGATATAGATGATTTAGTGACAATGACTCAGGTAGACAGCCTAGAAAGAACTTATAAGTAAATAATAGAATTGTGTATAAAAGATGTGGAATGAAGAGGAAGAGTAGAAATTGAATAAAATTCAATTATTTATTGTAATTTAATGTTGTAATTAATAATGTAAATTATTATTTTCGTAGCTAAAAAGGAACTCGAGGCATCAACCCATAAAGGAAAGGAGAAGGTTACCGAGGAATGATCAAGCAAATTCGGGTTTGTATTACTATAATTCAAGCTATTTATTTATTCATTAAATATTAGATTAATTTATGGATATGGTAAGTAAATTATAAGGTAAGTGTTTTTATTGAATTGAATGGAAATTGAGTTGAATGATGAATATGTATTGAAATTGAATTGTATGTGGTTTGAAATGGAAAAGTGTAATTAATATTGAAATTGAATTTATTATGAAATGAAAATGAAATTGAGAACTGAAATACCCTATTAACTAGTCGGGCTGAGTCGGATATAATTGGCATGCCATAGGACATGGAAGAGTACGGGATTTTGCCGGCTTACTGATCAGGCACTTACGTGCCGACTACTGTTACTGTTACTGTTACCGATTCGACACTTTGTGTGTCATATACTGTTACTGTTACCGTTACAGGTTCAGCACTTTGTGTGTTGAATACTGATATTGTTACTGTTACCGATTCGACACTTTGTGTGTCGTATACTGTTACCGTTAAGGCACATTGTGCCGTACTGGAGTGTTGGGTTGGAATCCGTGTATCCGTTAAGGTCCGAGTCTGTTAATAGGGGTAAATAAGGAAAAGGTTAAATTGAATAAAATGAAATGGTTGAGCCATTGAAAGAAATGCGAAAATAGAACATGAACTGAAAAATGTGATTGGAATATGAGTATGAAAATGGAAAGTATGAACCATTGGTTCAAGAAATGGATAGTAGCTTAACCTGATTGTGTATTGTTTCAATTGTTGAATAGCAAAAATTGAAATTGTATGAATATATTGGGAATGACAAACTTATGTTGAATTGGTTTAGTAAAATTAAAGTTATATGGTTTAATGATATGATTATTATGTTTATAATTTGAATTATGGTAATACCACTGAGTATATGTATACTCAGCGTACGGTTGCTTCCGTGCGCAGGTTGTAGAAGTCAAATACTGAACCAGCATCCGAAGCCAGACCCGACTTCAGCAAACCTTTGGTGATGTATATTTCCTTTTTATAATGTGGCATGTACGTAGGTGTGTATAAATGTTATTATGTTTTGAATGTAAATGTTAAAAATGTTAGTATTACAAGTTTAAGAATTATAATGAAAGGAGTATATTTATTTTAATCTAACTAATATTTTGATAAATTTAAGTTGATATTATATTGATTGAGTTTGATTAGAAGGTATTTAGAATAGAAAATGAATTTATCAAATGAATTGGTTAAATTGGTTATTTATTGAAATGAATACGATTTATTTTACAGGGGGTTTTATATATTAATAAGCAGAAATGCTGCCGAAATTTATATTAAACAAAATTTATATTTGCAAATTGTCTGATATGTCCGGTAATGCCTCGTAACCCTGTTCCGGCGATGGTTCGGGGTTAGGGGTGTTACAGGGTTTATCATCTGTATTAATAATATAATCTGATAGTATATTAAATCCTATAACACCTGTATGTAAATTAGATTGAATTCCTCCAATAAGTGCTTTTATTGGATTTTCAAATCTTTTATCTAATAACACTGCTAAAATAGGAACATCATGACCTCTTCTAAATAATGCTCTAATTGTTATCATGATAACTCCTAAATGTATATATCTGACCTGAGGATAGTTTTTTCTAATCCTTTTTATTTTTTCTTTTGTAAATAAGGGGATTTCTGTTAATCCTCCTTTGGTATCTTTAGCTACTGTATTACCACTAATTTTTTCTATGTGTCTTTTTGACCATATTTTAAACTTAGAAATTTTATATATTTCTTCTTTAGAAATATGATTTTTATTGATTTTTTCAATTATATCATCAGAGAAATCAATTTCTTCTCCAATTATATTTCCTAACTTAATATCCTGTTGTTCAGAATTAGGAATTTCTTCTAAATGTTTATTAGAACTATTTCCCAACATAAAGATATATTCATCAAAATCTGTATCAGACTCTGTTTCTGATAATAATTCATATAATATTTCAGTAGGATTTATTTCTTCACTAAAACAAATTTCTAAATCTTGTTCTTCAAGATTTTTAATCATTTTTCTAGCGCTTTTGCCTTTGTTAGGACAAAATGTTGCTATATGACCTTCTTCGTCACAAATAAAACATTTACATATTTGCTTTTTAGTATTTTTAGAAGTTTTTCTTCTAACAAATTTTTTCTTTTTATTATTATTAGCATGATCTTTATTTCCTGGTTTCCATTTGGCTAATTTATATTTTTTATATTTTTTATAGGTTTTTGGTCGTACAGGGCTACAGCCAAATTCCCATTCTCCTTCTAACATTTTTGTACAATATCTATGGCTTAATCTATTTTTGACTTGTTTAGCCGCTTTATTCTGTAAGCAATGTAATAGAATTCTTTCTTTAGCAAAATTAATTCTATTACCTATTGTATCTATATCTCCTATCTCTTTATTATTATCATTACTATGTTTTATAATGAAAGAAGCATATTTGTTTATGCAAATTTCATCCCAAGGTGGGGGTAACTTATGAAAATATTGATTTCTCCAAAAGTCTATACTTTCATTTTTTAATTTTTGATATTCATGTAGAAACTTTTTAGAGAATTCGTCTAAATATCTAATATCACATAATTTTAATTTTGACAAGGTGTAGCTGGATTGACTATCCTGGTCTTTTTTATTAGTATAACCACAAAATTCTATTTTTAGAATTGAGGTTAATCCTTTTAATAAATCCTTAGGAGAACTTATTTGATTAATAAGTTGACCTTTTTGTTCTCTTCCTTTCTCAGATTCTTCCCAACGCCTGAGAAATTGTAGAACATCACCTTGAAAAGTTCCAACAAAATAGTTTAAAAACTTTTCTTTTGACCAGACTGTACTGTTGTTGTTTACAACAATAGTCATGGATTGTGCCCAATCATCTATAGTTTTTTCATAGTCTGACAAAGGAATATTTGTTAAGTCTAAATATATTCCTCCTTGAGCAACATTTCTTTTGTTAAGATCTCCTACACTATAAGGTATGGGTATAGGTTGACTAGTTTCTCCTGGTGTTTCCAGTTTTATGTCATTAGTAGCTATATTTCAGATATCTGTATATATACATATATATATCATATATTAATATCATTAATATATGCATATCCGGTAATGATATCTTTATGGATTATTTCTGAAATATAACTTGTCACCAGATGACATGTATTCAATAGTACTTACTGGTTTAGAAGTACTAGCATTATTGGTTTTATCAATTATCCAGTCTTTTGGAATCGATAAATCTTTTAAATGTAATAGCTTTGGTTGAATTTCTGTAGTAAATTTATTGGGCTCAAAAAGCTCAATAATTTTATTATTTATTTCTTTTATTTCAACCTCTGCCGTATTAGTATATTCATTAATAGAAGTCCAGCTGATTGCTAAATCTTCTGCTAAATCACTAATATCAGAATTTTTTGTCTGAATTCTAAGGCATAGACACTCTTCTATTAGAGGATCTGTTATAGAGATAAAGTAATTTGGTTTTACCTTAAATCCTATAACACCTGTATGTAAATTAGATTGAATTCCTCCAATAAGGGCTTTTATTGGGTTTTCAAATCTTTTATCTAATAACACTGCTAAAATAGGAACATCATGACCTCTTCTAAATAATGCTCTAATTGTTATCATGATAACTCCTAAATGTATATATCTGACCTGAGGATAGTTTTTTCTAATCCTTTTTATTTTTTCTTTTGTAAATAAGGGGATTTTTGTTAATCCTCCTTTGGTATCTTTAGCTACTGTATTACCACTAATTTTTTCTATGTGTCTTTTTGACCATATTTTAAACTTAGAAATTTTATATATTTCTTCTTTAGAAATATGATTTTTATTGATTTTTTCAATTATATCATCAGAGAAATCAATTTCTTCTCCAATTATATTTCCTAACTTAATATCCTGTTGTTCAGAATTAGGAATTTCTTCTAAATGTTTATTAGAACTATTTCCCAACATAAAGATATATTCATTAGAATCTGTATCAGACTCTGTTTCTGATAATACTTCATATAATATTTCAGTAGGATTTATTTCCTCACTAAAACAAATTTCTAAATCTTGTTCTTCAAGATTTTTAATCATTTTTCTAGCGCTTTTGCCTTTGTTAGGACAAAATGTTGCTATATGACCTTCTTCGTCACAAATAAAACATTTACATATTTGTTTTTTAGTATTTTTAGAAGTTTTTCTTCTAACGAATTTTTTCTTTTTATTAGCATGATCTTTATTTCCTGGTTTCCATTTAGCTAATTTATATTTTTTATTATATTTTTTATAGGTTTTCGGACGTATGGAATTACATCCAAATTCCCATTCTCCTTCTAACATTTTTGTACAATATTTATGACTTAATTTATTCTTGACTTGTTTAGCCGCTTTACTCTGTAAGCAATGTAATAGAATTCTTTCTTTAGCGAAATTAATCCTATTACCTATTGTATCTATATCTCCTATTTCTTTATTATCATTACTATGTTTTATTATTCTTTAAACTATCAATATTATCATCTATGTAAATTATTCGCTAATGTTATCAACTGTTAAAATAAAAGAATTCCCTGAAAAAATTGTTGATAAAAAACAACTTCAACAATTTCTAGGAATTGTTAATTATGGCAGAAATTTCTTCCCTAATTTGTCTAAAAAACTAGATGAGTTATATGAAAAACTCAAAAAGGACAAACCTTTTGAGTGGTCTAACAAAGATTCAGACATTATAAAACAAATAAAGTCTGAAATAAATTATATTCCAAAAGTTTATTTACCTAAACAAGGTGATAAATTAATTCTAGAAACAGATGCCTCAGAAAGAAATTGGGGATGTGTATTAAAAGCCAAAACAATGGCTAATGAAGAATTAATTTGTGGATATAGTTCTGGAAAGTTTAAACCAAACGAAATTAATTATGCTATTTATGAAAAAGAACTATTAGCAATAAAAAAGGAATAAAAAAATTCCTAATATATTTAGCACCAGAAAATTTTATTATTAAAACCGATAATCAAGCTGTTAAACAGTTTCTTACTAACAAAAGTTTAGAAACAGTACCTAGAAGGATTAGATGGTATAATGAATTATGCCAATTCAATTTTGAAGTTATATACATAAAAGGTACTAATAATATGATTGCTGATTTTCTTAGCAGGCCTTATAGATAGAGGTAAACAACCTCTAAAAGAAAATGATGGATGGAGAACTATCCATAAAAAACCCAACAAGAGAAAATCACCTATAAGTCCTAAACAAGGATTTATGGCTGCACCTGCAAAAATAATTCCTAAACAAGGATTTATGGCTGCACCAACACAGGTACAATTTTATCCTAACCAGGGATATTATTTACCATATCCATTGGTAAACCAACCAATTGGATCACATTCACCAACACAGGTGGATTATTCTCAATTTTCTCAAAAGCCTCCTACCGATTCTGAAATTCTCAAATATGCAGATGCTTTGTTGAAAAAACAACAAAACTCTGAATTCTCGAATCTAAAGGATTTTTATAATCCAGGCTTAACCCCAGAATATTACCATTTCATAAACAAGATATGGAAAAACCATATTTTGGAACAAAGGGCTAGTTTCAGAAAAGCTCTTACCCAATTCTCAGAATTCTTAGTTGAAAAAACAACTCAAGAAAAATCTGAAGAATTATTATTAAAAACTATATTATATAGAGATTGGGACGATGTCCTAATTGAATATATGGATATTAAGGAGATAAACAATCTTCTTGATACATTTCAATATTTTATTGATAAAGGGAGAAACACTCCTATTATTAATAAGATGTTTCGAAAATGTCTATATAACAAATGTAGACAAATTTTACCTTCAGAAATATTTTCGAGCCATTTGCAAACAGCAAGCTCTATTTTTAGAAAAGTTTTCGAAATATTTTTCACAGGCATATGTTTTTACAAATGATATGGGAGAAAAAACTCCTGCTATCAAATTTCGTTTAAATCATGAGCCATTTGATATAACCAGTATTGAATGGGGATTTGTTAAAGAAATAACAGTCCAAAATCTCTCTTTTGATTTATTAAAAGATTTTCCGGCGATAGTCAAATCCCGGCTATCAAACTTTGTAAACATAGACGATTTTGTCTATTACTTCCATATTGAGATAAACAGTCTCATTGGTATTGCTGAGGAAGAAAAATTTCATCAGCCTTATCAATTTGGAATATAAATACTATGTTTTCGGGAAAAGCCCTGGCAGCAGTAAGAGAAGATCCAGAACATTTGTCAAAAATCATTGATGAGTGTTATAATAATTTCAACAAGTATCAAGTCCAAGCAGGAATTGATCTTATGAGCATGGCTCGGCACCTTCTCCATCAAGACACTTATATGTTTTGGACCGATGGAAGAAGAATTTTAGCTTACGACACCGGAAAAAACCGGGAAGAAAGCAATGAAGAAGCCATTATGTTATTAACAAAAATAGCAGAGATGGAACTCGATGATTATCCGTTAACAGCGGAAATCAGAGAAGTATGGGAGCACTGGAACACACCAGCACCCTCACCAGAATCATTGCACCTTGACGAGATCGAGGAAATGAATCTGAGAAACATCCAAGAAGGATGAAGGCAAATTGGAAGATGACAACCAGTCAGCATCCAAATGACGCAGACAATGATGTAAGCAACAATCAATGTCATGACGCAAGCAATGATGCAAGCAGCATGTATTGCCAGAAAAAAAAAATTTTGGCGGTGACTTAAAAAGAAGGAAACCACCAAAAGACAAAAATGATGTCATGCATGATGGAAGCAACCATTTAATGCAATTGAAACGTGGAAGCAACCACAACAATTTTGACAGAAGACGGTGGAAGCAACCATCAAATCAAGATGGCTACGTGGAAAAAACATGAAGCCATTCTTATCAACATACTGTGCGGATTTCAATTGTAATTAAATTAGAGTCTTTCTTATCCAAACAATTATTTCGGACTTCAATTGTAATTAGATTCTAGTTTAGAAATTTTGTTATAAATAGGCATTGTTGTAGCCTGGAAAAGGCATCGAATCCTGAATGGGATTTTAGAATAGCTAAGTAGAGTTTTTAAGAAATCAAGAAATCTTTCTTGATCTTCCTTTTTGTAAATTATCTATTTTCTTCTTGTGAAATATTATTCTACGATATAATCCCTTCCGCTAGTGCATATCCCTCCCTCCCCCCGGTAATTGGTATCAGATATCCTATCAGAGGAGCCCCGGAGTAACGATTTCTGGAGTTCTTATATCGTAGTTATCATTGTAAGTTTCTATCTTTGTATCTGCAATTCTGTTTATTTCGCTGTTATTATCTCAAAACCCATATATCTGTCGTTAGTCTTCGTTGCCGTTGAGTTATTATTTTATCCCTATAAATAATTATGATATGGGGGAGGGAGGGATATGCACTAGCGGAAGGGATTATATCGTAGAATAATATTTCACAAGAAGAAAATAGATAATTTACAAAAAGAAAGATCAAGAAAGATTTCTTGATTTCTTAAGCAAAAACTAAAAACTCTACTTAGCTATTCTAAAATCCCATTCAGGATTCGATGCCTCTTCCAGGCTACAACAATGCCTATTTATAACAAAATTTCTAAACTAGAATCTAATTACAATTGAAGTCCGAAATAATTGTTCGGATAAGAATAGACTCTAATTTAATTACAATTGAAATCCGCACAGTATGTTGATAAGAATGGCTTCATGATTTTTCCACGTAGCCATCTTGATTTGATGGTTGCTTCCACCGTCTTCTGTCAAAATTGTTGTGGTTGCTTCCACGTTTCAATTGCATTAAATGGTTGCTTCCATCATGCATGACATCATTTTTGTCTTTTGGTGGTTTCCTTCTTTCTAAGTCACCGCCAAAATTTTTTTCTGGCAATACATGCTGCTTGCATCATTGCTTGCGTCATGACATTGATTGTTGCTTACATCATTGTCTGCGTCATTTGGATGCTGACTGGTTGTCATCTTCCAATTTGCCTTCATCCTTCTTGGATGTTTCTCAGATTCATTTCCTCGATCTCGTCAAGGTGCAATGATTCTGGTGAGGGTGCTGGTGTGTTCCAGTGTTCCCATACTTCTCTGATCTCCGCTGTTAACGGATAATCATCGAGTTCCATCTCTGCTATTTTTGTTAATAACATAATGGCTTCTTCATTGCTTTCTTCCCGGTTTTTTCCGGTGTCGTAAGCTAAAATTCTTCTTCCATCGGTCCAAAACATATAAGTGTCTTGATGGAGAAGGTGCCGAGCCATGCTCATAAGATCAATTCCTGCTTGGACTTGATACTTGTTGAAATTATTATAACACTCATCAATGATTTTTGACAAATGTTCTGGATCTTCTCTTACTGCTGCCAGGGCTTTTCCCGAAAACATAGTATTTATATTCCAAATTTGATAAGGCTGATGAAATTTTTCTTCCTCAGCAATACCAATGAGACTGTTTATCTCAATATGGAAATAATAGACAAAATCATCTATGTTTACAAAATTTGATAGCCGGGATTTGACTATCGCCGGAAAATCTTTTAATAAATCAAAAGAAAGATTTTGGACTGTTATTTCTTTAACAAATCCCCATTCAATACTGGTTATATCAAATGGCTCATGATTTAAACGAAATTTGATAGCAGGAGTTTTTCTCCCATATCATTTGTAAAAACATATGCCTGTGAAAATATTTCGAAAACGTTTCTAAAAATAGAGCTTGCTGTTTGCAAATGGCTCCTTTTATTTTCGAAAATATTCTGAAGGTAAAATTGTCTACATTTGTTATATAGACATTTTCGAAACATCTTATTAATAATAGGAGTGTTTCTCCCTTTATCAATAAAATATTGAAATGTATCAAGAAGATTGTTTATCTCCTTAATATCCATATATTCAATTAGGACATCGTCCCAATCTCTATATAATATAGATTTTAATAAAATTCTTCAGATTTTTCTTGAGTTGTTTTTTCAACTAAGAATTCTGAGAATTGGGTAAGAGCTTTTCTGAAACTAGCCCTTTGTTCCAAAATATGGTTTTTCCATATCTTGTTTATGAAATGGTAATATTCTGGGGTTAAGCCTGGATTATAAAAATCCTTTAGATTCGAGAATTCAGAGTTTTGTTGTTTTTTCAACAAAGCATCTGCATATTTGAGAATTTCAGAATCGGTAGGAGGCTTTTGAGAAAATTGAGAATAATCCACCTGTGTTGGTGAATGTGAATGTTATAGAGAAAATTATATATTATTAATGACATTATTAATAATAATGAAAGTGAAAATTATATATTAGAAACAAAAGGGTCAACTTATTAATCAAATAAGTTCTCCTAAAGACCTATTAAAAGGATTAACCTCAATTCTAAAAATAGAATTTTGTGGTTATACTAATAAAAAAGATCAAGATAGTCAATCCAGCTATACCTTGTCAAAATTAAAATTATGTGATATTAGATATTTAGACGAATTCTCTAAGAAATTTCTACATGAATATCAAAAATTAAAAAACGAAAGTGTAGATTTTTGGAGAAATCAATATTTCCATAAATTACCCCCACCTTGGGATGAAATTTGTATAAACAAACATGCATCTTTCATTATAAAACATAGTAATGATAATAAAGAAATAGGAGATATAGATACAATAGGTAATAGGATTAATTTCGCTAAAGAAAGAATTCTATTACATTGCTTACAGAGTAAAGCGGCTAAACAAGTCAAGAATAAATTAAGTCATAAATATTGTACAAAAATGTTAGAAGGAGAATGGGAATTTGGATGTAATTCCATACGTCCGAAACCTATAAAAAATATAATAAAAAATATAAATTAGCTAAATGGAAACCAGGAAATAAAGATCATGCTAATAAAAAGAAAAAATTCGTTAGAAGAAAAACTTCTAAAAATACTAAAAAACAAATATGTAAATGTTTTATTTGTGACGAAGAAGGTCATATAGCAACATTTTGTCCTAACAAAGGCAAAAGAGCTAGAAAAATGATTAAAAATCTTGAAGAACAAGATTTAGAAATTTGTTTTAGTGAGGAAATAAATCCTACTGAAATTTATATGAAGTATTATCAGAAACAGAGTCTGATACAGATTCTGATGAATATATCTTTATGTTGGGAAATAGTTCTAAAAACATTTAGAAGAAATTCCTAATTCTGAACAACAGGATATTAAGTTAGGAAATATAATTGGAGAAGAAATTGATTTCTCTGATGATATAATTGAAAAAATCAATAAAAATCATATTTCTAAAGAAGAAATATATAAAATTTCTAAGTTTAAATATGGTCAAAAAGACACATAGAAAAATTAGTGGTAATACAGTAGCTAAAGATACCAAAGGAGGATTAACAGAAATCCCCTTATTTACAAAAGAAAAAATAAAAAGGATTAGAAAAACTATCCTCAGGTCAGATATATACATTTAGGAGTTATCATGATAACAATTAGAGCATTATTTAGAAGAGGTCATGATGTTCCTATTTTAGCAGTGTTATTAGATAAAAGATTTGAAAATCCAATAAAAGCACTTATTGGAGGAATTCAATCTAATTTACATACAGGTGTTATAGGATTTAAGGTAAAACCAAATTACTTTATCTCTATAACAGACCCTCTAATAGAAGAGTGTCTATGCCTTAGAATTCAGACAAAAAATTCTGATATTAGTAATTTAGTAGAAGATTTAGCAATCAGCTGGACTTCTATTAATGAATATACTAATATGGCAGAGGTTGAAATAAAAGAAATAAATAATAAAATTATTGAGCTTTTTGAGCCCAATAAATTTACTACAGAAATTCAACCAAAGCTATTACATTTAAAAGATTTATCGATTCCTAAAGACTGGATAATCGATAAAACTAATAATGCTAGTACTTCTAAACCAGTAAGTACTATTGAATACATGTCATCTGGTGACAAGTTATATTTCAGAAATAATCTGATTACTAATACAGATGATAATTTAGTATATTAAGACACAGAAGGTTTTAGGTACCAGGGATAATAAAATGGAAAAAATGGATTGTTTATATCAAGATAAAACTTGTAATCATACTATGCATATAGACTCTAAGAATGAAAATAATATTTCGGCTCTTAGTAAAGGTATCAATAGTTTAATAGATATGACGTCTATATATTTTAATAGATTATATACTAAGGTTAGTAAAGTAGAAGAAAAAGTAGATAATATGGGAGAAGTAACAAATTTAGATTTGAATAACAAGTCTAAAGAGTTATTATCCGATGTTAATAATAAATTAGATCAGATTATTAGTAATAATATAGAGAATCAGACTTAAATTTAGGACCTTTATATTATGGTAATAGTAATACTATTTTAGTTTTATCAGATGAGGATGAGTCTTCGGATGAATCTTCAACTAATAATAATAATAATAATAAAAACAAAAACAAAAGAAAAAAGAGAAAAAGATAAAAAACAAGAAAAATATGATTTTGACTCTTATAAAACTTTAATAGAACATTGGAAAAACCAATTTTCTAAAACGGAAGATAATCTTGAAAGAGTTGAATATCTAAAATTAATAGAAGAACTTTATGAAAAACATAAAGATTTGTTTGAAAAATATAATTATCATTATATGTTAGAATATGATGATAATAATAATAGTAATAATGACATTATTAATAATAATGAAAGCGAAAATTATATATTAGAAATAAATAATGATAATAATTATTCTATAATATATTAGAATCTGAGGGATAAAGATTTGTTTCTAATAATGATAATATAATAAGTTGACTTATTATATGGTTAGATTTCTTAATGAGTCTATTTTTATAAGAAACAAACTAGAATATCATTTGAATTCTGTACAAAAAGATAATTAAATTTTAGTAAAGAATGGGTGGAATTGCCAGACAGCAGAAAATGGGAGACTTTGAGGAATAAACTGTACTAAATGGCTAGGCCAAAAATTCTGGAAAAACTGTAGTAAGAAGATATATGAGTCTAGTTTCAAGGAAATTTTACAGATCTAGATTTCGAGTTTTCTAACTTGATTTATGGTCAATTTAGTCAGCATAACGCAGATAGACAGTTTCAAATTTTATGCCTCGAATTAGTAGTTAAGCCTAGGTTACGAAATTACCATAATACCCATAGAGGGTAAATTACCAAAATACCCCTGGGTTGCGAGATTACCGAATTACCCTTAGTGGGTACGATTGCCGAATTGAGATAATACTTAATGGGCCAATTTGATAATTTGCTTAATGGGCCAATTTGATAATTTGCTATATGGGCCAATTTGATAAATTTCTATATGGGCCAATTTGATAAATTGCTATATGGGCCAATTTGATAATTTGCTATATGGGCCAAATGTGTTATTTGATAAATGGGCCATATTGATATGTGACAAATGGGCCAAATGAAAATGCATACTATATGTACATGATTTGCATGGGTTGGGATTTTGATGAAGAGAAGTTCTGGTAGCTTTGCTACAAAATTCTGGTGGCTTGTCCACAGTTTGAAATATGGCTAAATGCCCAGCTTGATTTATGGCTTAATGCCCAGTTTGGTGTGTTGGCGGGGTGGGTGACTAAAGCTCCCCACAGGTGTGCTGGTTGGTACGGGTGGTGTGTAGCGGATGGAAATTAGGTTGGGTTGGGAATTGCATATCACTTGCATATTATATGTTATTTTTAATGGGCTTAGACCCAAATAATTGCTTAATGAGATATTGGCCCAATGGTCAATGGTAAGTGGGTTACACACTGAGTTCTAGTAACTCATCCCCCTTTCTCTTAACCCTTTCAGGTAATGCTCAGTGACGTGGACTTGGGCCATGGATGACTCGGTGGGGGCCATACTTCAGAAATGGTGTTATTAAACTTTAAATTTCTATTTCCGTTTATTTTATTATTTTGCTAATTTGGTTTAAGTTGTAATAAGGCCTCTGAACTATTTTTTTTTATTTTTGCTTTATGGTTGGGATGTTTTTATTATTTTTCTTAAATTGTTTAAAACGAGAATTTTTTTTTTAAAAAAACGTAAATAAGGGTTTTCCGAATTTGATTAACAAATGAATTTCAAAATAAAATTATACAAATATGTTTTAACTCGAACATTCTTTCAAATTATTAACAACATTTTCAAAAGTCACGGATTTAAAGTTCAATTCCTTGATTTGTGATTCATCAATCAATCTCTCAAAATACTTGTATTTTATCTACGTTTCAGCAATGTTTCAAAATGCTTTTGCAACTCTATTTCAAAGGTCACATTTTCGTAAATCGTTTATTTCAAATATGCTTTCACAACCGAAAAGGGTTATTAAAGTTAATTATGTTTTCATGTAGACACAATTGCTTAAGTGCTTTGGGTTTTAACAAAGAGGCTGAAATTCTCCAACAAGTTGTTACAATTGCAAAGATGGTTTTGAAAAACACTTCCATGTGGCACGCCAGATTCGGGTCTAACTTCTAGGCCGAGTTTGGGTGTTACAAATTGGCATAGCTTTAACAACGTGGTTAAAGAGCCAGATTTGTGTAACAATGATCACTAATTTTGCCTTATTGATATGTGAATGTAAACATTTGAATGGGTCAATTACATGGTATTAACATCAAAGACAACAATAAACCAGAAATAAAGCAGCCCTTCATGTTGGGTGGTGGTGAAACACATCCAGTGTGAAGGTCAAGCTTACAAATTGAACAGCAATAAACCAGCCCTTCATGTTGGGTTTCTTGGCATATTTGGAAAGGGAGATGGTCACTGTTAAATTGTAAGAATAAAGAATGGTCGCGGTGGCAAGGGTGATTGATTTCAAGAGGTAACTCAAGGCATTTCTTATGTAGGTGAAATCCATAATCAGGAGAGATGTAAACAGAATCTAGTAAGGACTTTCATGGCTTCTTTCTTCATTAGAAATTAGAGGATGCTCATGGCTAAAATGTCGAAGAACTTTCATCTCTCTCGTATCTATGTAAGTTCGTAGGTGTGATAGTTGCTAATGATTTTGCAAAACCAAAAGCCAAATCCACATTGGCTTTGTTTCGAGCCAAAGAAGAAGAGATTGAGAGGACGAAGATGGAGGTGAGAGACAATAATAGAAAACAGATGAATCAACAATTAAACCCAAAACAAAACTATAGCTAAAGATAAAAAATTCATCTTAAATACTAACAGTTGAGTCCCAAGCTAAGATCAAGCAATCATTTAAACCCAACACAGATATCCACATCATAACACAAAACTGTAGCTCAACGAAGGGTTCGATTTTTCCTTTTTATTATTTAAAAAAATATGTATTACATGAAACAAAAATTAACAGAGAAGGAAGGAAAACATGAGAGTACCTTGAGGAGATCAGAGATGAATTTTTCCAAGAATACCCAAGACCCAGCGAAACAAAGAAGAACAAGAAAATTTCTGAGAAAGAGAGAAAGTGATTTGCCTAGGAAAGAATGAAGGAAGGAAGAGGAACGAAGGAAGGAGAAAGGGGAAAGACATACCTGGATGAAGGAGGAGCTCGAGAAAATGTCTTACAGAAATGAAAACCGTAAGACATTTTCCCAAAACGTAAGGGATTTTACGCGTGATTTGGAAAATGCTTTCCAAATGGAAAAAGTTTTCAAGCTACCAAACACTGGAATTGAGGAAAATATTTTCTGGAAAATCAAATACAACCAAACAAATGCACCTAAGTTGGACATCAATAACTCTTTAAAAATTCCACTTTTAAGGCAACATGGATTCTCTCAATTTCCATGACATCCCCTCCTCAATTTCCTTGTAAGGGATGAAATAAATTATCATAATTGCTAAGCTAATGATAAAAGTTTAACATATTTGCAATTAATAATATTTTAATGTTTGAAGTTATAAATTAATATATAGTAAAATTATCTTTTAAAAATATAAAATTATGATTTAATCTTTTAAAAGTGATAAAGGTATAAATTAATAAATTGATCTCTTTTGTAAAAAAAAGAAAAATCTGTTTACACCTTGTTTGGGAGTAGGGACTAGGTATTCTTTAATGGGATAGCAATAAATACAAAAATAAATAAAGTTTAAGCGGGAATCAAAAGAAATTTAAAGAATTTCAAGTTTTCGATTCTCACCGGCAAACCATTTTCTAAAAAACAGAGAAACTCTCCGAGCAAAAAAAAGAAAAAAGAAAAAGAAATCCAGTCAAAATTTTCAAAGGGATTCGGCCATGGAAGAAACCATAGCAAGAATCCTCTCAGAGCTTGAAGAAATCAATCAAATCCCAAATTCCCAAAACCAAACTCCACTCATATCTCGATCTACTTTGTTAGATCTTCATTCCCTTTTGTCCACGAACGACCCAGACCTTGTTTCCCAACTCTTCGATGACCTCCCTTCCAAAAGCCTCTCTCCTTCTTCCCTCACCAACTTGTTGTCTTTCACAATGGATTCTGCCCCTTCCTATTCTCTTCTAGCTTCCAAAGTTTACCTCTCTCTTCTCCTTTCCCCTAATTCCCCCGTTTTCACTCTCTTTACCCCAATTTCCTTCCTTTCTTTCCTTCGTTCCCTTCGTCGCGCCTTCAAAAACTGTCCATCGGCCCAACCTGAGGAGTCTCCCCCTACCCACGCGCCGCCTAATCGGAAGAGGAAAGGTGGGGGGAGGGGTCGTGGAGCACGTGGTAACGTTAGAGGTTCGGGAGATTGTAGTGAGGAAGCAAGTGATACTTTTGATATGAAACAAGTCTTCAAAGTGTTTGAAATGTTGGTTTCTGTTTTGGGTTTGATTCATTTGGATAGGTTTCCGGATAGTTTGAAATCCTTGGTACAAACTTTTGGTGAAATTCCTTTGATGGCAATGGAAAAGCTTGGGAATCCTAGTAGTTTTAATTGGTTAATGGATTTGTGTTCACGGGTTTTGAGTGAAGTGTTGAGGTCTGAGCATGGAGAGTTGGCTAATACTGCAGCTGAGGTCTTGAAAGCTTTATCGCCATTAATATTAATGGTTAAGTCGCAAGCAAGAAGTTTCGCTTTGGGGTTTGTCACAAAAAGGATGACGGAATTGGGAAACGAGAGTGATGGTGTTAAGAAAGCTGTCGTTAATTTTCCTAGATATTTGGCTCAAAAGGCACCTGAGAAGGCTGAGCCACGGGCTTTGGCTGTGGATTCCATAATGGAGGTTGTTAAAGTGATGGATTTTGAGGATCAAATAGGATATATGGACTATGTGTTGAAGATGACTCAAGGGAAGGCTAATCTTAGGTTGTTAGGTGTTGATCTTATTGCAATGATGTTAATGTCATTGAGGGATCCTTTTGGGGTGGATTCGGATGTTAAAACCAGGGATTATTGGGGTACAAAGTGTCTGGAAGCTTTGATTACTAGATGTTCGGATTTGAGTGCCGGAATTCGTGCTCGAGCTCTATCAAGCTTGGCACAAGTTGTGGGGTTTTTGTCTAGTGATGATAGGAATAAAGGTATTTTGAAGGAAGTAATAGGGTTATCCGAAGGTGGAGAGGAGAGGCCACGGTGTGGAATGAATGATCTTTTGAAGAATAGGTGTATGGATGACAAGGCAGCTGTTAGGAAGGCAGCACTGCTTCTGGTTACTAAGTTGATATCCCTTTTAGATGGTTGTTTTGATGGAATCCTGCTCAAGACGGTGGGTATGGCTTGCTCGGATCCACTAGTTAGCATACGTAAAGCTGCCATTTCAGCTCTTTCTGAGGTTATATCTTTTGCACGTACTCTATTTTCCTTGTTCTAATATGTTTCTTTCCTCAATTATCAAGTACATTGCAATGTTCAAAGTTTTGTGATGATCTGTTGCTTAATCAAAGGTCAATACACGGTTAAGCTAGTTTACTTGTTGAAATATGTTTCTTTATGTGCATTGCTACGTTGGATAGTTTTGGGATGATTTGATGCTTAATCATAGGTAAATACTCAGTATGATGTTGAATTAGTTTACTTAAGTGCATATTTTCATTGTTATGCACTTTCCAATCCCAGTTTGATTTTGTACATTACAACATGCATGCATTTCTTAAATATGTTTCTCTATTAACTTATTATGTACATTACAGTGTTCAATTAGTTTTGTGATGATTTGATGCTTAATCACAAGTCAATGCACTTTTTGATGTGGAAGTAGTTTACATAAGTGAATATGTTCTTCATTGTGCGCTTTTTGATCCCAGATTGATTTTTGCATTAATTTTGCAGGCATTCAGAACATTTTCAGATGAAAGTGTGACTACTGAGTGGCTACATTCTGTTCCACGTTTAATAACAGATAATGAATCTAGCATTCAAGAAGAATGTGAAAATTTGTTCTTGGAATTGGTTTTGGACCGGGTGTCAAGAGCCGGACCGGCTTCCGCACCCAAGAAAGGATCTGTTTTGCCTGAGTCCTATCTAACAACAAAGAGTTTAGAAGGGGAGTTGGAGTTATTATTCCCTGAAGGGATATTGATTCTTTTGAAAGGCATCTGTGATGGTGAGGTGACTCCATGGGTGAAGAAGCTTTGCACAAGCCTTGGTAAAAAGAAACGGTTGAAGCCCAAGATTGCTGCTGCTCTTCAAAATATTATAAAGACATCTGAATCTATCTGGTTGAGTCACTCCATGCCAATTGAGAAGTGGACAGCCCCAGCTGGTGCTTGGTTTCTTCTATCGGAAGTCTCAGTATATCTTTCAAAAGCTGTTGAGTGGGAGTTCCTTCATCACCATTGGCAACTACTAGACAAACCTGGTTCAAAAGGCAAGTTACAAAGCCCACTTTTGCAAGGAAATGCAAATGAAGATGGAGAGGGCGTAGAATCCAATTCAGTTGCATGGGCAGGAGATCGTGTTTTCCTCTTGCAAACCATCTCAAATGTTTCCATGGAATTGCCTGCTGAACCTGCTGCAGATTTAGCCCACAATTTGCTTAAAAGAGTTGAAAAGTTCAACATGCATTCCACAGAGGTACTGATTGCATCAACCAACTCTCAAATGCAGCAATGCTTTGTTTATTTTCCTTCCTATTGTGAAATAAACTTGTTCATATGCAGTTAGCGTCTTAGAGATAATACATCATATGCATAATCAGCACTGTTTTATGACAGGTTAATGCTCATGTAAAAGCTCTCAGAACATTGTGCAAGGTAAAGTCATTAAATCCTGTGGAGGCTGATCAACTTGTTATGAGATGGGGACAGCAGCTTCTCTCTAAAGCACATGAAATTTTAGAAAAGTACATTTCTGATGATAAAGAAGCAAATAACAATAATAGTTTCTTTACACCACCAAGAAGTGGGAGCAGAAAAGGGAAGCAAGCAGCAAGAGCATCCAGGTTATTATCAAAAACAGTCACTGCGGTCTATACTGTTGGGTCTTTGGTTGTTGTCTGTCCTGCTGCGGATGTGAGCTCCATTGTTCCACTATTATACACAGTCGTAACTTCAGGGAATTCTGATCCGAAGTTAAATAAATTACCAGGGCCTAAGGTATCTTTGAAGCAGACAGCGCCTTCTTTGTACATTCAAGCATGGTTGACATTGGGGAAAATTTGCCTCGCTGACGGGAAGCTTGCAAAAAGCTACATTCCTCTCTTTGTGCAGGTGTAATCATCAACCCGATGGCTTCTCTAGTCTATGCTATATAGTTTCTTGTGTGATTTTCCATTAATATTTTGCAATCCTTGGTTCTTCAAAATGACTACTTTTTCATTCATTCATATTCATCACAATTTGCATGGCAAAACATTTGAGCATACCCAGCTGCATCAATTCATAGAACAGCACTCTATTGTTTTCAAGTTATGCCCACAGTTTTTCTGAATGTCATCGATTTCAGGTAGTATCTGATAACAATGTTAACCATGCATTTTAAAAAGCAGGAACTTGAAAAGAGTGATTGTGCTGCCCTTCGCAACAATCTTGTAGTGATGATGGCAGATTTCTGCGTCCGCTATACTGCTCTGGTTGATTGGTGAGTCCTGGGAAAATTTAATAAAAATGAGCTTACTTGGGTAGTTTCTTCAAAGCAACTAATTAAAAGGGAAAGAAATGGAGCACAAAAATCCTTTTCTATGAGACTGATTGCTGCTTTAATGAACAATTCTTGTAATATGCAGTTACATAGCTAAGATCACCAAGTGTCTTCGTGATCCATGCGAGCTTGTTAGACGGCAGACTTTTATATTGCTCTCAAGATTATTACAAGTAAGTTTGCATTGCTGGTTGTTTCACATGTGATGTTATCTTAATATCCTATTGAATGCTGTAATTTTGATCTTAAATCCAGAGGGACTATGTGAAGTGGAGGGGAGTGCTATTCCTTCGTTTCCTTCTATGTCTTGTTGATGACTCTGAAAAAATAAGACAACTTGCTGATTTTCTCTTTGGAAATATTTTGAAAGGTAAGGAGCTTAACAATTCTTCAATTGTAACATTGTGGAAGTTTGTGATACATGTTTGTTGGATTGACTTTTGAATATGTTTTTCTTCCAGCCAAGGCTCCACTTCTTGCTTACAACAGTTTCATTGAAGCCATTTATGTACTGAATGACTGCCATGCACACAATGGACATAATGATTCCAAGAATTCATGGACAGAGAGTCGACTTTTTTCCATCAGGTACTTGTTTCCTTCATTCAGATTCTGGAAAAGGGATTTCTACAACTGAGATACATATTTATGATCTATTTTCAGTGTTTTCTTCCTTTATAAATTCTATACGGTACAATTTCCAGGGGTAATGATGAGAGGTCGAGGGCTAAACGGATGCGGATCTATGTGTGCTTGCTGAAACAAATGGCACCGGAGCACCTTTTGGCGACCTTTGCAAAGTTATGTGCTGAGATTCTAGCAGCTGCATCAGATGGTATGCTCAATATAGAAGATATAACTGGACAATCTGTTCTTCAGGTACTGATCATCTGCACATTTGTAGACTGTGCCTGCCAAAAAATATTGTGTTTTTCTTTCATGATAATGTTATGACAGCAGCCAATCTCAGCATTTATTATATGTTTATGGAGCAGGATGCTTTCCAGATTCTTGCCTGCAAAGAGATCCGAGTCTCATCCCATCGTGGAGCTGCATCCGATTCAGCAGAGGTAGAGGAAGATGGTGATAGCAGTGCATCTGCGGCTGCTGCAAAAGGAAGGGCTATAACACAAGCTGTGAGAAAGGGTCTTATTCAAAACACCATCCCGATTTTTATAGAGCTAAAACGGCTACTAGAAAACAAGAACAGCCCTCTCACAGGTTCCCTCATGGAATGCCTGCGAGTCCTTCTCAAGGACTACAAAAACGAGATCGATGACATGTTGGTTGCAGATAAACAGCTTCAAAAAGAGCTTATATATGACATACAGAAATATGAATCAGCAAAGGCTCGAACAACAGCTTCAGAAGCAGTTGCAGGCATGCAAAACCAAGGTGTCTATCGGTCACCACCTTGTGTTCTGAAAGCTGCAACTGGAACGCATCCTGAAAACAAGATGAACCAGAAGTTGTCGAGTGATTCGAAAGTGGCATCAGCAATAGCAGATGCAGCTGCGGAAGCCACTGCCCGGTCCGTGCTAAGGGAGGTGAGCAAAGGAGCAATGACCCCACCACTTAAGGCCATTAATATGCCAAAGCTGAAGTCTAACCGGGCAGGAAGCTCTGCTAAAAATGATCGCTCCTTAGATGTATTGGAATCCTTGAGGAGACGAATTGATGATGAGAACTGATGATTATGAAGTCTACACTTTTTGTTTCATTTGGCTACTACTTAATGTAAATAGTAAAAGATTTTGCTAACAAATCAAGAGTATGTTATAACTACTATGTATTAATATATAATAATTTCATCATTCTTTATTTAATTGTTCGTTATTAGAGCTGGATGAAGAGTTGGATAAGATTTTCGAATTTGAGTTTGGACAGGTTTATAATAATAAATATTTTGTTATTAAATAATTTTTTTATTTAAATTAAATAAAATAATAATAAAAAGATTAAGGGTAAATTATACCTATGACACTTTTGTTTATATAAGATTGTATTTTAATCACTTATGTTTGAAATGTTATGTTTTAGTTATTTACGTTATTCTGTTGTAATGTTTTAGTCATTGAGTCATTAATTGTTGTTAATGGTGTAACGATAAACTGGCATGACACGTTAAATTATCATTTCAAACAAAAAATTAAGTTGAATTATACAATCAATTTCTATATTTTTTTGTTTTGAGATTTTTTTTTATGTTCTTTTAACTTTTTTTTTTCTTTCTAATTTTTCATTCTTTTTTGTTTTTCGAAGTCGAATTGGTAGTGAAAAAACAAACAGGAAATCAAAAGCCATCATTGCCTATAATAAAAACTCATAAACTCATACCTTCTAACTATCAAAACACTCCACCACCACCCATCATCTTCATTTCATCCATTGACACCTTCACTACTAATATAACTTTTCAAAAACATCTAAAAAAATCGCCAATTTTTGGACTACCCAAGATCGAATCTCCATCATCGACCATTAGATTGACTCGATTTTCTAATATGTGCTCCTCCTCAACAATACCTACTTCCTGATTGTTAGGATCAACAAGTTGTCGGAGTACCTCGAACCCCTTGACCTGAATCTAACCCTTCTTTTTTTTTCTCCATTTCTCTCTCTATTTTTTGTACTTTTTCTTTGTTGCAAGTCTAATATTTGGTTGTGATTTGTTGGGGTTTATTAATTGTTGTTTATCTGGATTCTTGATTGATTTGAACGTGGGTTCATTTGGCGAGGGATGATATTGTTGGGTTTGTTATGAACGAAATCATGGTAGTGGTGAAAGTGTTGGTGGATGAAATGAAGATGATGGTTGGTGGTGAAGGGTTTTGATAATTAGCAGATGGTATGAGTTTATGAGTTTTGGTTATAAGTAATGATGGCTTTGGAGTTCCTGCTTCTTTCTTCATTGCCAGTTCGACTTCTTGATACTTTAAAAGAAATGAAGAATGTAGGCAAATAGGAGGAGAAACACAAGAGAATGGAAAAAAGAAAAAAAAAAGGAAAGATAAAAGATAAAAAAATTGTTTAAAATGAAAAAAATACGAGAACAATTATATAATTTAACCTAAAATTTTTGTTTGAAATGATCTCTCTTTATAACAACCACTCGTAATAACATCATTTTATTATAACAGTTAAGTTTTTAGTAGAATTGATTATTTATATTTAATTTTAACCATCTATAACAATTTTTCACTTATAATATCAACAACTATATTTATGACTATATTCTTTATAATAATATATTGCCTAAAATTATAAGTAAAACTATAACTATTTCATATAAACAAGCCTATTAATTATAATTTATTAAATAAAAATAATCTTAATTAAAATATTATTTTAATAAAATATTTAAATTTCACGTGAAAAAAGTTTATTATTAATATTGAGTACACCGCCAATGAAGTTTTTAGCCTCTACAAGCAAAGTCAAGGAGATGACAAGTGTCGTATAGAAAGTATAGTAAAATATTAAAAAATAAATATTTAAAAAAGAGAGACAAATGACAATTTTTTAAGCCTACATGTGGAATAAAACATTGCTAATATACCAAATACTAACCCTTTTACTAAATGAAAATAATCTTCAATTAGTGGAATTAAATATATCAATTCAATAAGGTATTAAATTCCTAATTAAATATTCTACTATGGATTTGGAATATCATAAACTTATAAATTGATTACTTGAATTTAATAATTCATGATAAATTAATTAAATTTATTAGATTGATGATCATAATTAATTGTGTGAAAGAATGTAAAACCAAAATATGCATAAAAGAAATAATGTATGCACCTGTTATACCTCTTTTAATTTTGTTGATTTGATTTTTAGTTTCTTTTTTTAATATAATTCTCACTCTCTTTATTTGATAGAATTTTACGACATGAATTATACTGTAGGTTTATAACAGTTATCTTCCTATTATTTAAAGAAGCTTTCTTTAAACGTTATATATTTTGTGTAAATAAAAATTATTTATTTATTTTGTATAAATAAAGATTTTTAACCTTTTTGTAAAAATACTTTTTTTATAATTTGATAATGATAATTAGAAATTGTTATTAATTAGAATGTATTTAATTTATTTTTTATAAGACTCATTTTTTAACAATTGTCTCTTGGTCGTGTATACTAAATAAACGAAGTTTTGGGTACGTTTAATTTAAATGTTTGAAATTCTTTTAGTTTTTTAAAGCGCAGAAAATATGTTGTATGCTATATGAACTGTTATTATTATAAATAATTTATTTTTAAAATTAAAAATATTTATTAATTCCTTTTTTGTTTTTATTTCATGTGACAATACTAATTACCTAGAGTTGGTTTAATTAACAGTTTCATTGTAGGACAAATTGTTTGTATTTAGAAAAATAAAATAGCATAGATGCATAATGTCATATGATGGTCTAATAGTTAAGGTGTTCACCATTTTAGATATAATGTGGGTTAAATTATGCTAATCGTATCTTGATTTTATAATTAAAAAAAAAAAACACACACATATGCAATGCATTGTAAGTTTTCCATTGTTGCTTATATTAACATTCTATTCATTTAAAATAAATTAAAAAAGAATTAGAATATATGACCGTCTATTTGATTTAATTTATATTATCTTTTTTATTTATTTAAAATTTTAAAACTATTTTTCTAATACTATTACGTCAACGTCTGTCAAAGTTAAATGGTTTATACATATATGATTTAAAGTTTCTTTACAATCTTTTATTTATACACTTTAACTTATATAATATCAAAATTTTAAATAAATTTTTTATTTATACATGCAACTCATATGTTAATATGAAAACAGATTTATATATAATATAACATGATACAGATGCATAATATTATGAAAATGACACATCTCTATTTTTACTATTTAATTTTTATAATTTTTAAATATAATTTCTATATTTTTCCATTATCCATAAAATTTATTTATATACATACAATTAAATTTGTGTATTACTAAATGACAAGATTAGTATACATTATACAATACAGTATGTGGGATTGATATGGATTGTTTAAAAAAGATATGAACAGTTGCACACCTTTGTTTGTAGGTTCTACAACAACCCATCCAATCTTTTAAGCCATTTTTGAATTACTTTTGATCTTACAACTGCGATCTATAATGTAGCCACTTTTAATTTGAGAATTTCCCACAAGTTGTGCAATACCAACATACAAAATAGTTAATTCAATTTAAACATGTTATTTTTTCAATCATATTAAAAATAATAAAAAAAAGAGCTAAATAATTAATCTAAATTACTTTTACTAAATAAGAGAAATTCCAATTATGACATAAGATAGTAGTTATCAACACTGTTACAATAAGTAAGATGGGAAAGATAAAAGTTTAAATGTAATAATGATAAACATACATCTTCAAGTTTTTATTCTAAATTCATAACAATTATAATTTTTTAAAACAAATTTAATAATACATTAATACAAAACTTTTAAACGCGCAGTAAATAAAAAATAACAATAATAAACACATTCTATCATCATGTAAATCAAAGTATATTCAAAAATTACAACAAAAATTAATTATTAAAAATGTTTTTGAAATATAATTTAACGTCTTTGTGTTAGAAAAGTGGTTGGAATAAGTTTTTTGATAATCGAAAATCACAAAAAATAAGAAATTATGAACCAAATATGTTATTTTAAAAGACCCTCAGATCAAAGGAGATTTTAAAACAAATCGCATAGGAAATATTAAAATTTGGTTATTGATTTTGTATTAGCTTGTCACAATATGACAACCCAAAATTTATCAATTTAATAGAAAATTTCCGTAGTAAGTTGTCTCTAATTAAAGATTTCATTGATCTTCAATGTCACACACTTGCAAAATCAAAATCTCCAACTAAGTTACAACATTCTGTTATATTTTCAATTAATATAAAATTAGACATTTTCATTTATTAACTTTGTTCATGCTATTTGCATGTTACAAAGAGTCAAAATTGGTTGTTGCTTGTTTCAATAAATCTATCACTCATGTGTGGTAGACCTATTCAATAAATTTGTCCTCAGTTTTTGCATGAAGCAAGGGTCGAGGTTGATATTCGGCTAGTTACAAGCCCAAGGCAAGCAGACAAATCCAAAGTTGGATGTTTTAGATGCCACAAGTACGAACACTACAAGTCTGAATTTCGAACTTACCTCGGTCGACATTTGGAGGCAACAAATTTTGTAGCAGCAAATGACGAAGAGACGCTTCTAATGACATGTCATGAAAAGGAGATGTCTTCATCAAACTTATGGTACCTTGACATAGGTTGTAGCAATCATATGTGCGGTAACTAGGAGACTTTCTCATCAATCGATAATATTTATCGCACCAAAGTGAAGCTTGGAAATGATTCTACCATTTCAATCATGAGAAAAGGTACTATCAAACTCCCTTCAAACAAGATAATGCAAGTTATTAATGATGTATTCTATGTTCCTAACTTGAAGACAAGCCTTTTGAGTACGGGACAATTACTTGAGAAGGGGTATGAAATTGCATTTAAAGATGGAATTTACAAGATCTATGATCAGCAGCCGAACTTACTCGTTCAAAGTTGATATGACAAAAAACAAGATATTTCCCCTTAATCTTCATGATTCAGCTGATGCTTATTATGTGACAAAACTAAAAGAGGAAGCATAGATTTAGCATTTCAGATATGGCCATCTCAATTTTGGTGGCTTGCAAACACTACACCAAAAGAATATGGTGGAGGGACTTCCTCCAATCACAATTCCATCGAGAATATGTGAGGAATGTGTCGTCAAAAAACAACATCGAGTTCAGTTTCCATAATGTAAGGCATAGAGAGCTAAAAAAATAGCTTGATTTAGTCCATTCGAATCTCTATGGTCCAATCTTCCCAGTTTCCAATGGAGGTAAACGATATCTAATTACATTTACATATGATTTTAGTCAAAAAGTGTGGCTGTACCTCTTACAGGAAAAATCCAAAGCCTTTGAAGCATTCAAGAAGTTCAAAAGTCTTGTTGAAAAAGAGAGTGGTAGTGTGATCAAATTTCTTCATACTGATCGTGGAGGTGAGTATAAGTCTATTACATTTGATGATTTTTGTATAGAGCATGAGATTCGTAGGCAATTTACTGCATCCTATACATCACAGTAAAATGGTGTATGTGAAAGAAAGAATCGAACCATCCTCAATATGGTTGGGAGTCTACTACAAAGAATTGAAATCCCAAAGCAGTTCTAGCTAGAAGCAGTAAACTAGAGTGCCCATCTCTTGAATAGAAGTTCTGCACCTATTGTTTTGAATATGACTCTCGAAGAGGCTTGGAGTAGACGAAGACTGACGGTTGATTACTTCAAAATTTTTGGGTGTATTGCATATGCTCATGTTCCATATTAGAAGAGAATAAAACTTCATGATAAGGGAATAAATTTGTCTTTCTTGGTGTAAGTGATCAATCAAAAGCTTACAAGCTCTATAATCTTGTGTCCAAGAATATTATAATCAGTCGTTATGTGGTGTTTGACGAAGAAAATTTCTGGCCTTGGAATGATTCAGATACAGTTGTGACACCAATTCCGATTGAGTTTGAAGAAGACCAATAACATAATTCAACTAGTAACAATATTGACCTTATTGAAGAGGATTGTCACACCCCAAATTATCTAATCCACGTTTTGGATGGTTGACTCGCGGGTTCAGAAAATATTTATGGGTGAGCTAGTCAAATTTGTGAGATTTGGCTAGTTTCATATTAGCGTATTTCCTTGTAGACTATTCCGCCTTCTTACGGATTCCTATTCCACATTTGGAGAGCTCTTCCATTTGTGAACCAGTTAGCGGTGAGTTTAATTGTTGTGAACATGTTCGTTTGTTTTAAAATCCGTAATATGTGGGACACATACAGAATGTGTGTCAAGTCTTAAAAAGGAAATGTGTCATTTTGTTTAACACTTGGAGAGCCTTGATGGTTGTGTCTAATTAATGGAATCATGTATGCATATAATATGATTAGGTATCCTGCTTAGAGTGGGATTATGGGATAAATTTTATATAAATGGATAGAAGTTTACAGAGAAAAAGACTTTATTATATGTTTCTCGATTCATCTTTATTATCTTCGAAGAATGCTAAAGTGTTCCTTTGTGCTTGAAGAAGGAACCAATTATTCAATTTAATTAACAACTAACCTTTTCAAGCCAATTGTTACTAAATTCTTAAGTCCTTCTTTAGTTTAATACCAGGGAATGAAAGGGTAGATGGAACTATTTATATAGGTTTTCACTGGAAGTTTTGGAGGGAAGAAAACTTCTTTCTGGTTAAATGATTGCATGTTACCGATTCTCATTTTTACGTTAAAGTTTCAGGTGTTTCTATATTTAATAGAATGTTTGATTTTATTTAGCTAAAGAAGCAGGGAAAGCCCAAGTGCAAAAGGGAAAGAACCCGTAAAGTAGCTTTTCCTGGTAATAAGTGCAAAAGGGAAAGAACTCGTAAAGTAGTTTTTCCTGGTAATCTCTAGTGAGTTCCTTTTACTTGTGCTTTTGGTAAATTCCAACTAATTCAATAAAAATGTTGTCTTTCAGGTATGTTAGTTTATTTTTAAATTAGATGTGCATGAGTATGTTAATAAACTGGAAAGATAATTATTAAATGTGCATGAATAAATAAAAATGGACACTCTTCCTTGGTGCACAAGCTTCTTATCCGGAATGGTGGAAGGGGGAAATTGAGGAATTGTTGATATATGAATGTGATGGGAGAAATGTATGGAGAATATGAAATGATATGTGATTTTCCTTCGGTAGGGCATGTAAATGCGAACCGTGACCGACGAATGCCCAAGCCTTGTGAAGGAACACGCAAGTGTTGAAATTAACAAGGAGGATTTGCGGAGGTTCGGTTGGATAAATGAATATTGGTTTTACGAAGCAATAACATGAATATGTAACTATAGCTTTTCAGAGCGTTGAATGGATTAGAAGCTAACACAAGGAAATGATCCATGAATTGTTCCATGCAAAGCATGCATGTATTATGTAAAGGTTCTGCACATGAATAGTGTTTAGTTGGGATGAATATCCCCATGAAATGTACTTAGCGGTGATAAGTATCCTCATGTGAACTATCTCTAGTTATGATTTGAAATTGCTTGTGATTTGTAATTGGATAGAGTTAATATTCGTATAAAAACTGAAACTAATGGTGGCATGTACTTGGAAGCAGACAGTATCTGCCAATGAACAGTAATTGATTTGTGATATGAATCTGCTAACGGATTGTATGCAATTATAATGTTGCAACCGCGTGTAAGCTATTTGTTGTTTAGCTTAATTTCGTTTTCTTGAAACCTTGTTCGAAAGGGTATCTTTATCCTTGGAACTCACTAAGTTCATTTCAGACTTACTTAGCTCCTTTACCATCTCAGGTTTTGTAAAGCACTATGGACTCTTGTAAGGGACTCAGCCAAACTGCGGATTCGATAGTAAATGTAACGCCCCGAATTTTGGGCCTAGATGAATTGGACTTTGGGCTTTGGGTCTCATAATTTTTTTTAAGCAAGAAAATGACAAATGACATGTTGGCTTTAAGAGTTTAATAAACTTGGAGTGTCTAGGGGTGTTGGAGAAGTTCTGGGTTCGAACTTTGAGGAGAAGGAATTTTTAATTAATTATTAAAGGAACCAAGGCGGTGAGTAGTTCGGCTTTTAAATAAAAATAGGGAGGTAGCGTTATGAGCTAGCAAAGAGATCCTAGGTTCGAATGCTAGTTTAGTACTTTTTTTAGGAGTTTAATTTTAGCCTTCTAGAAGGTTGGAAGTGGTGTGATGATGGACTCTAAGGAGAGTGATCAGAAGAGAAAATTTAAGAAAATGATTGGGGAGTTATCAGGGAGAAAAATGAGGAGATGAGATGAGAAAGAGTTGGAGCCTATTGGGACTTTGGGGGGGTCGATTTTGTGTATAAATAGGGGTGCCGAATTCCCTCTGTGCTATTTCGGCAATTGGAATTCCCTTTGTGCTATTTCGGCAAATATAGTGCTCTGCCAAATTCTCCTTCACTTTTGCTGTTCTAAACCTCGGCTCTTTCTTATGTGTTTTCTTTTCTTCTAAAGCCTTAAGTCGAATATCATTATCTTTTTTCCCCATTGCTTGTGCCGTCCCACCTTCATCTCAATTTTTGGGGACCAAATATTCGTGACTTCAAAAGTCGAAAACCTTTGCTCTTGGAGCCGATTTCTTCATCGCCCCAAACCTTGTGCCGAATACTCTAGTGACCAAATCTCTGTCGGGCTGTCATCATTCCTTTGATTTTTGGTGGATCGGATCTTGGAAAAATCGGAATCAAGCTTGGATCTACAAGTCTCTGCCGAAAAGCTATCTATACGTTTTGGCTTTTGGGTAAGTGTTCTTGATTTTGGGATAAGTTGGCCGAATAGTCTATAGTAAGGGAAAGGGTGACTTAAGTAAATACAAGTCACCTATTATTTTATCTTTAACGATTAAGATTGATGCAAATCTAGGGGATATTCGTGAGTAGTAGCTAAGGAAGGGCTATTAGGACTGGTGGCACACGGTTCAAGGTTAAGGATAGTATAACACGTCTCATTTACCAGGTGTGTACATACACTTCACACACGACAAATCGGAAAAAGTCGAAATCCCGAAAAATCGGAATGTCAAAAAGCCGAAAGGTTGGGGCCAGCAACCGCACAAGTGTGCGAACATTCGTGTGGGAACACCGATACGACTACAGGGACCAAGAGAGCGATCTCATAGTCTTGGGCCACTGTTTGGTCACCGGGCCAGACGGGGCTAAACGGGCCTGCCAAGCTCGTGGGCTCAAATTGACAAGAGTTGATATGTGAAATTGAATGATGGATTGATATGGATGGTTGTATGATTTGATTATGATCGGGCCTAATGTGCTACATATACATGATTGGGTTTAATGGGCTATATGGACGTGATTGAGCTTAGTGGGCCTTATGGGATTTTAGAAATGCATGCTAGGGTTTAAATGGACTCTAGGCTTAGTTCTGATGAATTCTTAAGCAGCATAAAACTTAATTTAATAATCAAACATGTTTGTGGACAAGTCGCTAGGGTAGAGTGTGGTAATGGACATATGCATGTCTAGGATTGGATCTAGGGAGGGCTTGGTACTTAAGCGGTCCTAGTGACCCACCTCTTCTTCTCTGGAATCCTACCTACTGCATAGTGTCTGTTCACTTTAGTTAACGAGGACATGTTGACAGGCCAAAAGTTCGTAATTTAAAACTCATACTGTTAAGAATTACTAAAATACCCCTGAATTGCAAAATTACAGAAATACCCCTAAATTAAAAAATTACCGAAATGCCCTTGATTTTGGAAATGACTAAAATACCCCTATGGTTGAATGTAAGATTTATGGATATTACATGTACATTTGCTGCATTCATATGATATTCTGTTTAAGATGCATATATGTGGGAATTATGGAACGGAGGAAGTATATGAGGATCGCATGGTTGCTTGACAACTGTGGATCCACTGATGGCTTTCTAAGTCTATTATATGATAAGCAGCTTTGCTGCAACTTTTGGTAGTACTGCAACCGGGCTACCCTTGAAATGTATCGGATGGGTGGGTCGATTTAGAAATCCCTACAGAAGTGTTTCGGTTGGACGGAGACGAAGTGTACCGGATGGATTATTTGAGGAGGGTTTGCATTGCATTGCATGTATGATATTATTATTATTATTATGATATGTATGTTGTTTGTTTAACGAGGGTCGTACACACTGAGTTTTCAAAAACTCACTCCCTCTTTTATTTTTCTCAGGTGATCCTCAGTAGGCGGTTCAACGGATGGAGGGACTCAGAGGTGGCCAACTAGCAAGACGATTAGACTTGTTTTCTTAATATCTAAATTCTAGATTTTAAGTTATTTTATTTCGGATTGTAATAAGGTCTCCCTCTAGTTATTATTCTATTACTTCCACTATGCATTGTGATTTTGAAATGGAACTTGGATTTATTTCTTTTAAGTATATTTCAAGTTTTTGAAAATAATTGTGTTTTAAGAACGAGCTTCCGCTGTCAAAGGAAATTTTTACATAGTAACAAGGAAATGGTTTTTGGCTATACCTTGTTTTGAAAGCAAACTGGATTTTACTTAACTTTTCATTAGAAGGGTTTTCAATGAAAACAAGGTTTTCGCAAAAACACTTTAATGTGACATGCTAGATTCGGACCTAACTTCTAGGCCGGGTTTGGGGTGTTACAATAAATAATTCATTGTATAGTTTGTAAAATGTATATATCGAGGTGGCCTGTATTTTTAGTCTCTTTTGTTTTGTATAAAGTGAATTTGGGATATTCCTCATACAATATTTTGTATAAATCGAATGATGGCATTTCACAAAGATTTAACTTTTATGTTACGTGCGTTTTGGCATCCTCTTATTTTTCCCTTTAGAATTTTCCTTAAAAACTATAATCCGCCAAACGATATTTTCAGACTAGTTTACTAATTCGTATTGAATGGTGTAACTACTGAAATCTTTGTTTTTTACTTTATGTAATGATTTTTGTTTTTCGGTAACACCATTGTTTGCTGGTTGAACGACAGAATTGGTGGTGTTACAATAAGGAGGATCCCAATCCCAAAGCCGTGATCGCATGTCGTGCGTGCGTGTAAAAAATAATTTTATAAAACAATTTTACAAGTGCGGTGTTAACTGCAAGTGGGCAGTGCCAGTTGTAATATTTATAGTGTCAATGGAACACTAGAGTATTCCAAGGATTGGACCCAAAGGATTGTTGGTAAATGTTTTTATCAAGTTAATTACAGGTTAAACAATTATTAATCTAATCGATTTAGAACTTATTAGTGCAAATTCCAAAATAAATTATTTATAAACTAAATTTAAATTATCAATTAAACTAATTAATCTCATTTTCTTTCCTATTACTTTAGAAAATGTAAATGATAAAACAATGGTCGGTTGATTTGTTAATTGCTAGCTAAGCAAATAAACCTATACTGATTATATTGTTTGTCACTCTTAGCTAAGAATCTCCTCTCGATCTCATCATAGACTAAAAGATACCACTTAGGTTCTCCTTTCAGTCTCACAATTCGGCAGAATTATACTGAACTATCTAATGATAAACTCTCCTCTCAGTCTCGTTTATCTAGATTTTTCATTAGATGCGTCAATTCTAGCATATTAAGTATTTCGATATAATTCAAACAATTTAGCACATCATCAAACTTAAATTCAAACAAGCATTTTATAAAACACATGGTAGACATAAAATAAAAGTAAAGAGTTTGAAAAAAAAAATGCTCATTTGATTGATTGGAATTTGATGAATCCCAAGAGTTTGATCCTCTCCTTTTTACATAGTCTTCAATAAAAAGAAAGAAATAAAACAAAAAAAAAAAAAAGAAAAGAAAATCTATTCTAGAAAGAAAAGAGATAATCTAAGCTAAAAAGGTAAAAAGAAAAGAAAAACCCTAACTTAAAACTATGAAAACCTAATAAGAGTGTTCAGCCACCAAAATCTAAAATCAAAGGTTTATAAAGTTGTATTTATAGCCTACTAAAATTTAACCTAACATTGACCATTATCCCCTTAAATGAAAAAAAAAACTTAAACTTGTTTAGACAAAAATTACCTCTGCAGTTTTTTCACTCATCATGAAACACCCCAAACCCGGCCCACGAGCTTTGACCAGATTTGGTATGTTCCTCAAGTAAACCGGTTCAAAATGTTCTAAATGACTTAGAGAAAATTTGTGTAATTTAAAAAAAAATTGTTTTGGGTTGGGCTTAATTTGAAACCTATTTAATAAATTCTGGAAATCCAACTTAAATAAGGTGACAAAATAATTTTTGGGTTTATTATTTTAAAAGAAATAAATTTACTTATCTTTAATCAAACATAAATTGTATCATATTCAAATAAAAATAAACAGAAATAAAGAAAATTCAACTGGGCCTTATGGCCTTATTACATCATTCAAACCCAAAATAAAGTTTTAAAGTACTAAAATTTCATAAAGTCCAAATTCCAAATAATTTCTTCAAGCGATGCATGGCCACCTTTAGCTCCTGCCGACCCGGTCCATTACTGCTCATCACCTGAAAAATAATTCCCCAACGGGGTGAGTCAACAGACTCAATGTGTACATAGTACTAATTTCCAACAAATCAGGCATACAAGTCATATCAATATCATGTTCATACAAAAATAAAAGATGATGCAACCCAAACCCAAACCTATTTGTCCATCCGCTACACACCACCCGTACCAACCTGTACACCGCGGGGACTACTAAGTCGACCCTCCATCCGCTACACACCATCGAAGGCAGTCGCTGCAGTCGACGTGCTCATCGCCCACTTATGTTGTGTCATTAGACACTGTATTCACTGGATGTAACCGAAGTTACCACTTTTCACTTTATGTGACCGTAGTCACCACTTTACGTTGGTGAGACCGTAGTCATCACCTTCACTTTCTTCCTCCACAAATATCCCGAATGCCCCAATTATTTCATAACATATTTCACATACTTAATTTTCATTCATGTTACTAATCACATGTTCAAAATATATCACATTCACAATCCTATCAAAAGTAGGAAACGTACCTGGGTACTCCTTACCACATTTGTGGTGCTTAGCCACATTCACATACTGTTACATATTTATATATTTAATGATTGCCATGCAATTTATTGAAAGTTAGTAAGAGTACACACCTTTTTCGCTTAATAGTTTCCGTGAATTCCCGTAGAGCGATCTACCGATCTAGATCTTTCACTCCTATATTCGGCCATTAATTAAAACATATAAATAAACCTATTTGGTCTTAAAACCAAATCCTACTAGAAGTAGAATTACTTACCTAGTTGCCGAATTGATTTAATCAAGTCCCAACAGTTGCTAGAATTCCTCTTCCTTGAAATCGGCTAATACTAGGTATGTAACCATGTCAGTTTTCGGTTTTTGAAATAATGGAAAACACTTAAACAAATTATGCCTTGGCCGAATATCCCTTACCTTATGATGGGATTCCAAATCTGAAGAGGATTCCTTTATAAGCCTGTTGAAATCCTATAACTTCGTGTTAGATTAGATCTAACTTTGAAAACGTGAATCATAATCTTTAACCACATATTTATATTTATAATCCTTACCTTAGATCCTTAGATTTCCCGAAAAATCCCCTTTTGATGTTGTGGATGATTGCCCTCTTTCTTAGAATCCACAAAGATTCAGCTTAACAGTAGAACGGAGAAGAAAATAGAAGAAAAAGAGAGGGATTTTTGCTTAATGAAAATTCGGCAGAGAGGGGTTTTGCCTAGGGAGAATTTCGGCAGAGAGGAAGAGGGAGCAAATGTTGATGAGTAGCCCTCCTGTCCTCCTTTTATAGCCAAAGTTATCAGCCTAGGAGTCCTTTACTTGGCCACCACTCCTCTTTTTGATAATATTATCTCTTTTATTTAAAAGATAAAAGCCTTTAATCCATCAATTATCTCCTCAATTATCTCATTAGAAAATAATCCTTTATTTATCTCTTATTATTCACATATTTATGTGAATAAAACTCCTTTATTTCTCTCTTATTATTCACATATTTATGTGAATAAAACTCCTTTATTTATCTCTTATTATTCACATATTTATGTGAATAAAACTCCTTTATTTCTCTCTTATTATTCACATATTTATGTGAATAAAACTCCTTTATTTATCTCTTATTATTCACATATTTATGTGAATAAAACTCCTTCATTTATCTCTTATTATTCACATATTTATGTGAATAAAACTCCTTTATTTATCTCTTATTATTCACATATTTATGTGAATAAAACTCCTTTATTTATCTCTTATTATTCACATATTTATGTGAATAAAACTCCTTTATTTATCTCTTATTATTCACATATTTATGTGAATAAAACTCCTTTATTTATCCCCTAATTAATCAAATATTTATGGAAATAAAACACCTCTATTTCTAGAATGCTTGTGCCGTCCACCTTGGTGTGTCTAGAAGCAAAAATAAAACTTCATTATTTGCTTCCCAAGTGACTCGAACCCAGGCCCAACAGCTCTTGCACATGGCGCCATTTCCATAGGCCCTAAGTGACATCTTCAGGCCACTTTTCCAAGCCTGTTTGTGTGTCAAATTTCTCCAACTTTTTCTTTTAAGGCCCTCTTGCATTTATTTCCTATTTTAAACTTTAAAATTTGACATTTCAGCATCATTTCTAAGTTTCCTAAAATTTTCGATCGGCTCTGTAACTTGCCATTTTTCTTACATATCCAAGTTTCCTAAAATGTTCAAGTTTCCATTTTTGGATCATTTCCAAAAATGTTCAGGTTTCCAAAAATGTCTAAGTTTCCAAAAACGTTTGGGTTTCCAAAAATGTCTAAGTTTCCAAAAGTGTTCATTTCCATTTCCATTTCCATTTTCATTTCTATCTCCCTTTTCATTTCCATTTTCATTTCCATTTTCATGCATTTCTAGGTTTCCAAAAGTATCAAAAATTTATTCATAGTACTTGAAACTTGTCATTTCATACAATTAAACTGAAAATGCATAGGCCCTATTCAGGATGTTACAGTTCTACCCTCCTTAAAAATAATTTCGTCCTCGAAATTACTTATTAACGAATAATCGTACTGTCTAACTCACCTCACTACGCTATTGCTACGCAACTCTGATCTTAATAGAACCATCATACTTTCTAGGCACAATCTCTAAGTTCACATCCCTTAGAACTCATTTTCTAACGTCGCGATTTAATCTGATTTAAAAGTTTTATACATTAGTACTTGTTTCACTTATTACCCGCGAAGAAGTTTTATGAAAAGAGTTTTAGGAGTGGTTCTTTCGTATTCATACATGCACATAGTCTTTACATTCATTCATCCATCAAACAATTATGAACTTTCGTTCATTCAGAGAAACGTTGTAGTTTTCATTGTTGTTGTTTTTCCACTACCCAGGGGTATTTTCGTAATTTGTCTTACAGGGGCATTTTCGTAATTTTTCAAAAATAAAAGTTCTCTGATGATTTTGTCAAAAAGTATTTTGGAACTTTTAAATTCCCGGGGTATTTTGAAAAATTTGGAAATTCGGGGGTATTTCGGTAATTTTGAAGCTCGAGGGTATTTTGGTAATAAACCAGGGTAAATTTGTAAAGTTTGATAATTCTGGGGTATTTCCAAATGTTGCAAAACTTTGAGGGTTCTTTTTGAGAATTTGTTTTCTAAGTTGATGGTGTTGCAAAAATTTTAAAAATTAGGGTCATTTTGGTAATTTTGTAGGTTAGGGGCAATTTTGTAATTTTACCAAAATCAAGGTATTTTGATATTTGCAAAATAAGATTCTTGGGTGCTTTTGTAAAGTAAGGAAAATTTTATTGAAATCGGGGTGGTATAGAAATTTTAGAAACCAATGGCATTTTTGTAATTTCGCCACTAAGGGCATTTTGGTAATTTTTGTAAATCAGGAATTTTTCGAAAAATTTTGTAAAAGTAGTTCTCACAAATTATAAGGGTAATTTTAAGAGTTTTAAAACTAGGGTTTTCATAAAAACATGGCTAGTCCCTTTCGGGTTTTAGTTATTGAGTTTAGCCTATGAATAAGTCCTCATGGTTAGGGTGAACCGTAGCTACGCACCAGGTAGGATTCCTGCGAAGAGGAGGTGAGTCACTAGGACTGCTTAAGTACCAGGCTCTTCCGGATCCAATCCTAGACATGCGCACAATGGTTACCACACCCTAACTTAGTGACTTAGCCATAGGTTTGTTAAGTGCATTAAGTCTTATGTATTTGTGTTTGAGTAGACTAGTACTACGGTTCAATAGATTCTAGTTCACTAATCTACGTTCCATTCCATTTCTACCCTTCTACAATTCACAATATAAATCACACAAAGGATAGGGGTACTTACCTGATGGACTGCGGGTCGGAGACTTAGGTGCCATGCCAGAAAACCTGCTTATTTCATAAAATACTTTCATAAAACCCATTTAGGCTCGCTTTGAAAATGTTTTGGGCCTTAGCCCACAGGCCGATAGTTTTAAAACTGGGCTCTGATACCAACTGAAACACCCCAAACCCGGCCCACGAGCTTTGACCAGATTTGGTATGTTCCTCAAGTAAACCGGTTCAAAATGTTCTAAATGACTTAGAGAAAATTTGTGTAATTTAAAAAAAAATTGTTTTGGGTTGGGCTTAATTTGAAACCTATTTAATAAATTCTGGAAATCCAACTTAAATAAGGTGACAAAATAATTTTTGGGTTTATTATTTTAAAAGAAATAAATTTACTTATATTTAATCAAACATAAATTGTATCATATTCAAATAAAAATAAACAGAAATAAAGAAAATTCAACTGGGCCTTATGGCCTTATTACATCATTCAAACCCAAAATAAAGTTTTAAAGTACTAAAATTTCATAAAGTCCAAATTCCAAATAATTTCTTCAAGCGATGCATGACCACCTTTAGCTCCTGCCGACCCGGTCCATTACTGCTCATCACCTGAAAAATAATTCCCCAACGGGGTGAGTCAACAGACTCAATGTGTACATAGTACTAATTTCCAACAAATCAGGCATACAAGTCATATCAATATCATGTTCATACAAAAATAAAAGATGATGCAACCCAAACCCAAACCTATTTGTCCATCCGCTACACACCACCTGTACCAACCTGTACACCGCGGGGACTACTAAGTCGACCCTCCATCCGCTACACACCATCGAAGGCAGTCACTGCAGTCGACGTGCTCATCGCCCACTTATGTTGTGTCATTAGACACTGTATTCACTGGATGTAACCGAAGTTACCACTTTTCACTTTATGTGACCGTAGTCACCACTTTACGTTGGTGAGACCGTAGTCATCACCTTCACTTTCTTCCTCCACAAATATCCCGAATGCCCCAATTATTTCATAACATATTTCACATACTTAATTTTCATTCATGTTACTAATCACATGTTCAAAATATATCACATTCACAATCCTATCAAAAGTAGGAAATGTACCTGGGTACTCCTTACCACATTTGTGGTGCTTAGCCACATTCACATACTGTTACATATTTATATATTTAATGATTGCCATGCAATTTATTGAAAGTTAGTAAGAGTACACACCTTTTTCGCTTAATAGTTTCCGTGAATTCCCGTAGAGCGATCTACCGATCTAGATCTTTCACTCCTATATTCGGCCATTAATTAAAACATATAAATAAACCTATTTGGTCTTAAAACCAAATCCTACTAGAAGTAGAATTACTTACCTAGTTGCCGAATTGATTTAATCAAGTCCCAACAGTTGCTAGAATTCCTCTTCCTTGAAATCGGCTAATACTAGGTATGTAACCATGTCAGTTTTCGGTTTTTGAAATAATGGAAAACACTTAAACAAATTATGCCTTGGCCGAATATCCCTTACCTTATGATAGGATTCCAAATCTAAAGAGGATTCCTTTATAAGCCTGTTGAAATCCTATAACTTCGTGTTAGATTAGATCTAACTTTGAAAACGTGAATCATAATCTTTAACCACATATTTATATTTATAATCCTTACCTTAGATCCTTAGATTTCCCGAAAAATCCCCTTTTGATGTTGTGGATGATTGCCCTCTTTCTTAGAATCCACAAAGATTCAGCTTAACAGTAGAACGGAGAAGAAAATAGAAGAAAAAGAGAGGGATTTTTGCTTAATGAAAATTCGGCAGAGAGGGGTTTTGCCTAGGGAGAATTTCGGCAGAGAGGAAGAGGGAGCAAATGTTGATGAGTAGCCCTCCTGTCCTCCTTTTATAGCCAAAGTTATCAGCCTAGGAGTCCTTTACTTGGCCACCACTCCTCTTTTTGATAATATTATCTCTTTTATTTAAAAGATAAAAGCCTTTAATCCATCAATTATCTCCTCAATTATCTCATTAGAAAATAATCCTTTATTTATCTCTTATTATTCACATATTTATGTGAATAAAACTCCTTTATTTCTCTCTTATTATTCACATATTTATGTGAATAAAACTCCTTTATTTATCTCTTATTATTCACATATTTATGTGAATAAAACTCCTTTATTTCTCTCTTATTATTCACATATTTATGTGAATAAAACTCCTTTATTTATATCTTATTATTCACATATTTATGTGAATAAAACTCCTTCATTTATCTCTTATTATTCACATATTTATGTGAATAAAACTCCTTTATTTATCTCTTATTATTCACATATTTATGTGAATAAAACTCCTTTATTTATCTCTTATTATTCACATATTTATGTGAATAAAACTCCTTTATTTATCCCCTAATTAATCAAATATTTATGGAAATAAAACACCTCTATTTCTAGAATGCTTGTGCCGTCCACCTTGGTGTGTCTAGAAACAAAAATAAAACTTCATTATTTGCTTCCCAAGTGACTCGAACCCAGGCCCAACAGCTCTTGCACATGGCGCCATTTCCATAGGCCCTAAGTGACATCTTCAGGCCACTTTTCCAAGCCTGTTTGTGTGTCAAATTTCTCCAACTTTTTCTTTTAAGGCCCTCTTGCCTTTATTTCCTATTTTAAACTTTAAAATTTGACATTTCAGCATCATTTCTAAGTTTCCTAAAATTTTCGATCGGCTCTGTAACTTGCCATTTTTCTTACATATTCAAGTTTCCTAAAATGTTCAAGTTTCCATTTTTGGATCATTTCCAAAAATGTTCAGGTTTCCAAAAATGTCTAAGTTTCCAAAAACGTTTGGGTTTCCAAAAATGTCTAAGTTTCCAAAAGTGTTCATTTCCATTTCCATTTCCATTTTCATTTCTATCTCCCTTTTCATTTCCATTTTCATTTCCATTTTCATGCATTTCTAGGTTTCCAAAAGTATCAAAAATTTATTCATAGTACTTGAAACTTGTCATTTCATACAATTAAACTGAAAATGCATAGGCCCTATTCAGGATGTTACACATCAAGCTTGGGTATCGTGATACCCACAGCAGTCTTGAATTTGGGAGTCCTTGGGTGTCTTGGTATTGCGATACTCACCATGGATATCACAACTTCCACGCTTCTATATCGTGATAACTCCTTTCTCGATGATGTTTTCTTTATGCTTGAGCCACCATTAACTCCTTACACCACTCAATCACATTGTTAGGTTCCCCATGACACGATTGACCAATTTGAGTCTAAAAAATGGCTTAAAACTAATAAAATAATTTATTAACAACAAAACTAAAAATCGAAAAAAAAATATATAAAAGACACCTAAATTGCTCAAGAATGAGCTTTTTGAGTGTAATAGAAAGCCCAATTTGACATATCAGATTACGGTAGATCAAGTTGCAACAACATATGATGAACACCCCCATGGTCATCAGCAAAGGACAGCATGGATGAAAGATTATAAGGTGTCTAAAATAGATCAAAGTGATGATCTATTAGTTCATTTCTCTTTGATTGATGATAATGATCCAACTACTTTCAACGAAGCAGTATAACACAAAAAATGGAGAGAAACGATGGACGCTCAAATGGAGGCAATTGAAATAAAACCACATTTGGGAGTTAACAACCAAAGGCCATAACACTATTGGCATCAAGTGGGTTTACAAAACAAAATTAAACAAAGATGGTCGAATTGACAAATACAAAGCATGTCTTGTAGCAAAAGGCTATAGGCAAGAGTTTAGAGTTGACTGCAAAGAAGTATTCGCGCTAGTTGCGAGGCTAGATACAGATTAGTTGTTGGTTGCATTAGAAGCTTAAAAATTGTGGCCTATCCATAAGTTAGATGTGAAGTCTGCCTTCTTGCACAGTGATATTCAAGAACAAGTTTTTATTGACTAGCCTCTTGGATATGCGAAATCTAATTGTGAGCATAAAATATATACCAACCTACATTAATACTTACATACATATACCAACCAATTCAAGACATTAAAACCAAGCCAATATTAATATTATATAAGATATATCATCACATGTATTCAAACTTACCTTTTGTAAGACCTATATGCTTTCTATAATTCAATCTAACCATTCCAAGGACACATATATTAACCATATTATAATCTCATATATATATATATATATATATATATATATCACTAAACATTCCATCATTAGCCATTCCAATAGCTAGATTACAAACAACCATTCATGTGCCAACATTGGCCAAGTTAGCCTATGCATGCCATTATACCAAAATAAGTTTTCTATTTATACCAAAAAAAGTTGAAGGATAGTGTGAAGGTGCTCCGACCGATTCCAACCTTCACAAGCTTCCGAACACTATAAAAAAGTAAGCATTTAATGCTTACTAAGTTCGCATAACAAGAATTTAACTTACCGTTTATATTCAATTTAAGAAATCATGTAAATAACATGCATCCCAACAAATTGACCAATTGCCTAATCATATACACTTAATCAAGCAAGTTAGTAATGAATTTCTAAATACTTTTCAAGTAATAAAGATGAGTTCATCATGTAATAACTGTAACACCCCTTACCCGTATTCGACGCTGGAACCGGGTGTGACCCTAAATATCTACTGACATCATAAACAAAATTTCAAGGTTCTCACACACGGGCTAAGGCACAAGTGTATCAGGCCGTGTGAAAACCCTTATAGGTTCGAAATGAAAAATAAAATTCGCACGGACTAGGGGCATGAGCGTGTGTGACCACACGGCCTACCCACAGGGGCGTGTTCCTTTCCACACAGGTGTGTGGCTCTATTTTTGAACAAAAATTTTCTAAGTGTTTGTAAGTTTTTGGCTCAGTCCTGTAATAGGGACAATATGATCATGATTGAAAAGTTTTAAATTTAAATAAAAATTTATAATCGATTTTGTATGATTAAGTATGTTAAGTACGGTTATTCTTTTTAGCCGGTTTTAGCGTCGAATACGGGTAAGAGGTGTTACATTTAATGGTATGGTATTAGACCTACGATTTAGTCGATTCTTGGACTAACGTAGCGTATGCACGAGCCTAACTATACATGCCACACGTATGTGTATATATATAATGATAATTTGACGACTCCTGACAATTTAAAATATATTTTTCGTATAGCAAATTGATCCCGACAGAGCAATGGCGGATAATGTAGAAAGTAACGTGCCGGCCCCCGCCCAAGGGACGGTGCCAACTGAAAATGAAAATAGACCAGTTACTGTGAGTTAGAGAGGATGAGAAGAGACTCGGGAAGCCTTTCTCCATATGATGAACGCTTCGTATACAGAGTTCGTTCGAACGAACTCGAACGCTCAACCCCCTCCACTCCTACCTATTCCTAAGCCTACTCCTATAGAAATGGTAAGAAAGGGAAAAACTCTCGGTTGATAGAATCCAAAAACAATGAGCTGAAGAATTTCGAATTAATAAAGATAACGATCTAAAAAGAGCAAAATTATGGCTTTAAAATACCATCAGGGTATTTGATGAATTGTCTTGCACGCCCGAAGAGTTTATGAAATGTGCTGTGTCTCTTTTAAGAGATTCTGTTTACCAAGGGAGAAAGTTAATTAAGAATTTTTTCCAAAAAGAGTTACAAAAGAAGTATATTAGCCAAAGGTTTATCGATCAGAAAAAAAAAGAAATTTCTTGAGCTAAAACAAGGTCGAATGCCGATAACTGAATATGAACGTGAATTTATAAGACTTAGTAAATACGCTCGGGAATGCGTATCCACCGAAGCTATCATGTGTAAGAAGTTTGAAGACGGATTAAATAAAAACATCCGATTGTTTGTTGGTATTCTAAAACTGAAGGAATTTTTTGTACTAGTAGAAAGAGCTTGCAAGGCTAAAGAATTGGCCAAGGAGAAAAGAAAGACAGAAATTAAGTCCTGTGACTCGAAAAAGAGACAATTGGATAAGTCATTTAAATCCTCATCCAAGAAATCGAGAAAATTCACTACTCGATCAGCCGCTTCAGTTGCGTTCTTAAACAAAAGTAAAGGTCAACAGTACTCGGCTTTTAAAGCTGAAATCACTTTGATTTCTACTGTTGGTAATGCCTTTTACCAGGTTCCGGCATCCAATACGGGTAAGGGGTGTTACAATAACTTTCATACACATATACTTTTCTTATCATATTTCCGTATAACATATACATTTCTATGATAAATAATCTCAAGTTTAGATTAGCCATTACAGAACTTTTCCCGTTAAATTTATTTAAAATATCAATGCATACACATGTAGTACACTTGAAGTGTACAACACTGTAAATCGTCAACTCATATTTAGAGGTACCCAATTAGGGCACATAATCAGGAAGCACTCTCTCGAGCCATATAACAGGATGCTCATGTAAGCCATGTAACAGGAAACTTATTTAGGCTATAACAGAAAAATCATAAGATTTTAGAATAAATAGCTCCGAAGAGCTATTATAATAGAGCTCCGGATAGCCATATAACAAGAAGTTTAAGTGAGTCATATAAGGAAGCTCAAAAAGAGCCTATATCGAGACGCTCATAAAGAGCTACGTTTGTATCCGCAATATATGTAGGATCATAACAGATTGTATAACAGGACGCTCATAAAAAGTTACGGTAGTCCATAACACATGCAAGATTACTATCGATCAAGATGCTCGCAGGAACCATGTAATAGGAAGCATGAAGAGGGCGTATAACAGGATACTCTTTCAAGTTATGTTGTGTCCGCAGCATATGCTGAACCACAACTAAGACGTGAAATCATGTATCCATCAACTTTCATTTATTCAAACGGGATTTGATATTTTTCGGGCTTTGTCGGATATGTGATTATTTCATATATTTATAACATTTATATAATCCACATAAATACATTAAATATAAGCATATAAATATACACAATTTAGTTACACGAACTTACCTCGATAAACGTTCGTATATAAAGATTTACAAATCCGATACTTTTTGTTTTCCTCAATCCAATTCCGTATTAGGTCTATCCGGATCTATATAAATGAATTTAACATAAATTTGATCCATTTCATACTTAATTTAATTCAATTCACACCCTAAGAAAAATTACCATTTTACCCCTATACTTTTCATAAATGACGATTCCGTCCCTATGCTCGAAAAATGAAATTCGTGCAATTTAATACTTATTCCAAGCTAACCGATATTTACATATAACATTTACATTACATATATTTCATAAAAATAAAAAAAATTATGAATTTTACATCTTTACAATTTAATCCCTAAATCACAATTTAATTAAAATTCACTTTACAAAAGTTGTATATCTACCAACAACCTTTTATTTTCTAACATAAATTTTAAATTTTTAGCATATTTATTAATAGAAAATTTTCAATACTTTAATATCTTTTCAAATTAATTCCCAAAATAGATACATTAAATTATTACGATCTCGGAAATATTAAAATTACTAAAAATGAGACATGATTGCTTACCTAATTAAGCTTGCTTGATTTCCTTTATCTTTCCTAGCGTTTACATAGAATTTGGGGAATAAGATAATATAAAATTATGATATTAAACATTTATTTTATTTATTTTCTTTTATTGATTTCAATTTCCAATTTAGTTCTTTTCTTTTTCTAATTTTCTATGGATAAATTATCAAAAATATCTACTAACTTTTCTTAATGGTCTAATTACCATATAAGTACCTCAAGTTTTGAATTAAATAAATATCTAATACTTACAAATACTAGAACTCAACTTTTATATTTTTATTAAATTTGATCCTTTCTATAATTAAACATGAAATCGGTAAAATTTTCTTATCAAAATTTTTATAAATCTTTCCTATCATGATTCAGACCATTTAATAATTTTAAAATAAATTTTCTTTCTAACTGGAATTTGTAGTTTCGAAACTAATGTTCCTATTTTATTGAAAACGGGTTGTTACAGAGCTTAATAAGCTTATTGAATGCTCAAAATAACCACAATACAAACAATTCATCAAGTATCAATGAAACAACCATATAACATAACCTCAACAGTTCCAACTCTAGTGTCATTATACTTACTCATGCATTATTACTAGTTCTTTTACATGGTAAAAATATTCACTTTTAAGCATATATTACATTACGCATATAATTACATGACGTTCAAGCAAATATCACAATACTCATAATAGCATAACATTCAACCATATATCGCAATACTCAAAAACAAGTTTATAGATAAATTACATAATAGTCACATGTCATATAAACACATATCAAAATAAAAACATATTCATAGTTTAAGATAATTTGGCACTTGAGCTATAAAATATAAAAGTGAGCTATCATTACTCATCAGATACACAGGTCTCAAACACACCAAACATAGACTTATAGAGTTAAACATGTCCTGAAAGTGAAGCGTAAAGCTAACACTCTCCTTATTTCCCCTCACATGTCTCGTTGAATGGAGCTTAGCTCACTTTTTCTTATTCCTCCAACATGTCTCAGGGCCTTAACGCCTAAAATTATTGTACATATAATTAAATACTCACAATCGTATGGCATGCCAACTATATCCAATGGTTTCAAGATCAAAATGCCAACATATCTGAAATCAAACACATCTTACTTACGGATATCCGTACACTAACACTGCATATTTGCATCTTTATCAAAGCACTGTAACTAACATTTAGCATATCACATGTTATAGCATGTCATCTCAATTTGCATATTGACAAGTATATAAGCACATAATTCACAAGATAACATAGGTATGAGAAAGCTTACACTCGGAATTTAAAGTAGGGGTTTAAGCTACTACCAAATTCTCAAATAATGCATTAAATCATGTCCACAAACAATTATTCCAAACACTCACTAATTACGCTTTCACGGAAAAGTCAAAAGCTCAAACTAACTTTTCTTTGCTTTTACCTCTACTCGTAGAAGATCTTATTGAATCTAAAACTTCAACACAACAATTCACACAACAATGCATTCCATAATCAGCTAAGAACTCACCACAAGCAATCAAAAACTTAAGCATAAGTTATGTTTCCATGTAAATGAAACTTGTAACAGAACAAAATTTAAATTTAAATATCTTGATCTATACTTAATCTTTTTGCCTAAAACCAACTTTATTCATCTTATAATTCACGACTAATTCTCAACCTTTAAACTACAACAAAATACTCAATTCATAGTATCAATTTTTTGGACATATTTTATGGCTATTTTTTGAAAATTCATTAAAACTTAAAAAATCTTTAACGAAAATTCAAAATAAGTTTAGAAATCTTCTAATTACATCAAAACTAATTGAAAAACACTTTGAAACTACATTTTTACTCAAAATCTGAAATTTCACCATTAACAACTCAATTTTCGACTTTTATTCAAAACATGCTATTTAATGACCAAAAACTTAATTTTAAAGACTAAATAACATTTAAAACTAATTAAAAGTTGAATCATTACCTTAGATGACAAAAAACCAAACATTTAATCAAAAACTCGAAAGCTTGACAATGAATGGAACTCTGATATTTTTTAGTGTTTTTCTTAATCTTTTTATAGATGTTTAAGGTTCAAAGGTAGTAAAAATCAAAGAGGATTAAGAATTGAAAGTAAAAATTGATTGGGAGTAAAAAAAAGACAAAAGGGTCGGCACAAATATGGGGAGGTGAAGTTAACGTGAAAACCATTTGGAAAAGAGGGTTTTTAGATTGATTTTGTTCATTTGGTTAAATTGGTTTTTGACTCTTTTACAAATCAATATTTTTTGCAAAATTGAAGGTATTTAGAATTTATTTTCAAAAATTAATTTAATTTCTTAAAAACTATAATTGGAAACATTACCCATATATCATGTTGCAAAATTTCGAACAATCTAAAACTGAAATTCCTAAAATACCCCTTAAAACTCCTAGGCCTTATCTTGGGTATTACAAAAGCAGCAAGGAATGATGGCTTTCCAGCGATTTTTTACCAGCAGTTTTCAGCATATTATTGGATCTAATATGCACGAATTTTGTCTCAAAATTCTGACTGAAGGTCTGTCATTAGAACCCTTAAACGCTACAAACATAGTGTTGATTCCGAAAGTTTCACAGCCTACGAATTTGATTAATTTTAAGCCTATAAGTCTTTGTAATGTGCTTTATAAAATAGTTTCTAAAAATGTTGCAGATCGTCTTCAACATGTTTTGGATATTTGTATATACGAGGCCCAAAGTGCTTTTGTACTGGGCAGGTTGATTACAAACAACGTACTTATTGCTTATGAGATCCTTCACGCATATAAGCAAAAAAGATCAGGTAGAAATGGTTTTGTGGCGTTGAAGCTTGATATTAGCAAAGAATACGATAGGGGGTAGAATGGTATTTTCTATGATAGATGCTGCTGATATTGGGTTTTGCTAATTCATGGGTAGATTTTATTTCTCACTGTATGAATTTAGTGTCTTATTCAATTCTCATAAATGGGAGAGAAGGGAAACGGTTTAGTCCATCTAAAGGATTGAGGCAGGGAGACCCATTGAGCCCTTATTTATATCTGGTGTGTAGTGAAGAGCTTTCGACGTTGATGCAATTGGCCAAGGATGAGGGGTTAATTGAAAGAGTTAGAGTAAGTCGTAAAGGACCACAAATTTCTCATTTATTGTTTGTCGATGATACTGTTTTATTTGGGGAGGCTACTGTAAGGGGGAACAAACAATTAAAAGGATCCTCTAAAGAAATACGAAGAAGCGTCTGGTCAGTGTGTTAATTATGAGAAATCTACAGCTTTTTATAGCTCTAACACGACTGATCAGATGAGGGAGTTGGTAACGCAAGTATTGAACGTTCATGTTTCAAAAAATTCTTGCCTACCTTTTGTAATCTACACTACAAGAGATTAGTCAATTCAGCCCTATGCCTGCGATGCTCAAGGGAGTATGAATCCAGAGAACATGCTTTGAGGGACTGCCCTGTGTCAAAAGAGATATGGAACTTGATGAACTTTCAATGGTCAGAGTTGATATCAGAAATGGAGTTTATAGAATGGATTACCTGGTTTTTCAATAATAACTTGAGCTCTCAGTGTCGAACGCTGGTTATTGTGACTTGGGCTATTTGGACTGAATAGAATAAATGGCTGCATGAAGGGCAAAAAAGACTAGGGTTAACAGTAGTAAACTTTATTAGAGAGTATGTTAGAGAAGTAGATGGGATTTCCTGTTCCAAACTTTTTTGTAGCGTGGAAGCAGTGACATGGAGGCCTCTGGAGAACTCAATTGTCAGGATAAATTTTGATGCATCTCGCAAAAAACATGAAAATAGGTCATGTTCAGGAATGATTATTAGAAATTCAGAATGCGATGTTCTTGGTTCTAAAACGACTATTAATGAGAATATACCTTCCATTTTCGCAGTAAAAGCCCTTGCATGTATCTAAAGCTTGATGTTTGGCCTGGAACTAAGGCTCTTGGAGGTTGAGATTGAAGGAGATGCCCTCACTGTTATTAGGAAATTGCGAGATGTTAGTGAAGATAAATCTGAAATTGGGGCTTTTATAAAAGATGGAAAGAGACCGAGTAGGCGTTTTCATACTTGTCAGTTGCAACATGTTAGGCGATCAGCAAATGGAGTTGCTCACTAAAACAAGGGTTTCAATTATGCATGCGAAATGGAGTTCCTGATTTTGCCAGAGATGAAGTGGACAAGGATAGAAGTTGAGAGGGCATCTAATTTCTCCTTCGGATTAAGAGTGGGGGACTGGGAAAGAAAGACTCTGGAAGAATGACTGAAGAAAGTAGATGAAGGGATTGAAAGTAATTGGGAAAGGACATACTGGTCACTGCGGTGTCTTAATTGTTGTTGTTGCTTTTTAGGAGAATTAAATCTTTATTTTTCATTGGCTGAGGCGTTGGTGCCTTTTGAGTTGTTTCCCCGTCTTTTATTTGCTAGTCTTAAGTGTTTTGGCCCAAGATTTAGTCTTTTGTAATTAGGCTCGTTGTTTTTCTGCTTTAATAAAAGTCCAGCATTTTATTAAAAAAAATGCATATACTATCAAACAAAAATTATAATATAATTACACTGCATCAGTAAATAACGTCTTAGTGAAATAAAATTTTAATAATTACAAGGCGTAATTATTTTCCTAATAATTACATTTTCATCAAATTACTCTATGATGTCTAAACTAAGGCGGTCAATACCGCACCAATAGACATACCATTTTTGTCTTGAAATTGGTACATATTGGTACCAACATGTTGAATGTATAATTTCGAGTTCAGCAATTTTTTAAATATTTTTCACATATATATTTATAATCTAATTTTTAGTTTCTTGATAAATTATATATATTTAAATATTTTAAAGGATAATTTTTAGCTTCTTAATATCAATACCGAACTGACTACCATAATCCAAATGAACCCTTTTTTTAATATATTATTGAAAATATTAATATTTATAGTAAAATTAAAGAATACTATTAGAACATTTATTAAAAAAAAAAAGCTCCCTATTTTTTTAGCTATACTTTCTCTTGACTTTTATTTTTTGCTATACTTTAACTCTAATTTTAGAGTTAATTCGCATTTGATGTTAATAAATATATATATAATTATATTGAATAATTATTTGAAATATTGATGATAAAAAAATTAATTTTACAATATTGAAATTTTATTATGTATCTTTAAATTTTATTTAAAAATTAGAAAAATAAACGAAATTAATGTCAAAATCTCAATCTATTTGTTAGAGTAAAAATTTCTAGGCTTGTGTGCTAAATAGTTAGGCATTTTTATTCCCACACTTTATTTTTGAAATATAAAGATAAAGAATGCAATATTAAAATTATAAATGAGATTCTTTATCGTTAATTTCTTTTTGGACGAAATATATCAGTAATTTATTCATTCAATATATTTTCACTCAAAAACAGTTATAGAATCTATAAATAATAATAGTAATAGTAAATATCAAATATTAAAAAAATTAAATTCATATAATATTTTTGGCATTAAAAAAAAGGTTAATTAGCAAAAAAAAAGGTCAGTTTTAAAAGTTAATTATTTTTTTTCTCAAATTTACAAAAATATATCGATTTTGAAGAGAGAAGCCAAAAACACGTCTTAAAAAAAACATTTTCTACAAAATGAGTTAATTTTTTATATCCAACATCTTAGATGGTCAAATAATAATGATTTCATCCTTAAGTGCCAAGTTCGATTCTTAATTACATTTATATTTTTTTATGTTATTTCAATTTTTTTATTAATTAATACAACATGAAATAAAAAATACAAATGTGTTTAGAAGAAAAATTAAACTTAAAACTTAAGGGATGAAATCACCATTATTTGATCATCTAACTAAAGAAGCCGATGTTTTCGATTTTTTTTCAAAATCGATCTATTTTACTAAATTAAAAAAAAAACAACCTAAATTACTAACTAACTTTTAAAACTGAAATATTTTTGCTAATCAACCCTTAAAGAAAAAGGAGAGCTCACCCTTTGAAAAAGGAGTAGCACGTGCCCACATGGCTGCTGTAGGGAAATCAAGTCCCAAAAGATTAAAAAATGAGAATGTCAGTCCAAAAAGCATCCTCAAAATTAAAATAAAAAAAAAGAAAGAAAAGAAGAGGCGACTCAACTGTCTTTCACCGCTGCACTACCGTGTCAGCAACCGTGCCGCCGCCGGAACACCCACCACAGTCACCGTTGATTAGCCGTCAGACAAGAAGAGACAACAACATACACAACAAACCAGGGAGTATAATTAAACAGTAGAAACAACGACAATTGAAATGACAGCAATGCCCTCAATTGCTAAAGTCAATTCCATTTGTTCACTTGGGTATTCACGTAAAATTACAAAAATCATACTACATTAGAAAAAAAAAGGAAAAAAAAAAAAAGAAACTACGTACTAAACCGTATACAAAAAAGAAAAAGGAAAAGGAAAAAAGTCCTCCGTAGATCGAAGCAGTCAATCGTCGGAATCGTCATCGCCACCGAAAATGGAAACACGATTGTAAAGCAAGAACAAGATGAGAAGAAGGAACAAGGCGACCCCAAAGGGAGAGCCGCTGACGCGGTGGATGGTGTCGGGTTCGCCGGTGGAAAAGACGGCGGAGACGAAAGAGCCGCGATCTGAGGAAAGGAACTGGATTGTGAGGAGGAGGATGATGGGCAAGAGGAGGAGACCGAGGGGAGTCAAGAGCTCGGAAATGGCTTCAGTTATGGCTTCGCCTTGATCGCCGAACAAGAATGGGGCTAAGACCACGATGCCCACGACCACAGCTAGTATTATTCCATGGGGTGCACCTCCGCCTTGTCTTTCGGGTAACATTGTAGTTGTTGTTTCGTAGGGTTGGGTCTTGGTTGTTCCAAAGGTGTTTTGGGGTCTGAAACGAGTGATGTGAGTGAAACTGTGAAAGGGAAAAGGGGTGTTGGGCGGCTTGAAATAAGGGTGGGGAGACGCGTTTTACCAAAATTTTAAATTATTAATAATATTGTTATTTAACTTTGGAGATTCAAGCATAAATTTTATAAAATAATTGTAATAATAAATTTAACCTTAAATATTTTTTTATCAATTTACTTTTATTATTTGTATCAATTTTGTCATCAATTTTTAAAATTTCATCTTTTCTAACAAAAAGTTTAACAAAATTTATTAAAAATTTCATCAAATTTAACGATGGTGATATGGCAACTTGCATAACAGTCATATATGTTTAATAAAAATTTAAAAAAGTTAAAACATATTTTATAACTATTCATGTCATCAATAAGTACGCTTAGATTATCATATAGGTTGCCACATTTGTGCGGTTAAAATTTTAAAAATTCAATCAAATTTTTTTAATAAAAAGTATTTTAACTAAAATTTCAAGGTTAATGGTCAAAATTATCAAAAAAAAAAAGAATTAGGGCCAAAATGGAAAAAAGAAGTCAGTTTTAAAGGCTAAATTTGTTATTATACCTTTAAAATATGATTCTCTAATATTATCCTATCTGGTAATTTTATCACACCTAATTATTTTAAGAGTTGAATCAAGTAGAATCCTAAATGAAAAAAAAAAGTTTTTCAATGTTTTTTTATTCATAATATTCGAACTCAAAAACTTACATCAAATTTACCATTCAATCAAATAAAAAGAGACTTTATGTTTTTATTAATGGTCATAGTCTTTTTTTAACAAATATTCATTTCATAAATAAAAAAGGATTACAATATGACAAAGGCTTATGTCTCATACAAACAAAGGCCAATGAGAGCACAAACCCAGCTACATAAAGTAGGGAAAATCAATTGAGGGTTTCAACATCGTAAAAGATAAAGCCTCGAAAGGCTAGGAAACCTAACATTCTATGATGTAGAATATATGCCTCTTGTGGAAACGCAAGAGCAAAGAAAGACCCCAACATGACATATCGACACTAACCATCAAGAAACAAACTCTTGATGCAATGAGTGATCGCTGTCGCGTGTGCACGTAAAAACAAACGATTTTAGAAAAAAACTATTTTAAAGAGTGTTTTTTAACTACAAGTGTATAGTATCAATTGTAATATTTATAGTACCAATGGAACACGAAGTATTCCAAAGGGTTGAACCCAAGGGAGGAGGCGGTTGAGCAAATCCTAATTAGGAGAATGCATGAAACACTGGGAAAGTTAGGACTAAATTGAAAGGATTAGTGAATTGATAGACTCCATTAGGAAATTCAAAAATTTTAGTGGCCAAATTTCGATTAGTTGGATCTCAATCCTTGTTCAGTTAGGATAGAATTGGTTGGTTCCAAAGTGGGAGACAAAATGATTAATGATGAATGGTAAAGACGATAGGTGAAAATCGTGCTAAAGGGGTGTGTGTGTATATATATATATATATATATATATATATGAGTGTATGGAGACAGAATTTTCTCAATTCTGCTTACCAAAATTTTAATCTAAAGTATCATCTTCTTCAATCACTCTGAAAAAGAAAAGGATTTAGCTAAAGGAAGCTTTGCATGCCGAAACAGTCGTGTGAATTGGAGCTTAGTAGTAGAGAAATTGAGGAACTGGTAAGTTTTCTTACCCTTTTGAACTCATAGATTAAAGGAAGAAGTAGTAAGAACTCTTAAAAACTTCTGTACAATGATGGATTCTTTGTTTTAATGGTCGAACACGTTTAGTTTAACCGGTGAATGGTTGTCATGCTTAGCTATCATGACAAAAGAGGCTCTAGCGTACGGATAAGTTAAGCTAACAATGAGAGAAAAAATCAAGGTGAGTTTTTGTACCTTACCTTCTAGATGATAGATGATGTCTTGTGACACGCTTGTATCACGTTGTTTGTATACAAAGGTTGCCTAAGATTGTGGTATGTATATGCAAAGTACTGTGAGCTTGCCAATTGTTTCCTAATTGTTTAATAATAGATAGTTGATGATTAGTTAACTAGCGTGTTGTACATATAATGATAATTTGTATGATATGCTTGAGTATTGTATGTGTGGTGTGAAAAGAAATTATTGATGGGCTTGATGAAGTTAGGATTTGAGAAATGAGAACTTCTGTTAAATATCATCATACGGTGTTTCTGAGTGCAAATCATGATGTGTGAAGTTCTGGGCCTTGCGGAGGGAACACTGCAGTGTTTGAGCATCAAAGGTAGAAATTGCGAAACAAAGGAATGGGCAGATGGATAAAGAAAATGGAATTTTTGTTAAATATCATCATACAGTGTTTCTGAGTGAAAACAGTGATGTGCGAAGCTCCGGGCCTTACGTAGGGGACACTTTGGTGTTCGAGCATCAAGGTTAGATATTAAATAAATCGACATCGATAGCAATTAGGTTCCATAGAGAAACACAGTGACGGCCCGGGAAGTTCACAGCGAAGAAGTCTAGCAGAACGTAAAAAATGGGTTTCATTGGGGAAGTTCACAAATCTATATACTTGGAGAGACACTAAGTTTTAAAGTAGAGTTTGCAATGTGACTAGTGTGATAAGTCACGGGAATGAATGAGCTTGGTGCGTCCAAGAAACACAGACCATTAGGACAATGAGAGAATTTGCCAAAGGCGATGATAAATGAGGCCAAGGAAACATCTCAAACTGGTTAGGGTAAAAAAAGGAAGAAACTCCTTAAATAGGAAGGTATACGAAGTGTACGTCAAAATAAGTCCGCCAGGGAAGTTGCAAATCCCATATGGCTTAAGTAGACACGGAATAGGCTGTAATAGAGTACAGTTATAAATTGTAAGTCAACAAAGAGTTAGCCAGAAGATTTGGTAGGCCGATAAGAGTCTTCTTGGGAGGAAAAGTCTTCTCAAGACTAAATGACTGATAAAGACAAACAGAGAATAATTGGAAAACGAAAGTCCATCAAGAACCGCATGTCTAATAAAGCCTCTTTATGGAATGGGTTGAAAGAGTGAGTGCTATGAAGGGGGAGGGTTGCATTGTGAGCACTAGTTTTTCTCCAAGGAAAAGAGAATGTATTCTAGTAAAAACCTGTGTTTACGCCAATGTTTTGGGTATCGTTAAGTGTCACCAGGCGGGAGAATTGAATACGAGAATTAGAGATGTGGGTCAGAAATAAATGGGATGAAACCCTAATGACAAATCATGATTATATCCAAATTAAGGATCTAAGTTTGCCAATAAATAACTCAGATTGCCCAAGGCATGGGCTTTGCCAACTAGGTTCGCGGAATCTCCTACGAGATCCAGGGAATTTAATTTTGAACCAGAAAACTCAATTCCTTAAAATTTATAAGATCTTATATGCATATATGTATAAATCTCACTAAGTTCTCTTGAACTTATAAAATTGAGATCTGAATGCAAGTTAGATAGTTACCCGGACAAATCAAGAGGGACCAAGCAATACTCAGCTAAGTTAAGTAGTGCGCAGTAACTGTTCATGTATATAGAGGTGTACCCATAGAGGTCTTGCCTCAGGGTCTAAGTTGATTATATACGTTATCGAGCCTTAATCCAGAAATTGTAAATAATTGTTAAAAACAAAGTCTTAAGAATTTATAACCAGTTTTGTACAAGTTGTATTAGCAATTAGAATTCTAAAATTTAAGTCGTTTAAGTATGCAATTAAATCGAAAATCGAAAATTCATTAAGTCCTTAGGGTTAGTGTAGCATCCAATATCTAGACCCAGCAATCGAGTCAGGTATAGGGTGTTACAATGCAAAAGGAGTAGTCTAAGCAACTAATCGCTAAAATCTATATTATGACAAATCATAAAATGAGGAGTGATTAACCCAAATTATCTATTAATTACCTAAAGGACTAAACGTAAAGAGTGCAAAGTTATGAAATTGACAAATAACTAAAAAACTGTGGTTGTTTGACTTTGATGTGGTTCACTAATAATTTAATTAATGTTCTAAACTGCTTAAACTCCTAAAGTGCTTCAATTTTAAGCTCTTGGTCTCAAATTTACCAAATTAGACAAATTAGTCTAGTTTATCTCTTGATCTCGCCACTAATCCAGGACTAAAGAATTGGTGCTCAACAAGACTATCTCTCAGTCTCATTTGCCTAAATTGTAACAGCCCGTGTTTTAGTCAAATCAGAACAGTGGTTTCGAGACTACAAATCTGAGGTTAAAATATTATTTTATTATTGCTTACAGCATGATAGAATTATTATGTGAAAGTTTCGTAAAGAAATTTTACCGTTTAAATGCTTAATTCGGTAAAAAAGACAAAATCGCGTAAAGTGTAAAACTTGTGTGCTATTAGTTTAATGTGCCTAATAGCTATGGTTTATTAAAATAGAAGTTCTTATGTTGTAATTATTCCATTTATAATGTAAGTGGACATTCTTGGACATTGTTTAAATGATTTTTATGTTTAATTAATAAGATTATTAAAGTAAATTAGTAATTAATGTTAAATTAAATAAAACAAAGCCATGTATCATCTTTTATTTCTCCATCTTCAACAGATTCTAGGGCTTGAGAAGCCATTTATATTCTTCTTCATTCAGCCATATTAAATCTATGCAATTAGGTACATGTTTTGTTCGATTTTAATGATTTTTACGTTTTTGAGATCGTTGCTTTGTATTTTAGCTAGCCCATACCCTAGATTTTGTAATTTTTGAAGATTTAACATGTTGTCATTGTTGAATACTTGAGTTCTTTGATGTTTAATGATAGATTATGGAAGCTTGATGATAGTTAAACTAGTTTTGTAAAGTGATTTTTGACAAAAATGCAAAATATGGATTAAATTGTGAAATTGTAAAATGTGGTTATTGAAAGTGTAAAATAATGGAAGATATGGGCTACTAGGAGTCCCTATGAAATTCGGCTAGGCATGGGTTGGTACTAAATTGCATGAATTTGCAATTTTATGTGATAGGACTAAATTGTAAAAATGTGAAAAGTATAGGGGTAAATGTGTAAATTTGCTAAAATATGAGTTATGGACTAAATTGAATAGATTAAATGCTGAATGTACTGAATTTGATAATATATAGATCAAGATAAGCCGAGATCGAGTTTAGATCGAGGAAAATGGAATATTGACGAGTAGCCGATAGTTTTTATCCGAGCGATACGAGGTAAGTTCGTATAATTAGAATCGAACTTTTAAATACTTGTAATTATTGAAATGAATGTATGTGATTGAATAATTAATATACTTGAAAATGAATGCTTTATTGATATAATCTACTAGTTACTGAGCCCCGTTTGAACTATATGAATTCATAGGATACGAGTGACATGTCACTAGGGTTACTGTTTTGGTTGAGCTCCTGCATTTGCTGCAGACCCACAACAACTCGTATGAGCTTACCGATATATCAGCTCGTAAGAGCTTACTGTTTTCAGCTCGTATGAGCTTACTGTTCAGCTCGTCAGAGCTTACCGTTTTAGCTCAATAGAGCTTACTGTTCATCAGCTCAGGAGGAGCTTACCGATCATGGCTCGAAAGAGCATAAATGATAATGAATTGACAGATTACTGATACTTATCACCCGAGTATCCTTTGGAGTTCTAATAGGTTCAACGGGTATAAATTTTATTTATACGGATGAGTACTATTACTGAATGAATTATTGATTATATGATTGAGAATGAAATGTTGGATGCAATATATATGGAGTATTGAATTGTGATTAATAGATGATTTCATGTATTAATATGACTAACCTATGGATGAATGCTTGTGTTAGGCATTTGGAATTTTATGGAGTTTACCTTATATTATTTGTATTGAATTGGTAAGTTTAATTCTAAATTATACGGGCTTACTAAGCTATAAAGCTTACTCTGTTTCTTTTTCTATGTTTTATAGAGGTTCGTTAGCTCGCTCGTTGTGGACAAGTCAGAGTTACACACCACACTATCCAATTTCTAATTAGTACTTTTGAACTTGTGGATATATGTAAATATGGCATGTATAGACTAGTTTAAAAGATATTAGTTATGTTACTTGATATCATGAATTTGGTATGTTTTTGTGTATAAGTTAAGCCATGATATTTGGCTTATTTTGGTACTATGTTTTGATTGTGTATAAGTGTGCAATTATGGTATGTTTTGGGCAAGGAATTGATGGAATGAAAATGTGGAAAAGATGTCTTGTTATGTATTTGATATATGAATGGATTATGCATGATGTTAATTAGACATTTGAGTACTAAGTTGAATTGGTATAATATAGGTATGAAATGTTATAGAATGGTTACTTATTGGGTTATGAAATGTTACCATTTATGCTTATGTTTGCTTGTGAAAATAGGGTGGCAAAATGGCTTTGCAAATAGCCTATTTTTGTCCACACGGACGTATGTCTCAGTCGTGTGTGACACATGGTCGTGTGTGACACATGGTCATGTTACACAGCCATGTATCCCCTGTTGTTGAAATGGAATTGAAGTCAGTATGCTCCACACGGCCTCACACACGGATGTGTGATTGGCCGTGTGGTACAAGTCAATATACCCCCTAAATGGCACACGGCTTAGCACACGAGCGTGTGACTTGGCTGTGTTGATAAGTCAGTATACCCTACAGTTTTGGCATGGCTTAACGCATGGGCGTGTGTGGCTATTTCGAAGGGCACACAAGCTAGACACACGGTCGTGTGGTTGGCCATGTGACACAAGTCAGTATCCTCTCTAATTTTCACATGGCTTGGCACATAGGCATATCCTCGGCCATGTAACACAAGTTAGTATGTATGCCCTGTTTTCACACGGTCTAAGACACGGGCGTGTCTACTAGCCGTGTGAGGCACACGGCCTATTCACACAGGCGTGTGATACTTGAAATGTTAAAATTTTTCTAAGTTTCCAAAATTTTCATATGTTACAGATTTAGTTTCGAATCCATGATTTAAGCTTTGTATGCTCGATTTAAGTACATATTGAATGTGAATAAATGATATTTATTGAAATGAGATGATATTTGATAAATGATTGTTCTGAACTGAGTTATAAGTCTGGTAATGCCTCTTAACTTATTCCGCCAACGGTTACGGATTAGGGGTGGTACATAAATCTTCCCTTAGAGGCATTAATCTTAAGTTTTTATGTTCATTCAATTTAGTCCAATTTGTTGCAATTTAGCCCCTTAATCAAAAATTATCTTACCCATATCTCCATCAACCAACTACGTTGAGAGTTTAGTTACTCATGTTAAAAACTAAGCTAACAAATGTAATAGAAAGAAACACAATAGCCATGAACATAAAGCTTAAGAAATAGGTGAAAGATTGGATTTTTAAGCTATAAAACTTGAAAGAAAAGTAAAGATGAGCATTCAATGGTAAAATGAAGAGTAAGTAACATAAAAGGTAAAGTCTTTAATAGATTAAACTAAAAGAAACTAAAATACATTAAGTTAAAAGTTGAAATGTCATTATAAGCAAAAAAATGGACTAAAAGTGTAAATAAACCCTAGCCACAATAATAACTAACTTACTAATAAGAAGAACATCAAGAACAACAATAAAGTACAGGAATAAACACTACATTAAGAATGAAGATGAAAAGAAGAAACCCTAGAAAATGGAAAAGAGAACCCTAAGAGAAAACTAAAGAAACTAAAGCAAAAAAACTAAACTAATGTGGCATCTCTCTTATCAACCAATTTTGGATGATTTAGAAATAATTTTTTACCCAATTTTTTGACCAAAATGTCCTTTAATAGGCCTCTTTTGATTAGTGCTTCGGTTGGACAAACGGGACCCTTAGCGTCATTTTTTATCTCCTCGTGACAGTAATATCGCGATACCTAGTGTTGGATATCGCAATATCGTCATCAGTCTTGAAATAGGGTGTTCCTTGTTACATGGATATCGCGATACCCGAGGAGGATATCGTGATACTACTATAGGTTGCCTTAATCCCAGGCCTACCGCGATTTTCATGCTTCAATTTTGTGATACCCCTTTCTTCGGTGATGTTTTTGCTTAATTTCAGACCTCTATCAAGTACCTACAACACTTAATCGAATGTTAGCGCCCCAACGACACAATTGGCCAATTTAGGTCTAAAAAATGAGTATAATGAGGCATTCACACTTATTCAATTGAAAACCTACAAACTTTAAAAAACACAAAATTACCCCAAAATAAGCTCATTTAGTATAATGGGGAAACCTAATTTGACATATCAAATTACGATAGATCAATGAGTCTCTAGCATATCATTGCCACCATGGTAGTGGCTCCATGTTTGACCTGAAACAATAGATGCAATTGACACCTAGTCAAAAAATAAGTTCCAACAAACTAGAGGAACAAAGTCACAAAAGACTGACGAACCCGAGTCGCTAGGAGCTCAAAATATCCATGAATGGAACCACGTGATACCAGATCACTACTAAAGCTATGGATAAAATTATTATCCCGAGGGGCCTCATCATAGCATGTTAGAAAAATGGCAAATGGTCGGCATCAATGTGACTAGGATTGATAGGAGATAACCATTGGTTACACAACAACCATACGGTTGGCCACCATGAAATTTTTTGGAAATTCTAAGTTGTTGGTCCTAGCTTGCCGTTTGGGACCTCTTACCAGAAATATGAACAGTGAAGTCCCTCAGTTAGTCAAAGAGGATGCTCGGCAAAAAGTACGTATCAATTTGATAATTGTCGAGGATGATCGATAACTAATTTCTCCAAAGATTGATATTATATTTGAGTGAATCTAGGCAAGTACAGGTGAAATTAAGCTGAAAAAAGAGAAAGGGAGGCTGAGGCGAGTCAAATAAGGCAATTGCAAAGTTAAGAATGGTAGGTAAAGAACCTCGAGTTGTGGCCTATTGGTTGGGTGCTCATCTCCCCTGAAATAGTCTTGGTTTGAATAATCTTTATATATAAAAAAAAAAAAAAAGATGAGGAGGAAAGTAGGCAAAGGAGAGTTGAGGAAAGTAATGGTTTTTGTATTTAGTGATTTATTAATTTTTTATTTTTTGCTTCATCATGTCATCATTGCCATTTCTTTAAACAAATCATAATTCACGTTTAATTTGAGAAATGGGATAAAGACACTTTACTTCGGTAATAAATTAGTCATATTTTGATGCTTAAAGATTAAAAATTTTTAATTAGGTGCTTATTGTTTTGAATTTATTATTGATAAAAGTTTAAATAATATATATTAAAAATTTGAAGGTATTAGTTTTTAAATATAAAATTTTGAAAAAAAAAGTAATAAGTGGTTAGATGCAATGATAAGACACATTGCACTTCTAATGAATGGCGTAAGTTTGAACATTAGAGACAATATTATTGGTTCAGATAGTTACGAACCCCAAACATAAAATTAATTGTAACAACTTAAGTAGAATAAACCAGAGCTAGTTCATTTTATCCAATGTAGATTTGCCAGAGATATAAAAATACAAATATTTCAGAACTTATATATAATTCAAGATATTGATGTAGGTTATCCAATTACGGGACAAAATTTTTAAAATTAAGAATTAATTTGGTTTGAAATGTATTGAATAATAAAATATTTAGATTTAAAGAAATTTAAATAAAAATTTAAATGTGATAATTATAAAAATATATATTCGATGTTTTTATGAACCATTCCAGGAGTATTTTATTTTCTAAATTTATATTTATAAAATATTATTTCTTTTCACAAATCCAATAATTAGTCCTCGTATTCTATAAATCTATTAAAATAAAATATTAATATTAAAAAAACATACAATATTTTATAAATTGTACGCGGAGTTTAACAGTGGGAGCACCCAAGGCGAATACGTGGGCGACTCATTTATAATTCAACCATGAAATTGTTAGGAAAGATTGAGGAACTTCAAAGGAAACATACATAATCAAATTTTTTTCTAGCCTTAAAGTAAGTGGGTTTACAATGATGTTTACATTTTTCATTATATTTTAAAAACAATCGAGATTTATTTGTGGAGTTTTTTTCATATATAAGATAATTATTCATATTTTTAACTTTAAAATTAGTAGAATTGGTATTTCATTTTTTTAACTTAATTGATATTTGATTTTAGAAGAAGTTAATTAAGTTGTATTTTTTAACGCCGGATTGATACTATTAACTTTTAATAAAATAGTGACATGTCGTAAAAAAATTAAAAATTAAAAATATTTTTTAAGAATTTTTTATTTCAGGTGTATAGTTATTTTGAACAAATAGATGTCTCGATTGAGATATCTTGGAAGTTTATTTATCCATATTTATTCTAGATGTGTATTTTTAGTTTTTTTTTATAATTAAAAAAATCATATAATTTTAAAAATTGATTTTAGGTTTTTTTTTTCAAATTTTCTAGATTTTTGTGATATTTTTAGATTTTTTTTCCTAGTTTTTATAAATTTTTTAGATTATTGTAATATTTTTATAAACTAGTGTTGTAAATATTCTTTTAGATTTTAAGTAATGCGTAATAATTTAAGGTTGTCACATAATTTTGTGTTATTAATTATAATGTCAAATTACCACAAAATTGGAGTTAACTTGGTACTTAAAAAGCTAAATCAATTTGTTATTTTTTATGGTCTATTTATGTAGATCATACATATTAAATTTGATGTAAATATAAAATTTCTAACTATTTATTTTATGTAAACAATTTTAACTGTTGAATATATATATTAATATATAGAGTATTTTAGATTGATATGATAGAGATGTTGGATCGGTTCGAAAATTTATATGCATGACAGATATAATTATATTGATAAATTCAACGGTTGAATTATTAAAATATTAATCATATGAATAGTTATGGAAGTGTGTAAAACTATAGTTTTTATATACTCTGCAAGTAAAACCCTCTCCTTATAAATAAATATAAAATATAAAAAATTGTAAAAATTCTAAACAAAGACAACTAAAAATGCTAATTTAATTAATGGTTTCAAATTCAGAAATTAATTAAGGTAAAAGAAATTTTAAATAACAATGTAAGCATAAATTGCGAGGATGAAGATATTTTTTGAAAAAAATTGATTTTTATCATATTTGTTGTTTTTGACATAATGCTTAGAATTATTTATAGTTTCTTTCTAACTTATAAATAGGAGGATAATACACTTTAATATATTCAAACACACATCCTCCTACATTAACAATAATATTCATATTAATTAAGTTAAGACTGAATATAAAGAGTTAAAATAAGCATTAATGGAAAGAAAATGAGGAGTTTTGCATACGTGTGTGTGGAACCATAGCTTGCCGTATTTCACTTTAATTTTCAGGAATTTAGATTGGATCCCTGACAAGGTTTTGTCATTGCGCTTTAATTACATTTTAAGGCTAATCTATTAAAATACTCTTCACCTACTCTCCTAAAACAAAATAAGTCTTTATTTTTTTTATTTATCCACGAAAGTTCTTAATTTTAACTAAATTAATTTCACTTTATTTTTTAAACTACTTGGTTTCTATGCTAAATCCCTAATGTGGCATGATTTGCCTTTTTCTTTCTGGTTTTAGTTTTACACAAGCCACAAAATCAAGTTTGGATAACATTATTATACAAGTTTTTATATTAAGATTCGAAATGTATTTTTATCTTTTTTATTAAGAAGAACAAGTAAATTAGTATTTATAAATTATATTAAAAAGTAAAGTGGTCATTTTTACTAAAAATTCATTTATTTGTACGGTTAAAAGTCGTGTGGTTGATGGAAGAATCAAACAATGACATGTCATGTGTTATGTGTATCTCATGTTGACTGATTTTTAATAATGGAAATAAATGAAATTTTTAACAGAATGACCAATTTGCTCTTTGGTCTAACGTACATATACTAATTTGCCCACTTCTTTAATAGAGGGATAAAATATAATCTAACTTTTAGTACAATAACCTCTATAATACTTTTATTTTCTAAATCCTATAATTAAAACTATTTTAACTTATATAAAAAAAACTCTTAAATAACTTTAAAAAAAGAGAACACTTACAAAAAAAACTAAAATTAAATATGGAGATTTTCATATCTCAAAAAAAAAAAAATTATAATTTGAGTATTCGGGTTATCCAAAAGAATTTTTATTTTTAATTAAAATAAAGTGTTTTCATGAATGAAAAATAATAAAAAAACACTTATTTAGTTAAAAAAAACCAACATAAAAGCTTATTTCAACAAAGTGTGATATTTTGAATATTTTTAATAAATGAACCTACTTTTAATGATAAAACGACATTATAATACAACAAAACTACAAATTTCTTTATTCCAGAATTAGAATAGGAGAGTAGTGAAGATGAAGTCTTCAGCATCCATGGGTATTTTTACCTGCTTATTCAATCCATTTCTACATCTACAATCTTAATTTTTTAAATTGTGGATTGCTAACAACATCTTATACATAACTTTCTGTTTTTTACCAATGCTCCATTTTATTTTGTTTAATTTGTTGGTATTTGGTAAGATAAAAATATAAATAATTGAAGAACAAAATTGGCAATCCAAAGTGGACAATTTAGTACTACGCAAAAAGTAAACTGGTGATTTAAATGCTTGCAGTTTCGTTGGATCCCACATCACATGCTGCATTCAGAACATATATGTATTTTCTATTTTCTATATATTTTTTTTCTCTTATATAAAAAGTTGAGAAAAACAACTTCTAATTTACTTGTATTTAAACCTCTATGATTATTGAATCATGTCACCAACTTTTCCCAGATTCAGAATATGGGTTCGATACGTTAGGCTTTAGTAACATATGTATCCAAATTAAATGATTATATTCTTATATTATGTTGGATATCATTCACACAATTATTTTTTATTAAATTACGCCATTAGTCATTAAATTATGAATAAATTTTTGTTTTAATCGTTTAACTAGAAAAAGTACAATTGAATATTGAACTATTTGGAAGTTTTTTTATATTTTGTTTAAGTCATTAATCTATTCAAAAGTTTTTGTTTAAAAAAAGTTCTGTTAGTGATATCCAAGCGACGATTAGTACGATGAATCAATTCCAATCGATGAGTATAAGAACATACTACAGATTCAAGTTGATCTAATAGTTAGTGTCATATATTGGATAAAAAAACTGTTTGAATTTTAGTTCTGTCCAAATCTATTCCATGAAAAAAAAAATGAATTGTAGAAGAGAAAGGGAAAGACAACTTTTAATTGGTGAATACAGTGCAAATAAAGAAAGTCATATAGCATTAGTTTTAACAACCCAAACTTAAATGAAAACTTTTGAAAAGTTCAATGACCAAACTATAATTTTTTTTAGTTAAATGACCAAAACGAAACTTACCTATAATTTAATAGCTAATGGTATAATTTACCCTATTTTTTAAAGGTTGGGAATTCAAAAGCACGTAACCAACCGTATACTCCATAGTTATAGGATTCCCTTAGAAGAAGGCAACAAAACTGTGGAAAACAAGTGATGGCACCCCGAGGATTGTTCAAAGCATCTATAGCACATGCAAAGGTGAGTGAAGACATCAAAATTTGGATGATTAAGAGATACATAAGGGACAAGGCAAAAAGAACAACTTGTGTTTAAAATTAATGTGAAACTGTATGCAGGTATCACATAATAAACTACCATATCAAACGACTACTTCAAACTTGTTTTCAACCTGGTTATTATCAAGTTAAAACCATGTTTAAAAACAATTTAGAGTAACTTACGCCGTACTTTAATTTCAAAATGATTATGCAGTCGTTATCTCATTAATGGGAAATTGACTGGACCTGATATCTCATGTTATAAATCTTATAAAATGAAAAATTCTTCTTTTAGCCCCTTTTAAAAAATTTCCTTTTTTTCTTCCCCTTCCTCCTGTCTTCTTCTTCTTCTCTTATTTTCCTTTCACAAACAGGAAACTCAGAGAAGAGTCCCAACAGAAGGCCATTGAGTGTTGATACTCAGAGAGGGAATGGAAATGGTAATGTAGAGCAGAGAAGGTCTTTCCGGTTCAGTCGCCCCAGGTTAATGTGAGAAGAACCGGATTAGAACAGACGACGAATAGATTACCCGGAAACAGGAAACCAACGGCTGAGATTTATGATAAAGAAGAGAAGGTATTTATTCCAGCGGAGGATCAAACATGTACTGTTTCAGAGAGTAGCATTAGCACTTCTTCTCAAACTGATACGGAGGTAAAAAATCAGCTCCATAACTAAATTACATTGATTATTTAGTTTTGCTTAACGATCCTATTTCATTTAAACCAGTAATTTATTGTTATGGCGCATTGGATGTTACAGAGGTTGAAGGTGGAGGACCCTTTTGGAATGATGTGATAAGCTGCTTCACAGCATTGCGGAGAGCCCGGTCCTCGTACTCGACTCGTCGTTCTACAAAGAGGAATCGTCTCCTTCCCCTGTTATGAAACGGAGCATCGATTTCGAAGGTACAATGACCTCCGATGGAATTTATAAAAATGTTTATCTCGCCCATATCAAGCCGTAAAATGAAAGGGGAGAAAAAAGCATATAAACAAAATAGGATTGCATATAAGATAAAATTGGATTGTGTTTTTTGTAGGTGAAAATGACGGGGTTACAAGCATGTGATTCTGATTCAAGTTGAAAACGCCCGTGACAGAAAAGGGTTCATTCAAATATATAAAGACAGGATCCACCATTGATATCATTCCATCAGAGCTTGGCCTTGCAATCCTGGATTCAATATCCATTCTTCACTTTTTCTACAGAAATCTGCACACTTCTGTGTTATTCATTGGCTTCTCACTTAATAAAATTTGGATTTTAGTCTCATGACCCCAATATACAAAATCTTATTTCATAATTTAACTTGAATTCATACCGACATTCTTGATATTTGGTTTATATATATATATATATATATATATTATGGATTGAGCTTGGTGATACATTTATAAAGGAAAGTAAAATGGATTTGTATGCTTTTAAATTCGATAAAATTATCATCAAGATTTCTATATAAGGAGTTAGATTATATTTTAATTTTTTACTTAAAAAATAAATTAATCTTTGTATGTTAGTTCAAAGAGAAAATTGGTCATATCTATTTTTATCAATTTCTACTGTAAAAAATTTGTGTGCCTGCCAAAATAACCAAACAATTACACATGGCACGTATATCTTATGTTGGTGTATAAGGACTAATTTTTAATCATAAAAATAGATAAAATTTTTAACAGAAAGTTCAATTTTCTATTTGATCTAATGTACAATGATTCATTTACCTTATTCTTTAAATAAAAAAGACAAAATGTAATCTAACTTTTAATATAACTTTTAGCTACCAGATTTCTATTTCTATATGATAAATATAAACATGATAAGACGATAGAAATTCATTCGATCCTTAAGCGAATATCAGTGTTTGACAACGAAAGATAGAAAGACCAAGATTAAGGAGAAATTTGAGAGGAAGTTACCATTTATATATGTTCTATCCAAGGGTTTTACATTAAAAATTCAATAACGCGAAGTAAATTCAATAGGAATTATATGTATACCCTTAAAAACAAAAATTATCTCTATAATATAACATAAATAAATAATTATTTATAATAAATTTAATTAATTTATCATATGGGCACATTAATTTCAATATTTTCCCACTTGGGGGCATAATAAAAAAATATAATTTAAAATAAATCCAATGTTAGTTTTATTAACCGAATGAATTCACCTTTAAAATATAGGTTACTATATATTAAATATATTTTTAACTTTACTATATCATTAATTATATTTAATATATTGTATACTTTTTTAAATTGTATTCTACTTAAATTTTTATAATAATTTATAAAAATAAGTTGATTAAATTAATATTTTAGAATTAGTAATAAGTTTTAATATTTTATAATTCAAAGGTGGAATTGACTTTTCTTTCTTTTTCTTTTTGTAATTTCTTGCATGTTTCTTCTATATTCTAATCAACCAAATATTATTCATTTATTGCATTCCAACCAATCAAACTACATTATACCTATTATATCCTATACCCTATTGAATAGTATTTCATTCTTCCTCTATTCCATTACAATGAACCAGACATACTATGTATTAGTGTGTTGGATATCAACTTTTTTATTTTTATTTTTTTATATAATCTTTTGTAGTAAAATACTTTATATCAATAAATTTACTACATTTTCACTTTTATCATTCTTCAAAAGAATACTAAATATGAGTTGTCATAATATATCTTTGTTTTTTTTTTTTTTTTGGTGAAAGAAAGGAAACAATACAAGCTAAATCCTCAAAGGAGGGTCCACAAACAATCTTAAGCCTAGACTTCTAATGTGAACAATCTTGCTAGGCTATCCGCAATTAGATTACTTCCCTTGGGAACATGCTGAATTTTCCACTGCTCTAGCTTTTTAAGCATTTGATGAATTCTCCTAATAATGGTAGAATTGGAGATTCCCATATCATCTTCCATGATAGCTTTAATAGCTTCAATACTATCAGTTTGAATAAGGACCTTTTGGAAACACCTATCTGTCGTAAGATTCAGCCCATCCAAAATCCCCCCAAACTCTACCTCCAAAGTTGAAAAATTACCCAAATATCTCATGAACCTATAATCCACTTTCCCTTGTGATCTCTCACACAACCTCTTACAGCTGCAAAGCCCTCGTCAATCCTAACCGAACTATTAGTGTTCAAACAAACCCAACTGTTGGACATAGGCCAATTAGGTAGAGTGCTTCGAGCTTCAAACTTTGAGATCTAGGAAACGGAGGAATACTGCTTAGCCTAACTAAAGGAGATTTTAATAATTTCCTCAATACTCCACGAAATTCCTTGAAAAACAAACATGTTGCGATTCTTCCAAATACGCCACGCAATAATCTCAAAGAGACATGACCAATCGATTCCCCCCGTTTAAGAAGTCATCTGGTTCTGCAAAATTAGTCGCCATCCAATCAAGTAAAGAGCCTGAGTAAAAACTAGAAAGAGTTTGTTGAGGAATGATTTTATCCCAGACTCCTCTGGCTGCAGGGCAATCTCTGAGTGTATGCATTACATCCTCCAAAACATGTCCACAAATACCGCAAGGGCTGCTACTCCCACAACCTCGTCTTACTCTTTCAGCATTTGTAAGCAGCCTTTGCTTTAAGACAAGCCAAATAAAGAAGCGGATCCAATGAGGGCCTTTAAATTTCCAAGGTATCCTCCAAAACGCTTCCTTAGAATTCAAAGTGTCTTCACGAACCTTCCCATATGCACTCTTGAGAGAGAAGGTGTCGGTCGAGGTGGCTTCCCAAATAATCTAGTTCGGACCTAACGAAAGATGCGGTGGAGGAACACTCACAATTTGATCAATGATTTCCTCTGGCACCCACAATCTAAAAAGATCTAAGTTCTACGAGCCATTACTTGCAATCAGATCACTAAGAGAGCAATCCAAATTAAGGTTAGCAGAGGAAGGAATAAAATTCAGTAAAGGACCACAATTAGGGGTCCAAGAGTCCTACCAATATTTTATACTCTTCCTATCACCAAGTAACCAAACCAGATTTTCTCAAAGGGGTGGCCACACATTAGAAATGGACCTCTAAAGAAAGGAACACTGACTTCTAGATAACTTCTTAAGCAAACCACCAGGAACTCTATATTTTGACTGAAAAACCTGAATCCAAAGGGTATTAGCGTTCGAAATGATGTTAAAACCCATTTTCACTATGAAGGCAATATTATGATTTTCCAACTGCCTAAAGCCCAGCTCCCCATGCGCCTTAGGCTGACACAGTGAATCCCAACTAACCAAGGCCATCTTAGAGCTACCATTATGATATCCCTACACAAATTTCCTTATCATCCTCTCAATATCGTCACAAACTCTTTTAGGAACCATCATCATCTGCATGAAGTAAGTGGGAATTGAAAGCAGAACAAATTGTGCCAAGGTGACTCTACCAACAAAAGAGAGTTGGCGTGCATCCCAACTAGACAATTTACTATACACTCTATCCACCATAAAGCGCAAAGTGCTACAAGTAACCTTATCTTGAAAAAATGGCACACCAAGATCAAGCCCCAGATTAGTAACTTGCTGAAAACCCAAAAAGCTGCTTAAATGCCTCCCCAAGCGTTAACCCACACTCTTAAAAAAAAAATATTACTCTTTCGCATATTTACCTGGTGCACCGAAAAGGCACAAAAGTCTTCCAGAATGTTTTTCATGACTCGGGCTTAGTCATCTTCAGCATGACAAAAAAAGAATCAAGTCATCAGCGAAGAAAAGATGTGATAAAGATGGACCATCTTGAGCAAGCCTAATAGGAGATCAAGCGCTCGCCTCAATAGCATTGTGAATACTGTGCCCCAACCACTCCATGCAAAGAATAAAAAGATAGGAAGATAAGGCACAACCCTGTCGAACACCTCTAACAGGTCGAAACTTCTATGTTGGGACACCATTCCATAAAACCTGCATGGTAGAGCTAGAAATTACAGATATAATAACATTTTGTAAAAAATTAGGAATACCTGCAGCTTGAAGCAAAGCATCAATAAAATTCCAGCGAACCCGATCATAAGCTTTCTTTAGATCAATCTTGATATCCATCCATTTCCTATTCTTCTGCGTGCCCCTCATAGAATGGATTACTTCTTGTGCTATAACGATATTATCAGTATTATTTCTCCCAACCACAAACCCAGTTTGCTTAGGCACTATAATCCTCGAAAAGACCACTTTAAAGCGATTAACGATGACCTTCATAATCAATTTGTAAAGGATCGAGCATAAGCTAATTGGCCGAAATTGAGAGAAGACATCCGGATTCTGAACTTTCGGAATAAGCACAATGAGGAAATTATTAAGTTTCGAATCGATGACTTGACCTTCAAAAATCCCGTTGACCCACTTACAAATCGAGTCGCCAACATGCTCCCACTGACTCTGATAGAACAAGGCATGATACCCATCACTCCAGGTGCCTTCAAGGGTGCCTTTGCAAAAAGGGCATTTTCAATTTCATTATCAGTCACTGGCCTACTAAGAAAATTAAGATCCTCATCCTTCAGTCTCGGAAAAGCACTAGAAGGGAAATCTCTCCTAGGCCCAGGATGCTCCCCATACAAAGTGGAGAAAAAAATTAACTGTTTTAATCTTCATCTGCTCATCGTCTATAATCCAATCACACATACCATTTTTCAAAGCGAAAATTCTATTATGTTGATGTCTTCTCAAAGTACGTGTGTGGAAAATTTTGGTATTGCGATCACCTAAAACCAACCAATCACACCGCACCCTTCTATCTCCAAAAGATTTCCACGTGATGTAACATAGTCCCCAAATCCTCTCTAATATCCATTTCCACTCGGTGAAGGTAGTTCGAGTTATCCCAATCTCACTCCAACTAAACATTCTGCAACTTACGAGTTAAGGCCTTCTTACGGGTAAAAATATGGCCATACACCTCCTTATTCCAACTTTTAATCTGATTAGTAAACTTTGAATGTAAGGCCAACATACTAGTAGAAAAATTCCAATTATGTTTAACAAAATCCGAAAAAGCAAGGTGCTCCACCCAACCAGCTAAAAAACAAAACGATTTCCCTCTTAAAGAATGAAGCTCCGGCATAAGGGACAACTTTAAAGGCCTATGGTTGGATTTGAGACATGGCAGGTGCACCACTAAGGAATTGGGAAAGTTTGCACTCCATGCACTATTACAAATGGCCCTGTCCAAGCGTTCGAAAATCCCCCCTCTCTGCTAAGTGAACTGTGCACCCCTAAACCCAAAGTCATGTAGCTGACCGAAATCCATGAAACTCCCAAAGAAAGGACACCTCTTACCCCTAACTCTCCCCCATTTTTTCACTCGAAGACAGAATGACATTGAAATCACCAATGGCAACCCAATGAGACCCATCCAAAAGAATAGAATCCTTTAGATAATCTCATAAATTCCTTCGTTTCTGACTATTCGGGCTGTCGTACACAAAGGAGACTAACAAGGGCTGCTTGAAAGAGTTATCATAATATATCTTTAATGGCATTGTTATGGACTAAATAACTCTTAGACCCAAGATAAAATATCTCAACTTTAATGCATGTGATTTTACTTTATAAGATAATTCCTTTAAGCAGTTTGCAAATGATAAAAAGCAAAAAAAAAAAAAAAAAACTTTAACATTTTCCAAGTATTTCTACTAATTTTTTTTTACTCATTTCTACCAAAAAAAAAATTATCTCAAGTTTTGTGTAAACATGACCATACCGAAGGCTATCAATAGTAGATGCATATGGTCAGTTTTTATATGACTTACAAAAACAAAAAAAGTAGTTGGATGTGCATAGTTTTACTAATTCACGCATTGTGTACACTATCACAGGGTTTATTCTTCTCTTCTAAATCTTATTCTTTATTTGATCATTTTTAAGTTTGTTATGTACAATTTAATTTAGTCCTCAATTTTCACCTTACGAGGAAAACCACTCCCATTGAATCTTCATCCTCATTTCTAAATGAAAATGAGACACATACATTTATAAATTATTATCCTATATTTCTTGAAAGTTTTACAAGCAAAGTAGTTACAGTTTTTCCTTAATCACTCAACTCCAAATTATAGTAGCCTCAAAATAGTAAAAAAAATACTATAAAAGCCAATAAAATAATTTTATATTCAAAAAGTAAATTCAAGCCTTCTTGTTGGAAGAGGTGAGTCATGCATATAAACTTAAGATAAAACAACTGAAGCATCTAATTAACCGCTCTTGGTTTTCTTGTTTCAACATTACTTGGGACAGTTCAAATGCAGTGAGTTGTATTGGCATTTTTTACCTTTTTTTTTTATCTTGATTTTTTTTATTAACAAATGATCTTGGTTCGAGTTAAAATTATCTTTATTTTTGATGAAAGATTTATCTTCGCATGGGAAAAAGGAAGAGGAATATGTTTTGGTTGGCAGTAATCCTTTAAAGCTTTTCACTTGATCTTACTTGGAGCCAAAGTTGATATTAAATTGCTTCGAGTTGAAGTCCAGCATTTGAATTTCAAAATATGGATAAATGATTGAATTCAAACCAGTTTTATTTGGTGCAAATATTGATAAAATCTAACCTTTAAATAGGCCATTTCGATGTTCTTTGGGACATCCTTTTTAAGTGCTTGTGTGAGAGTAAAACTTGAATGTAAGTGAGGAGTTGGGTGTGAGTGATTGTAACATTAGGAGTTCTTTGTCGAGGCTGCAATTATCTCATAGTGTAAACAGAAGATTGAGCTTTAGTTAATAGAGTTCTTGATTCATTGTTGAACAAAATCATGTTGGAAAATATAGACATCACATATATAATAAGGGTAGTTATATGTTAATATTTTAGCCCAAATTAAAAGTGATCTAATTTAGTTAAGGTTTACTGGGCTTTAATTATTAAATAAAATATGAGTCAAATATGTGTAGATACTCTAGTAATTAAGTTCTAATCAATTTCTAATTAATGATGGGCTATAATTAGGGCTAATGTGACAAAGTTATATATATTAGGGTTATGGTCCCCAAATTACATACAAGCTAATTTTTCTAACATCTCATCTTTAGAAAAGATTAGAAAAGAGAGAGCCACATTCTTTAGATTACTTGTGTGCTAATTTGAAAGATCAATGTAGTACCCAATTTTTGCCCGGGCCCAATACAGACTAAGGGCCCGAATAAAGTCAAACAAAATACAAAAAATAACAATAGAATAAAAATAGTTCTTAAAATGTCCATTTACAAGGAAAGGTCCATTAAAGCCCAAATACTGAAAACCTAAAACCCTTTTCACAAACTGACCAGGCCCAAATCCCAGGCCCGATTACAATGGCCCAAAACACTAAGCAGAGAACCCTAGGGTTCTCTTTGTTCCAGCGCCGTCACAAGTCCCTCGCACGCGCGACGCTACAGCAACCCACGCGCCCTGGCATCGTTCCAGTTCCCCCACGCGCATCGTGTTTCGCGCCCACGCTTCTGACAATCGCACGCCTTACGCGACCCACGCACCTCGGCCTCCGTCTCCACCATCGCCCTCTGCTCTATCGCCCATGCCCTGCAAAACGCGCACAACAGACAGAAACAACAAGAAGACAGAGGAACAACAAGAAAACAGAAAAATATGGAGCAAAATGATAAAATACTAAGGAGACAATGTGTTCGGCTATAAAGCCATTAGAAATCGATGTAATAGGGGTTCGAAAAAATTATTATCAGAAGCAGAAAGAAACAAAGCATAAGGTCGATTTTTTTTTCATTTTGTTACTTACTGTTACTTACTGCTATTCTCGGTTGTCTTGTGTTTTTGATTTTATTCTCTTCAAAAAAAACTCTTACAAATCATTAAAAACGAAAGAGAAGAAGAAAAAAGAGGGGAGAAAGGAAATCGTACCAAGGCTCCACGGTTGAAGCGTCGGAATACCCTTTCTCCGGCGCCGGAACTTGGACCGAGGAGGAGATCGAAGGCTCTTTCCCTTCGATTTGGGGACACCAAAGAGTCGGTCCATAAGGAGGGCTTCGAACCGGACCAAGGCAAGCCCTTGCCCATCGTTAGCCACCGGAGGAGATAGTGGTGTGACGAACGGTCAAAGAAGCCCGACCGTCGGCATGGAGGGGCAGAGAGAATTTTTTTGTTTTTCAAAAATGGTGGCTGTGTTTTTAGGGTTAGGAACTGCTTCATTTTCAAAAGAGGGGGTTTAGGTCTATTAATGAAACAGAACGGCGCCGTTTCGTCTAAGGGAAACTGCGCATACCCCTTAAAAGGGATAATTGCGCGATCGGTCCCCTTTCTTTCGTGGCGCCGTTCGATCAAGCCCATTTTAGCTTTTTCTTTCCTTTTAATGTTGCCCCAATGTTTCATTTGTGTTTCAAACAAGTTCCTTCCAAACGCAGCGCATAGAGTATTTGGGATATTTTCCCATTCGGCCCTCGTTATTTTGCCGCGCGTTATGTTCACCCCCTTTTACTTCGATTTACTGTTATTCTACCCCCTTTTATTTTATTCTGATTCCATTTTAACCCTTTTCGTTTATTTTTATAATTATACTATTATTATTGTTATCTTTAGCATTATTATTATTATTCTTGCTATATTTATATTATTATATTGTGCACATTTTGTATCATTAGTATTCTTGTTGATATTATTATTAATATTATTATTATTATTATTATTATTATTATTATCATTATTATTATTATTATTATTATTACTTATCTTGATTTTTTATATTATCTTTATTAAACTATATGTTGTCATTTTGATTTGACTTAGTTTTATTCTATTTTATTTTGACATCATTTTAAAACTATTCCATATATTACTTGTTTCTATATTCTGTGTTCTTGATTTAAAATCATTTGGTTGTTATTTTAAATTATTTTATGCATTATTTCTTTGGACGTTGCTCAATTAATCGTTCTTGTGTATGGTATAGTTCGTTGTTATTGATGTTATCATCATCACTATTATCGTTTATATTATTGTCTCATTATCATTATTATTCATGCATATTAATATTTTAGATTAATGATGTTAATATTGTATTACATATATTATGTGATCATTGTACCGAATTCGTGTTACATTATTATTCGGATACAACCCCGTTCACGTTTTAAATAATGCTTTTTAAAACCTAACCTAAAATCTTTTATCAATTTCATCCAAAAAACCAAAATTTTCAAAGTAAGGCAATATTCTGGGTTTGGAAATTCGAGAGATCGTGCTCTATGTGTTGGGTTTCGGTTCTCTCGCTTAGCCAAACAATCGAATATCCTTTTGATATCCTAATGCATGAGTCTCGGGAATTAAGAGATGATCCGGAATTCGAGGATTAAAGTCATCGTGTCCTATGTACTGGATGTGATATTTTGTTCCTTCGAAACAAGAAAATCTTGACATTCAATTCGAGAAAATTTAAATATTTCCAAAAGAAATCAAATTTTTAAATTTTCTTCAAAATTTTCAACTTTCGACATTGGGACATTAATTAATCAATTCGGTACCAATTTTGGGCATGACGAGGGTGCTAACCCTTCCTCACATGTAACCGACTCCCGAACCTATTTTCTTAAATTTTCGTGGACCAAAAAAATTGTTTTAGTAAATCAAAAAATGTTTTATTAAAACAAAAGTGATCCGATCACACCTAATAAAAGGTCGGTGGCGACTCCCGTTTTTTATTTTCAAAACCAAGGTCGATTCCCGTTTTCTCAAAAATGGTTACGACAGCTTGGCGACTCCACTGGGGATACCTGAGAGTCAGGCCGTAAATTGATCGATTTTTGTCCCTTTGATCGAAAATTTGGGAAAATGGTTTTGACAAATCATGTTTCTCTTTGATGCATTTGCTTGTGCTATAGTATGGGGTCTCGTGAAATACTTTGGCATTGCATTGCATGACCATTGCGGTCACACCCTTAAGTGGGGGTGAGAAGCTACTCTTTCGTGAGGTTTTTACCTCCGTGCAAGATAGTGGATCGCTTCTGGGATACATCCGTACCTATGTCTTCGTGAGGTTTTTATCTCCGTGCAGCCATAGGGAAATGTATTCCCCTGAACTGAACTCGGTCCATGTGAGCCTATAATGGGTGAGGATCGAGGAATCTGCTGGTTCAGGTACCCTTGCTTTAGAACCTAATCACATATAGAGAGACCTAAGAGCCCGTTGTAGATAGAGCCATGTAAACCCTAGTTGCTACCTTGAATAGGAGTTTGATCGTTTCCTGTTTATTTTAAGTTCTTGTACTTTATACTAACTTGTTGTGTTTTGCTTTTATTGCATGGCATTTCATTATAAAAAGGTGTTGATCCACATTCGGTTACCAGATAGAAAAGCTTAACATGGAAAAAGGGTTTCTCGATAGAGTGGAGGATAATGCGGCCGTTCAGGTGTGGTCCGAAAGAATACGGCGAGAAAAAGGAGATAGCTTGACAGTGGGGTATGAATCAGAGTTATGGGATTTCACTCGTATCAGCGTGGCTCAAAACGACCTGCGAGAATTGAAGGAAATATGGGATTCTTGGGGCGACGAGATCAAACAACTATTCTACTATCATTACGGGGATTTACACCATCTGTTGGACATCAAGGTAGACGAGTACCTACTTCGAGCTATTACCCAGTTTTGGAACCCCGCTTACAGTTGCTTCACTTTTGGAAAGATGGATTTGGTGCCTACCATAGAGGAGTACACAGCTTTATTCCGATGCCCGAGACTTCAAACTGATAAGGCATATTCAAGGTTTGCTAACGTACCGGCGTTCTCAAAAAGGTTAATGAACATTACAGGGATGAGCGAACAATGGGTTACGGCCCGAATCAAGCAAAAGGGAGATTGTAAGTGCATCCCATGGAAACACTTAAGGGACTTGATCTCAGCGCATCCAGACAAGAAAAAGAAGGCCGACGTCTTCGCCCTAAGCATCTATGGTTTGGTCATCTTTCCCAAGGCGTTAGGACATATAGAGGATGCGGTTTCAGACCTGTTTGATAAACTTGATAAGGGAGTTACGCCTGTCTCCGCAATTTTGGCCGAAACCTTCAGATCGTTGAACGCCTGCCGAAGAGCGGGCGAGGGGAGGTTCATAGGTTGTGCACCGCTGTTGTTATCGTGGTTTCATTGTCATTTTTGGAAGATAGAAAGGGTCTCATGCAAAGTTTTTTTCGAGAACTATTCTCCTTTAGAGAAATTAGCAAGAACACCGAGACGAGACGACCTATCGGGGGAAAAATGGATAGCGATTCTCCAAAATCTGCAAGTTAAAGATGTGGAATGGAAGGCTCCGTGGATGATCACTGATGAAATTTTATATCGGTGTGGAGAGTTTGACTGGGTTCCTCTACTCGGAATATGGAGAGCTGTCGGATATGCTCCGTTACTAGTGATGAGGCAGTATCAATCGAGGCAGTTCATACCTGCGATACATGGATTGGCCCAATGTGAATTCTCATACAATGATGACAACTATAAGAAGAGAGTTCGCAAAATATCGGATGCATGGACCCAAACCCAAAAAATGAAGAAACTCGCTATAGGGCCCATAACGACCCTCGAGTACGAACAATGGTGGGACGAAAGAATCAACGACAATGTTCCAAAGCCAATCCAAGGGAGTACTCGACCCATAGAAGAACAGCTGCAAGTAATCCCGTCTGAATTAGAGATTATCAAGCAAGATTTCGATAGAAAGAGCCGAGAATTGGGCAAGAAAATAGAGCAACTAGAAGAGGAAAAGATGCAGTTGGGGTTAGATGTTGACATCCACAAGTTCGAGGCCGAGAGATTGAAAAAGGGGAAGAATAAGGCCGAAGAGGATTTGGATAGTCTAAAGACGGACTACAAGAAGCTACGCATGTCCATCAGAACTGCTGGTTTGGGCAAAACATCAGAGCAATGACGACAGGAAATCAAAGAAGAAAAGTCCAGAGCTGATCAGTGGGAGAAGAAATTTCAAGATGCTCGAGTACGAGAGGACGCTTTGAAAAAGAGCCTATTGGAAAGCCAAAGCGAAAAGGAGAGGTTACGCCCCAAGTAGCAGAATTAGAAAGGTCACTGCATCTACACCGTAGTCGCAACTCGGTAGTCGAATTAAGGGCCAGTCTGAACAAAATCGAGGATATGAGAGAAAGGATAGGGGAGCTCAAAACTGCATTACAAGATAGCAAAATTTGGATTGAGCTCCTTGAAGCGAACAATAAACATTGGGAGGAGCAGCTCCGTCATTCCCAAGGACAGATCAGAAACAGAGACTATGTAATGGGCGAGGCCGTGACCCAAATTCGAGAGGTGGCCAATCATTTGCAAACCTTGGTGGTTCGGGCTGACACGTTAAGTTTGATATACAAGTCAGGGTCAGAGCGAGGTCAAAGTCTAGCTTGGCTTCTTAGGAAAGTTAAGGATTTAGGCATTAGAGCAAAGCCATATATGTAATCGTCCGTTCTATGAAAAGAAATTTGTTTTCTAGTAAAGTTTATCTAATGGAATTGAATCAAATCAACACCTTTTGCATTCATACCACGCATTTGCATAACATTGCATCACACACATCGAATCTCACAAAAGGACCCTAAATTATGGCAGCTACCCTGGAACACCACTACGGTACGAGAGGCAAAACAAGAATAATGGATCAAAAAATGGAAAGACTAGAACAAATGCAAAAAGAAATCCAGGATCAAATAAAAGAACAAGCGCAACTACAAGAGCAGTTGGCCAAAACCCAGAAGGACATGATGGAGCAGATGCAAAAATCCCAGGACAATATGGTGAACCAACTAATGCAATTACTGTCTAAAGAACGAGGCATTGCCACTAGCTCAGGGAACGACAGTGATAACCCCTCTCTTCCCCCACTAGATGCCCAAACACCACAAGATACGTTTCCCCAAAGGGCATCTGTCACTATCAGGCCACAATATCAAGCTGATACCACGATACCGACGCACCTCCCGACGGGTTCGGGCACTAACCCAGGAGAAAATCTGGTCAATCCCAGCGTCCCAGATCTGGATGAGATGGCTGAAAAGGCAAAACAAGAGCTGCCAAAATGGGTGGAGGAGAGATTCAAAGCTCGAAAATGCCGGTAAACGTCGGGGAGTAAAAGCCAATGACTTAAGCTTAGTCCCCGACTTGGTGCTCCCTTACAATTTTAAGATGCCGGAGTTCAAAAGGTACAATGGGACAAGCTGTCCAGAGGCCCACATCACTATGTTCTGTAGAAGAATGACGGGCTACACTAATAATGACCCGCTGCTGATCCATTGTTTCCAAGACAGCCTGATAGGAGCAGCAGCCAGATGGTACAATCAGTTGAGTCGTGCCAAAATTGGGTCATGGGATGATTTAGCCCAAGCATTCTTGGAGTAATACAGTCACGTAACAGACATGACCCCTGATAGGATCACTCTGCAGAACATGGAAAAGAAAGGGAACGAAAGCTTTAGGCAATATGCACAGAGATGGAGAGAAATTGCCATCCAGGTCCAGCTACCGCTTATGGAGAAAGAAACCACAATGCTCTTTATCCGCACGTTAAAAGCCCCATTCCTCATGCATATGATAGGAAGCGCAACCCGGAGTTTCTCGAACATCGTAACTACTGGAGAAATGATCAAAAATATTATAAAAAGCGGAGGGATCGAGACGGGCGAGAGTGCCAAAAGAATGCCCCCAAGAAAGAAAGAAAGTGAGGTGAATAACGTGAGTATAAGACACCCGAGGCCAATCACCATAAATCAGCCAAAAACAACGACCACGGGGCAGCAGGGGTTACCCAAGAAAGAACCTAGTACCTCAAAACAAGATAATGAGAAACTCCAATTCACACCGATTCCAATGACGTACAAGGAGATGTACCAAACCCTGTTCGATGCGCATGTTGTGTCCCCTCACCACCTAAAACCAATACAACCTCCATATCCCAGGTGGTATGACTCGAACGCACAGTGTGAATACCACGCAGGAATCACGGGACACTCAATCGAAAATTGCCTGGCTTTCAAGAAATTGGTGGAGAAATTTATTAACATGGGGGTGGTCGAGTTGGATGACATGCCAAACGTAACAAATCCTTTACCCAATCACGCTAAAGGCGGAGTCAATGCAATCAGTGAAAGCACAGAAAAAAGGATCAAAGTGAATGTTGCAGAGGTCAAGACTCCCTTGAGGTGGGTCTGGAAAGAAATGGTTAAACATGGGCTAATCATTGCGGAAGAAAGTCGAAGATAACTGACAAACTATTGTGAGCACCATCAAGAGTTGGGACATGAGATTCAGACTTGCGGAGAATTCAGAACTCTGGTGCAAAACTTAATGAACAATAAAGAAGTCGAATTTTATGAGGAAGGCACAGAAGATAGGAGCATATGCGCATCAGAGTTAACAGTAAAAAGTTCGAAAGTTAATCTTCTGATGATCACTATTTCACGTCCCAAAAGTGATAGAACAGAGGCGCGGGTAGCACCGAGAGTGGTCATACAGAGGCCCGCTGCCGTTGAAGATAATAGGGAGACTCCTCAGAATCATGGGTGTGAGGTAGTAGTCTCCGTAAAGGAGAGTTCAGCTAGCAATGAGGTAGGAACACGGGTAACACCGAAGGTGATAATACGGAAGCCCGCTGTATTCGCTTACAAAGATAGCAAGGAAGTTCCCTAGAACTACGAGTGTAATGTAGAGGTCACAAAGAGCTCGACTAATATGACGAAGGAGGATTCAAATGAAGGCTTCCATACTTGAAGCGGGAGACGCTACGACTTAATAAAGGGGAAAGCTCCAATGGTGGAACAGGAGAAGGGAAAGCCAGCTGAACCCGAATCGAGGATCAAGGAGCCAGTGACTGAGGGAGAGGATAAAGAGTTCCTGAAATTTCTAAAACATAGTGAGTATTGTGTGGTAGAACAACTGCACAAACAGCCGGCACGCATATCCGTATTGGCTTTGCTCCGATGCTTTGAAGTGCACAAGAACGCGCTGATGAAAGCTTTAAACGAAACCTACGTCGCTAGTGACATCTCGGTTAACAAGTTGGATCGATTGATTGGCCATATAAGTACGGACAACTTCATTCATTTTAATGATGATGAAATACCACCGGGTGGTAGAGGGTCCACCAAGGCTTTGCACATTACAGCTAGATGCAAAGGGCACACACTGCCAGGGGTCTTGATAGACAACGGGTCTGCATTAAATATGTTGCCCTTATCCACCCTCAACAGACTACCGGTGGATGGTTCGCACATGAAGGAATGCCAGAGTGTGGTAAAGGCCTTTGACGGCACCCAAAGAAGGGTCATGGGGAGGATTGAGGTACCCTTACTGATTGGCCCAACCATTTACGAAATAGATTTTTTGGTTATGGACATCGAACCTTCCTACAACTGCCTGTTGGGGAGACCATGGATACATTCATCTAGGGCAGTACCTTCATCACTGCATCAAAAGGTGAAGTTAATAGCGGATGGCCGACTGATAACGATAAAAGCTGAAGAGGACATTATTGCCACCGTGGCCAGTGACATGCCTTACTTGGAGACAAACGACGAGGCAACAGAATGTTCGTTCCGATCTCTCGAGTTCGTGAACGCAACTTTTGTTATAGAAGGAAACAAGATCTTGAAGCCAAAAATCTCGAGGACCACGAGGATGGGTTTGAAAATGACCGTGAGAAAAGGCGCTTTACCGGGAAAAGGGCTTGGAAGACACTTTCAGGGGAGAATAGCGGCCCCAATACTGAGAGAGAAACAGGATTACTTTGGCCTGGGATTCAGACCAGATGCAAGGCAAAAGAAGGAGGAGTTAGAAAGGAGACGGGAAAGAAGACTCACCCGTTTGGGTGGGAAGGAAACCAGGTGGGAACCCATGATAATCCCGCACATATCCAAGACCTTTGTGTCGGGAGGGGTAATCCACTCTGAGCAGGGGACACCGAAGGGAGAGGACATCGCGGCAATGTTAGGCAATGTCTATATTAGTGCCCTATCTGAGGAGGCGGTTGACGGAGGAGTCTTGCCAAATATCCAGCCTTATGAATCAGAAAACATCTTGAACAATTGGACTGCGGAAGAAATCCCTGTAGTATTTAGGGCTCCTTCAGAGTAATGTCCAGGACACACTTGTTGCTCCGAGCCTAAGAGCAACAAGATTTCTTTTGTGAAATAGGCGCATGTTCACGTATCGTTATGTCAATAAAATGCATTTTCACCATCATTCGAAGCAAACATTTCCTTTCTTTGCTTTCCGGTCATTCTTTCAACATTACCATAACATACAATTGTTCATTTACAAATTCATTCATTCCACCCGTATTTTCTTAAACTGCAACAGGTCCCCGGATGTCAATGACTTGAGCAACGCCGCCTCGGATTCGAAATATCCTTTTGAGCAAGACATGTGCCTAGGAGAATTACAGGATTTTGAAGATGACACGGACGGTGACCTGTCTCCTGATTGGTTAAGAATCGTAGAGCAGGAGGAGAGACAGATTCGGCCCCATAAGGAGGCAGTCGAAACTGTGATGTTAGAGGAAGGGAAAGCGGTAAACATCGGAACATGCATAGCCGGGGAAACGAGGCAGAATCTCATCAAATTATTGCAGGAATTCAAGGATGTCTTCGCATGGTCTTATGAAGATATGCCCGGTTTAAGCACCGATATCGCAGTACATCGCTTACCCATAAGGAGAGATTGCAAACCAGTCCAGCAGAAGCTCCGAAGGATGAGACCAGACATCGTGCTGAAAATAAAGGAAGAGGTCCAAAAGCAGTTCGACGCCAGATTCCTGCAAGAAATCAAATATTCAGAATGGGTAGCCAACATCGTGCCTATCCCGAAAAAGGACGGAAAGGTACGGATGTGTGTGGATTATAGAGACCTAAACAAGGCTAGCCCAAAGGATAACTTTCCTTTGCCTCATGTTGATACGCTAGTAGACAGTACAGTAGGATTTTCATTATTTTCCTTCATGGATGGCTTCTCCGGATACAATCAGATAAAAATGCACCCTGAAGATATGGGAAAGACCACCTTTATAACACTGTAGGGCACATTCTGTTATAAGGTAATGCCTTTTGGGTTGAAAAATGCAGGAGCTACATATCAAAGGGCCATGGTGACCTTATTCCACGATATGATGCATAAAGAGATTGAGGTTTATGTGGATGACATGATTGCGAAGTCTAGAACGGAGGAAGAACATATCCAAGTTTTGCAGAAACTATTTCTGAGATTAAGGAAAATCCAATTGAAACTCAATCCTACGAAATGTACCTTTGGAGCTAGATCTGGCAAGCTGTTGGGCTTCATAGTCAGCGAGAAAGGGATCGAAATCGACTCAGACAAGGTCCGGGCCATACAAGAATTGCCTCCGCCGCCCACTCAAAAAGAAGTTCGAGGTTTCCTCGGCCGACTAAATTACATTGCTCGATTTATCTCACAGTTAATTGAGAAATGCGACACCATATTCCGTCTCTTGAAGAAACATAACCCAGGCGTATGGAATGACGAATGTCAGGAAGCTTTCGACAGGGTCAAACAATACTTGTCAAACCCTCCAGTACTGTCACCTCCACGCCCTGATAGGCCATTAATCCTATATCTAACTGTGCTTGGTCACTCTATGGGATGTGTGCTAGGTCAACATGATGATACGGGGAGAAAAGAGAAGGCGATATACTATCTCAGTAAAAAATTCACTGAGTGTGAAATGAGATATTCACCGATTGAAAAATGTGTTGTGCGCTGATTTGGACAACTCGAAGATTGAGACAATACATGCTGTATCACACGACCTGGCTAATCTCAAAGTTAGACCCCCTAAAATACATGATGGAGGCAACCGCTTTGAATGGGAGGATGGCTAGATGGCAAATCCTACTGTCTGAATTTGATATTGTATATGTGAGCCAGAAAGCTATAAAAGGGAGCGCGATAGCCGACTTCCTAGCCAGCAGAGCTTTTGAAGATTACGAGCCGTTGAACTTTGATTTCCCCAATGAGGACCTAATGTATGTGGCAGCTGCGGAAGAGGACACTGCGAAAGATTGCCTTTGGAAATTGCATTTCGATGGAGCATCAAACGCCATTGGAAATGGGATTGGGGCGGTCTTGGTATCCCCAAAAGGAGATCACTACCCGTTCACAGTCAGGCTGGATTTTGATTGTACAAACAATATGGCAGAATACGAGGCCTGTATCATGGGACTCCACGCTGCTATAGAACGTAGAGTCAAAACACTGGAAGTATATGGAGACTCTGCATTAGTGATCTACCAGCTAAGGGGCGAATGGGAAACAAGAGACCCCTAATTGATCAACTATTGAAGGATAGTCGTGGGGTTAATCGAGGAGTTCGACAATATCACCTTTAGTTATCTCCCACGAGAAGAAAACCAGATGGCAGATGCTTTGGCTACTTTAGCTTCCATGATTAAGGCGAGTAAGCAAGAAGATGTAAAGCCTATTCAGATGAGTATTTACGAGGCCCCAGCTTATTGTTGCAACGTAGAAGAAGAAGAAAGGGACGATCACCCCTGGTACCAAGATATATTGCGATATGTGAAAAATCGCGAGTACCCAGATCATGCAACTGAGAATGAAAAAAGGACGCTCAGGAGATTGGCCCTCGAATATGTTTTGGATGGAGACATCTTGTACAAAAAAGGAAAAGATCAAGTACTGTTGAGATGCGTCGATGCCTTAGAAGCCAAGATGATCCTAGAGGAGGTCCATGAGGGCGTTTGTGGAACGCATGCTAACGGATTCACAATGGCCAGGCAAATAATGAGATTTGGATATTACTGGTCCACCATGGAAGGAGACTGTATCGACTATGCCAAGAGATGTCATAAATGCCAGATCTATGGAGATAAGATTCATGTGCCTCCGTTTCTCCTACACGTTATGACTTCCCCATGGCCCTTTTCCATGTGGGGCATGGATGTTATCGGACCGATCTCACCAAAAGCGTCAAACGGACACCGGTTCATCTTCGTAGTCATTGACTACTTCACGAAATGGGTAGAAGCGGCTTCATACGCTAACATCACTAAATCAGTGGTTAGTCAGTTTTTAAAGAAGGAGATCATTTGTCGATATGGGATGCCCGAAAGGATCATATCAGATAATGCATTGAATTTGAACAACAGTACGATAGCAGATGTTTGTCGTCAATTCAACATTAAACATCATAACTCATCCCCATACCGTCCAAAAATGAATGGGGCAGTGGAAGCAGCGAATAAGAACATCAAAAAGATAGTGGGAAAGATGACAGGGACTTACAAGGATTGGCATGAGAAATTACCGTTTGCTCTTTATGCTTATCGAACATCCGTCAGAACCTCTACTGGGGCAACACCCCTCTCACTGGTCTACGGGATGGAGGCAGTCCTACCCATTGAGGTGGAAATACCTTCTCTTCGGGTTTTAACAGAAGTAAAGCTGGACGAAGCTGAGTGGATTCAGGCTCGATACGATCAATTGAACCTAATCGAAGAGAAGAGGCTAAAGGCTATTCGTCACGGTCAGATGTATCAAAAGCGCATGATGCGAGCCTACAACAAAAGGGTTCGCCCAAGAGAGTTTCACGAGGGAGACCTGGTACTGAAAAAGATCCTTCCCATACAAAAGGATTTCAGAGGGAAATGGATGCCGAATTGGGAAGGACCGTACGTGGTGAAAAAGGCTTTCTCCGGAGGCGCACTGATCCTAACAGAAATGGATGGGAAAAGCCTGCCCAACCCCGTGAACTCAGATTTAGTCAAAAGATACTTCGCTTGAACAAGTTTGGACGAAAAACCACCAAGGACACCTTGATTCCTTGAAAAAAAAAAAGGGGAGAGGCCAAGGCGAAATCCCGCGAAGGGCGCTTTGAGACCAAAAGGGGATTTGAGTCGAAAACCAGAAAAAGGCGGCTTGAACTGTGAAGATAAATCTTGCTGCGCTGGAATGGACAAGGAGGGGGTATGCCGCGCCTCGAGGCATCAACAAAATACTCAAGATCTCCTAAGCACACATCAAACTCAAAATGATCTTCCATATGCTCAGGCAGAGAAGCCTAGGCTGCGATATCTGGGGCACCTAATTTCCATTCTACCCATTTTAAGTTTGTAATTTGTGATTATCTTATCCAATGAACTTCTTCTTTGATTGCATTTGCCAGTTTGATTTAACCTGTTTTACTTCGGGATATACTCCCAATCTTGCCTAGGCATTTTACATTGAAATGACGATTACAGAACTAATAATACTTTCATAAAAGGAGTCCTACATATTATTCTGAAAGCCTCTTAATGATATAAGGACTTGAAACATGACTATTGTTCGAAATTCATTCCACCTAAGGTTTAGAAATATTGGAAAATGACGAATGATCGTCTATTTGAACAAAGACCAGATGCCTCGTCGGCAATATGCCCTTCATAAATAACGAGCAATGCCAGTCTAGGCACATAATGAAGGCATAGTACCGTCATTGATTCTACACCTCGAAGTCGCAGCAAGAGGGTTAGAAGAAGACAAATGTTACTCTCCTGATGTGGTAGTGAGGGGTACGAACTTTATGTCTCAGGGAGTACAATGGAAAGGGCAATGAAATTACGGCGGGTCAAGCTCGTTTCTTTGAGTTCCCTACATCTGCCACAATCGTAGTGCGTCAGTGATAGAATCTCGCTACGAGCAAATGACAACCTAAACCATAAATGGGGTCCTTCTCACGCATTCATACGCATCCAGTTAGGAGCATTCAATTTATTGCGATCATTACATCCTAGTTGTTTTTACACTGTGAAAAATCATCATTCGCATAACATTCAGCATTCACGTAAATGACACATATAGTTAGAAGCATTTGAGCCATCTCGATCATAACGTCCTCGTTATTTGCATAAGCACAAGCATATCGAAATTTGGATTTTGCTCCAGCAGAGCGGTCTAAAGATTGAAGCCTTCCTGAGGGTAGCAGGGAAGCAAGTTGAAAGTTCAGACTTATCACCTTTCATTTTCGAGAAGTTTCAGCAAGAAGAGCCAAGTAATAGGTCTCTTCTTCCTGGATTCCTATCGCCAACTATATTTTCGAGAAGTTTCAGCAAGAAGAGCCAAGTAATGGGTCTCTTCTTCCTGGATTCCTATCACCAACTATATTTTCGAGAAGTTTCAGCAAGAAGAGCCAAGTAATGGGTCTCTTCTTCCTGGATTCCTATCACTAACTATATTTTCGAGAAGTTCCAGCGAGAAGAGCCAAGTAATGGGTCTCTTCTTTCTGGATTCCTATCACCAACTATATTTTCGAGAAGTTTCAGCGAGAAGAGCCAAGTAATGGGTCTCTTCTTCCTGGATTCCTATCACCAACTGTATTTTCGAGAAGTTTCAGCGAGAAGATCCAAGTTGCGGATCTCTTCTTTCTGAATTCTTATCACCCCAAATCTCCAGTAGAACGGATCAAAACAAAGAGTTACAGTGAGGTTTGAAGTTGTTCGAAGAAAACGCGGAAATAAAAAGGCAGTTGGAGAAGTTCCGGTTTCATCGAAGTCCTAGGGGAGTAATTAGCAGACTGGAACTACAAACCTCTTCGTGAAGTCATGTGGGGGCAAGTTGAAAAATAAACAAGATTGAGGACGAGCGAATTGAAGCCACAGGTCATGTCTCGCAAGAGCGAATTGAAGCAACAGGGTTTGAAGATGTTCGAAAAAGGAGACTAATGAGTCAAGGCTAAGCCGGACAAAATTGGTTCTTTTATTGTCTTTGCTCTATTCTCGTTTCATGACAATGAACAAAGAGGGGCAGCTGTAGTACCCAATTTTTGCCCGGGCCCAATACAGACTAAGGGCCCGAATAAAGTCAAACCAAATACAAAAAATAACAATAGAATAAAAATAGTTCTTAAAATGTCCATTTACAAGGAAAGGTCCATTAAAGCCCAAATACTGAAAACCTAAAACCCTTTTCACAAACTGACCAGGCCCAAATCCCAGGCCCGATTACAATGGCCCAAAACACTAAGTAGAGAACCCTAGGGTTCTCTTTGTTCCAGCGCCGTCACAAGTCCCTCGCACGCGCGACGCTACAGCAACCCACGCACCCTGGCATCGTTCCAGTTCCCCCACGCGCATCGTGCTCCGCGCCCACGCTTCTGACAATCGCACGCCTCACGCGACCCACGCACCTCGGCCTCCGTCTCCACCATCGCCCTCTGCTCTATCGCCCATGCCCTGCAAAACGCGCACAACAGACAGAAACAACAAGAAGACAGAGGAACAACAAGAAAACAGAAAAATATGGAGCAAAATGATAAAATACTAAGGAGACAATGTGTTCGGCTATAAAGCCATTAGAAATCGATGTAATAGGGGTTCGAAAAAATTATTATCAGAAGCAGAAAGAAACAAAGCATAAGGTCGATTTTTTTTCATTTTGTTACTTACTGTTACTTACTGCTATTCTCGGTTGTCTTGTGTTTTTGATTTTATTCTCTTCAAAAAAAAAACTCTTACAAATCATTAAAAACGAAAGAGAAGAAGAAAAAAGAGGGGAGAAAGGAAATCATACCAAGGCTCCACGGTTGAAGCGTCGGAATACCCTTTCTCCGGCGCCGGAACTTGGACCGAGGAGGAGATTGAAGGCTCTTTCCCTTCGATTTGGGGACACCAAAGAGTCGGTCCATAAGGAGGGCTTCGAACCGGACCAAGGCAAGCCCTTGCCCATCGTTAGCCACCGGAGGAGATAGTGGTGTGACGAACGGTCAAAGAAGCCCGACCGTCGGCATGGAGGGGCAGAGAGAATTTTTTTGTTTTTCAAAAATGGTGGCTGTGTTTTTAGGGTTAGGAACTGCTTCATTTTCAAAAGAGGGGGTTTAGGTCTATTAATATGAAACAGAACGGCACCGTTTCGTCTAAGGGAAACTGCGCATACCCCTTAAAAGGGATAATTGCGCGATCGGTCCCCTTTCTTTCGTGGCGCCGTTCGATCAAGCCCATTTTAGCTTTTTCTTTCCTTTTAATGTTGCCCCAATGTTTCATTTGTGTTTCAAACAAGTTCCTTCCAAACGCAGCGCATAGAGTATTTGGGATATTTTCCCATTCGGCCATCGTTATTTTGCCGCGCGTTATGTTCACCCCCTTTTACTTCGATTTACTGTTATTCTACCCCTTTTATTTTATTTTGATTCCATTTTAACCCTTTTCGTTTATTTTTATAATTATACTATTATTATTATTGTTATCTTTAACATTATTATTATTATTCTTGCTATATTTATATTATTATATTGTGCACATTTTGTATCATTAGTATTCTTGTTGATATTATTATTAATATTATTATTATTATTATTATTATCATTATTATTATTATTATTATTACTTATCTTGATTTTTTTATATTATCTTTATTAAACTATATGTTGTCATTTTGATTTGACTTAGTTTTATTCTATTTTATTTTGACATCATTTTAAAACTATTCCATATATTACTTGTTTCTATATTCTGTGTTCTTGATTTAAAATCATTTGGTTGTTTATTTAAATTATTTTATGCATTATTTCTTTGGACGTTGCTTAATTAATCGTTCTTGTGTATGGTATAGTTCGTTGTTATTGATGTTATCATCATCACTATTATCGTTTATATTATTGTCCCATTATCATTATTATTCATGCATATTAATATTTTAGATTAATGATGTTAATATTGTATTACATATATTATGTGATCATTGTACCGAATTCGTGTTACATTATTATTCGGATACAACCCCGTTCACGTTTTAAATAATGCTTTTTAAAACCTAACCTAAAATCTTTTATCAATTTCATCCAAAAAACCAAAATTTTCAAAGTAAGGCAATATTCTGGGTTTGGAAATTCGAGAGATCGTGCTCTATGTGTTGGGTTTCGGTTCTCTCGCTTAGCCAAACAATCGAATATCCTTTTGATATCCTAATGCGTGAGTCTCGGGAATTAAGAGATGATCCGGAATTCGAGGATTAAAGTCATCGTGTCCTATGTACTGGATGTGATATTTTGTTCCTTCGAAACAAGAAAATCTTGACATTCAATTCGAGAAAATTTAAATATTTCCAAAAGAAATCAAATTTTTAAATTTTCTTCAAAATTTTCAACTTTCGACATTGGGACATTAATTAATCAATTCGGTACCAATTTTGGGCATGACGAGGGTGCTAACCCTTCCTCGCATGTAACCGACTCCCGAACCTATTTTCTTAAATTTTCGTGGACCAAAAACATTGTTTTAGTAAATCAAAAAATGTTTTATTAAAACAAAAGTGATCCGATCACACCTAATAAAAGGTCGGTGGCGACTCCCGTTTTTTATTTTCAAAACCAAGGTCGATTCCCGTTTTCTCAAAAATGGTTACGACAATCAAAACCCCAAGATTCGTAGATTTCAAGAAATCAATAAATTCAGGTACGCTTTTGCATCTAGTTTTGTTCTTGATTTATTCTTGATGATTTGGCATGATAGATCCTAGTTTACAGTTCTAATTTTATATTAGATATTATTTACAGTTCTAACAAATCATTTATTGAGCAAGACTCCACCACGTGGAATTATTATCTGAATTGCATTAACAAATCTTTTGCTCCATTTATTTCTTGTTTTTACTCTCTTTCAATCTAAATATTAATTTATAAATGGGTAAATAACAATAAAGATCCCTCTATATATTCTAATACTACAGAGATACCCTTTCGCTAATTAAAATTTCTTTATTAGTACTCTCTTTTTTAAATACTTCATAAATTTACATCAACGGAAGTAAAAGGGTAGAGGATGATCATTAGGGTCAAGATTTTACATCCAACAATTATAAATAAAATTATAGTTGGATAAAAATATAATATCAACATTCAATCACTTTATGTTTTGAATAAGCCAAACATATTCAAACGTAAAAACCAATACTCGATTTCACTTTTTCTTTAGCATGTGGATTAAAAATTTAATCATTTTATTTAATATTAATATATAATGAGAAGATTTTAAAATAAATTTATAATTTTTCTACAATAATTTATACACATAAATTATTTATATATTAATTCATAACGAATAGATGTGAAAATAAAATTGCAATTTGAAGCATAATTCGGTTAATATATTATTTAATTATCATAAAAATAACTAATATGACTGATATTAAATTTTTTTTAATAATCGTAGTTATTAAATGATTACTTCCTCTACATTTAAAATGTAAATTCACATATCTTATTTACTATATTGCAATAAATTGTGTTTAATATAAAATAAATTTAATAATAGTAAAATTAATTTTCATTCAAAGTTTATTTGTTAACTTTTTTAAATTATTATGTAATTTAACTTATTTTATGTAATAATTTTTAAATATTCTATTTCTACATTCAACACTATCCATATCACAACAAAAAAATAGTGAACTATTTTTTTTTCATAAGTCAAATCTACACTTTTACATTATTTAAAACTTAATTTTGTTCCAAAATAAATTATTTAAATTTTTCCCTAAAATTTAAAACTATTAGATATATATATTTTTAACATTAATTTTTTTAAAAAACTATGATTTTAAAATTAATTTAAAATTTTAAAAATTTAAAATTTAAAATTTAAAATTAAAAGTATTATATATTTATTTCTAAAACTATTTAGAACACAATTTCTAAAATTAGAAAATAAAAAAAATCTAAAAATTTATTTCTAAAATTTAAAATTATTTAAAATTTTATTCCTAAAATTAAATTTAAAAAAAAACTATTTTAAAATTTATTTCTAGACAACCTATATAATATATTTAAATTATAAATAATTAATTATATATACACATATGATAACAATTTTTTCTTACAAATCTTTTCCTTATAATTAAAGCATAAATTATATTTATAATATTATAAATATATTATCTTTTAAAAACTTAAGTATATTTTTTAATTTGTTTATAATATTTTAAATATTATTTAATCAATAATTTTAATTATTATGTCATTATTTGAATAATAATAATTTTATAAAACACACAAATAACCCCTGAGGTGATAAAAAAGCTAATTCTATTTATAAATATAAATATAATCATAATTATAAATAATATATCCAAATAATTATAATAAAAATCAATCAATATAAAATAGGATAAGGATAATAATAAAAATACATCTAGATCTTCATCAGACTCAAATACGTAATTAATAAATAATGTTTTGTTTTTAAAAGAACACAGTGCTGTTAGATGGAAAAATAAGGCCTATAGGCCATTTTTTAAATTAATTAGACCTTTAGGCCAGTTTTAAAATTAATTAGGGAAATAGGTTAATTTAAATGGAAAGCGCATCTAGTTGCGCATGCTTTCTGTACAGGTGTTAGGAAAGCGCACCTAACAGGATGCACTTTCCATTTCTCTCTCCAGAGTTAGGGCTTTTTAATTATTTAGGGTTAAGGTTTAATGTATTTTAAAAGTGTTTAGGGTTTTTGACTAAAACGACGAAAATTCTTTAGTAGTTTTGAGGGGTTGGAGATGTGACAACGCGCCTCAGCACACATATATTTCATATGTCATGGTGGGGTAGGACAATGACATTAGAAACCCATTGTGGGGAAATCTAGTTTCGGGGTAATAATGCTTGATATGATCAGGGGTCGAAGTCAACGTGAAGGTCCCAGTAGGCAGCCGTGATGCGATCACAGGTTTGAGTATAACTGGGGGGCTAGGTGACGGTCGTTACGCGGTCAGGAGTTCAAGCTTTTTGGATACCTGTAAACAATGCCCTATATATACCAAACATAAGATTGATGCCATAATCATACGGAAAAACTCTAGGAGTTTCGGTGTAATCAACATGATTTTTTTCTCTATTTCCAAGCAGCTGGTATCTTTAACTTTTCATTCTTGTCGAAGGCAGACACCGAGGTGGACACAAGAGGGCTATCGAAAGGAGAGCGGATGTTCGGGCACAATAGAGGTCAAACTCGGGTCGACGCGGCATCGATTGTAGTTATTAATGAGTTGTGTAATAATGACAACTGTTGTCGCTCCATAAGGAGCATCACCTTTACTACATCACAACAACCGCTCCCCACTTGAGAGTCCTCTTGCGTCAACGACAGTGCCAACTTTCGAATAAGAAGGAAGGTTAAGGGTACTAGTTGCCCGAAAATGGAAAAAAACATTACACCGATTATAACTGGAAGCCCCAAATTTTTTCTGTATGAATATGCCCTTAAACTTCTGTATGATATTTATAGGGAATCATTTTTGGGTATTCAAAAATATTAAGCTCATGGCCGCGTAATGACTATCAATTGGCTCCCCCATTATACCCCAATCCATTACCGTATAACGGCTGTCGACTGAGACCTCTACGTCGACTTCCAATATTGATCGTAGAAAGCAAAATCACCCTGTAACACCTCTTACCCGTGTTCAACGTCGGAACCGGATATGAGGCATTACCGAACTTATCTTGCTAAAACATACAAATTTGGGCTATAAGTTTTCTTTCCAACTTAAAACTTTTTATTCACATTCATAACATCCTTATTATGGGCCTACGTGGCCTTAAACATACACTCGGAATGCCTCGGGACCAAACCGAAAACTTTCAAACACTTGGAGAATTTTGACATGAAACAGGGCCACACGTCTGTGTGCAGAGTGGACACGCCCGTGTGGCATATCACACGCCCGTGTTCCACACCAGTGGTCAACACTGACTTGCATCACACGGCCTATTGCACGCTCGTGTCCTTCGACCATGTGGCGAATTAAATTCCAAATTCAGGTGCAGACCTTGCACTGCTTGGGCACACGCCCATAGCCAAGGCCGTGCCTCCCACACGGCTGAGACACACGGCCGTGTCTCTACCCGTGTGTTTACTACTGAGCATTTTGACTTTGTAAACGTAGCATGCAGGGGACACACGACCAATTAACACGCCCATGGGGCTGGTCGTGTGTCACACACGGCCTAGACACACGCCTTTGTGTCTACCCGTGTGGAAATTTGAAAGGCTATCTACCAAGCCAAATGCCACCCTACACAGCACCCATACTTATATCAATTCAATCCAACATATATTATGACCATAAAGCACTTATAGGGACTAAAAAACAAGTCATCCAATCAAGCATACACTTCATGAATTTCATCATCATTGAATATATATACTTGTCAAATGTTGGCCCATTTCCCATGACCACTTACAAAATGAATTTGATGACATTAATAGCCAACACTTTAGCTAACAAATATGATATAACAAAAGAGACTAAATCCTATACATGCCACACACAAAATGAATCTAATTTTGCTATACCAAGAGTAGTCGATAGTGTGATTTCCAAACTCCGGCGTTCCACGAATTCTCGAGCTAACTTAGTAAAACTACAAGGAAAAGGGAAATGAGAGGGGTAAGCATAAAGCTTAGTAAGTTTGCATGAAAATAAATAGCAACATAAAGCTCATAATGTAATTCATCCATGTCATTGAATAAAAAACACAAAGTCATAAACACTTTGCCATAACTTGTACTTGTTCTTATTGAATTTATACCATGTCACATATCGTAAACATTTCTCGTGAATTACTCACGGGTACCTGTATTCACTCAATCACATAGCTTTAGCACTAATCTCATTTCTATTTCAAGCTCAACTATTTATTCCACTAAATCACTTGGGATACTCAAAGGCACATGTTCATCATCATCCACATAAATACAAAGCCAATGCCACATCCAGAATGCGGTCTTACATGGGGTCATCTCTGAGTGCCGATGCCATATCCCATATATGGTCTTATACAGGATCTCATATCAACTATCGATGCCATATCCCAGATATGGTCTTATACGAGATCTCAATTCGGTGCTGAGGCCATGTCTCAAACATGGTCTTACATGTCTCAAACATGGTCTTACACGGGACCTTATCCATCTCATGTCTCAATGATAGTATTCTCACATTTATTATAGTCCAACTAAGACTTCAACATCACAACTTTCATCATTCTTCGCATTCAACACCATAACTCAATTTTATAGAAATATTATGCATCATTATAATATCAAACATTCTCAAACGTACTAGCATGATGTTGAATTTATTACATACAAACTTACCTCGATTCCAAAGTAGGCTAGATTGCCGATCTAGTCTGATACTTTGCCCTTTCTTCGGTCGAGATTAATTCTTTGTTCTTCTTGATCTATAATAGCAAATTAGCTCGTTTAATAATCACATTAACTAATGCATTTCAATAATCATGCTTTGGCAAAATTGCTATTTTTCCCTTAGACTTTCACAAAATGACCAGTTTACCCCTAGGCTCGGAAAGCAATTCTAATCAAATTTCTTTCTTTAAAGAGCCTAGGTGAACATTTATTTCTCTTATGGTAAGCATCAAAACTCGTTATTCCACACATTTACCACAAATTTCACAACCTTTACAAAGATGTCCTTTTTGGTGTTTTCATGGAAACACCTTTCACAAATATTGTTTATCTAACAATCAAGACTCATTTTGTTCCATAAAAATGCAGCAAACAACTTAAAAGCTCACATGGAAAAACTCTAAACTTTTCACTATTTTGCAAGATAGACCCCTCTTTAAAAAGCTTAAGCTTTATGGGTTCTAAAAGTACAAAGATTTTCAAGAAATGATCATTAAAACACTTACTTGCAAGGAGAAGAGTGTGCTGAAATTTTTGAGCTTTCAAACCGCCGTTTGCTGCTAATTTTCGATGGAGAAATGAAAGAGAAAAGATGATATTTTTTTCTTTCTTTATTTTAATATAAAATCCCAATTTAGTCCACCTAACACACCTACTTGACCAAATTTTGACCTCTATTATGCCCTATGGCAGACCAACCTTTATTTAAGGGGCTAATTTTCCTTTAAAGACCTCCAATTAATATTCTATGGCTATTAGGAACCTTTAGCTTGTAATTTTGAACTTTCACATTTTATGCGATTTAGTCATTTTTTGAGATTAAGCATGAAATCACTAAAATTAAAGCACCGAAATTTTCATGCACTTATAGAATCATGCTCTAACTAAAAAAACAACATGAAATTAATTTCCTCCAACCTCGGATTAGTGATCCTGAGATCACTGTTCTGACTAGCCCCTAAATCGGGCTGTTACACACCTCATAACTGACTTCCCTAGGATAAGATTTGGAGGAAATGATCCCTTATCGGCATGATATATGAAATGTGTATAGCTCGAAGCGATATCGCATTAATGATGACTCAAGAATACCTTGAACTTAAACTAAATATTATTAGCAACTGAAATTTTTACGACCTAGAAATGGTTTATAGTGGAGAAATAGAAAGGATTAGAGAGAAATTATATGAGCGAGGGATGATGAAGCTTGGGATGATGAAGCTTGGGATGTGAGAGTCATTTTATAGTCGCATAGAAGGGTCTGTTTGCAAAAGAAAACCTTCAAAGTGCGTTGGGACATATTTTAAATGTGTTGAAGAAATGTTTAAGGCGTCCAAATTATTCGAAGTTTTAGGCTTTTCTGCTCCGAGAATAGTAACTTTGTTAGAGAAAGCCCCCTAGTTGGGCGAGCTTTCTCTAACAAATTTACTATTCTTTGGGTAGAAAATACATTTTCAAATGACTATTTTGCATGTTATACAGCGCAGAATCTCGATGAAATTATATGAGTTCTGAACGCGTAATGAAAATTATTTGCACCAGACACACTGCAATGAATGTGTGCATTTGTAAACAGAATTCATAGCACGTATTCTCTTTCTTCCTACATAATTCTCTTATAGAAGGGGCATAATTTTCATAACATAGATACGCATCAAGTTAATAGCAAACAGAAGAACCTTGCATCATGGGTGAGAGTTCTGTGTACTCTTTCGAAAACTCTTGTAACGACTCGAAATTTAGTGGTGTCTAGAAGTATATTTTCGGGACTCCGTTCCGGTAAGTCGGGCTCATAAATTTTATTTTATTCATTATTTATGGAGTTATTTTTGGTAGCAAATTTAATTTTGATTTAGTAATTTTAATGATTTAGTTGTTAACTAGGGTATATGGACTAAATTGCTTAAGTGATAGAAGTGCAAAAAGGATATTAAATTATAAGATAGGAATTGTTTTAGGGACTTATATAACAATTAGGTCATTATAGTTATGTTTTCATAATGGCCGATTATGGCGTTGTGAGATATAGATATTAAACATGACTATATTTGTTAAAACTTAAGAAAATTTGTGTGTAAATAGTTATAAAATAAAATAAAGCATAACCAAATAATAAAATATCAAAACTGGAACAAAATCAAAACATTTTCTCTTATTTCTTGCATGCAAAAAAACGAAATAAAAGAAAAGAAGAAGAAGGAGCATTCGACCATGGTATTTACATTTTGAAGCTTAATTTGGTTAGTATATTTTGGTCTTTTTTGCATAAACTTTTGGTTTTTGGAACCCTAATATCATGAGTTAGCTTACCCATGCTAAAAAATTTTAGAATTGTTGAGGTTGATAGGAGTTGCTTTTATTGAGAAATTGAAGTTCTTGATGTTACTTTGATAGATTTTAAGGATATAAGTGAAATAGGGTTAATTTGTAAAGTTAGTTTACAATTTGTACAATAAGGACTAATTAGTTCAAAATTTGAAATTAGGGGTTTAATTGAGAAGTAAGAAGTTCTATAAGCACTTTAGGAAATTCGGTCTACGTTTCGTAGCTAACACTGAACTGGAATCCTGAGTAAGAAGGGAAAAGGTAAGGTTGTCGACGAGTGGTTCGAAAATTACGATGTGTGTTTCTATAATCCAAACTATTTAAATTGTTGTTTTGAGCATTTGCATTATATGGTGAGTTAAGGTAAGTAATAAATTGAGTTAATGTGACATAGTTGAAATGGTTGAATTAATTACTTGTTATTTGGATTGTACTAAGTATTGTTGAAAATGCAATTGTAATATGAAATTGAGAAATTGAATTGAGAATTACGTTACCCTATTAACTGTTCGGGCAAGGTCTGGTATAATTGGCATGCCATAAGATAGGAAGAGTTCAGGGTTTTATGACTACTTGTCCGGGAGTGCTGGGCACCCCATTTGTAGATTTTACCAGCCAGCGCAAGGTGCAATTTATTTTTATGAATTATTCTGTTAGGCTCTGGGAGCCAAACTTTGGTGTGTTGGTTGGATTCGCGTATCCGAGTTCGAGTTATGTTAATAGGGGAAATTTTAAAAGAAAGTAATGAAATTGGATATGATAATGGAAATAAAGTTGGCTGTGGATTTTGGACAATTTATATTGGATGTAGAAATTGGAAATGTGATGATACTTAAAATTCTTATGTTTGAATTTGTTATTAAGTTTCAAAAGATAAATGGGTAATATATATTTACATGTGTTTCCTGTAACACCCATAACTCGTACCTGTCGTTGGATTAGGGTTACGAAGTATTACCGTACAATTTAGTACAATTAATGACGGATAACATCAAGTTTAACAAATTCATAAATAATCAGATTGGAGTAAAACATACATTTGTGGACCTTAAATTGAGCCTACATTGTTTTAAAAATAGTTTAGGAACAATCAGGGACCAATTGAAGCAAATCAAAACATTTAGGGAAAAACTAAAAATTTTCAAAACATGAGTCACACGGTCGTGTGTCCAGGCTGTGTGAAAGAGCCCAGGCAGTGTGACTCTATACATGGCCGTGTGGATTTCCACACGCTCGTTTGACTACTCCACACGCCCATGTGCGTAGACCGTGTAACTCATTGTGCCTGTGTAATATAAGGTCACACGGCCGTGTAACTCTCTGTGATCGTGTGGCTCAGGGTTACACAATCGTGTCGCTAGGCCGTGTAACTCTGTGCCCATGTGGATCAACCTGCACCATAACACGCTAGAGGCACACGCCCGTGTAACAGCCCATGTTCGAGGCCATTTGTGCATAAAATTAGCTAAAATGTGCTCATTTCATGTCCAAATGCTTAAGTACCCAAACGAACTCTGAACACATTATTATAAGACTTCAGAATGTATGTCCTTGACACCCAAAACACGCCAAACAATCAACCTAAGGCCTAACTAGTGTGTCATAAATGACACCATATTTCAAACACCTAACATTTCTTCTACCTACAATTACATTACACAAGCCTCAACTCATTCAAATTAACTTGCATTCAATTCTAACATGCATTATTTAATTCATATCAAGCTTACCTTTCCATACTTGACCACACATGCTTAAACTTAGAACTTATCATGCATACCATAATGATTACTCATTCCAAAATATCAAAAGCACAATATATACACATTACAAATACTTGTGGATCAATACAATCATAACCAAATGGTCCTATTTCATGGCATGTACACCAAGTTAAATTCAAAATCTACCAAAGAGGTCCTTAGATAGTGTGATTCTTCGAGTTGATTCGATCTCCCAATTTTCAAAAAACGTAATCTACAAAGAAAAAAACAAGGACATGAGTAAGCTTACAATAAGCCTAGTAAGTTCCTCGATTAACGATAAAGCTTACCAAATCAAAAATAATAATTCAAATAACAACATTAATGAATAAAGTTCCTGTCAAAAAAATTATTAACAGAATTCCTATCAATCACAACTCACAATAGGTGAGTAATGCTCGTCAGTAGTACAAATCATTTATCTATATTTCAATAACATTCAGAGATCAATAAACGATGTCGACGAATGATATACGGATACGAGTACACGATTAACCATCAACACATTAGGTGCTCAAACGAGCTAGACCAACTAATAACACACCTCAGCACCATGTGCCTAGCCCGTAGGCCAACATCCGCCATCGTAACATAACAGAAACACTGTAATATAACCCGATAGTCCTCAAAAAATGTAGGACCTTGGTATATTCAGTGAACAGAGGATATACAGAAATCATTGTCACTTCTCATACCAATCCCGTATCGGGCGAAAAATAACATATTGGCATGCCAATCGTACTCTATTCTACATTGATCTGGCTCAGGATTTATCAACAAAAAATAGTGTTATCGTTTCATTACATCAGTTTTCATTTACAAGACATTATTTATATTAATCAACATGAAATAATTGAATTTCATCTAATATGCATTTAAAAATTTATTTGAATTAAACCGATCGAACTTACCTGACTAAACTACAGCATGACAAGGTACACGAACTATTCAGTATTTTTCTCTTTTCTGCGATTATCAGCTCGTTCTTGATCTAAAATAATAATTTCATTCAATTAACTAATTATAACAACAAAACCAACTCATTTTATGCAATTCAGTCCTTTTTGACATTTTACAAATTACTCTAAACATTTGTACTTTTATGCAATTTAGTCGATAAGCCCAAATCATGACATTTAACCATTTTCATTCAAACCCAAGCTTAGCCGAATATTCAAGGGCTTCACTACAAACCATATTTGCAATTATTTCTTATCAAGCCCCTGTAATTTTATTACTTTAAAAATTTAGTCATTAAACATTAAAATCATCAAAAACTGCTTTACAAAATAGGCATATCTAACAACCACACTTAATAATGTTTCATAAAACTTCATGAATAACTCAAAATCATCAATGGAATAATCCATAACATTGATTAGTTTTACAAATTAGTTTCTTGGTTAGCTAGATTAAGCTAATACGAGCTCAAAAACATAAAAATTACTAAAAACGGACAAAGTTTAATTGCCTATTTCAAAAACCCTAGCTTGGCCGAACCTTAGGTTATCTAATGATGACTTCTTTCAATTTTGGTGAAAATGAATTACTAAAGAAGATGATATTATTCTATTATTCTTTTGTTTTAAACTTATTTGCTTATTTACGATTTTGCCCTTAAAAATTAAATTAAATTTCATACAATTAAGCATCTAGGATCGTCCACTACAAAATCAAATGGTATATTTTCCATTAAAGACCTCTAGTCTTCCTTTCTATAGCTAATTGATAGTCTTAACTATTAACACTAACTTCTGCAACTTTTACAATTTAGTCTTTTTTGTTTAATTAACTGTCCAAATGATAAAATTTCTTAACCAAAATTTAATAGGACACTAATGACCTTGTAATTAATATTTATGGACTAACACATTGGAGTTATGGTCTCAAAACCATTATTTCAGACACCACTGGAAAATGGGCTGTTACAACTCTCCCCCTTAGAAATTCATCCTTGAAATTTCTTACCGGTGAATAGGTTTGGGTATTGTGATTTCATCGAGTCTTTAGTTTCCCATGTAGCTTCATCGATCCTATGTCGATTCCATAAGACTTTTACAAAGATTACTCTTTTATTTCAGAGTTCTTTTATTTCTGAAGCTAAGATTTCAATCGGTTCTTCAGAATATGACAAATCTGGCTATATCTCAACCTCACAAGGAGTAATTACATGTGAAGCATTTGACTTGTACTGTCTCAGCATCGGAACATGAAAAATGTTGTGAATCTTTTCCAGTTCTAGAGCTAGAGCTAATCTGTAAGCTACAGGACCAATTCTTTCTATAATCTCATATGGCCTGATGAACCTCAAACACAACTTCCCTTTTTTACCGAACCGTAGTACTTTCTTCAATGGTGAGACTTTCAGGAACACTTTATCGCCAACTGAAAATTCTATATATTTCCTTTTTAAGTAAACATATGATTTCTGATGATCCGATGCTACTTTCAAGCAATCCCAAATTGTACTGACCTTGTCTTCAGTTTCACGAATCAAATCAGTACCAACTAACTTAGATTCACTTAATTCTGACCAGTAAAGCGATGTTTGACATTTTATCTCGTACAAAGCCTTAAACGATGCCATTTTAATACTGGATTAATAGCTTTTATAATACGTAAATTCTGCCAACGGTAAATACCTTTCCCAACTACCTTCAAACTCAAGTATGTAGGATCATAACATATCTTTCAGAATCTGTTTTACTCGTTCTGATTGCCTATCTATTTGCGGATGATACGATGTACTAAAATTAAGTTTAGTGGCCAGAGATTTGAAGTTTACCCCAAAATCTCGAGGTAAATCTTGGATCTCTATTAGAAATAATAGATAATGACACCCCATGTAGTTTGACAATCTCAAGCATATATAACTCTACTAACTTCTCGAGCGAATAATCAATTCAGCCTAGAATGAAATGAGCTAATTTTGTCAACTTGTCAACGATAACCCAGATCGAGTCTTTCTTCCTCGGAGTCACAGGCAATCCTAATACAAAATCCATTATAACTCGCTCCCATTTCCACTAAGGGATAGTGACAGACTGTAGTAATCCTGACGGTACCTGATGTTCAGCTTTTACCTGTTGGCAAACCAGATATTTAGTTACAAACTCGAAAATCTCACGTTTCATACTTGGCTACCAATACATCCGCTTTAGGTCATTAAACATCTTAATACTACACGGATGAATGGAGTATGTACTACTGTGAGCCTCTGATAAAATGCCTCGCTTAAGCTCTGGATTATTCGGAACTCACTTGTTACAGAAATACATCATACAATCAACATCTGTAATAAATCCTGTAGACAGATCATTTTCGATTTGCTCACATTTAGCTAACAACTTCAGGTCTTCATCTTGCAACTCTCGAATTCCTGACGAAATAATGGTCTAGCCCTCAGTTCAGCTAAAATAGAACCATCACCCTCCAATGACAAATGTGTATTCAATACTCTCAAGGTAAATAATGACTTCCGACTTAATGCATGTGCAACAACATTAGCTTTCTTAGGATGACAGTCAATCGCAAGATCATAATCTTTTAGTAGCTCTAGCCACCATTGTTGTCTCAAATTTAGCTCCTTTTGAGTCATCAAATAATTTAGACTTTTAGGATTTGTAAATATGTGGCATTTTTCACCGTATAGATAGTGATGCCAAATCTTCAGATAAAAACAATAGCGGCTAACTCTAAATCGTGAGTCGGGTAGTTCCTCTTATGCCGCTTTAACTAACGAGAAGCATAGGCTATTACTTTCCTGGCTTGCATTAATACACAACCCAATCCACTAAGTGATGCATCACTGTAAACAACAAATTCTTTCCCAGATTCAGGCTGTGTCAATACGGGAGCTTTTGTCAAGATTCTTTTTAATTGATCAAAACTCTACTGCACTCGATTGAGCAAACAAACTGGACATACTTCTGTAGCAACTTGGTCAACAATGAAGCTATTATAGAAAATTTTTTAACAAAGCAACGGTAATAACCTGTTAGTCCTACAAAACTTCGTATCTCAAAAACATTTTTCGGAGCTTTCTCGTTAATAATGGTGGAAATTTTACTCGGATCAACTCGTATCCCATATACGGAAGCCACATGTCCAAGGAATCCAACCTCTCGAAGCTAGAACTGACATTTGTTGAATTTTGCATATAACCTCTTCCTAGCAATTCTTGTAACTGTGCTTTAAGTTCTTTTACTCCAGTCAGTGTCATCTTATACGGTGGAATGGATATCGGTGTGATTCTAGGCATCAGATCGATAACAAATTCAACTTCATGCTCTAGTGGAAATCCCAGTAACTCTTTAAGAAATACATCTGTAAATTCATTAACAATAAGTACCAGATCTAGTTTCGATTCAGAATCCCGAGTATCTAGTATATAAGCTAGAAATGCCTCACAACCCTTACGAATAATTTTCTGTGCATAAATAGCTGAAACAACTCTGGTAACACTGTTTGATTTGTCAGACTCAATTGTAATCAATTCACCTATCAGACATCTCAAATCAATCTATTTATCTATAGTTTACCACAACATCATGTAGTGATAGCCAGCTCATTCTCAAAATTATATTAAATTTGTGAAAGAGTAATAACATCAAATTGGCAGGAAACTCACAGCCCTGAACTCTCAGTGGACACTTACGACATATTAAATTAACTGTTACACTTTAACCCAGTGGATTTGTAACTTGAACCTTAAATTTAGTTAACTCAATAGGTAAATTTTTATTTGTTACCAATGAAGTACAAATATACGAATAAGTCAACCCAGGGTCAATCAAAGCATATACAATAACATCATAGAATATACCAGTAACAACATTTCTTCCTCATTCAACACAACTTTACGAGCATACTTACTAAGATGCAAAAACTCTTTCTCATACTCAGCTATTGATTTTTTTCCCTACTTTAATTCCTGAAATTCTTTCTTTTTCCGGTCCAAGTATCTTTTGCTAACGTATGACTTTTTAAAATTCTATTTTGAAGAATTCTTAGTTGATGTTGTCTTTCGGTACCAATGCTGTAAACGTTGACCACCAATTGTAGGCTTTATCTTTCTGTAATGATACGACACATCTAAGCTAATCATTAAGAGAGCAAGCCATCTCATCGAAGACTCACTGAATATTCTGAAGCCAATAATGAGCTTTTACAGGATCAGCATTAGATCTACCTCGAAATTCTTCAGCCCCATACTTCCTAACTTTGTCGACTGGGACCTATTGACTTATTTTCACTGTTGGAGGGGGTGAAGGTACCACGGAAGATATAATAGGAGGTATAGTAGGGGTGGAGGTATAGTAGGGTGAAGGTACCATTAACCCATTAAATCGGAGAATATAGTTTTAACCTCATTTTCAGACATCTGTAGAGTTGGTATACTATGACTTGCACCAAAATCAGTGGTCAGAATATTACTGTTTACTTCATTATTCATCACGTTCAGAATAAGATGACATCATTAAAATCTACAAGAAAATAGGGTTTATATCAGATCAATAAATATCACACTATCACAGGATGGCATGTAATTTCTAGACTTTATTTACACTACATTTAGTTTGAGAACCGACTAAATCGTAGCTCTAATGGGAGTAAAAACTATAATTATGGACCTTAAATCGAGCCTACATATCTTTAAAAATAGTTTAAGAACAATTAGAGACCATTTCGAAGCAAATCAGAACATTAAGAGAAAACTAGAAATTTTCAAAATAGGGGTCACACGGTCGTGTGTCCAGGTCGTGTGACAGAACCCAGACCATGTGGCTCCAGACATGGTTGTGTGGCTCTCCACAAGCCCGTGTGACTACTTAACACGCTCGTGCGTACAGACTATGTAACTCATTATGCTTGTGTAATATAAGGTCACATGGCTGTGTGACCAGGCCCTGTAACTCTCTATGATCGTGTAGCTCAAGGTCAAACGGCTGTGTCGCCAGGCCATGTAACCCTTCTTGACCATATGGCTTATGGTCACATGACCGTGTGATAGTCCGTGTCTCAAGCCGTGTATGTCCAAAAATGACCTAAAATGTGCTTATTTCATGTCCAAATTCTTAAGTACCCAAACCAACTCTTAGCACATGAATATAAGACTTCAAAATGCATTTCCTTGACACCTAAAACATGTCAAACAATCAACCTAAAGCCTAACTAATGTGACATTAATGACACCACATTTCAAACACATAACATTTCTTCTACCTAGAATTACATTACACAAGCCTCAATTCATTCAAATTAACTTCTATTCAATTCTAACATACCTTGCTTAATTCATATCAAGCTTACCTTTCTATACTTGACCACACATGCTTAAACTTAGAACTTATCATGCATACCACATTGGTTACTCATTCCACAATATCAAAAGCCCAACACATATACATTACAAATACTTGTAGATCAATACAATCATAACCAAATGGTCATATTACATGCCATATAAGCCAAGTTAAATTCAAAATCTACCAAAGAAGTCCTCAAATAGTGTGATTCTTCGTGTAACGCCCTAAAAATTTAAATGTTGTTTGCTAAATCCAGTCATAATTAAGTATCTACTTCAGTTGTTAAGTGTTCTATGCTTGTGTTCGAGATTAGTGGTTCAATTCCCGCTTTTGGAAAAAAATTGTTATTTTCTTTGATTCAATCTGTATCTCCGAGTTTTCAACTTAAGTTTAATTCTGAGTGAACTTGTATCAAGAATGAGCCTGCTGGTTCAATGGTTAAGCATCTGAGTACTCTTTGGTCTTCTGTTCGAGTCTCTACATATACAGTAGGGAAGATATTTTGTATATTTTTGGAAAGAAATAGATTTTAATTTAAATTATTTAATTAAGTTTACTTTCCCAAAATTTCCCATTTTTTGCACGCCCGTTTTATTTTTTTTCTTTTCTTTCTTCAACTTTCACTATCGTTCTTTTTGTTTCTTTATTCTTCGTTCCTTTGTTTTTCCCTCTCTTTTCTTCTAACAATTTTGTTGCTGACTCCGTTAAGGAGTTTGCATTGTGCCTTATTTTTTTATTTAAAGGCTAACAGCGTAAGTCATACCATTGATTTTCTAATTTTGGTTGCTCTCATTGCTTTGTATCATGGTTTGACTCTACTACCGTTTCGTTTTTAATTTCCTTTTAAGTTTCCAATTGGTTTTCTTCTTTAGGTGTAGGAGTGGCGAATTAAGGTCCTTCAATTATTTAAGTTATTGTATCGTTATGTCAAGCAAGGGTAAGTGCTTAATTTTGTGAATTTGGGTTTTGTACCGAATTCCTTCGATGTCACTTCGGTTTGGATATTAATTTAGTATTTTGGTGTGAATAAATCATTTAATTGGTCATTTGAATGTCATTTATAGGTTAGGGAATCACTGTTGTTGCTTCTACGTCGAAACAGTGTCATGTGTGTAACGAAAATAGATTTTTTGCAAATTTCGAATGCTGAGAAACAAGATTGTTGACATCTCACGGCCGGTGACAGGCTGTGTAATTCGCTGTTTGTGAATTAATGTCAGACGGGCTAGGGACATGGGTGTGTGTCTATGCCGTGTAACTCATTATTTTTGAGTTAGGGTCACACAGGCCAGGGACACGAGCTTCTGTCTAGGCAGTGTAACTTACTGTTTGTAAATTAGTGTCACACGGGCCAAAGACACAACCGTCTGTCCAGGTCGTGTGAAAGATATTTTGAGATTGGAGTCATACAGGTGTGCACTTGGCTGTGTGTCAGATCGTGTAACTCACTATTTTGAGCTACACGGTCGTGTACAGGCCGTGTGGAACATTAAGAAGGCCACACGGGCCAGACACTTAGGCCGTGTAAATCTACACGGGCGTGTGGGCCAAAATACTGAAGTTTTCCCAAAGCCGTAAGCGTCGTTCAAATGGAATGTAGGCCTTCCGTAGGGTTCGTATTATCTGAGTTAGACTGTATAACTTGATATCAAATGTTTAGAGGCTGAATAATTGATTATCTGTATGTATACTTGGTGCGATAATTGTTAAATGATAATATATGTATTATCTTATTATGAATTGTATATGGGTAATTGTATGTACATCCTTGATATCTGTTATCTATAATCTACATCTATATTGGGTGGGAATTGTATAAAGAAGGAAGTGCTGACAGTTCAATGATCTACCGAATTGAGTGGCTAAGCCACAAATCTGTATTTGATTTTGGCAATGTACTGTATACTGGTTTTACAACTAGTCTGTAATTACTCTGAAATGTATCATATCGACACTAATTGGTGTGTAGGGCTGGATGGGTACTTGATACCCTATATGGTGTGTAGCGAATGAGGGTAGGAAACTACATCTGATTCTGATATGTTCTGCACTTGTATCTGATTTTTTCTGTATCTTATCTGAATTGCTACAATCATATTGAGTATCATCTATTTCTGATTTTGTATTTGAATTTGGGAAATTAATGTTATATTTATATTGTTGTCTTGCTTTTATGTCTATTACACACACTGAATTATAAACTTATTCCATTTGTTAACTAAATTGCAGGTAACCCGTAGACTTAGAAGGCACGACCTGTCAGGAGCTTGGTCATTTTTCTTTGCTAGATATTTTTTTTGTTTGTTTAAATTTGAACTATCATATGTGTTATTTCATACTACGGTTTGTAAATTCGAATTTCCATGTTGGTTTAACTGTTGAAATGCTTTCGGTATGATGAATTTTAAAGTACTTAAAGGTTGGTTTTTCCCATAAATGTTTTGATGTAGCTTCTAGATTTTGTAACACCCCTTATTCGTGGCTGACGCCGGGACAGGATACGAGGCATTACCGTACTTAAGCTTACTTGAACATGTATTCTCGGGCTATAAAACTTTGATCCAACTTAAAACCATTCTTTCTTAATCATAATATGCATATCATGGGCCTACAAGGCCTTAAACATACATCCGGAAGGTTTCGGAGTTCGACTGGAAACTTTAACGCTCCTTGAAAATTTTTGCCTAGACAAAGGCTACATGCCCATGTTGTCCAAGGGACACGCCCGTGTGCCTCTAAGACATGCCCGTGTTCATCACCCGTGGTCGACACTGACTTATTTTACACGGCTAAGCACACGTCCGTGTCTATAACCCGTGGAGCTCTCTGCTTATGACGTCATCACCTCACTAAGGTCACACGGTCAAGGCACATGCCCGTGTCCTTAATCCGTGTGTCGAATTAAATTCCACATTTTAAGTGTAGACTTCACATGGCCTAGGTACACGCCCATGTCTAAGGTCGTGCCTCTCACACGGATGAGACACAAGGCCGTGTCTCTGCCCGTGTGTTTACTACTAAGCATTCTAACTTTATAAACCTAGCATGCAGGGGACGCACGATCGAATAACACGCCAATGGGGCTGACCGTGTGTCTCACATGGCCTAGACACACGCTGGTGTGTCTACCCGTGTAGACTTTAAAAGGCTATATTCCAAGCCAAATGCCACCCTACATAGCAAACATTCTTATTTCAACTCATATCAATAACATTTATGACCCAAAGGCACGTTCAAGAACTTAATTCAAGCATTCACACAAGCATAAACTTCATAATTTCATCATCATTGAATATATATATAAACTTATTGAGTATTGGCCCAATTCCAAAGACCATTTACAAAATGACTTTGATAACATACATAGCCAACACTTTGGCTAACAATTACGACCTAACAAAATACCCAAGTCCTATACATGCCATACTCAAAATAAGTCAAAATTGTTATACCAAAGTGACGTCGATAGTGTGATTTCTGAACTCCTTCGTCCCACGATCCTTGACTTATCTTGGTAATACTACAAGGAAAAGGGCAATGAAAGGGGTAAACATAAAGCTTAGTAAGTTTGCATGAAAATAAATAGCAACAATAAGCTCATAACGACATCAATGTTTAGCATTAGTTAACCACACAAGGTCATAAACACTTTGCCATAACTTACTTGTACTCGTTCTTAACTAGAACATACCATGCCACATATCGTAACATATCTCGTGAATTTCTCACGAGCACCTGTATTCACTCAATCACATGACTTTAGTACTAATCTCATTTCTATTTCCAAGATTATCTATTTATCCCATTAATCACTAAGGATACTCAAAGACGCATACTCATCGTCATCATTATAAGCATGAAGCCAATGCCACATCCTAGAAGTGGTCTTACATGGGGTCACCTCTGAGTGCCGATGCCATATCCTGGATATGGTCTTATACAGAATCTCACATCAAGTATCAATGCCATATCTCGGATATGGTTCTTATACGATTCTCATATTCAATACCGAAGCCATATCCCAAATATGGTCTTATACGGGATTTCATTTCAGTGCCAAGTCCATGTCCCCGACATGATCTTATACGTGTCCTCATCTATCTCATGTCTCAATGATAGTGTTTTCACATTCATTATAGTCCAACTAGGACTTCGATATCTCAACTTACTCATTCAACACTAATTACTCGATTCAGTAGGATATCATGTATCATCATAATATTAAACATTCCCAAACATGCTGGCATAATTGTTGAATTTATCACATACAAACTTACCTCAATCTCAAAATAAGCTAGATCGTCGATCTAGTCCGATATTTTGTTCTTTCCCCGATCGAGGTTGGTTCTTGGCTCTTCTTACTTTAGAATAGCAAATTAGCTCATTTTAATCATCACATTAATAAAAACATTTCAATAGTCATGCTTTGGTAAAATTACTATTTTGCCCTTAGACTTTGGCAAAATGACCATTTTACCCCTAGGTTCGGAAATCAATTCTAATCAAATTTCTACCTTCAACAAGCCTAGGTGAACATTTATTTCTCGTATATCTATCTTCAAAACCCAACATTTCACACATTTACAACAAATTTTGCAATCTTTGCAAAAGGTTCTTTTAGGTGTTTTCATGGTAACACCTCTCACAAAAGTTGTTTATCTAACAACTAAGACTCATTTTCTTCCATAAAAATGCAGCAAATAAAAATGAAAGCTCTCATGGCAAAACTCTTATCTTTTCACCATATTGCAAGATAGTCCCCTCATTAGAAAACTTAAGCTCTAGGGGTTCTAAAAGTACAACTATCTTCAAGAAAAACCATTAAAATCACTTACTTGAATGGACATGAGTTTGCTGAAATTTTGAGCTTTCAAAACCCCTATTTTCTTGCTATTTTCAATGGAGGAAGATGGAGAGAAAAGATGATATCTTTTATTTCTTAATTTTATTAATACAAATCAATTTAGTCACCAACTTTTACCAACTTTTACCAATTTGTCAATTCTTGTCTCCTATGGCCGGCCACCTTATCCTTAGGGGTCTAATTGCACTTTTAAGACCTCAAATTAATATTTTATGACTATTAGGCACCTTTAGCTTATAAAATAGAACTTTCACACTTTATGCGATTTAGTCATTTTTCGTAATTAAGTAAGAAATCACTAAAATTAAAGCACCAAAATTTTCATGCACACATATAATCTTGATCTAGCTCATAAAATAACATGAAAATAATTTTCTCTAACCTCGGATTAGTGATCCCGAGATCACTGTTCTGACTAGCCCCTAAATCGGGTTGTTACAGACTTGGACTAAATGAATAGGTCAGGTATAAGTTGTTGTATTTTGTGGTATCAGAGCTAGGTTACAAAACTCAGGCTGTGTTTCTAGGCTTAATTGAACTAGAAAGAACATTTGTTTTCTCCCTACTTACTGGTTAATTTGTTCCCATTTAGTTACCCTTAGCATACATTTTAGCATGTTTAGTTTAGTAAATTGTATTTTATAACTCAGTGAATCCTAGCCTATTTTATCTTTAATTTTTGCTATCTTATTGCATTAATGTTTCTGTATGAGTTAATTCCAAATTGTGTCCAGAATTGTCGCTGCAGCTGACAGGTGTCTACAATGTCGCTGCATAAGTTAATTCTAGATTGCGTCCAAAATTGTCGCTGCAGTTGACAGCTGTCTGATAAGAGCCAACCATGCGTGAGCTATCCAGTTCAGTGTAACTACCTTATACAAGCAAGGATAGAAGAATCCTGAGGGAAGGACACTTGTACTAATGAGGAAAACATAAAAGGATAACGTGAGAAGATTTTTTGGAGGACGACCATTCTCTTACTATATTTTGAAGCTTGCAGCCATGGCAGTTTGAGCCTCATTTGGATGAGCCAACGTGAAAACTAATGCAGATCTATTCCTGATGAGGAGCTCTAAGTGCAGACACAAGGGGAAATGGAGAGATCCAATCGAGTAGTCTAGGAATAGTATTCTCCATTCAATTTTTTCTCATTTCTTCGAAAACGCTAGTGATTACTCTATGTTTTCTACTATATGGAAGTAAAATGAATGCTTTGTTAAATGTTATCTTATTAAATCTTATTTTTATTTTTTAATATTGAGGGTTTGAATGTTCTAAACACGGAAGTGTTATTGTAGTCACTAACAGAGGAAGGTGCAGTGACAGTTTGAGGTAATAAGCATTTCAGCGGAAGTTGAGTAAGGACGAAAGGAATTTAGTCCACTTGTTCTTAATAGTGTCATATTTCTATCTTTAGAATGTGAGGTTAATGTGCATGGTTAAGTCCCAGATTAAACAAAAGAGTGGCATTTGGTAAGATATACATTAAATTTTATTACGTCGACAATCACCTATCTTTTACACCTTGTGAGTACTTAGTCTACTGCTGAAGATTCATGTTAGGGAACCCAGTTTATCCGTAGCATAATTTATCTTATTGTTTTCAAGTTATTGCTTCGACAACTATCATCATAATTTATCCCATTTTTATCTAGTTATTGCACCGATATTAATAGACAAAAGACAACCATCCCTGTGGGATCGATATCCGACAAACTCACATCTGCATATTATACTTGCATCGACAGTGTACACTTGCACATTATTGCTGTGATGTTCACAACAGGTCAAGTTTTTGGCACCGTTGCCTGAGATGGCATTTGTTTGATGTTTATTTTTGTTCGTGTGTGTCTTTGTATTTGTTTTCTTTGTATAATATTTAGTGTTCACTAACTTGTTTTCTCTTTGTATTTTTCAATTTCATTTTAGGTGTTTTATGACTCGAAACAATTCGAATTTTCTTGCTGACTTTGATCCAGAAATTGAAAGAAATGTTTAGAGAAGACTTCAAGAACAAAGAAATATGGATTTACCAGGGGACAATGCAGCCATACCCTCGATACAACAGCAAAATGTTAATAATCCATTGTTGCCACAAGATGCTTACGTCCACAATAGAACCATACGAGATTGTGTAGGAGCTGTTCTAGATGATTTACAACCAGGAGTTGTTAGACCAACAATTCAAGATGGGAACTTTGAACTCAAGCCAGTGATGTTTCAAATGCTGAACTCCAATGGCCAATAAGTGGGACTGCTACATGAAGATGCAAAGGAACATCTTAAATCCTTTTCATTGATCTGTGCTTCCTTTAGTCAACAAGGTGTTCCTGATGATGCCTTAAGGATGCAATTATTTCCCTATTCCTTACAAGGGAGAGCTCACACTTAGTTCCTTGGGCTACCTGCTGGATCAATTACTTCTTGTAATGCTCTCGCCACGTAGTTTGTTTTGCGATTTAACCCGCCGACAATGAATGCTCGTCTTCGAAACGATATCACTTCTTATCATCAGTTGGATGATAAAAATCTTCACGCCACATGGGAACGTTATAATTCTTTGCTTCGACGTTGTCCCATACACGACATTCAACCAGAAACACAAATTGAGATTTTTTTTATAATGGTTTGAATTCACATACAAGGAATCTTCTCGACGCATTAGCTAATGGACCACTGCTGGATTGTACTTACAATAATGCAGTGAGAATTCTTGAGAGAATTGCTCAAAATGATTATCAATATCTCATCCCTAGAGCTGCACAAAGAAAGACTACTCCAGGAGTTATTGAATTGGATGCAATATCCGTGCAAAATGCCCAAGCCTCTTCGCTCACAAACATGATTAAAAATATGCAAAGGACGAGTGATGTTGCACCTATGCAAGTTGCACAACAATTGGATATTCCTTCCTTTTGCTGTGAAATTTTTGGTGACAACCATATTTATGAAGATTGTCTGCAACACGCAGAAAATGCCTATTATGTCAGTAATATTCGTAACAATTCTTATGGCAACTATTCTAATAACTCTGTATGCAACCAATAGTTTTTGGGGAACTCAAAATGTTAGAAAAAATGCTGCGACATTCAGATATGGGAATGCATTTACTCAGGGTAATTATAATCCATGACAAAGGAATTACAATCAAGAATAGAACTACAAGCAACATCCTCAGAGGTATCAACAACAAGTTTAGACACTATCACATCAAAATCAGATGCAACCACAACATTCTTTGATGATGAATCATAATATCAAAGGACAGCGGCAACAACAGTATACACAAGCTTCTACTTCTGACCCATTAACTGCTCTTGAGGCCTTAATGTTGGAGCATATTACTCGCACAGAAGCTATTGTTCAAGGAAATTCATCTTCCATTCGAGCATTGGAGGCACAATTGGGACAATTTGCTTCAAATCTTAATACTCGGCCACAAGGCTCATTACCTACTGTAAACCCCAACCTGAGGGGGAAAGAGCACTGTAAAGCCACCACTCTTAGGAGTGGTAAACAAACTGGTGAGCCAATTTTCGATTCTACTGTAGCATCCCCAAGTATTAGTGACATAAGTCCTGATGGGGAGGTTGATTTTGAAGAACTTATTGATGTACCAAACAAAGAAGCACCACCAACCGTCGTTAACATGTCTGATATTTAGCCCTCGAAATTATGGACGCAACCAAAAATATCATCGCAATCGGATGTACTTCCACCTGTACCTTTTCCACAAAGATTCAAGAAGAATGAAAATGATAAACGAGATCAGCAGTTTTTGGATCCACTGAAACAACTGCAGATCAACATTCCTTTAGTGGACGCTTTGGTACAAATTATGAGTTATGGGAAATTTATGAAAGACCTCTTGTCCAAGAAGAAAAAAATTTACTGATGTTAAAACTATTGCACTCATAGAAGGTTTTAGTGCTATCTTGAAAAACAAGTTGCCCCCTAAATTAAAAGATCCTGGAAGTTTTACCCTTCCATGTTCGATTGGCAATCAGTATTTGGGCAAAGCTTTATGCGATTTGGGAGCTAGCATCAACCTCATGCCACTATCTACTTTTAAAAAGTTGGGAATTGGTCATATGAAACCCACTGTAGTAACATTGTAGCTGGCAGATCGATCTTTAGCTCAACCTGAAGGGCAAACCAAATATGTTTTAGTTTGTGTAGACAATTCATTTTTTCGGTTTATTTTATCATACTTGACTGTGAGGCAGACAAGGAGGTTCCCATAATCTTAGGACAACTATTTTTAGCCATTGGCTGAACTCTCATTAATGTTTATAAAGGAGAACTCACCATGCAACTAAATGATGAGCAAGTTACCTTTAGTGTTTTTGAGTCTACTCATCACAAGGATAAAGCAGAGTGCCATATTGTCAATGTGCTCGATGAGTTGATTGAGGAAGAATTCAACAACCAAAGCACAATCCTTGCTGAAGAAATTACAGTGACATCTGAGGCCGAATCCGTAGACAATTGAGATAGCACAATTTAAGCTAGTACTGTTTAAGTCAAGCATAGATGGAAAATTGAATCCTTAGACCTAACCAACAGAACCACTCCAACTTTCAAACCATAAGTTGAATAAGCTCTCACTCTAGAATTAAAACCACTACCTCCTCATCTTAAATACATCTTTTTGGGTGATCACAATACTCTTCCAGTTATTGTCTCCACAACACTGGATGAAACACAAGAAAGGAAATTGACTCACATTCTCAAGCAGCACAAATGAGCTACTGCATGAAGTATTGCGGATATTCAAGGTATTAAACCTTCATTTTGCATTCATAAAATCAAGTTAGAAGATGAAGGCCAGCAGTCAATTGAACTTCAAAGAAGGTTAAACAAGAAGATGAAGGAAATGGTCAAGAAAAAGTGGGTGAGTGCAAGAAAGAGTGGGAATTTTTTGATACAGGAATTATTTACCCGATTTCTAATAGCAAGTGGGTGAGTCCAGTGCAATGCGTCACGAAAAAGAGTTGCCTCATAGTGGTTCGCAATGTTAAGGACGAATTACTACCAACACGCATCCCCACGGGGTGGCGAGTTTGTATGGACTATCTTAAATTAAATGCAGCCTCAAGGAATGATCATTTTCCACTTCCCTTCATTGACCAAATTGTAGATCGACTTGCTGGAAAGGCTTATTATTGCTTCCTAGATGAATATTTTAGATACAACCAAATTTCTATTGCACTAGAGGATCAGGAGAAAACAACTTTCACCTGCCTTTTTGGTACTTTTGCTTTCCGTCGTATGCCTTTTAGTCTTTGCAATGCACCAGCCACATTTCAGATGTGTATGATGGCAATATTCTCAGATATGATCGAAGACTCTTTAGATGTTTTTATGGATGACTTCTCAGTTTATGGGAACGATTTTGATCATTGCGTTGACAATCTAGATGAGGAATTGAAGCAATGTGAGGACACTCATCTTGTCTTAAATTGGGAAAAATGTCTTTTTATGGAAACTGAAGGCATTTTGTTGGGTCATTACGTCTCTAACTAGGGTATTCAAGTCGATAAAGCTAAGGTGGAATCATCAAAAAGTTACCCCCACCGATAAATGTAAAAGGTATTCGTAGTTTTCTTAGACATGCAGGATTTTACCAATGGTATATTAGGGATTTTTCAAGAATTGCAAAACCATTGTGTTCATTGTTGGAATCGAATAAAAAATTACTCTTTGACGAGGCATGCCTGGATGCATTTATTCAGTTAAAGAAGCAGCTGGTCAATGCACCCATTGTTGTTGCCCCTGATTAGTCTCAACCTTTTGAAGTTATATGCGATGCAAGTGACTTTGCCGTGGGTACAGTGCTAGGAAAAATTTTTCACGCCATTTATGCCAGCAGAACTCTTACAAAAACTCAATTCAATTATACAACCACAGAGACAGAATTTCTAGCCATAGTGTTTGCTTTCGACAAGTTTCGTTCTTATCTTGTCAGCGCAAAAGTTACGGTATTCACTGATCATTTTGCGTTGCGATATATCTTTGAAAAAAGATGCCAAACTAAGACCGATACGATGGATATTATTGTTGTAAGAATTTGACATCAAGATAAAAGATCGAAATGAGTCAAAGAACCAAGTTGCCAATCATTTGTCGGGAAAATTCTTCCAATTGTTGACGCATTCCTAGATGAGATGTTATTCACTATCGATGTAACTCCTTGGTATGTAGATTTGGTTAATTACTTGGTCTGTGGTAAGCTTCCATTGAGTATCAAGGGCTATAGAAAAGAAAGATCTCTTCGTGACGTAGTGAAGTATCATTGGAACAAGCCATATTTATTCAAGGTATGCACTGACAACATCATTTAGCATTGTGTTCCAGAAGAAGAGATGCTTTCAATCCTGAAGCACTATCATGATGCTCCTTACGGAGGCCGTTTCAATGGTATGAGAATTGCTGCTAAAGTTCTGCAATCAAGATTCTACTGGCCATCATTGTTCAAAGATGCTCATAATTTTGTGAATCAATGCAATAAATGTCAGCGCATCGGTTCTATTTCCCGACGTAATGAAATGTTAGAATAGCCAATTATGGAAGTTGAATTGTTCGATGTTTGGGGAATGGATTTTATGGGACCATTTTCAAGTTCATTTGGAAATCTTTATACATTAGCCGCTATTGACTATGTCTCGAAGTGGGTGGAAGTTATTGCTGTCCCAAAGGATGATGCAAGGGCAGTGCTCAAATTTTTTCACAAGCATATACTCACCCGTTTCGACAAACCATAGGCCTTGATTACTGATCAGGGTACACATTTCCATTGCAACCAAGTGGCGGCCGTATTAAAGAGATTTGGAGTCAATTACAGAATGGCCACTACTTATCATCCACAAACCAATGGACAAGCTGAAGTTTCAAATAAACAAATTATGAATATTCTTGTGAAGGTTGTGAATTCATCGAGAAAAGATTGGTCTTTTTGTAACACCCCTAACTCCTATCCGTCGGTGGATTAGAGTTAGAAAGCATTACCAAACAAAACACAGCTTAAAACAGGCTTTCATGCATTTCATGCTTCGTAAAATCAATCACATCAATACATGCGTATATTGAACTTAATATAAATATCTCACGGCTTACAAACCAAAGCACATTCGGTAATAGCAATAACACAAAATGGTCAAGCATAAAATTTAAAATATATCAAAATCATGTGCACATTTTACCAAATCATTATTGACCATTTAAGAAAAATACATAATTCAAATCATAGCGTACTCAACTTGCAAATTCTTTTACCAAGTCAATCCACCTAGATAAACTAAGCCATTCATCTCATGTACTAATCGATTAGCTTATTAATTAATTCAAAATATCCACACGGCATACTAGGTATATAAATAAATATATATATACATATATACACATAACTAACGAATTAACTACATATACATATTCGTTAACTATAATAACTTCCATACAAAATATTTAAACTATAATCGTGATTTGCTTTCCTGCTTAGCTAACCATTCAAGCAAAATTTATGTACTTATATATCAAATTAATCAAATAGTATATTCATTCTTATTTCACCAATATACACATAGCATTAACCGAACATATTTTCATCCAACACAAGAATATATTAACATTATTTAGCTTATAAGTCATTCATGAAACATTCATTCGAAACATATAGATAAAATACCCTTTATGAATTCATGAAACGTACATACCAAAACAAGCTTATATAAAGACCGAAAATGCACAAACATATACATTATCTCAAGCATAATCAAGCCAACCCAAGCATAGAAATATAGCCATTTTCGCATGGCATTTATATACATTCACATATACACCATTTGAGTCAATTCAAAAAGTAACTTAGCCTATACATGCCATAGACTTTAAGTTCATTCACAAAAGAGGTACCAAAATATTGACGATAGTGTGGTGATCTTCAACGACAATCCCTGAGCACGAGATGATCACCCAAAAGAGATCTAAAACACGAGAACAACCAAGAACAAAGTAAGCTTTAACAACTTAGTAAGTTATAAGCAATTACATAACAATAAAGCATTATATCATAATTTAGAAAATTATTTCATTTATAACCTTAAGGCCGAATAGTCACATATACAAAAATAGATTTCATAACAAATGTTGTATGCATATATATCTATATATGACCTTCACAAGATAAAAACAACATCATATCCATCTGTCACTTACCGAATTTCTACTTACATCTCAATCTCTCATAAATCGCAAGTCGATATACATAATACAAAAATTCTATTTCATCCACCATCACAAACTTTACCACCCCTGTATAATCTATAGTCGCATACCCGATCATTTTACTTTGTTTAACATTATCAATAATAGGCGTCTTTGAAGGAGCATCAAACTTGCACACTCGTTACTAAAATTCTGTAACATATCGCACACTCAGTGCCGTTAATTTGACATCTCGCACACTTAGTGCCAAATTTCTATAATGTATTGCACACTTAGTGCTGTTACCTTAACATTTTGCACACTTAGTGCCAAGTGACCGATTTCGCACACTTAGTGCTCGGTTTATAAATTCGCACACTTAGTGCATTACTTAAGCCAATTATTCATTTAAAAACACACTTATACATATAAAAATTTAATCCACAACCACACATATACGCATATATATATAAATTTTCTTATTTCATTTCCATATCAACATCACATTCGGCTAAAACATTAACATGTAATTAAACATTACCATCAGCTATGTTCATCTCTCAAATTAATGTCTCCCATAGTTATATTGCATCATTAACATGTATGTATACATCATACTCAAATAGATTCAACTTTTAACCAACATCACATTCGGCTACCTCACATTGAACACATCTACTTCTATTAACTACATGTGATTCATTATAATTAAAAGTTAAATTCAGCTCAATTGCTTAAAAACTTACCTCAAGTGACGAACTTTGTTTTTCCGGCTATTCAATTATTTTCTCCTTTCCCCGATCCAATCCCGATCATTTTTGTTCTTGATTTAAATCAATTTCAAATTGAACTCATTCAATATATTTTCATTCAATTTAGTCCAAAAACACATAAGCGAGCAAATTATACTTTTACCCCTAACATTTACAATTTAGTCCCTATTGCATAAAATACAAAATATGCAAAATTTGAATACACTCCTTTAGGGCCGAATGTTCATATTCCTTATACAAGCTCATACAATTCATTTGTTTTGCATTTTGATCCCTCAAAAATTTATTTTTTGCAATTTAATCCAAATCACTCAATTTAATCAAAAATTCAAGAACAACACTTGTTAATCTATCCCATATAATTAATATTTCATCCTCAAACAACAAAAACAACAAGTTTTCATCAATGGAAACTCATGAAATACACAATCAATTCAAAAATTTGGACATAGGCTAACTAAAACACAAAGCAACGATCTCAAAAACGTAAAAATTATCAAAAACCGAGCTAATCTCATACCTTAATCAAGCTTGAACAATGCCGAACCCTTGAAGTGTTTTTCTTTCTTTTTTTCTTTTTAGTTTCGGTTGGAGAAAGATGAACATGCATGTGTTCTCTTTCTTTTATGTTTTTATTTATTATAAGTTTATAATATAATAATTAATATATTATATCTTAACATATAATAAACTTATAAATGCATTATAAAAACACATGTTGTCGTCCACTATCCTATTAAAATGGATAATGTACAACATAAGTCCTCCCCTATATAAAGACACATCAATTTAACCACTCAATCAAGCAAAAGGCTACTTTTACCACTTACGCGATTTAGTCCTTTTTCTTAAATTAAACACACAAACGGGCAAATTAACTTACGAAATTTTAACACATGCTCAATCATATATAATTAACACGAAAAATAATATTAAAATATTTTTTGACTCGGATTCGTGGTCCCGAAACCACCGTTCTGATTAGGGCCAAAATCGGGTTGTTACACTTTTCGATTGGGTGGTGCTCTATGGGAATTACGAACAACATATAAGACTCCATTGGGAATGTCATTATACCAATTGGCGTTTGGGAAAGCATGTCAATTGCCAGTTGAACTGAAGCACAAAGCTGTGTGGACAATTAAGCAAGTGAACATGGACTATGAAGCTGTTGGAAAGAAAAGGTTGTTGACATCATCGAGCTAGAGGAAATTCGAAGAAATGCTTATGAAAATGCTGAGATTTATAAGGAAAAGACCAAACGATGGCATGATAAGATTATTTTACAGCGACAATTTATCGCAGGTAAATAGGTTTTATTATTCAATTCTCGACTTAAATTATACCCAAGTAAATTATGTTCGTGTTGGTCGACCGTTCGAAGTTGTCGACGTATTTCCCCATGGTGCAGTCACAATTCAAGATTTACATGATTGACACCAATTCAAAGTCAATGGACAGAGATTGAAACACTATTTTGGAAATAAAAATCAAGAGCAGGCAAAACATTTTAAATTTCTTACTTATTATTCTGAGATTTCATCTTATTTTATTCCTATTTTGTAAAGCTTGTTTTCTTCCTTTTTGCAGAATAACATGGTACCAATGTTGACATAACAAGATTTGGTTGTCAACGCATTCCGTACCACTGTCTTACTAATTAGAATTAAGGGAAATTCAGTCTTCACCATTGGATCAGAACCCACCCAGCCATTTGATCTACTTGAGCAGGCACAATTCCTATTGGACGCCACTCTTCCCGCTAACTTTGTATCTCTCCATAAAACATCACGACTCTGCATCTTCCTCTTTCACTCCCTATAAAGTTTACACCACTGTGCCGACTATAAAACTTTCAAACAACCATTTTTATTCTCTTTTTTTTTCCTCAAGATCCTACCTTTTGCACTTACAACCATCCTCTCTCCAAAAAATATGGCAAGAACAAGATGTTTGATCAAGAAAGCCAACAAATCTACTGAAGAACATGCGTCCTCCACCACCGCAGTTCGTGAGTCAAGATCCCCCAAGAAAATGCAGAAAATGGAACCGGTACTCTTTTTGAATAAAACGGCAAGAGAACCATTTCAAAAAAATATATTGCGGAAAAATTTTCTCCCCAAACAGGGCATTTCCCTGTCACAACAACAGGAGTTGGGCTGACAAATTCACCGAACCATTTCTAAACTAAAATTGGGAAATTTCTGCGCACACACTAGAAGCTATTCCTCTTCCCTGGTACATGAATTCTATACCAACCTCTATGACCAAGATTTAGAGTTTATTTTTGTTCGTGAAGGTCTACTCCCATGGGATACCAACACAATCAATGAGTTGTATAACTTTACGATCGATGTCGACGAACACTCCGATTTCTCTGTAGAAGTGACAGACGAGAAAAGGGACCTACTCGTATAGGATTTGTGTATTGAAGGAACATGATGGACAGGGTCGCATCCAAAGAATTTTACAATGCACCGCCATTTCTTAACATTGCACAGTAAAATATGGTTTCACTTTGTTAACTGCAGCCTTTTACCGTCTACCCATAGCATCACCGTCAAGCTTGACAGAATGTGTCTGATACATTCCATTATCAAGGGTAGAAAAATTGATATAGGCGCAATTCTCCACCGAGAAATTGCTGAATGTGCTACCAGACAGATCAAAATTTTGGTTTTTTCATTATTGGTAATGTCACTATGTCGGTAGAAAGGCATTGTGCCCTGGGAAGATGAAGAAATCATGGATAATAAGGGTCCAATTAATGAAGCCTCTGTTGAGAAGATGAATCGTGGCACATAAACACCAATAATAAAAAAGGCAGGAACAAGCAAGACAAAGAATGGAAAAGCCAAAGCCAACAGTAAAGGAACAACATTGCATACAGAGACATCCTTATGGCGTTAGATGAAAGATGTTGAGAAATTGGTTACTTTTATCAGCAATAGGCAATTCAAACTTATCGTTACTATTGAGGACATGGAAAGCTCTCAGAATTTGTTTTATGCTTATACTGAAGTATGGAACAGTTCCATTGTAGCCACATTAAGCCAATTGAGCCCATCCCCAATACCAGACTTCCCAGTGTTTCCACCAATCATTCAAAACTATGAGCTTTCATCTATAAATGATGACTTCAAAGACCAAGACCGATCGGTGGCATCTCCTCTCATCGTACAAGTCTCTGATAATGAAAAAGATGAAGAATCTACATGGGGGAATGTCTACACAAGATTGATAGCTTGTTCGAGGATGGTATTTTTGCTGATCAAGAGGACACTGTTCTTGAGAAGGACATTGATGCTGCAGAAGAAGAAGTTGTTGTCGAAGCGGAAGTTGTTGCTGAAAATGAGAAAGAAAAAGAAGAAGAAGATATTGTTAAGAAGGTTGTCACCGCACTCAGATCTATGGGTACAAATATTTATAATTTAGAGCAAACTGGAGCGAGACCGGCAGAAGCTATTGAGGTCACTAGTAAGGAGCAATGCAATTCATGGGCAATAGTGGTCTACACTGGACCACTCCAAGTGGCCTCTCCTACACAAATAGCAGTTGATTATGCCGGGGTTGAGCCAGGAACCGAAGAGCAATCCGAATATTGCGCAAAGCCCAAAGAAAAGAAAATGAATCACTTCAAGGATAAAAAAGAAAGAAGGAGGAAAAGAAACGGAGGAAAAAGAAACGTCATGCAGCCATATCGATGGCTGCGGATAACTGAGTTAGTTTCTTTTAAGCTTTAGTTATAGTATTCATGCATTGCATATAGCTGTAGGTTTCATTTTGCTAAGTATACATTGTCATTGCATTTTCATTGTCATTGTATTTTTATTGTCATTACATATTCATGTCAGTGCAATGGGGACAATGCAATCTTTAAGTTTGGGGGAATGTATATGTGACTTAAAAATACACCCATATTTTAAAATTTTGTGAAGCATGCAAAGTTTATGCACAATTGTTCAAATTTTTTTATTACATTTGATGCTTAATTCTTGGATCATTTGAATCGTTAATGAGTGAGTTGGATAAATTTGACTGAATGTTGTATCTTCAATACTTTGATGAATAATTTAGGTTGCACTAGTAATAAATGACTAGTAGCATTCCTTGAATCTTGAATTAAACTGCCTTTTTAGCTACCTATATATAGATAGATAGTTATAAATAAGAGACCCTCCAAAGTGGGTGTATTGTGGAATGTTAAAAATGGAGCACTCCAATAGAAGCATTGGAAAATTTAATCTACCACGAGGTCATTGCTGCATGAGTGTGTGTCGGCGCAATTATGTACTCCTTAGGGGTTTGTTGTACCCCATCGTTACTTCTCAGGAACAAGGGCCCAGTAATAAAATTTAGGATTTGAAGCATGATGTTGGCCTTGATGAAAGTGAAATCTTACTCATTCATGCTTATGTATTGTCGATACAATATTCTTTCATTTGAATGTGACTCGTTCATTGTGATTTTAGGTGATTCAAGTCGCTAGAATGTTCATTTGCCTTACCTAGTAATGTTTTGTTACCTTGTTGGCTTCTATTTTACTTGAAGACAAGTAAAAATTCATGTTTGGGGGTGTGATTGTACTAGAAAGAACATATGTTTTCTCACTACTTACTGGTTAATTTGTTCCCATTTAGTTACCCTTAGAATACATTTTAGCATGTTTAGTTTAGTAAATTGCATTTTATAACTCAGTGAATCTTAGCATACATTTAATGTGCATGGTTGAGTCTCAGATTAAAAAAAGAGAGTGGCATTTGGTAAGATATACATTAAATTTGATTGCGTCGACAATCACCTATCTTTTATACCTTGTGAGTACTTAGTATACTGCTGAAGATTCATGTTGGGGATCCCAGTTTATCCATAGCATACTTTATCTTATTATTTTCGAGTTATTGCTTCGATAACTATCCTCACAATTTATCCCCTTTTTATCTTGTTATTGCACCGACATTAATAGAAAAAAGACAACTATTCCTATAGGATCGGTATCCGACAGACTCACATCTGTCTATTATACTTGCATCGACAGTGTACGCTTGCACATTATTGCTGTGACGTTCACAGCCGATTAGGGCTCCTATTTTTGCTAAAATGTGTTTTGTAAGAAAAAAATTATTTTAACAACTCTGATAACTGATTCTATAAAATATTGAGTCTTCGGCGCTGAACTTGTAAGTATCTCTGCTTAGTTATACCGTTTAGTTAGACACACTGTGATGTTTGAACCTGTTGTTTAGTTAATAATTCTATTACGAACTGCCATAAGACATCTGAAAAAAACTTTGAACTGATCTGTGAACTTCTGACATTGCAGATACTATGATAATATGAGTTCACGCGATAGCCGTGGACGTGGTTTTCATGGGCGTCATAGGCGCCGAGGGAGAGCTCGAGTTGAGTCTTCCTTGATGGGCAGCCTCCCCAATATTGATATCAGTAAGTCAATAGGTACTCCTGCTACTAAGATTGGGTCTCAAACTTCTACAGCTGGGGACGACGTATTGTCCCAAGCGATGTTGCAAATTTTAGAGAGAGTCGCTGGGTCCCATTCTGGATTCGGAGGCTGAGGATCAGTTACTGAACGACTCCGATCAAATGGTGCTGAATTGTTTAAGGGTGTCACTAGAGTCACCCCTATAGTGGTTGAATATTAGTTTGAAGCCACTGAGCGCATTATGAACGACATCGACTGCACTCCTGTTCAGAAACTGAAAGGTGCTATATCTCTGCTCTGAGATGAGGCCTACCAATAGTGCCTAACGGTTGAGCAGGGCGTCTAGCCCAAATAGAGTTCCGAAGATTTCTTCAATACCGCCTTCTAGAATAAGCATGTGAGGGCAAGCTATGTGGATGCTTGTAAATGCGAGTTTATGAGTCTAGTTCAAGGTGAGAGATCTACGATCGAGTATGACGCTGAGTTTCTGAGATTGAGCAAATATGCTCGAGCACTGGTATTGATGGACTACAATAAAAATGTGTGATTTAAGGAAGGTTTGCGATATGATCTGCGAGTTCTGATAGCTCTTAAGAAGGAGCAAGTGTTTGCAGCCTTGGTTGACAAGGCGAATATAGCGGAAGAAGTGAAGCACACTGAGTACAAGAGGAGAGACTGAAAGAGAGGTCAAGGTAAGGTTAAGAGCGATTCGAGTCCCTCTAGTTCTTTTCAGTGCTCTAAGAAAGGGCTAAGTATGATGGACCTCCGAGTACCAAGGCACCAATTGCACTGACTAAGGTTCAGACTTGTGTGATTGTAGGATGCGTCATCTGGATGAGTGCTGGATGAAATTAGGGGTTTACCTATGAAGTGGGTCGATGGGGCACCGCGTTCGGGACTGTCCTCACCGATCTAATCAGGTGCCAGCTCTTGTACAGGTTCCAGCTTCGCATCCCGTTTAGCCTCTGAGAGTGGCTCAACAGCCACCTAGGGGCCATAGTATGGCCAAGGGTGGTAATAGTTCTAGAAGAGGTCAGAGAGCACCAGGTAGAGGTGCAGTTTAGATTGAGGCACAACAATTTGCTCTTGTGTATGTGGCAAGATGCAACGAGGATAGAGACGACGCTGGCGTTATAACATGTACGTTCTTTGTTTATATTGTTCCATACTTTACTCTAATTGATATTGGCTCTACACATTCATATTTAATTAGCACTGTATCTGTGAACTTGGGTATATTTGCTGAGTTTACTGCTAGAGAGATTTCTTTAATTAGTCCCTTAGGTCAGTCGGTTTGAGTTGATAAGAAATATAGGCAGGTTCCATTAGAGATTCATTAGTGAGTTCTATATGATTTTGGGATTGCAATGGCTCGTAGAACATCGGGTCATTTTAGACCGTGGCTTTAAAAGGGTTACTCTGATATTGAATGAGAACACTGAGATCGTTATGATCGATGAGTGTCGAGATGACCTCTCTAATGTAATCTCTGCTCTTGTAGCTGAAAAACTAGTTCAAAAATGTTGCGAAGCGTACCTAGCTTTTGTGTTTGATTCTAGTTCTGTAAAGTTCTTCGTTAAAGATATTCGTATGGTAAGGGACTTTTTGGATGTTTTTCTTAAGGAATTTTCGGGGATACCTCCAGATAAGGAGGTTGAGTTTTGTATTGAATTATTACTAAGTATCGCTCCGGTGTTTATTACCCCTTATCACATGACACAAAAAGAGCGTATAGAATTAAAAACCAATTTCAGGAACTTATCAATCGAGGGTTCATTTGACTTAGTGTGTCCCTGTGGGGAGCACCGATTTTATTTGTTAAGAAAAAGGATGGCACGATGAGAATGTGGATTATCGTTAACTGAATACATTGACGGTAAAGAACATATATCTGTTCCCTAGGATCGACGATCTATTCGATCAGTTCCGTGGGGGCCTTTGTATTCTCTAAAATCGATCTCTGTTCTAGATACCATCAGCTCAAGCTTAATGAGATTGATGTATATAAGACTACTTTTAGGACTCATTATGGGCATTACGAGTTCCTAGTCATGCCCTTCGATTTGACGAATGCTCTAACTGCGTTTATGGATCTGACAAACTAAGTATTTTAGTCTTATCTGGATCAGTTTTTCATAGTGTTCATTGACAATATTCTGATTTATTCAAAGATTGAGAGTGAGCACGTCGAGTATCTTCAGATAGTTCTGCAGATACTATGTGAGAAATAACTTTATTCTAAATTTAGCAAGTCTGAGTTATGGTTGCAAGAGGTTACCTTTCTGGGGCATGTTGTGACTATTGAGGGGATCCGTGTTGATCCTAAGAAGATTGAGGTTATGATTGAGTGGAAACAGTGGAATGTGTCTGAGATTCGGAGTTTCTTTGGGTTGGTAAGTTACTACCGAAGGTTTGTTGAGAGGTTCTCGCTTATTGTAGCTGCTTTAACTAAGATACTGCATAAGAATGCACCATTTGTTTGGTTGATGAGCAGTAACCGAGCTTTGAAAAGCTCAAGTCTGTTCTAACTTAGGCACCTATTTTGGTACAGCCTGAATCTGGTAGAGAATTTGTATTCTATAGCAATGCTTCACATGTCGGCTTAGGCTGCATTTTGATACAAGATGGTAAGTTTGTGGCTTACTGTAAACGAAAAAATATATAGGATTTTCCTATGTAATTTATCACCTTTTTACTTAAATTCATTGTTAAAACTAAGTAATTGATTAATAAGTTAATGAAATATGTGAAAATATGAAATTAGGACATGGAAATTATTAAAATGTGATTTTATGCTTTATTATATAGTTTTCATGCAATAAATGGCTTATTTTACATTAATTTGAATATATTATATTTTTTAAGACATAAAGTGGGCCATGCATGATTAAATTAAATAATAAGATATAAAATTATATTTTATAATTCATTTTAAAATATTTTGTTAATAATTTGGTTTTAATTAATTAATTAAATTGGATAAATTTTATTCTTTGGTCCTCTAACTTGTTCATTTATTCTGGACAGGTCTAACAGCTTTGCTGGATTACAAAACCGTCCAAATTGGAGACCAAGTCAACCCAATATTCGACTACACATGGCTGTCCATTTAAACCATTCTTTGGTTTAATTACACAAAATTAGAGATTTGCCCGAAGATTTACGATTGACCGAGTCTCAGTCCTGAGTTGTGTGGCATCCAAAATTGTTTAAAAATCAATAAAAAATCAAAGTCAAAAGCCACTAAGCATGGCCGGCCACAATTTGAGGAGATTTGAAGAGGTTAACATCCACTATTTTTAGCAAACTATCCCCCTCTCCTCACCTATAAATAAGACACTCTCAATCGCTCAAGCATCCCTCAATCATTCCTCATTCATTCTCATCATTCATCATTCTCTCTTCTCTCCAAATCCTCTTAGCCTTTTCCATTCCCACGCCTAGCATCATCTCTTCATAGAGATTTTAGCAATTAAGCCTCTTAAAGAACCCTTGGTCGGCCACCTTGGAGAGCCATCAGCAAAGGAGCAAAGCAAAGGAACGAAGGAGCCTCCTCAGTCAGAGTCTTGGGTGACAGCCACTCTGGATTGGGTTTAATCTTTCTTTTCTTTAATTTAATCTGAAGACGTTTGCTATGTGTTCTTTGTTCTTGTTTACAACAATGTTAGCTTAATTTTATTTAGCTTAATTTTATTTAAGCTAGGATGGTTGCTTTGATTAAATAATATTTATTTGATTCATGTTTATAATGTTTGTGCCTCAATTTATCATGTTTTCAATTAAAATCAAGTCTGTATTTCGTTCATACGTGATTGAAATGCACCTGAATTAGCTGAGCAATTCTGACCAGACGACGGCTAATGGACACATAATTGAAAAGTGCATGCTTAATTTAGATCCTGACCCAATTAAATTGTAGGTTGCATAACAACTCTGACCAAGCTCTTATCTGCATAGTTTTTAGATTTGTGTGATTAAACTGTTTCAAACCTGACACGTCCCTGTTACCTCACACGAATGCTAAGAAACCCTCAGTAAATAAGATCAGTAAAATGCGTATTTACTAAGTAAAGGATTCCGAAAGGACCTAATGTGGTTTCCAAACTCATGAAAGATTTGCAATGGAATGTTTTTCTGAATGTTATTAAGCATGTTGATAATAAATTGAGTTTAATTAAAGTAATTTTCCTAGTTTATTTATGTTATAATAGTTGTAAATTGTGTTTAATTTTACTAAAATCTATTTCATTCATATAGTTTGCATAATTAGGATAATTTGCATTAGGGATCATTGCATTTAGTTTAATATATTTTAATCACCACTTCTCAACTATATTGTCTTTTTATTTACCAAATTGTTAATATAATTTCACAAATTAAGTGACTTAGCACAAATACAATCCTTGTGGAGACGATAACTTAATACTTACTTATTACTTGATAACGACTGTGTACACTTGCACAGACCTACACGTTACAAGTTTTTGGCGCCGTTGTCGGGGATTGTCAACTGTTGCCATAGTCTTTTTTTTGGTTAAATTATTTATTTTCAATTTGATTTATTTCTAACATTACTAACTTATTCTTTTTAATTTTTGTGATTTTCTTTTCAGGTGTTTATGAGCATAGATAAAATTATCGATTTACTCCCAGTAGACCCTAAAATTAAGTGAACTTTCAAACAAAGAAGACGTGAACGAACAGCTCAAAGACAAGTTGAGATGGACCTTGGAAATCAGAATCAAGACCATGGTAATGAAGCTGATCATGTACGAAGTCCCATCCTCAATGCCGATGATAGGGATCGATGCATCAAACAATATGCTGTTCCACTTTTTAGTAAGTTAAATCTAGGAATTAGAAGGCCAGATATTGGGGCAACTCAATTTGAATTGAAACTAGTGATGTTTCAAATGCTACAAACGGTGGGCCAATTTAGTGGTATGGCCACGGAAGATCCACATCTCCACCTTCGATTGTTTATGGAGGTGAGTGATTCATTCAAGATAGTCGATGTGACTGAAGACTCACTGAGGTTGAAGTTGTTTCCGTACTCGTTGCGAGATCGAGCATAAGCATGGCTCAATTCATTGCCACGAAGTTCCATATCTGTAACAGTCTGGTTTAGACCCTAGTCGGAATAGTGGTTTTATGGACCACAAATTTGAATCAGAAAAATATTTGAATATTATTTTTTGTGCTTGCATTATGAGATTAAGCATGTGTGGATGTTTCGTGATTTAATTTGTCTGTTTAGGTACTAAATTTAATAAAAGGACTAAATCGCAAGAAATGTAAAAGTAGCATTCTGTTTGATTAAGTGCCTAATTGATGTGTCTTTCTATATATGAGGCCTTATGTTGTAAATTGGCCATTAAACTTTAGAATGGATAGTTGTGGTCATTAATTAAAAGATTTATGCATTATTTTATGATGGATAAAATGGTAATTGTTGAATTATTATATGTTAAAATAAAACAAACATTAAAATGCCATGAGAAGTGTTTTCATCCACTGAAAATAGAAAGAAAAAGAAAAAGAAAAAGAAAGAGCTTGTTAGGCATTCGACACTCATTTAGCTTGATTCAAGGTATGTTTTGCTTCGATTTTTGATAATTTCTACGTTTTTGTAATCGTTGCTTCGTGTTCTTCAAAAGCCATGAATTGATGATGATTTTGAAATATGCCATTGAAGAATTCATGAGTTTTGTGATGTTTCGTGATGAAATATGAAATATATGTGTTAGATTAACATAGTTTGTCTTTGGATTTTTGATGAATTTGAGTAATTTAGACTTAATTGAGAAAATAATATTTTGAGGGACTAAAATGTGAAATAAACGAAATGTATGGACTTGTATTAAATAAAAAAATGTGAAATATGAAATATATGGGTTGTATTGAATTTTGTGTATTTCGTGATTTTATGAAATAGGGACTAAAATGTCAAAATGTGAAAATATGAGGGTTAATTTGTAAATTGCCCTAAATATGTGTTTTTGGATTGAATTGAATGATTTGGTGAATAAATGGATTAAATTTGAATGTGTATAGATCAAAAACCGAAGAAAACAGATTTAGATCGATGGAAGTCGGAAGTAATTGAATAGCCGTTTGTTTCCGTTCTTCGCGTACGAGGTAAGTCCTTATACAAATAAATGTATTTGTATTGATTTATGTATGTTCATATGAAATTTCATTGTGATGAATGTGTACAAGATGATGAATATATGGAATCCGAATAAGTATCAACAATGTATCAATGCCCGAGAAGTCCCGTACGAACCTAGGAATAGATAGAATTACATATGTCATGACATAGGTTTCCTATATGTGATATCGTGTAAGACCAGGCCTGGGACGTTGGTGTCGATTTGAGATTTACATGTAAGACTATGTCTGGGACATTGGCATCGTATTTGATTTCTGCAAGACCCTATCTGGGATAGTGGCATCAATATCTAAGTACATGTAAGACCACGTCTGAGACGTTAGCATTGTACGACTATTCCGAGTACTCTTAGTATCCTATTTGATTCCGAATGGTTCAATGGGCAAGTCCAAGAAACGAATGATTACGTGAATTGTATAATTATTTCAGGTACGCTTGATGTATATGCTTTGAATAGGCAAGAAAGGTGAGTTAATATGTACATAGATGCATTGAATAAAGTGTGATATATGTATGTTTGACATATGAGCAAAAGAGATGCTTGAGATATGATATGTTGGTAAGCAATGGTAATCCAATTGAGCCAAAGAGAAATCTGTGTTGAAATGAAGATATGTTAATGAATTTGATTTGCTATGCTTATAAATGATTATATGATAAGTTTATTTGTATATGGCTTACTAAGCTTTTGAAAGCTTACTTTGTGTATGTTTGCTTTGTTTTATAGATCTTAAGGCTACAAAAGGCTCGGGGATCGTCGAGGATTGTCACCACACTATCAAACTCTACGTTGGTACTTTTGAAAGTGTACATAGTTAAATATGGCATGTATAGGCTAGTCACTTTGAATCATGTTTGAGATATGTGTATAGCCATGTGATATGGCTAGATAAATAGTTGTGATATGAATGAGTAGTCATGTTATATGATGCTTTATTTGGTATAGTTTAATGACTAATGAAATGGTCAAAGTAATGATAAGCTTATTGATGCAAAGTTTGATATATTAATGATGAGAAGATGTCTTATTATTGTGGTAAGTTGGAGTGAATCATGCTTGGATATACTTGTGATTTAGTTGGGCAAATTGGCATATAAGATGTTGTGATGAAATGTTATTGAATGAGTGAAATAGATGGTCATTTTGGTATGTTTTTGGTTGCCAATTATGTTTGGAATAAGGCTTGTATGTGCTTGTGGGGATGACCCAAAGTGTGGGTGGCATTTTGGCCTTGCAAATGGCCTATAATTGCCCACAAGGTTGAGCATACGGGCATGTGGCTCGACCATGTCCCTCGTGGTTGTATTTCAAAACAAATCAAACTCGACCACGGGCTAGACACACGGGCGGGTGACTGGCCGTGTGGATCAAGTCAGTGTCGGCCACGGGCTGGACACACGGGCGTGTGACTGGCCGTGTGGTGCAAGTCAGTAGCGACCAGGGTGAGGCACACGGGCATGTTCACAGCCGTGTGGAAAAGTCAGTATGTATGCCCTGTTTTGATATGGCTTAGACACACGGGTGTGTCTGAGGCTGTGGAAGGCACACGGCCTGCTCACACGGGCGTGTGACCTCTGTATGTTCGAAAAAATTTTTAAATTTCTGAAAATTTTTGTATGTGTTTGGTTTAGTCCCGGCCCCTTTCTAAACTTATTTAAGGTCTCGTAGACCTGTTTAAGGGACAATATGATTCTATTCATTGAATTATACTATGAAATGTCTATAATAGATTTCGATTTGTCCGGTAGTGCCTTTAACCCTAGACCGGCGTTGGTTACGGGTTAAGGGTGTTATAATATCTGCATGGCAAGAATTAGAAGAGAGATTTTTGATTAAGTATTTCCCACCTAGCGAAAACGCTAAGTTGAGGAACGAGATCACAACTTCCCAACAATTAGATGAAGAGTCTTTGTATGAGGCTTGGGAGCGATTCAAGGACTTACTTCGTAAGTGTCCTTATCATGGGATTCCTCATTGTATCAAATTGGAGACATTCTATAATGGTCTCAATGCACATACAAGATTATGGTAGATGCTTCTGCGAATGGTGCAATTTTGTCTAAGTCTTATAATGAGGATTATGAGATCATTGAGAGGATCGCTATTAATAACTATCAATGGCCAACAAATCAAATAGCTTCAGGAAGATGTGTAGCCGGAGTCATGAAGTTGACTCCCTCACTTCGTTATTAGCTCAGGTATCGTCTATTTCCTCTATGTTAAAACAGTTTACCGCTAATAATGCTAATAATTTTGCAGCTTAGCCACCAAGTCTGTTTGAAGTAGTTTCTTGTGTGTGCTGTGGGAAAGGTCATTCTTTTGAGAATTGTCCATCAAATCCCGAGTCAGTACTATGTGGGGAACCAATATCAAAATAGGAGTGGACAAGGACCCCAGTCCAACTTCTACAATCCTTCATGGCGTAATCATCCTAACTTTTCTTGGAGCAACCAAGGAAATTGACCGAATAACAACTTATTGCAGCAAAGACCCAACCAATCTCAAGGGTTTAATCAGCAAGCTCCAAGACCACCTCAAGCTGAGGCATCAAACAGTTTGGAGAACTTGTTGAAAGCATACATGGCAAAGAATGACGCTTTGATCCAAAGCCAAGCAGTAACACTGAAAAATTTGGAAAACCAAATGGGTCAGTTAGCTACGGAGCTACGTAATAGACCGCAAGGAACCTTGCCGAGTGATATTGAGAATCCAAGAAATTTGAGTAAAGAACATATCAAGGCAGTGGCATTGCGAAGTGGTAAAATTTTGGAACCTCGATTGATTGATGTCGAAGAAAGCCCGTTGAGCAGAACCAACCAGCTGTTGAAATTCCTACACCAAAGGAATCAAAATCTGCAAAGCCTGACAGGGTAAACCCTGACTTAGTGAATTCAGATATTTTAACATCTTCTTTGGATGCAGATTTACCTACTCAGAAAAGTTGTCTGGTTCAACTGAAAGTTCCATCACCTCCATATCCGCAAAGATTGCAGCAACACAAGCAAAAATAGGAGGTGCAATTCAAGAAGTTTTTGGATGTTCTGAAGCAACTACACATCAATATTCCGTTGGTAGAGGCTTTAGAACAAATGCCAAATTATGTGAAGTTTATGAAGGATATACTATCCAAGAAGAAATGACTGAGTGAGTATGAGACTGTTGCCTTGACAAAGGAGTGCAGTGCGTTCCTACAGAACAAATTGCCACCGAAATTGAAAGACCCAGGAAGCTTTACTATACCCTGTAACATTGGTGAATCTTAATGTGGTAAAGCTTTGTGTGACTTAGGAGCGAGTATCAACTTGATGCCTAAGTCTATTTTCAAGATGTTAGGGATAGGTGAAGTAAGACCTACAACTGTGACGTTTCAGCTAGCGGATCAATTTTTAGCATATCCCAAAGGAAAGATTGAGGATGTTTTGGTAAGAGTCAATAAATTTATTTTTCCTGCTGATTTCATTGTCTTAGATTTTGAAGCAGACAAGAAAGTGTCAATCATCCTTGGGAGACCTTTCTTAGCCACGAGAAGAATGTTAATTGATGTGTAGAAAGGTGAACTCACCATGCGAGTTCAAGACGATCAACCTTTAACATTCTTAAAGCGATGAAATTTCCTGACCTGGCAGAAGAGTGTTCAGCTATGGAAGAGATAGAAACCTTGGTTTTTATGGAAAACAATTTTGAAGAAGATCTTGACCCTTTGGAGGATGAAGAAGGTGAAGAAAACATGGCTTTGATGGAAGCCAATCCGAGAAATTTTATTCAATCCACACGGTTTGAACCGTTGGAGTTGGAAGTCAGAGAATTTGTGCAACCCAAGGTTTCAATTGAAGAACCACTTAAAATCAAACTAAAGGTACTTTGCCTGTGATTATTTCAGCGGAACTGACGAAAGATCAAGCGGAGCAACTAATTGTTGTTCTAAAGAAATTTAAGAAAGCAATTGGTTGGACCATAGCTTATATTCAAGGTATAAACCCTTCTTTTTGTGTGCATAAAATCATTTTAGAAGAAGGTGAAAGAGCTCTAATTGATGGGCAAAGGAGGCTCAATCCTATTATGAAAGAAGTTATGAGAAAGGAAGTGACCAAACGGTTAGATGCATGAATCATCTATCCTATTTTAGATAGTTCATGGGTAAGTCCGGTGCAGTGTATGCCAAAAAAATATGGAATCACGATTGTTGAAAATGAGCGTAATGAGTTAATTCCAACCAGAACTATTACCGTTTGGAAAATCTGTATTGATTATAGAAAGTTAAACAAAGCCACTCGGAAGGACCATTTTCTGTTTCCTTTTATGGATCAGATGTTAGACCGACTGGCAAGTAATGAATTCTATTGTTTTTTAGATTGCTATTCGGGATATAACCAAATAGTTGTAGCCCCGGAGGACCAACATAAAACAACCTTTACTTGTCCATACGGTACGTTTGCTTTTAGGCGAATGCCCTGCAACTTTTCAACCATTCATGATGGCAATATTTACTGATATGGTTGAAAATTTTGTTGAGGTTTTCATGGATGATTTTTCTATTTTTGGTAACATTTATGATATTTGTCTGAGTAATTTGGCTAGGGTATTGAAGAGATGCGAAGAGACGAATCTTATCCTTAATTGGGAAAAATGCCATTTTATGGTCAAAGAAGGGATTGTCTCCGGTCATAAGATATCAAAGAAAGGAATTGAAGTCGATAAAGCAAAGGTGGACGCAATTGAAAGATTACCGGCCCCAATGAATGTGAAAGGAGTCAAAAGTTTCTTAGGCCATGCCGGTTTTTACCGAAGGTTTATCAAAGATTTCTCGAAAATTTCTAAACCGTTGTGATTGTTATTAGAGAAAGATACAATATTCGATTTCAACAAAGCATGTTTAGAAGCTTTTGAAGATCTAAAGAAGCGGTTAATCTCAGCCCCAATAATCATTACACCTGATTGGAACTCACCTTTTGAGTTGATGTGCGATACAAGTGACTATGACGTTGGACCTGTGATGGGTCAAAGAAGAAACAAAGTGTTTCACCCTATTTACTATGCAAGTAGAACTTTGACGGGAGCCCAACTCAATTATACGGTAACCGAAAAGGAACTTTTCGCTATAGTTTTTTCTTTTAACAAATTTCGCTCATATCTTATAGGTACCAAAGTTACAGTATTTACTGACCATGCGGCCATTAACTACTTGCTCATGAAGAAAGATGCAAATCTGAGTCTAATTCGTTGGATACTTTTACTCCAAGAATTTGACCTTAAGATCCAAGACAGAAAATGTGTGGAAAATCAAAAAGCTGATCATCTGTCGAGGTTGGAGCAAGATGAGGTAACTCGATCATATGTGCCTATCAACGAGAATTTCCCAGATGAAAACTTATTTGAGGTAAATCGAATTCATGAAATACCTTGGTTTGTTGATTTTGCCAATTATCTTACATGTGGAATAATTCCTTGAGAAATGACATACCAATAAAGAAAAAAATTCCTTCATAATAGTCAGTATTATCTTTGGGAGTATCCGTTTTTGTTTAAATAATGTGAAGATAATATAATCCGAAAGTGTGTAGCTGAAAGCGAGATTGCTGAGATCTTGTATCATTGCCATTCATCTCCAAGTGGGGGACACTTTGGTGGTTCACGTACTGCAAGTAGGTTTCTTTTGGCCTACATTATTTAAAGATGCTTATTCTTATGTAAAGAATTGTGATAAATGCCAAAGGACTGGAAATATATCAATGAGGAATGAGATGCCCATGACAAACATTTTGGAGATTGAATTGTTCGACGTATGGGGCATTGACTTCTTACGCTCGTTTCCTTCTTCGTATGGGAACAGATACATCTTAGTTGTTGTGGACTATGTATCTAAGTAGGTTAAAGCTAAAGCATACCCTACAAATGATGCTAAGGTAGTCATGCGATTCCTACATAAGCATGTGTTTACACGATTTGGGACACCAAGAGTTATTATTAATGATGAAGGCTCTCACTTTGTGAACAAATAGCTTAAGTGGTTGCTTGAAAAATCTGATGTGAAGTACAAGATTGCTACTGCCTATCACCCCCAGTCTAATGGGCAAGTTGAAAGAGTGAATGGCGAAATCAAAGGTATCCTTGAAAAGGTAGTACGCCCTAGCAGAAAAGATTGGTCTTGAAGGCTTGATGATGCATTATGGGCCTATCGAACATCATTTAAGACTCCGTTAGGAATGACTCCTTATCGATTGGTCTTTGGAAAGGCATGTCATTTGCCAATAGAGTAGGAGAATAAAGCTCACTTGGCTCTGAAGCAGTTGAACTTTGATCTTAAGCAAGCCGGTGAGAGAAGAATGTTACAACTTGATGAGTTAGAAGAGCTGAGGTTGTTTTCCTATGAGAATGCCAAAATGTGTAAAGAAAGATCAAAGAGATGGCATGATAGTCATATACAACCTCGCGAGTTTAACGAAGGTCAAAAGGTTTTGTTGTTTAATTCAAGATTGACGTTATTTCCTGGGAAGCTTAAATTCTGATGGAAAAGACCTTATACCATCTACCGAGTTTATCATTATGGAGCTATTGAATTATACAAAAATTACGGAGGTACATTTAAAGTTAATGGTTAACATCTCATGTAACACCCCAAACCCGGTCAATGCACCACGACCGAATCCGGTATGTTACAGGGAGAATCGATTTTTGGCTAAAATAGGTTTCCGTTTAAAAGTTTGATAAAAACCCTTTGATAAATTTCGTACTTGCAGAAATCTTGGGCATGATTGTTTGAAAACTGATGTTTTGTTTGAAAACTCAGAAATTTCGAAAACTTAATCGGTTATGAAGTTAAGACAGGTTTATCTCACTTTAAAACCCCAAGTTGTTTAATATTGTTACTAGAACATTTTAGCTTAGAAGAAAATCGAGTTTAAGTTAGAAAACATTTGAGCTCTCTTTATCCCAAATCATAGTGTGATACCCGATGGTATAATTTAAAACATATCGCTTTGTAGTTTTGAAATCATTGTCTTTCCAAGTTTTAGCAAATTTTAACCCAATTAATTTGTTAAGGCATATTAAAAATCTACTTTAAGCATAAACATAGAAAAACATAATTTTAAAGGCCATTTACAATCCAAAATAAAACCAAATAGTAATAAATAAGCTAATGTACCCAAATTTTATAAAGTCTGAGCAAATCCTTTTTTTTTTCATGGCATGAGCACCTCGAGTCCATCCCGGCTCCATGTCCGCGTCTAAGTGTCACCTGAAATGTCAAAGGAGTGGGTGAGTCGCAAGACTCAGTGCGTAAATCCCCCTCCCGATAATACAACATGCTAACACACATCATAACAAAGCAATACACTTAATGCACCCGTTCCTAACCATCCGTAACACCTTTTCTACCCCGTGTGGTACCAAACCACTGGTGGTGCCAAACCACTGGTGACCCAAAGTCACGAATAATCCAATGATGGGGCCAACCCATCGTGTGATACCAAATCACTAGCGATAATCCCATATCTCTCAAGTGGGGCCAACCCACGGTGGCGTCAAACCACAGGGACGAGTCGCAATGAGGTGCCAAACCTCTGGTGTCCCAAAGACACGAATGTGGTACCAAACCACTGGTGACCCAAAGTCACAATAATTGAGTGATGGGGCCAACCCATCGTGTGATACCAAATCACTGGCGTCAATCCCGTATAATCAACTGTGGGGCCAACCCACTGTGGTGCTAAGCCACTGGGACGAGACGCTGAGGTGCCAAACCTCTGGTGACCCAAAGTCACAAAAATCATCTGTGGTACCAAACCACTGGAGGTGCCAAACCTCTGGTGTCCCAAAGACACGGTGTCCCAAAGACACGGATATCATACTCCCCCTCCTCTCATATCACCCATGCATGTCATACTAATGCATATCATGTAAATCATGCTAATATGCTTAATGTCACCTCTTATATCATATACGTCAGTAATCATGATGGCATATACTATTAATAGAACTCATAATAGAATGGACTTACCCGGATCCGTACACATACCCCATTTGGGTACCAATAATCCATCATACTGTTTGGTTTTAGCAAGGCAATCAGATTTATTAACGATATTACTAAGTAAGAAGTGTGTTAGTTTACACACCTGTTAAAACGCAGTCTTTAAAACCCAAAGAATCGATCTAAGTCCCCTTGATTATCCTGCTCCTTTAATCGGCCAAATAGGGATTAGGCATCTGCCATTCGGCCAAAGATCTTAAACCAAATGAATCAATATTTGAACCTATACCTTTATACTTGATTTGGTTTCCTACCAAATCCCGAACCAAGCAGTGGTTCTTCTGATAATCGGCCAACCCCTAAAAAGAGAACAGTTAATCCACTTGAAGACTTGACTTATTGACATCTAAAAGAATGAACTAATAATAATACCAACCCTTACCACCACTTACCAATCAGTTAACAGAAACAGGAGACTCCTCTTGCTTGCTTCCAAAATCCAAAGGCCCTATAACGAAATGATTAAAACAAGATTAACTTCTTCCAACCGAACCCAACATCGGTTCTCAACCAAACCCAGAACGATACAACACAAGAGGGGAAGAATGGCCATTCGGCCTAGCACTTACCTAACTCCAATCGATTGAAGCAAGAACCCCCAACACTCTACTGATATTCGGTCAAGATGAACTACTAGGAGAAAAAGAGATTCGGCCAATCTGAAAACAAATGAAAGAAAGGAAATTCGGCCACACAAGGGAGGGATTCGGCTAATAACTCAAAAGTAAAACAGAGGAAATATGATTTAAGAGATGGAAAGAAATCGGCCAACAGTTGAAGAGAGGTTCGGCTCAGTGCTTCAAGAAAGAGGAAAGAAATTACGAGATGAAAAGAAAGTGAACAGAATGGAGGTGCTTTCGGTTTTGCAAGGAAAAGAAATGGAGAGAATGAATAGAGATTTTGGTTTGGGAACAAGGTAAGTTTCGGCACTAGTGTTCCAAAGGAGAAGAAAAAATGAATATATGAGAAAAAGAGAATACTAGTTTCGGCTTATGCAAGTGAAGAAGAAGAAAAGAAAATGCAAGAGTGCATTCGGCTAACAATGAAACACAAGGAAACAAGGTAACTTTCGGCAAGCTCAAGGGAGGTTTGGGTCTTTCGGTTTCAAAAGAAAATACAAGAAATGCTTACTTGAGAATTCGGCTACTATTGACAAAAAGAGTGAATTTGTTTGACACCAAAGTGACCGAGAAAAAAAAACAAAAGAAATGCCAATTGAATTTTCGGCACTCCCCACTCCCCTACTCACCAAACCGTCCACTCCCCGCATGAAGTCCCCAAGTTTCGGCCAACACCCCCATTAGCTCCCAACCATCCATTCAAACTAGTTTGAACTAGTCTTCCTCCTAAATTCACTCTCCACCCCTCCTTTGAATGATTTGACTTGGTCCATGGCAGAGTTTGAACTGCCAACAACTCCTCTCCTCCATGCCGTCAAAAAGGAAGCCAAAATGTGGGATTTTCGCAGCTTGAACACAGGACCTCTCCCTGCAATCGGCGTCACACACACAAGGCCTTAGTGGCGTCTAGTTTGCCACTCCACCAACTCCTTACTTGAGCTAATATTTACCAAATAAAAACCATAAGCCCCAGCTCCATCAACTCCCCTCACTTAAAGCTCAAAAACTAAAATTTTCCCACCTACTCGGGCTTACTCCTAGCCTACAACTAAGTCCCTAAAACATCAAGAATAACAATATTGCAACCCAAACACATGCAATTTAATGCAACAACAAAATAGCCCCTAACCCGGGATATTACAGTTCTACCTCCCTTAAAATAATTTCGACCTCGAAATTACCTGATCAGAAGAGTTGCGGGTATTGCTGTCTCATCACATCCTCGGGTTCCCACGTAGCTTCCTCTACGCCATGATTCCGCCAAAGAACCTTTACCAAAGGCACAGACTTCCTACGCAGAACCTTCACATCCCGATCTAGAATCTGCACTGGTTCTTCCTCCAAGGTCAAATCTGGATTTACCTCGATCTCTTCCACTGCTACCACATGCGATGGATCCGAACGATAACGCCTAAGCATCGAAACGTGAAATACGTCGTGAATCTGACTTAGCTCTGCAGGCAGCTCAAGTTGATACGCTACTGGTCCCACTCGTCTCAGTATCTTATACGGCCCAATAAACCTCGGACTTAGCTTGCCTTTCTTTCCGAACCTCAATACCTTCTTCCATGGCGAGACCTTCAGAAAAACTTGATCTCCCACAGCAAACTCTATATCTCTCCGCTTAAGGTCGGCATAAGACTTCTGCCGGTCCGAAGCTTCCTTCAACCGAGCCTGAATCAACTTAACCTTGTCTTCGGTCTCTGCAACTAACTCGGGTCCCAATAACTGACGTTCACCTAACTCCGTCTAACACGTAGGTGAGCGACACTTCCTACCATACAACGCCTCATATGGTGCCATCTTGATGCTCGCTTAGTAACTGTTGTTGTAGGCGAACTCAGCTAATGGTAGAAACTCCTCCCAACTGCCTCTGAAATCCAGAACACAACCTCTCAGCATATCCTCTAAGATCTGAATAACCCTTTCCGACTGCCCGTCGGACTGCGGGTGAAAAGCCGTGCTGAAATCCAAACGCGTACCCAAAGCCTGATGCAACGCATTCCAGAACCTTGACGTAAATCTGGGATCCCTATCCGAGATGATCGACACTGGCACACCGTGCAGCCTCACTATCTCTGACACATACAGCTTCGCTAACTTCTAAAGTGAGTAGTCAACCCTCACCGGAATAAAGTGAGCTGATTTAGTCAGTCGATCCACAATTACCCAAACTGAATCCTTCTTGCTTGGCGTAAGCGGTAATCCACTGACGAAATCCATGGTTATCCTTTCCCACTTCCACTGAGGAATCTTCATAGGCTGAAGCAAACCTGACGGCAACTGATGCTCAGCCTTGATCTGCTGACAAGTCAGACACTTCCCTACAAACTCTGTCACTTCCCTTTTCAGACCAGGCCACCAAAACTGCTCTCTAAGATCCCTATACATCTTACTACCTCCAGGATGCATAGCATATGGACTGCTATGTGCGTCCTGAAGAATCTTCTGTCTCAGCTCCACATCCTTGGGCACACAAGCTTTACCTTGAAAACACAGCACCTCATCACTAGACAAACTGTAACCTTCCAACCCACCATCCTGCACTTGCAACCTCTGCGCACTCAGAACCTCATCCTCTAACTGTTTCTCTCTGATCTGCTTAACCCAAGTAGGCTTAACCTGCAATTCCGCCAGAATACTTCCATCGTCATACAGACTCAAATGGGCAAACATCGCTCTTAAATCCGAAACAACCTTACGGCTCAACGCGTCTGCCACCACGTTAGCCTTGCCCGGATGGTACTCGATCGAACAGTCGTAGTCCTTCAGCAACTCAACCCATCTGCGCTGCCACAAATTCAAATCCTTCTGAGTCAAAAGGTACTTCAGACTCTTGTGATCCGTGTAGACTATCGATCTCTCTCCGTACAAGTAGTGCCTCCAAATCGTGCGTCGGATAGTTGACCTCGTGTGACCTCAGCTGCCGAGATGCGTAAGCCACAACCTTACCTTCTTGCATCAGCACACAACCCAATCCCGTATGTGATGCATCGCAGTACACTGTGAATTCCTTACCAGCCTCAGGTTGAATTAAAACCGGAGCCTCAGTCAGAATCTTCTTAAGCTTGTCGAAACTCTCCTGTTGTTTCTCAATCCAAACAAATGGAACCTCTTTCCTCAACAACTTGGTCATCGGCACTGCGATCAACGAGAAACCTTCTACAAACCTTCGGTAGTATCCGGCCAAACCCAGAAAACTCCGAATCTCGGCCACTGACTTCGGCGGCTTCCAATCCAAAACTGCCTCAATCTTCCGAGGATCCACTCTAATTCCCTCAGCTGACACTACATGACCCAAGAAAGTCACTTCTCTAAGCCAGAACTCGCACTTACTGAACTTAGCATAGAGCTGCTTCTCCCTCAAAATCTGCAGTACCACACGCAAATGCGCATCATGCTCTTCTTTTGTCCTCGAGTATACCAGAATATCGTCTATGAAAACCACGACGAATTGATCCACATACTGCTAAAACACCCTATTCATCATATCCATGAATGCTGCCGGCGCGTTAGTCAACCCGAACGGCATTACCAGAAATTCGTAGTGCCCATACTGAGTCCGAAACGCTGTCTTGTGAATATCGGCCTCCTTTACCTTTAACTGATGATACCCAGACCTCAAGTCGATCTTCGAGAATACCGCAGCACCCTTCAGCTGATCAAACAAGTCATCTATCCGTGGTAACGGATACTTGTTTTTGATCGTCAGCTTATTCAACTGGCGGTAATCTATGCACATCCGCATCGTACCATCTTTCTTCTTGACAAAGAGTACCGGCGCTCCCCATGGCGAAACACTTGGCCTGATAAAACCTCGGTCCAACAACTCCTGGATCTGAGCCTTAAGCTCCACCAACTCCTTTGGCGCCATCCTATACGGAGCAATAGACACTGGGGCAGTTCTGGGTAACAGATCTATCCCGAACTCTACCTCGCTATCCGGCGGCAAACCCGGAAGCTCCTCAGGAAACACATCAGCAAATTCCTTAACTGTACGAACTTTTTCTACTGCAGACTCTTTAGCCTCCAAGGCATACACATGAACCACATACGCTTCACATCCCTTTCTGACCATCTTCTCAGCCTTCAGAGCAGATACCACATTAGATAAGTAATCTCTCCTATCTCCTATCATAGCCACTTCATTACCCTCAACCGTCTTGAGAACCATATGCTTAGCCGCGTAGTCCAACCTTGCCTGGTACTTAACCAACCAGTCCATCCCAAGAATCAAATCGAACTCCCCAAACGGCAGTTCCATCAGATCAGCAGCAAACACTACCCCTTGGAGTTCTAGGGGTACATCTCTAAACAGCTTATCTACCACTACAGAGTGACCTAAAGGGCTAATTACAGTCATCTGCCTAGAAGATATCTCAGAGTCTAAATCCATGGTCTCTACTATACTACTAGCAACGTAAGAATGCGTCGAACCCACATCAATCAAAGCAGTAAAAGGAGAACCAAAGATCAAGAACGTACCGGTTATGACGTCCGGTGCGTCGCACTCCTCTCGGCGTCTCGCTGCATACACTAACGCAGGCTGTCTGGCCTCAGAACTACCTGCACCTCTGCCTGGTGCTCCACGGCCCCGACCAGAACCGTTACCTCCTCTGCCATTACCACGACCTCTCTGTGGTGGCGGTCCATTATTCCTGAACTGAGCACGGCCCTGACCCTCTGACTGAAACCTAGCCAACTTACGCGGACAGTCCCTCACTCGATGATCCAAAGAACCACACTCAAAGCAACCTTTTCCACCGGTCCAGCAGCCTCCCCAATGAGATTTTCCACAATGGTTACACTGCGGCGGTCCCTGCCTAGCAGCAACAAACCTACCAGACTGATTCAGCCCACTCCGTCTAGCCCTCTTCTGAGGATTACCCACGACCCAGAAGATCCAAAGCTCCTCTTATGCCTGTTCCTGTCCATGCCCTGCCTTACTGACTCCTTGTTACCCTCGGCTACCTTAGCCTTCTCAACTAGAACAGCAAACTCACGCTCCTGCTGTGGAGCAATCAGCAATCTCAGTTCGTCTCTCAGGCCATCTTCGAAACGAACACACCTCTCGTGCTCTGTAGCCACGATGCCCCTAGCATACCGACTCAGCCTCAAGAACTCAGCCTCGTACTCTGACACAGATTTACTCCCCTGGACAAGCCTCAGAAATGCTTTTCATTGCGCGTCAATGTAGCTAGCTCCAATGTACTTTTTCTGGTAGGCAGCCCTAAAATAATCCCACGTAAGATCCTCTGCTGCCACACTGTCCCGAACCGTGAGCCACCACTGGTATGACTCATCCCGAAGAAGCGATACTATGCCCTTCAGCTTCTCCTCAGCAGTCAAGTCCAGATCATCCATGATCCGCTCTGTTGCCTCCAGCCAATACTCAGCCGTGCTGGGAGCAACACTAGAAACACCTCGGAAAACCTCAGCCCCGTTTGCCCGAAGTCACTCAGGCACAGATTTCCGAACTCCTGCGCCTCCACCTACCCCAGCTACCCTTTCTAAAACTCGCAGCATCGCCTGTGACACTGCGTCGTCCCCATTCTGATCTTGAAACTCACCACCTCCAGCTGGTGGCGGTACCGGTATCTCATTTTCTGACCTCTGACCAGATCCTACGGGTTCAGAAACCGTCATCCTACCACGACCTAGTCCACGACCACGTCCACCCCTAGCACTCATGACTAAACTCTCTACGTATCTGATTTAGAAGTTTTATGAATCAGTATTTATTCCACTTGTTTTAAAGCAAAGTCTTATGAATAGTAAAGAAGCTTTGTTTTCGCGAGTTCACAGAATCCTATCAGTTTCAGTTCTAAAGTAATACACTATTGCTAATCATCCAATCACATTACATCTAGCAAATCACAAGCAATAGTAAGGGGTACTTACCTGGGCGAACTGGTGCTGGAGACTCGGTGTCATGCCTTTCAAAACCATGCTTTCAAAACAAAACTCTTAAAACAGACCTTTAAAACATTTTGGGCCTCAGGCCCACAGCCGAGCTTTTGAACTTGGCTCTGATACCACAATTGTAACACCCCAAACCCGATCAATGCACCATGACCGAATCTGGTATGTTACAGGGAGAATCGATTTTTGGCTAAAATAGGTTTCTGTTTAAAAGTTTGATAAAAACCCTTTGATAAATTTCGTACTTGCAGAAATCTTGGGCATGATTGTTTGAAAACTGATGTTTTGTTTGAAAACTCAGAAATTTCGAAAACTTAATCGGTTATGAAGTTAAGACAGGTTTATCTCACTTTAAAACCCCAAGTTGTTTAATATTGTTACTAGAACATTTTAGCTTAGAAGAAAATCGAGTTTAAGTTAGAAAACATTTGAGCTCTCTTTATTCCAAATCATAGTGTGATACCCGATGGTATAATTTAAAACATATCGCTTTGTAGTTTTGAAATCGTTGTCTTTCCAAGTTTTAGCAAATTTTAACCCAATTAATTTGTTAAGGCATATTAAAAATCTACTTTAAGCATAAACATAGAAAAACATAATTTTAAAGGCCATTTACAATCCAAAATAAAACCAAATAGTAATAAATAAGCTAATGTACCCAAATTTTATAAAGTCTGAGCAAATCCTTTTTTTTTTCATGGCATGAGCACCTTGAGTCCATCCCGGCTCCATGTCCGCGTCTAAGTGTCACCTGAAATGTCAAAGGAGTGGGTGAGTCGCAAGACTCAGTGCGTAAATCCCCCCTCCCGATAATACAACATGCTAACACACATCATAACAAAGCAATACACTTAATGCACCCGTTCCTAACCATCCGTAACACCTTTTCTACCCCGTGTGGTACCAAACCACTGGTGGTCACGATATCCATAATGTGGTGCCAACCACTGGTGACCCGAAGTCACGAATAATCTAATGATGGGGCCAACCCATCGTGTGATACCAAATCACTAGCGACAATCCCATATCTCTCAAGTGGGGCCAACCCACGGTGGCGTCAAACCACAGGGACGAGTCGCAATGAGGTGCCAAACCTCTGGTGTCCCAAAGACATGAATGTGGTACCAAACCACTGGTGACCCAAAGTCACAATAATCGAGTGATGGGGCCAACCCATCGTGTGATACCAAATCACTGGCGTCAATCCCATATAATCAACTGTGGGGCCAACCTACTGTGGTGCTAAGCCACTGGGACGAGACGCTGAGGTGCCAAACCTCTGGTGACCCAAAGTCACAAAAATCATCTATGGTACCAAACCACTAGAGGTGCCAAACCTCTGGTGTCCCAAAGACACGGTGTCCCAAAGACACGGATATCATACTCCCCCTCCTCTCATATCACCCATACATGTCATACTAATGCATATCATGTAAATCATGCTAATATGCTCAATGTCACCTCTTATATCATATACGTCAATAATCATGATGGCATATACCATTAATAGAACTCATAATAGAATGGACTTACCCGGATCCGTACACATACCCCATTTGGGTACCAATAATCCATCATACTATTTGGTTTTAGCAAGGCAATCAGATTTATTAACGATATTACTAAGTAAGAAGTGTGTTAGTTTACACACCTGTTAAAACGCAGTCTTTAAAACCCAAAGAATCGATCTAAGTCCCCTTGATTATCCTGCTCCTTTAATCGACCAAATAGGGATTAGGCATCTACCATTCGGCCAAAGATCTTAAACCAAAGGAATCAATATTTGAACCTATACCTTTATACTTGATTTGGTTTCCTACCAAATCCCGAACCAAGCAGTGGTTCTTCTGATAATCGGCCAACCCCTAAAAAGAGAACAGTTAATCCACTTGAAGACTTGACTTATTGACATCTAAAAGAATGAACTAATAATAATACCAACCCTTACCACCACTTACCAATCAGTTAACAGAAACAGGAGACTCCTCTTGCTTGCTTCCAAAATCCAAAGGCCCTATATCGAAATGATTAAAACAAGATTAACTTCTTCCAACCGAACCCAACATCGGTTCTCAACCAAACCCAGAACGATACAACACAAGAGGGGAAGAATGGCCATTCGGCCTAGCACTTACCTAACTCCAATCGATTGAAGCAAGAACCCCCAACACTCTACTGATATTCGGTCAAGATGAACTACTAGGAGAAAAAGAGATTCGGCCAATCTGAAAACAAATGAAAGAAAGGAAATTCGGCCACACAAGGGAGGGATTCGGCTAATAACTCAAAAGTAAAATAGAGGAAATATGATTTAAGAGATGGAAAGAAATCGGCCAACAGTTGAAGAGAGGTTCGGCTCAGTGCTTCAAGAAAGAGGAAAGAAATTACGAGATGAAAAGAAAGTGAACAGAATGGAGGTGCTTTCGGTTTTGCAAGGAAAAGAAATGGAGAGAATGAATAGAGATTTTGGTTTGGGAACAAGGTAAGTTTCGGCACTAGTGTTCCAAAGGAGAGGAAAAAATGAATATATGAGAAAAAGAGAATACTAGTTTCGGCTTATGCAAGTGAAGAAGAAGAAAAGAAAATGCAAGAGTGCATTCGGCTAACAATGAAACACAAGGAAACAAGGTAACTTTCGGCAAGCTCAAGGGAGGTTTGGGTCTTTCGGTTTCAAAAGAAAATACAAGAAATGCTTACTTGAGAATTCGGCTACTATTGACAAAAAGAGAGATTTGTTTGACACCAAAGTGACCGAGAAAAAAAAAACAAAAGAAATGCCAATTGAATTTTTGGCACTCCCCACTCCCCTACTCACCAAACCGTCCACTCCCCCCATGAAGTCCCCAAGTTTCGGCCAACACCCCCATTAGCTCCCAACCATCCATTCAAACTAGTTTGAACTAGTCTTCCTCCTAAATTCACTCTCCACCCCTCCTTTGAATGATTTGACTTGGTCCATGGCAGAGTTTGAACTGCCAACAACTCCTCTCCTCCATGCCGTCAAAAAGGAAGCCAAAATGTGGGATTTTCGCAGCTTGAACACAGGACCTCTCCCTGCAATCGGCGTCACACACACAAGGCCTTAGTGGCGTCTAGTTTGCCACTCCACCAACTCCTTACTTGAGCTAATATTTACCAAATAAAAACCATAAGCCCCAGCTCCATCAACTCCCCTCACTTAAAGCTCAAAAACTAAAATTTTCCCACCTACTCAGGCTTACTCCTAGCCTACAACTGAGTCCCTAAAACATCAAGAATAACAATATTGCAACCCAAACACATGCAATTTAATGCAACAACAAAATAGCCCCTAACCCGGGATATTACATCTCAAACACTACTGGGATGGTGAAGTTGAGCGAGTTGAATCCTCGTTCAAATTAACAGACCCTTAATTTTTCATGAACTCATTTTGTAAATAAATAAATAATTAGAACTTATTTTCTTAACTTATTACATTTAATTAATTCTTTCTAAGGAGATTGGAACTTAAGCGGGACCGCTGTGATCCCTCCAACCTTTGTTGGGAATTAATTTAATGTAATTTGTTAAGAAGAAATTTTCTATTTAAGATTTAAAATTTTTAAGTTTCATTTGCTCTATTTAAAATTTACATTTTTATGTTAATAAAGGGGGTCAAATTTGGCCCAAGTACTAATCACTTTTTTCAGTAAGATATAGTTTGAGTTTGAGGCCCAAGACAGCAAAAATGAGGGAAAAATCCATGCCTTGCTGTCACACCCATTGGTTGCCACCCAAGTAACCCTAATGTAGCTAAATTTTTGCTAAATGTTGCCCTAATTTTTCCCTGTATAAACCCCTCTCCATTCTACTAATTTTCATATCCCTTAAAGTAAATTGCTTACACCCTAAAAATCCCTAAATCTCCCTTTTGTGCCATCAACCTCAAATCTCGAAAGAAACCCTAGTTCTCTTTCCTTTCTGCCAAAATTCCCTATTGCCGTTGCAAAGAGATTGCCGAAGCACTGCCGTTGCTGTCGCACACTATTGTCACTGCCGCATCCCGCTGTTGCTGTCGCACATCGTCGTCGCTGCAGCACAATCCTTGTCGTCGCAAGATTTTTGCCGTAGCTAGTTCTACCCACTTTACCGATTTCTCTTTTCTCTCTTGTGCAGAAACTTTACCGAATTTTCGGGAAAAGATACCATGTCTTGTAAAAGAACCAGATCTTCAAAGGCTACACCTGAAAACTTGATTTTGATCGATGTAGAAGTGAAAGAGAGATTTGATTCAATCTTAAAGCACCAACCTATGATGCCGATCTTGAAGAATAATGATTTGATGGTTGTTCCTATACCGATTAGAAAGAAAATCAATGCTCTCAAGTGGGAACAATTTTATGATGCTCATTCACTTCCCGATGATGAACTAGTTCGAGAATTCTATGCTAGTTTGACTATGCAGGATGCTACTGAAGTCATCGTTCGAAAGAAAAAGGTACCTCTTACTTCTAAGTCCATCAATGATTTGTTTAATTTATCTAATGTTGAAGAAGATGAGTACTACCCTATGATGAACAATATCATTTGGGATTTTCTTCAACAAGTTCTTGATGGTGTGACAAATCCGGGATCCCAATGGATAATAAGAAAGTATGGGAGCCAATGTTGTCAAAGAGAATACTTAAAACCAGTAGCAAAGGTATGGTTTTATTTCGTTCACTACAGTTTTATGCCTATCTCACATAGTTCCACCATCTCGATGGAACGGATGCTTTTGTTATATGCAATTTGGACAGAAAAGTGCTTATTTCCCATCATTAATCACTTCACTTTGCTTAAAGGCTCGTGTTAAAACATAAGCAAATTTAAAGGGGTGATATGTTCAAGGATACATTACAAATTATGATATTGAAATATTAGTAGAGAGGGTGCATGAGCTGAATCAAGGTAAGAAAGAAGAGCCAACTGAGCCGGATACCGAGGAGTCACCTGATGGAACTGAAACTGAAGCTAATTCAGTTACAGACACTGAAGAGGAAGAATATGATAAGGAACCGAACATTCCTGAACCAATGGTTGAGCTAGAAGAAGAACCAGTCAAGCTAAGTGTTGAACCTGAAGATACAACTCCCATGTCGACTTCTGCAAGTACTTCACGAAAATCGGAGTTGTCAATTTTGATGGATATGTGCAAGTTCATGCACAATCAACAACAAACTTACTGGAAATATGCAAAAATTAGAGATGACTGAATTCAAAATACTTTTAAGAATATCTCTAATACTTTTGTTCCTGAGTTCCCAGATGCTATCTTTGAGACATGGGTGGAAGATACTGATGATGCAAGCAGAAATGGAGCTAAAGAAGACTAGGGGAATGAGTCAGAAAAACAAAAGGGGGGATTCTTGTCTTGTTATTTATTTAATTATTTTTAGGTTCTTAGGAATTTATTTCTTTCATAATTAGGATATAATTTATGCAGAATAAAACATAGCAAGCATGAACAAACTTAACACTTCTTTAGAAAGAATAAGACTAAGTGATGTGGTAATGGGAATGAACATGTCTAGGATTGGGTTATTAGGGAAGACTTGGTATTTAAGCAGTCTGAATGACTCACCTCTCTTTCTTTACAACCCTACCTAGTGTTCAGTTTTCATTCATTACTTTGTTCTTACAATGAGGACATTGCTTCTTTTTAAAGGGGGGTAAGGCAAATAAATTGCTCAAACTTTTAAATTTTTTCAAGTATGTTTCAATCATTTCTTTCATAAGTATGTTTTAATAAATGAATGTTTAGAGATATTTTTTGTTACCGAGATAGTTTGTGTGCAAGTATGAATGATGATTTTATCTAAGTGAAAGTATGTTATCATGAAGAATGGAATGCTTGTATGATCTTAGCCTTAGTAATTTTTGCCATGAAAACTTAGTTTCTTTTGAGATTCGACATGCATGAAGGTTTATATCTTTAGAATTGACTTGGTAACTTTCTTGAGGCGAAATCCTAGGGGACATAAAAATCTAAAATGATATAGGCACTATTTCTTTGGACCATTTGAGCCTTTTCAAGCCAACCCTATGATATTAGACCCTTGAAACTATAATTTTGAGAATAAAGGCTTGTTTTTTTTGCAATGAACCTACATTATAAACCATACCATCTTTTTAAAGTTATCCTAATTTTGTGCACCTATCTTAACTAAAATTGTCTTGGGAATCAACATTTGAGGAAATTTTCATAAATATGTATGTGCTCATGCTTAAAAAAAATTTGCTCAGTCTCCAAAAAGGAAAAATGTATGAGCTTGAGTTCAAGATAAGTTTGGGGGTGTTCCAAAGGTTCACTTAAAGAAAAAGGTTGTATTACGAGAAAACAAAGACAAAGTTAAAGGTTAAGATTTTTAAAATCAAAATGTCCCATCTCTTAAAAAGACCTACTGATTTGATGATTAAGTCACCTACATTAGTGGAGAGGAAGTCCTGAGTTCAACATATGAAGATCATAAATAAGCCTTATGATTGTTTGCTTGATTGATAAGAAATTATGTTGAATGAAGAATGTTATCTATGGCTGTGACATACATGCAAACTATGATTCATGTTGGCATATTTTGAAGCTCAGTATAATCTTAGGGAATGTTTGCATATGAATTACTTGTTAATAAAGAATATTGATAGACATGAAGTTATTAATACATGATTATGGGACAAAGATTGATGTTGCTTACACAAGTAGAAATTTTGCCTTAGCAAGACCTTTTGCTGTGTATAAACATTACTCATGACGAGCAATGATTTAAGTTTGAGGGTGTGTAAACGAAAAAATATATAGGATTTTTCCTATGTAATTTATCACCTTTTTACTTAAATCCGTTGTTAAAACTAAGTAATTGTTTAATAAATTAATAAAATATGTGAAAATATGAAATTAGGACATAGAAATTATTAAAATGTGATTTTATGCTTTATTCTATAGTTTTCATGCAATAAATGGCTTATTTTATATTAATTTGAATATATTATATTTTTTAAGACATAAAGTGGGCCATGCATGATTAAATTAAATAATAAAATATAAAATTATATTTAATAATTCATTTTAAAATATTTTATTAATAATTTGGGTTTTAATTAATTAATTAAATTGGATAAATTTTATTCTTTGGTCCTCTAACTTGTTGATTTATTCTAGACAGGTCTGATGGCTTTGCTGGATTACAAAACCGTCCAAATTGGAGACCAAGTCATCCCAATATTCGGCTACACATGGCTGTCCATTTAAACCATTTTTTGATTTAATTACACAAGGTCCTTGTAGTCTTGAAGAAATTAGAGATTTGCTCGAAGATTTAGCAAACTATCCCCCTCTCTTCACCTATAAATAAGACTCTCTCAATCGCTCAAGCATCCCTCAATCATTCCTCATTCATTCTCATCATTCATCATTCTCTCTTCTCTCCAAATCCTCTTAGCCTTTTCCATTCCCACGCCTAGCATCATCTCTTCATAGAGATTTTAGCAATTAAGCCTCTTAAAGAACCCTTGGTCGGCCACCTTGGAGAGCCATCAGCAAAGGAGCAAAGCAAAGGAACGAAGGAGCCTCGTCAATCAGAGTCTTGGGTGGCAGCCACTCTGAATTGGGTTTAATCTTTCTTTTATTTAATTTAATCTAAATATGTTTACTATGTGTTCTTTGTTCTTCTTTACAACAATGTTAGCTTAATTTTATTTAAGCTAGGATGATTGCTTTGATTAAATAATATTTATTTGATTCATGTTTATAATGTTTGTGCCTCAATAGATCATGTTTTCAATTAAAATCAAGTTTGTATTTCGTTCATACATGATTGAAATGCACCTGAATTAGCTGAGCGATCCTGACCAAACGACGGCTAATGGACGCATAATTGAAATGTGCATGCTCAATTTAGATCATGACCCGATTAAATTGTAGGTTGCATAACAACTCTGACCAAGCTCTGTTATCTGCATAGTTTTTAGATTTGTGTGATTAAACTGTTTCAAACCTAACACGTCCCTATTACCTCACACAAATGCTAAGAAACCCTTAGTAAATACGGATCAGTAAAATGCGTATTTACTAAGTAAAGGATTCCAAAAGGACCTAATGTGGTTTCCAAACTCATGAAAGATCGAGTTACCATGGAATATTTTTTCGAATGTTATTAAGAATGTTGATAATAAATTGAGTTTAATTAAAGTAATTGTCCTAGTTTATTTATGTTATAATTGTTGCAAATTGTGTTTAATTTTACTAAAATCTATTTCATTCATATAGTTTGCATACTTAGGATAATTTGCATTAGGGATCATTGCATTTAGTTTAATATATTTTAATCACCACTTCTCGACTATATTGTCTTTTTATTTACCAAATTGTTAATATAATTTTACAAATTATGTGACTTAGCATAAATACAACCCTTGTGGAGACGATAACTCGATACTTACTTATTACTTGATAACGACTGTGTACACTTGCACAAACCTACGCGTTACACTTATACGTCTCAGCAGCTTAAGTCACACGAGGGCAACTATTCCATGTACGACCTTGAGTTAGCTGCAGTTGTCTTCGCTCTGAAAATTTGGAGGCACTATCTGTATGGTGAGAAGTGTATCATCTACACTAATCATAAGAGGCTCAAGTATTTATTAACCTAGTAGGAGTTAAACCTTAGGCAACATAGATAGGTTGTGTGCCTAACGATGTGGAGTTAAGGCATTTCATTCTGCGAGAAGCGCATAGTAGCCCCTATGATATGCATCCTGGTGGGAATAAAATATATATAGATCTCTAAGAACTTTACTAGTGGCTCAATTTGAAACGAGATGTTACTACCTTCATCTCTCACTATTTGATGTGTCAGAAGGTTAAGGTTGAGCATTAGTTGTCTTCTGGTTTGCTGCAACCGGTTAAGATTCCCCTATGGAAGTAAGAGTGGGTGGCGATGGATTTTGTTAGTGTGTTGCCTCTGATGCCCTTTAGAAAGGACTCAGTTTGGGTCATCGTCGATCGATTGACCAAGTATGCTCATTTCCTACCAGTCAAGACAGATTATTCGCTTCAGAAGCTAGCTAGGTTATATGTCTTTAAAATTGTAAGACTACATAGAGTTCCAGTTTCAGTTGTCTTAGGCAGAGATCCACGTTTTACTTCTCGATCCTGTAAGAAGTTGTATGAGGTATTAGGCACCCGACTGGATTTCAAAACTATGTATCATCCTCAGATCGATAGATAGTCTAACAGGGTTATTTAGATTCTGAAGGATATGTTACAGAGCTGTGTAATCAATTTTCGAGGTAGTTGGGAGGATTATCTACCACTGGTTGAGTTTGCGTATAACAACAGCTTCGAGTCTAGCATTCAGATAGCACCTTACGAGGCTCTATATGGTTGTAAGTGTCGTACCCCTCTGTGTTGGAGTGTGTTAGGTGAACGGTGGGTTTTGGGTCCCGAGCTAGTTTCTAAGGCTTAGAATACGATTAGATTAATCCGATACCATTTTAAGGTAGCTTCCAACCGAAAAAAATCGTATGTAGATTTAAAAAGACAAGATATTGAGTATTTTGTGGGTGATCAAGTGTTTTTGAAAGTTTCTCCGTGGAAAAGGGTAATCTGATTCGGACGTAAAGGCAAGTTGAGCCCGAGGCTCATTGGATTTTATCGTATTCTAAAACGTATCGAGCCTATCGTCTATCAGTAAGAGTTACCTCCCAAATTAGATTAGATTTACGACGTGTTCCACGTCTCTATGCTATGACGATACCTGTCTAACCCCTCTCATGTTGTTCCTGTTGAGGAGATTGGGGTGAGTCTAGATTTGACATTTAAGGAGGAACCTGTTTAGATTTTGGATTGAGACATAAAGGTCCTGAGGAGGAAAACTGTTCCTCTGGTTAATGTTCTGTGGCAGAATCATGGCACTGAGAAAGCCACTTGGGAACTTAAGGATTCGATTCGTCAACAATACCCCTATCTATTTGAGTCAGGTAAATTTCGAGGACAAAATTTCTTTTAGAGGGAGAGAGTTGTAACGCCTCAAAAATTTAAGTGCTATTTGCTAAATCCAGTCATAATTAAGTATCTGTTTCAATGATTAAGTGTTCTATACTTCTGTTTGAGACCATTGGTTCAAGTCCCACTTTTGGAAAATTTTGTTCTTTTCTTTGATTGAATCTTTATCTTTGAGTTTTCAACTTAAGTTTAATTTTGTTATTTTTTGTTTTGTTTCAAAATGACCCCTGAACATTTCCAAACTAATTTTATTGCCCCGTAGGCTTGTAGTAAACCGTAATTGTATCTATTCATTAATTTTATGGATGTATTGAATGTTGATATTTAAATTTCTTAAGTGTTTTCTTTTGAAGTTAATTGTTTAGTTTGTATAGTAATACTCCATAATCATAATCCGGCGATGGAGACGGGTAAGGGGTGTTACAACTCTGTACTTATTTTTTTGAGTTTATTCATCCAAACCATGACCGATACTGAAAAGAGTCGACGACTGAAATCTGTTATATACTACAACGGTCAAATCTGTAGCACAAAATTTAGGGTGTTGTTTGTATGAGCGAAGTTCGTGGAATGAGTGTTTAATAGTATCATTCAATTGCGTGAGCTACGAACCAGAATTAGGAGGAAAGTTGGAGGATCAAGCTAAGGAAGAATCACGAGGTTGCAGTGTAGATTTCTTGGTTTCGGTGGTTGCAACGATGAGCTACCCCCGTAAAACAGTGATGCGTGCGGAGTTTGGGTCACTATAAGTGTGAAACCATAAGGTGCCCCAAATCCCCGGTATGTCGAAAATGCACCAGGTATCGACATCGTCACCAAATACTGCACGGACGCTTGATTCAGTATAGTCATTGGTGGCAGAGCATACGTCTGCTTCTATCCCGACACAGAGTTTAGTGTCAACATCTGCATGGAGGGTAGTATGCGGGGGACATCGGTGGCATGAAATATGTACCTATGGGAATAGAAGAACCAGCCACATACGGTGGTCTGTAGAGCAGTGGTGCTTGTGGAAAAAAATAGAGGATTAGTTAAATGAAGGGGAATAACTAGATCGAACTGACCCGGATATTGCATAGCCATAGGCGACACATCTTCTGTCAGAGCGGATGATGAACCCGTTGTGCCAACTCCTCACCACTGGTGTTGGTAGATACGGCTTGCCGACTACTCTAAACCATGCTAAATAATTATCAGCTGCTGCCATGTCCACTAAGAAAAATGGCTCGCGAGCGAGTAAGAATTGTATCCTACGATCCTACTTCTCGATGTGCTCCTCGTGTCACACCACCCAATCATTGTTGTCTTTCCCCCGCATGTTGATAGTATCAGAAAGAACATATGTTTTCTCCCTACTTATTGGTTGATTTATTCCCATTTAGTTATCTTTAGCACATATTTTAGCATTTTCAGTTCAATAATTTACATTTTATAACTTAGTGGTTCTTAGCTTATTTATCCTTAATTTTGTCATGTTTTGGTATTGATGTCATTGCATGAGTATTTTCAAATTGCGCCCAGAATTGTCGCCGCACCTAACAATTGTTCGGATAAGAATAAAAAAGCGTGAGTTGTCCAATCTGGTACAACTAACTTGTACGTACAGAGGCAGCATGATTCTGAGGAAAGGACACCTAGGCTATTCGGGGAAATATATATATTCACATAAAAAAGAAGAGAGGGAGAGTTTTTCAGATTATCTTCTTCAACGTATCTCTTGAAGCTTTCGGCTATGGCGGCTTAAGTCTCATTTAGGTAAACCAACGTAAAGGTGATGCAGACTAGCTCCTGACGAAGAGCCTAGAGTGCGACACAAGAGGGAATAGAGAGATTCAAGTCGAGTTGTTTAGGAATAGTATTCTCCACTTGTTTCTTTTATTTTTCTTTTCTAAACTCTAGGGATTATTTTCTATTTCGTGTTAGTATGGAAGTACACATGATTTTTGGGTTAAATGTTATTTTATTCAATCTTTCTTCTACAGTTTAATCTTTGGGTTTGAATGTGTTTAGCACGGAAGTGTTATTGCGGTCACTAACACTGGAAAGTGCAGCGACAGTTCAAGCTAACAAGCATGACAACGGAAGTTGCTTGAGGATTAAAGGAATTTAATCCACTTGTTCTTAATAGTGTTCCATAGCCATCATCGAAAGGTGTAGCCAATGTGCATGTTAAGTCTTTAATTAAATATAGAAGTTAAGCTTGGTAAGATATTCATTGCAATTTCTTGCATCGTTAATCACCTAACTTTTTATACCTTGTGAGCACTTAGAAGTTTGTTGAATATTCATGTTGGGGATCCCAATTTATCATTATCATCTTCTATCTTATTGTTTTCAAGTTATTATTTCAACAACTACTCTTACAATTTATCTTGTTTCTATCCATTTATTGCACCGACATTGATAGACAAAAGACAATCATCCTCATGGGATCGATATCCAACAGACTCATATCTGTCTACTATACTTGCATCAACAGTGTACACTTGCACATTATTGCTGTGACGTTAATCAGCTGACCAAGTTTTGGCGTCGCTGCCGGGGATGGCATTTGTTTGATGTTTGTTTTTGTTTGTTTTTATTTCATAATATTTAGTTGCTACTAACTAGTTTTCTTTTCTTTTCTTTTTTTTTTGTCGTTATTTGCACATTTTATTTTAGGTGTTGTATGACCCAAAGCAATTTGGAGTTTATTGCCAATTTTGATCTAGAAATTGACAGAACCGTTCGGAGGAGACTTTGAGAACAAAGGAATATTACTTTGCTAAGAAACAATGCAATCATACCCCTGATACAGGAACAAAATGCTAATAACCCACCGTTGCAGCAAGGCGCTCAAATACAAAACAGGACTATACAAGATTTTGTCGTACCTGTCTTAGATGACTTACAACCGAGAGTTGTTAGGCCAGCAATCCAAACTGGAAATTTGGAACTCAAGCCAGTAATGTTTCAAATGCTCAATTCTAATCAGAAATATGTTGGACTGCCGCATAAAGATGCACGAGAACATCTTAAATCATTTTTATTGATTTATGCTTCCTTTAGTAAACAAGGCATTCCTGATGACGCTTTAGAGATGCAATTATTTCCTTATTCCTTGCAGGGAAGAGCTCGTACTTGGTTCCTTGGGCTACCTGCTGGATCAATTACTTCTTGGAATGCACTAGCAACATAGTTTATTTTACGATTTAACCCACCGACAATGAATGCTCGTCTCTGAAATGATATTACAACTTATCATCAACTAGACGATGAGAATCTTCACACCACATAGGAACGTTATAAATTTTTACTTTGATGTTGTTTCATGCACGACATTCAACAAGAAACACAAATTGAGATTTTTTACAATGGGTTGAATTCATACACGAGGAATCTTGTCGACACATCAGTCAATGGACTTTTGTTGGATTGTACTTATAATGATGCTATTGAAATTCTGGAGAGAATTGCTCAGAATGATTACCAATATCCAATCTCTAGAGCTGCACAAGCAAAAGCTACTCCATGAGTTATTGAACTGAATGTAATATATGTACTTAGTGCTCTAGTTTCTTCTCTTGCAAATATGATAAAAAAATATGCAAGGGACTAGTGACATTGCACCTATACAAGTCGCTCAACAAGTTGATGTTCCTACCTTTTGTTGTAAGATTTTGCAGTGACAACCACAACTATGAAGATTGTCCACATGTAGAGAATGTCTTTTATGTCAGTAACATTTGCAACAATTCTTATGATAACTCTTATAATAATTCTGCACGCAATCAACGGTCTTGGGAACTCAGAATGCTGGACAAAATGTTGTGACATGCTGATATGTGAATACATCTGCTCAAGGAAATTATAATATAAAACAAGAGAATTACAGTCAACAACAGTAGAACTACAATCAACACACTCAGATACAGCTACAACAAAGCCAGATGCACCCACACTAGAACCAGATGCAATAACAACACTCTTCAATGTCGAATCAGCATACTCCAGAACATCAACGACAATAGTACATGCAAGCTTCTCCTTCTAACCTGTTAGTTGCTCTTGAGGCTTTAATGCGGGAGCATATGACTTGCACAGAAGCTATTGTGTAAGGGAATTCATCTTCCATGTGAGCGTTGGAGGCACAATTAGGACAACCTGCTTCGAATCTGAATACTCGACCACCAGGCACACTACCTAGTGACACTAAAAATCCCAATCTAAGGGGGAAAGAACACTGCAAGGCTATAACGCTTAGGAGTGGTAAACAAATTGGCAGGCTGTCTACAGACTCTACTGTCGCACCTCAAACTATTGATGAAATGATCCCTAGTGAGAGTTGCATTTGAAGAGCTTGTCGATGCATTAGATAAAGAAGTTTCATAAATTGTCACTCATATGCCTGACCCTCGAAACTGCCGGCGCAACCAAAGGTGTCGGCGCAATCAGATGTACCTCCACCTTTACCTTTTCCACAAAGATTTAAGGAGAATGAGCAGAATAAGCAGTACCAACAATTCCTAAACACACTGAAGCAATTTCAGGTCAAAATTCCTTTAGTAGACGCTTTTGTGCAAATTTCAAATTATGGGAAATTTATAAAGGAGCTCTTGTCCAAGAAGAAGAAGCTCAGTGATACGGAAACTATTACACTCGCAAAGGGCTGTAATGCTCTTTTGACAAATAAGTTACCCCCCAAAATGAAAGGTCCTGGGAGCTTTACTATCCCATGTTCAATTAGCAACCATTATTTAGGCAAGGCTTTATGCGACTTGGGAGCTAGTATCAACCTAATGTCGCTTTCAACTTTCAGAAAGTTGGGAATAGGTCACATGAAACTTACTGTAGTGACATTGCAACTAGCTGATCGATTTTTGGCTCAACCTGAAGGGCAAATCAAAGATATCTTAGTTCGTGTGGATAAATTCGTTTTTCCGGCTAATTTTATCATACTTGACTGCAAGGCAGACAAGGAGGTTCCCATAATTATGGGACGACCATTTTTAGCCACCAGACGAACTCTTATTGACGTCTACAAAGGTGAACTAACCATGCTACTTAATGATGAGCATGTCACCTTTAGTGTTTTCGAATCTAATCAATGCAAGGATAAAGAAGAATGATATACTGTCGATGTACTAGATGATCTAATTGTGGAAGAATTCAATGACCAAAGTACAGTACTTTTTGAGGAGTTTTAAGTGACATCTGATGATGAATTCTTAGATAATTGTGACAACAGGGTTGACGCTAATAATATTGAACTCAAGCATGGATGACAGATTGAATCCTTAGACTAAGCTAGCAGAATAGCTCCAATTTTCAAACCATCTATCGACAAAGCTCCTACTTTGGAATTAAAACCACTACCTACGCATCTTAAATACATCTTTCTTGGTGATAATAATACTCTCCCAGTCATTGTTTCTGTAACACTGAATGCAACTCAAGAAGAGAAATTGGTCCATATTCTTCAGCACATAAACGAGCTATTGCTTGGAGTATTACTGATATCTGAGGCATTTGTCCATCTTTTTGCATGCATAAGATCAAGTTGGAAGATGAAGGCAAGCAATCGATTGAGCAAAAAAGAAGATTAAATGAGAAGATGAAGGAAGTTGTTAAGAAAGAAATTATAAAGTGGCTTATATCTACCCTATTCCTGATAGCAATTGGGTAAGTCCAGTGTAATGTGTTCCTAAAAAGAGTGGTATCACAGTGATTAGCAACGACAAAAATGAATTAATTCCTACACGCATTCTTACATGATGGCGAGTCTGTATAGATTACCGCAAGCTTAATGCTACCACAAGGAAGGACCACTTCCCACTTCATTTCATTGACCACATGTTGGACAGGCTTGCTGGAAGAGCCTATTACTGCTTCTTAGACGGCTATTATGGGTAAATTAGATTGCTATTGCACCGGAAGATCAAGAGAAAACAACTTTCACCTGTCCCTTTGGTATTTTTGCTTTTCACCGTATGCCTTTTGGTCTTTACAATGCACTAGCCACATTTCGAAGGTGCATGATGGCAATATTCTCGGATATGATTGAAGATTCTTTAGAGGTTTTTATGGATGATTTCTCAATCTATAGGAATAATTTTGATCATTGCATTGACAATTTTAATAAAGTATTGCAGCTATGTGAAGACACACATCTTGTTATAAATTGGGAAAAATGACATTTCATTGCAAACTGAAGACATTGTGTTAGGCCATCGCAGCTCTAGTCACGGCATTGCAGTAGACAAAGCTAAAGTGGAAATCATTGAGAAATTACCTCCATTGACAAATGTGAAAGGTATTCGCAGTTTTCTTGGGCATACAAGGTTTTACCAAAGATTTATTAGAGATTTCTCGAAAACTGCAAAGCCCTTATGCTCATTGCTGGAACAGAATAAAAAATTCCTCTTTGACGATGCATGTCTAGAGGCATTCATTCAATTAAAGACGCAATTAGTAAATGCACCCATTGTCATTACACCAGATTGGTCTCAACCTTTTGAAGTTATGTACGATGCAAGCGACTTTGACGTGGGTGCTGTTCTAGGACAACGTAAGGGAAAAATATTTCACGCCATCTATTATGCTAGCAAAACTCTTACAGAGGCTCAAATCAACTATACCACTACAGATAAAGAATTATTGGCTATAGTCTTTGCGTTCGACAAGTTTCGTTCTTATCTTATCAGTGCAAAGGTTACCGTATTTACTGATCACTCGGCGTTAAGATATCTTTTTGTGAAGAATGATGCAAAACCAAGATTGATATGTTGGATCTTACTGTTGCAAGAATTCGGCATCGAGATAAAAGATCGTAAGGGTTCAAAGAATCAAGTTGCAGACCATCTGTCTAGATTGGAAGTTGGTAGCGAAGATGGGAAACACACTTTACATTGTCGACGCATTCCCAGATGAAAAGTTATTTGCTGTAGATGCAACCCCTTGGTATGCAGACCTGGCTAATTATCTAGTATGTGGAAAACTCCCATGGGGTGTCACAGGCCATAAAAAAGAAAGATTTCTTCGTGAAGCAGTGAAGTATCATTGAAATGAATCGTATTTATTCAAGTATGAAATGACAACTTTATTTGGCGTTGTATTCAGGAAGAGGAGATGCTTTCAATCCTAAAGCACTGTCATGATTCTACTTATGGAGGTCATTTTTGTGGCATGCGAACTGCCGCTAAGGTTCTCAATCAAAATTTTACTGGCCTTCATTATTCAAAAATGCCCACAATGTTGCGAATCAATGCGATAGGTGTCAGGGCACGGGTTCTATATCTGGACACAATGAAATGTTGCAGCAACCATGTAACACCCCTATACCCGGTTCAACCCAAGGAACCTAATATAGGAATATTACATTTGATGCCAAAGTGATTTTGGCTCACCACTAATATATTTGAACATTAAAAAAATATAAATTTTTGTAATTTATATTTTAGTTCCTACTACTTGGAACATACTTGATCTTCCTAAGTACATGTCATTCTATTCAAAATTTTGAAACATACCCTCTTGGCACTTGAAAATGTGATGAGATGAATGCTCACAACCTTGATTACAACTCTTCAAAATCACTGTACCTAATCTGCGCACGGAAAACAAACCGTACGCTGAGTAAAAACTCAGTGGTATTTCTATAATCCGAATATTTAAAAACAATATAATACAATAATAGGCACAATTAAATTTATAAGAACAAATTAATGTCTAGTATCATATCATAACTATCGTTTTTCATTTATTAAACAATATCCTAATTCACGCAATTGCTATATAAATTATTATTAACATATCAACCATATTTATTCATACAATGGCATTAGTCATGCGGTACTCAATTCATAAATACATCATTTCATACCATACTCAATTCATGAGTATATAACTCATATATTCCATGTATTGTCAACATATTTCATATTCTATTTCAATTCACTATATCACTTCCATTTCTCATATCATTTCATTTCAATATCAATTGTAAGACTTTATTATTCATTTACCTCTATTAACAAGACTCGGACTTGGACAGATACGCAGATCCAACCAAAACACACCAGTTTAGCACCCAGTGCCTCATCGGATAATTCAAAGTAATAGATTGACACCCAGTGTCTCATCGGCCATGCCAAAGTAAGCTAGTACCCAGTACCTCATTGAATTTATCTGAAGTAATAATTTGACACCCAGTGTCTCATTGACTCGTGGTCGAAGCATCCCTTGAACTCTTCCAATCCTATAGCATGCCAACTATATCATGTTCAGCCCGATACAGTTAATAGAGATTTTCAGTTCACTCAACACAACCAATATTCAATATTCAATTATCACAATATTCACATTTCAATATCAATCAATAATTTCATCAATCACAAATTCATACAATCTTAATTCAATATCAATCTAATAATAAACCACACTTACCTTAATTACTTACCATACATATTAATTAAAAATACATCAAATAAAAATTACTAAATTCGGATTATAGAAATACAAACCGTAATTCTCGAGCTACTCCTCGTTAATCTTGTCTTTTCCTTTCTTAGCCGAGGTCTCCGGCACAACGTTAGCTACGAAAATTAAAACAATTTAAAATCATTAATACACACAATTTCACATTGAATATTTAAATTTTTATTCAACTTTTGCTCACATTTCAATTTAATCCTTAATCAAAACTAACTTTATTTTATTTAAAACTAATTTCATATTTTCATTGAACTCCCACTTTAGACTAATTTCAACCTTTAAATTTCACCATAAACCCTAATTTTGAAATTCTCTCAATTTAGTCCCTATTACTCAAAACTTATGATTTATTTTACAATTCAATCCCCTTTTTCACTTCTAACTTGAAATTCTATCAATTTAACCCCTAGCACTTCAATTTATTCAACATGAACAACTTCTAAAAATTCACTAACTTCTAAAATTTCAATACAAATCAAGTAGAATTTTGTTCTAGGATTCTAAAAACTTAAAAATTACAAGAAAATGGATTAAATTGACTTACCACTTAAGCTTTGAGCTTAAAATCCTAATTTTTCCTTTCTTTTTCTTTCCCTTTTTCTTTCTCCCCTATTCTTCTCTGTTTCGTTCCTTTCTTTCTTTTCTATCTTTTTTTTTCTTTGTTTATTTTATGCTTTAGTTATATTATAATAATATAATATTATATTAACATAATAATAATTTCTTAAATAATAAGTAAATGTATATAATTATTACAAGTATATGTACATAAATACTACACATGTATTTTACAATTACCATACACTTTTATTTACTTTTTACTATACAAGTGTTACATATGGTTTATTTTCTCATTTAATCCCTTCATTTTTCTTTAATTTATAATTAAACTTTCTTCATTTATTCAATTTAATCCTTATACCTAATTAACCTTAATTTAAGCTAATTCACCTAGCCAAAACCTAATTAATCACACAACTAACTTTGTAAATATTTTTAAATAAATATTTACGAATCCGTTTTTTCGAAAACAATGACCCAAAAATGCACTTTTTTATACCCATAAATTTTGAGTCGTTACAAACCAATTATGGAGGTTGAATTGTTTGATGTTTGGGGTATGGATTTTATGGGACCATTTCCAAGTTCATTTGGAGATCTTTATATTTTAATAGCTGTTGACTACGTCTCAAAATGGGTTGAAGCTGTTGCAGTCCCAAAGGATGATGCAAAGATAGTGCTTAAATTTTTTCACAAGCATATACTCACCCGCTTTGGCACACCAAAGGCATTGATTAGTGATCAAGGTACACACTTTCACTGCAACCAAGTGGCAGCCGCATTGAAGAGATATGGAGTTAATCATAGAATGGCTACTACTTATTATCCGCAATCTAATGGACAAATCGAAGTATCGAATCGACAAATTAAAAACATTCTGGAGAAGGTTGTGAACCCTTCAAGGAAGATTGGTCTTCCAGACTAGATGACGCTTTATGGGCATTACGGACAGCATACAAAACTCCATTATGGATGTCGCCGTATCAATTGCTTTTTGTGAAAGCATGTCATTTTCCAATTGAACTGGAACACAAAGCAATGTGGGCAATTAAGTAAGTGAACATGGACTTTGAAACTGTTGGAAAGAAAAGGCTACTGGATATCACTAAACTAGAAGAGATTAGGCGAAATGCCTATGAAAATACTGCAATTTACAAAGAAAAAGACCAAATGATGGCATGACAAAATTATTTTACAGCAACAATTTACTGCGGGTCTAAAAGTTTTATTATTCAAGTATAGACTGAAGCTGCACCCGGGTAAATTGCGCACTCGTTGGTCTGGACCTTTCGAAGTTTTCAAAGTATTTCCTCATGGTGTAGTCACAATCAGAGGTTTAAATGAGGGACACCAATTCAAAGTGAATGGCCAACGATTGAAACATTATTTTGGGAATATTGATCACAAGCAGGCAGAGACCATTAAATTGGTCTAAAAATCTTAGTTCTTATGAAATTTATTCTATAATTTTATTTTTATTTTATTTTTGTTTCTATTCAATTTTATTTTATTATTTTTATTTATTTATTTCTATTTTTGCAGAATAATTAGGTACCATTGTCGACGCACTTGGGCTTTATTGTCAACGCAGTTCATACTATTGTATTGTCACTTCTGAGCCAGCAAGAATGATGGCAGATCAGAAAATTCAGATCCCACCGTTTGATCAAGAGTCACTTAGTCGTCTGATCTATCTGAGCGGGCGTAATTCTCATTGGACGTAATTATTCCCACCAGCTTTATTTCCCTTTAGAAAAATCACACCTTTCCATCTTTTTCTTTCACTCACTATAAACTCCTCTACATTGTGCCGACTATAAAACACCCAAGCAGCCATTTTTATTCACTTTCTCTTCCTCCAGTTTGTACTTTTTCACCTTTAAACCATCTTCACTCCACAAAACAAACAAAATATGGCAAGAACGAGAGGATCAGTCAAGAAAGCCACCAAGCTTGTTGAAGAACACTCATCCTCTGCAATTGCAGTTCGTGAGTCGGAATCCTCTATGCCAACGGGCAAAAAAGAACCGATGATCTTTTTAACAAAAGCGGCCAAAGACCGATTTTAAAACAACATTTTAAAGCAAAACTTCCACCCAGAACAGGGCATTCTCCTTTCGCAACAGCAAGACTTGGACAAACAAGTCTCCAGAACCATCTCTAAGTTGAAGTGGGAGTCTTTTTGCACACATCCAGGAAGTTATTCTCCTTTATTGGTACGTGAGTTTTACGCTAACCTTTATGACCATGAGTTGGAGTTTATCTTTATTTGATAAGGTTTAATCCCCTAGGATGCCACAAAAATCAATGAGCTCTAAAACACTAAAGTGGATGTTAATGAACACTCCAAGTTTATTGAGGATATCACACAATAAAAGAGACATGTTGGTGAAAGATTTATGTGTTCGAAGGAGCATTGTGGACGGGTTCACATCAAAAGAATTATATGATGTACTGCCGCTTCCTAACATTACAAAGCAAGACCTAGTTTCATTCTGTCAACTGTAGGCTACTGTCTTCTACTCACAGCACCACAGTCAACCTCAATAAAATGTGCCTGATACATTCAATTTTCAAGGGCAGAAAGATTGATGTCGGTGCAATACTCCACCAGGAAATTGCTGATTGCACCGTAAGGCAAACTGGAATTTTGGTTTTCCCATCGTTGGTGATGCTACTATGCTAGTAGAAAAGGATTATGCCTCGTGATGATGAAGAAGTCTTGGAAAATAAGGGCCCGATCAATAAAGCATTTATTGAAAGAATGACTCGTGGCAAATATTCGTCATAAATGAAGGAGGCAGAGACCAGTAAGACAAAGAAGGGCAAAACCAAAGCAAAAAGTAAAGGAACAAACTTGACTGTAGAAACATCATTGCTGCACAAAATGAAGGATATGAAGAAGTTGGCCAATTTCATTAGCAATAAGCAGATCAGGCTTGTCGCTACAATAAAGTATATGGACAGATCAAAAAATTTGTTCTACATTTATACCAGGGCCTATAACAATTCTATTGTAGCCACATTTTGTCAATTAAGCCCGACCCCACTCTCAGAATTTTTAATGTTCCCATCGATCATCCGAGAGTATGAACCTTCCTCCGAGGAAGATAACCTAGGGGACCGAGACAGATCGGTGGAATCCCCTCCCATTGTGCATGTTTTTGATGTTGAGAAGGAAGAGGACTCAAGGGATGTTGAGGAGTGCATGCGAAGGATTGATAGCCTAATCGAGGGTGACGTCATTGCTACTCAAGAGGCATCCGCTGTTGAGGAAGAAGTTGTTGTGGAAGAGGAAGACGTCCGTGTTGAAGTTGTGAACGAGAAGGCCGAGGAAGAAAATACTAAGACCGAAGCTACTGAGAAAGAATCTATTGAGGACATTGTCAATGCATCTGAGTTTGTGAATGCAACTACTGATAATCTAGAGCGAGATAGAGCTAGACCGGCGGAAGCTACAGAGGTAACAAGTGAAGAGCAACACAATTCATTAGCGATAGTGGTCTATATTGGACCACTCAAGGTGACCCCTCCTACACAAGAAGCAGTCGATGATGCCGAGGCAGCACCAAAAACTGAGTAGAGATCTGAGGACCGTACGAAGCCCAAAGAAAAGAAGAGAAAGAGCTCTAAAGACAAAAAGTGCAAGAAGGATGAGAAAAAGATAAGGAAGAAGAAACATCGTGCAGCCACATTGATGGCCGAGGAAAAATGAGTTAGTTTATTTTAAGATTTAACTGTAGTATTCATGCATTGCATGTAGCTGTAATTTTCATTTTGTTAGTAAATACTGTTATTGCATTGTTATTGTCATCGCATTTTAATGTTAAGTGCATTGGGGACAATGCAAACTTTAAGTTTGGGGGAATGCATATGGGGTTTGAAAATACACCCACATTTCAATTTTTTTATTAATGGAGCATGCAAGATTTATTTGTGGTTAATGCAAATGTGCTGAGAATTTTTGTTACATTCGATGCTTAATTCTTGAATCATGTGAACTATCAATGAATGAATCGGATAAATTTGACTGAATGTTGTATCTTCAATTCTTTCATAAATGATTTAGGATGCATTAGTAATGGATGACTAGTAGCATTCCTTGAATCTTGAATAAATCTGCCTTCTACAGCTACTTATATGTATATATATAGTTATGAATAAGAGACACTCCAAAGTGGGTGTATGGGAACACTTCAATGCAAGCGTTAGCAAAATGAATCTGGCCAAAGGCTGTCGTTGCACGAGTGTGTGTCGGCTCAATTACGTACTCTCTGGGGGTTTGTTGCACTCCATTGTTACTTCTCAAGAACAAGGGTACAATAATTCAACATATCCCTTATTCACACACACAAAAAAAAAAAAACAGACATACATTTTACAATAAATGTTATACTGGTAGATAGAATTTAGGATTTGAAGCATGATGCTGATTTTGATGAAGATGCAATCTTATTCTTTCATACTTATGTATTGTCGATGCAATATTCTGTCATCTGAATGTGAATCATTCATTGGGATTTTAGGTTATTCAAGTTGCTAGAATGTTCATTTACCTTAGTGAACTCATGTGTAGCCTTGCTAGTTTCTATTTTACTTGAGGACGAGTAAAAACTCAAGTCTGAGGGTGTGATAGTACTAGAAAGAACATATGTTTTCTCCCTACTTATTGGTTGATTTATTTCCATCTAGTTATCTTTAGCACTTATTTTAACATTTTCAGTTCAGTAATTTACATTTTATAACTTAGTGGATCTTAGCTTATTTATCCTTAATTTTGTCATATTTTGGTACTGATGTCGCTGCATGAGTATTTTCAGATTGCGCCCAGAATTGTTGCCGCACTTGACAGTTGTCCGAAAAAGAACAAAAATGCATGAGTTGTCCAATCTGGTACAACTAACTTGTACGTATAGAGGCAACATGATTCTGATGAAAGGACACCTAGGCTATTTGGGAAAAATATATATATTCACATAAAAAAAAAAAGAAAAGAGGGAGAGTTTTTTGGATTATCTTCTTCAACCTCTCCCTTGAAGCTTGCGGCTATAGCGGCTTAAGTCTCATTCGGATGAACCAACGTAAAGGTGATGCAGACTAGCTCCTGACGAGGAGCCCTGAGTGCGACACAAGAGGGAATAGAGATATTCAAGTCGAGTTGTCTAGGAATAGTATTCTCCACTTGTTTCTTTTATTTTTCTTTTCTAAAGGCTGGTGATTATTTTCTATTTCGTGTTAGTACGGAAGTACACATGATTTCTAGGTTAAATGTTATTTTATTCAATCTTACTTCTACTATTTAATCTTTGGGTTTGAATGTTTTTAACACGAAAGTGTTATTGCGGTCACTGACACTAGAAAGTGCAGCGACAGTTCAAGCTAACAAGCATGACAACAGAAGTTGCTTGAGGATTAAAGGAATTTAATCCACTTGTTCTTAATAGTGTTCCATAGCCACCATCGGAAGGTGTAGCCAATGTGCATGTTAAGCCTTTGATTAAATATAAATTTTAAGCTTGGTAAGATATTCATTGCAATTTCTTGCATTGACAGTCACCTAACTTTTTATACCTTATGAGCACTTAGCATTTTGTTGAATATTCACGTTGAGGATCCCAGTTTATCATTATCATATTCTATCTTATTTTTTTCAAGTTATTACTTCGACAACTACTCTCACAATTTATGTCGTTTCTATCCATTTATTGCACTGACATTGATAGATAAAAGAAAACCATCCTCGAGGGATCGATATCTGCAGACTCATATCTGTCTACTATACTTGCATTGACAGTGTACGCTTGCACATTATTGTTGTGACATTAATCAGCCGACTACATGTCCACCTTGTGCAGGTCTTTCAGGTCTTGCAATGGCGACGAAATTCGTTGCCTCCATCCGAACTGCCTCAACGCTTAGTCTGATTTGTGCATTTCCACCGTTGTGTACACTACCAATGACAACTTGTTATCCCACATCTGCTAAATTTTCAACACTTTCAGTGGGATGCAAGATATAACATTGGTGTCAGCGTATGGCATCCATTCAAACTGTAAAGCAAAATTGTAAATACCGTTATGTATGAACTTTTTTTAAGAATTATAACGTAATTAATATAGGTTCGAAAGAATAAGTAACTAACCTCGGCTTCTGAGCATTGATCTAACAACAACCTAATATCTTCTAACTCCTCAGGTAGTCCCACGTGGCTCGGCCCATGATTTCACATATGCAAGCGATATGTTAGTCGAAACATATAAAAAAAAGTTATTGTATAGATTACGTACTTGTTAATAAATGATGTTTACCTCGTCACCAACGGGAACATATATGGGTCGGTCACTTTGGGATGTAGAAAAGGTAGTTGGCACCAAGCCCACGACTGCAGCAAGAGCAGACCACCATCGATCGATGCGCACTCAGTATCGTGGCCCAACACATCTCTCGGTATAACATAGACAATACGATAAATCCCCAACTTAGTTTCCCGTACTCATTGAAGTCCACTAGATGTAGTAACCACCTTATGTGCACTAAATTACGTGAACTCATATCTGTCTTCAAGGAACTCGTTGAAATTATCCTTCAACCAGTTCATCAATATCCGACCACCTTCAAACTTGTCCGAGACCTTCCCCAACAGTGATTGGCAGAGGCCCACTTTGCCTGGAACAATCACTGATCCCGTGATGATTAGCCCATCCACTGGCAGACCGAGTTGTAGTGCTACGTCTTCAAGTGTGATTGTACACTCGTCGCATGGAAGGCGGAAATTGTGTGTTTCGGGCCTCCATCTTTCCACCAACGTGCTAATTAGTGCCAAATCGAGTTTGTAGCCCCCGGACATGCGATACGCATGTAAGAATCTAGTCGCTTGCAAGTGGCCATTAATTTCAAGGATTGCAAGCTTTCCTATATTATGAATGAAGCCCTTCAAAACACGAGCATCCGCCTTTTTACACAATAAAAATAATTTAAAATTAAAAAAATAAATTTAACATTAATGAAGTTAATGAAATTTAAATCTTTAGCTTATCATTGCTAATTGGGCGATGGAAATATGCTTGTCGTCGAAGCGTATTAGAGAGGCGACCATTATGAGAAATCGATTTAAACGAATAAAAATAAGATAATTAAAAAAAATTAAATTAAAATATCGAAACTTTAAAATGAGAGAGTTGAGAAACTTGAGAGAGTTTGAGAGACTTGAGAGATGGATGTGAATGAAAAAAAAATTGGGGGTATTTATAGGGTAAAAATAATTAACCATTGGAAGTATTTATTTATTTTTTTACCATTGGCGCGGCAATGTTAAAAAGTCGTTTCTTTTTTATCATTGTTGGAATGCGTGCTTTCCATTTAACTCGATCTATTTCTCTAATTAATTTTAAAATCAATTTAAAAGAAAAAAAAAAGCCTATAGCCTTTATTTTGCCTGGTTAGATATAAAAGTTTATTTTATTGTATTTTTATTTTTAATTCATACAAAGATCAACGGGCTGCATGCCTCTACCACAAAAAATAATTAATATATTTTCTTTAAAGGGAAAAATATATGGGTGATGTCAGAGATGATGTAAATTATTTTCAATAAAAAATGAAGGGTCCACTGTTATATTCCTCAATCTTGATGAATCTTGGAGTTAAATATTTTTTAATTTTTTAATTTCTTTCAATATTTGAATATTTTGAATTTGTTTTAAATGTTTATATATTTTATGAATTTAATTTTTATTTTAAGTTAAATTTGATTATTAATGTTTAAAAAATTAAATTATTTTTTTTAACAAAATATTTACTAAAATATTATTTTTTATGATGTTAACATGATAATTTGCATAATTATTTATGTCTACTTTAATTGACATAATATTATTTATTATATATATCATGTCAATTAATAATTTAAAAATTAAAATAAAAAATTATAAAATAAAAAATTATAAAATTTTAGAAAATGGTATCATATACATTTGAATTGTTACAAGGGCTGTTATGTTTAACATTTTAATATATTGTTGAATATTTTTATTAAAGAAAATAATTTAACTCTTTTTAAAAAATTGATGATAAAATTTATATATTTTTAAAGTTTTAAAGGGCAAATTAAAAAAAAAACATAAAACCCTTGATAAAAGAAATTTAAACTTTAGCTGGAAACTCTGAAAGTTTAATTATTATTAGAAACAGGATTTCGATGAATATGGTAAAAAAAATCAAATTGGAATTTAAATGATTCTATCATCTATAAATAAGACAGTTAAAAGTTAAAAAATATATAATAAAAATATCTAGTAAAATTAAAAATAACAGGGAAATTTTTATAAAAACTGAAAAAGAATAAATAAAAATAAAAAAATTCCAGAAAGCCAATAATTAAAATAAACTAAATTATAATGATAAAATTCTAATAACTTGTTAAAAATTTAAGAAATATAAAAACAGACGTTTTGATATATTATTTTTAAACAACTCTAAAAATTGGAATTAGAATATGACAAAAATTATTATCTTCGACTGACAATCATTTCTACCCACCCCAGGATTCAGTTGTCCCCCACATTGGCAATGCCACATTTTTTATTAGGCTTTATTAATAAATAAATTACAATGTGCCATAAATATATGTAATTTTTATAAATTTAGAATTTAGTTTTGTAGTTTTATTTTTAAGAATTTATTCTCTCTATTTTTTATATTTCAAATTTTAAGTCTAATTATTGACATTGTTAAAATTATTATGTTAAATTTAGGTTCATTACAACATCAATTTTTTAGTTATTGTTTTATTTCAAAATATCACACCAATAAATTTAACAAAAAAAAGGTAACAATTGGATGTAACAGTCCGGTTTAGACCCTAGTCAGAATAGTGGTTTCGAGACCACAAATCTGAGTCAAAAAAATATTTTAATATTATTTTTTGTGTTTACAGTGTGTGATTAAGCATGTGTTAAAGTTTCGTGAATTAATTTTGCTATTTGTGTGATTAATTTGAGAAAAGGACTTAATTGTGAAAGATGCTAAATTAGCATGTCATGTGTTAAAAGTACCTAAGTGCTATGTCTTTATAAATATGAAGTCCTTATGATGTTATTAAGTCATTTTTAAGTTAGTGGACAATTATGTCCATGGAATAAATATTTTTCATTAATATATTAATAAGGGTAAAATGGTAAAATGTTTGTTAAGCTTAATTAAATAAAAGACAAAGCTAAATTATGTTTTTATTCATCATCCACCACCAATTATAGAAAAGAAAAGAGGGTTTTTAAGCTTTCATGGTATTCGGCTATTACAAGTCTCAATTCAAGGTTAGTTTTTGTTCGATTTTTGATAATTTCTACGTCTTTGTAATAGTTGCTTTGTGTTCTCTCAAACCCATCCTTCAATTTTTTGAACTGATGATGATTTTGAAATATGTCATTGATGAACACATGAGTTTTGTGATGTTTGAAGATAAATTATGAAAGATATGTGATAGATTAACATAGTTTGTCTTTGAATTTTTGATGAATTTGAGTAATTTAGATTTGATTGAGAAAATAATATTTTGAGGGACTAAAATGTGAAATAAATGAAATGTATGGACTCATATGAACTACATGAATATTCGTCCAAGCATTAGTAATTTGAAATTTTGTGTATTTTGTGATTTTGTGAAATAGGGACTAAAATGTGAAAATGTGAAAATGTGAGGGCTAATTTATAAATTGTCCTAAATATGTGTTTTTGGATTGAATTGAATGATTTGGTGAATAAATGGATTAAAAAATTTTGAATGTGTATAGATCAAGAACCGAAGAAAACGGATTTAGATTGAGGAAAGTCAAAAGTAATTGAATAATCGTTTGTTTCTGTTCTTCCCGTACGAGGTAAGTCTATATACAAATAAATGTATTTGTATTGATTTATGTATGTTCATATGAAATTTCATTGTGATGAATGTGTACGAGATGATAAATATATGAAATCTGAGGAAGTATCAACAATGTATCAATGTCCGAGAAGTCCTGTACGAACCTAGGAATAGATAGGATTACATATGTCATGACATAGGTTTCCGATATGTGATATCGTGTAAGACCACGTCTGGGACGTTGGCGTCGATTTGAGATTTACGTGTAAGACCATGTCTGAGACATTGGCATCATATTTGATTCGTGTAAGACTATGTCTGGGACAGTGGCATCGATATCTGAGTACATGTAAGACCACGTCTGGGACGTTGGCATTGTACGACTATTCCAAGCACTCTGAGTATCCTATTTGATTCCGAATGGTTCAACGGGCAAGTCCAAGAAAAGAACGATTACGTGAATTGTATAATTATTTCAGGTACGTTTGATGTATATGCTTTGAATAGGCATGAAAGATGAGTTAATATGTACATAGATGCATTGAATAAAGTGTGATATATGTATGTTTGACATATGAGCAAAAGATATGCTTGAGATATGATATGTTGGTAAGCAGTGGTAATCCAATTGAGCCAAAGAGAAATCTATGTGTTTGAAATGAAGATATGTTAATGAATTTGATTTGCTATGATTATAAATGATTATATGATAAGTTTATTTGTATATGGCTTAATAAGCTTTTGGAAGCTTACTTTGTGTGTGTTTGCTTTGTTTTATAGATCGTTAAGGCTACAAAAGGCTCGGGGATCGTCGAGGATCGTCACCACACAATCAAACTCTACGTTGGTACTTTTGAAAGTGTACATAGTTAAGTATGGCATGTATAGGCTAGTCACTTTGAATTATGTTTGAGATATGTGTATAGCCATGTGATATGACTAGATAAATAGTTGTGATATGAATGAGTAGTCATGTTATATGATGCTTTGTTTGGTATGGTTTAATGACTAATGAAATGGTCAAAGTAATGGTAAGCTTATTGATGCAAAGTTTGGTATATCAATTGTAACAGCCCGATTTTGGCCCTAATCGGAACGGTGGTTTCGGGACCACGAATCCGAGTTAGAAAAAAATATTTTAATAATATATTTGCTGTCCATAGTATATGATCGAACATGTGTTAAAGTATCGTGAGTTAATTTGTCAGTTTGTGTGTTTGATTTAAGGAAAAGGACTAAATAGCATAAGTGGTAAAAGTAGCATTTTATTTAATTGAGTGGCTTAATTAGTGTGTCTTTATAATGAAGAAGTTTTATGTTGCAAATTTTCCTTTTTATAAGACTAGTGGACGGCAATATGCTTTTATAATGCATTTACATATATTTGTTATATATGTTAAGTTTATATTATAATAATATAATATTATAAACTTATTATAATGAAAACACAAAAAAAAAATGTTGCATGTTCATCTTTTTATTTTCATTTGACCGAAACTAAGAGAAAGAAAGGAGAGTTTGAGCTTAAAACCTTCGGCCCTTGTAAGCTTTGATTTAAGGTATGTATTTAGCTCCGTTCTTGATAATTTTTACGTTTTTGAGATCGTTGCTTCGAATATTATCCGACTCATGCTAGAATTTTCGATTTTGATGCATGTTTGGAATTTGGCCATTGATGAAAATTTGTGTTTTGTGATGGTTGATGACTATATATTAAAGATATGTTTTAGATTTACATGTTTTGTATTGGAAATTTTGATGATTTTGAGTATTTAGGACTAAATTGTGAAATTTGTAAATTGAAGGATCAAAATGTGAAATAAATGGAATGTATGGATTTGTATGGACATGAGTAACATTCAGCCCTAAAGGAGTGTGTTCAAATTTTGCATATTTTGTGTTTTATGCAATAGGGACTAAATTGTAAAAAATTGTAAATGTCAAGGGTAAAAATGTAATTTACTAGATTATGTGTTTTTGGACTAAATTGAGTGAAAATATGTTGAATGAGTTTAATTTGAAATTGATTTAGATCAAGAACAAAAAGGATCGGGATTGGATCGGGGAAAGGAGAAAATAATTGAATAGCCGGAAAAACAAAGTTTGTCGATATCCGAAGTAAGTTTTTAAACAATTGGTTGAATTGAATTTTAATTTATATTAATGTGTATATGTTAAATAGAAGTAAGTATGTTTAATTTCTTAGTGCCGAATGTGACATTGAATGAATTATATACTAGCCGAATGTAAGGTTGGTGTATATATATATATATATATATATATATATAAGCTTTTGATTTATTTGAGTTGAATGAATATTTATATATATTAAGAGATTGTTAAATGCGAAATTGAAATGGAGATGGTTGTATTTGAATAGGTGGGTATACATATTTATTTGATATTGCCGAATGTGATGATGTTTTATATGATGAACAAGTTGGTTGGAACATATATAAATATATGTGTATATATGAATGGAAATGAGATCATATGTGTTTATATGAATGAGGAGGAGATATGATAATGAGCACTAAGTGTGCGAGCTTAAATACCGAGCACTAAGTGTGCGAAATCAGTCAATGAGCACTAAGTGTGTGAGTTTAAATGCCAAGCACTAAGTGTGCGGATTTGATCATATATCACTATTAATATGAGAAATTAAGGTAACGGCACTAAGTGTGCGATACGTTACGAGGATTCATGTATTATATGCGCAAGGAATTAATATGTCAATATTAAGCACGTGATTTGTTATTATGTTTTGGTGTGAAGTGTACAGGTTGCCTATTTCTTAATTGTAATATTTATCGAATGTACAAAAGAGTAAGTATAAAGATCAGGTATGCAAAGATAAACTATCTTTTGGATGGTAAGTAAGTTTCATTGTTAAAATGATAATGTTGTATCATGTATGTTTATATGAAGATTATAAGAATTGAATATGAGAGTGAATTTCGATATTTTATATATATATATATATATATATATATATGTATGTATGTATGTATGCATATATGCATGAAATTGCTTGAGGTAAGAAGAAGATTATAAACCTACATGAATGCTATTACCGAATGTTAAGATAGTTTGTTTTAAAGGTTATGGAATGCATGGGTTGATCATTAAAATATCTAATTCATTGTATTGTAAATTTTTTCTAACTTACTAAGCTATGATAGCTTACTCTGTGTGTGTTTTATTTGTATGGTGTTATAGGTTTTGAAGTTTAGCTACGAGCTCAGGGATCATCATCAAAGTCTATCACACTATCAACTAAATTTTGGTATCTTTTATTAGTTGAACTTTTGAAACTATGGCATGTATAGGCTATATTACTCTTTTGAATTCATTATGAATGAGATGTACATATATGCCATGTGAAAATGGCTATATTTCTATGCTTGGGTTTGATTTGGTAATGTTTGATCAATATGTTAATGTTTGTGGATATTCGGTCTTGTTATAAACTTGATTTGGAATTTCATTTCATGGTACCTTACGAAATTGGGTAAGTAGTATTATGATATGTATGTTTGATAATTTGGAGTACATACATAGATTGTATAAAGATATGCATAACTTATAAATAGCCCTTTACTTAAGTTTAAATCATGTTCAATTAGAAGTTGAAATTGACTATGAGATTCGGTTTGAGTATGTTACTGATAAATGTTCCTTAGATTTAGATTAATGTATTGGTTATACTTTAGGCATATTCGGCATTATGATATATTATTTTTAAAATGATAGCTTGATGCTCATGCATTTTGGGTTAAGAAATGTATCAATTTAGTTAGATAAATGGGTTGTTCAACTATATGTATATGAGATAGATACTATGTTAATGTTTTAAAATGTTTGGTACATGTTTGGTAGATTGGTAAAGAGCAAATGCTCATAATCGGATTTTGTCACTAAAATGACCAAATGAATAGTGACTTTTATTAGATGATATAAATGTATGCATATATGCGTGTACCTGGTTGAATATAGGAATGAGTTAAGAGCATGATTATTTAATCATTTCAATTCGTAAATGTATCGTTGTTAATTAAGTATTCTTTTATGATTATTTATTTAGTAATTATTTTGCTATGTTTGTACTAAGTCTAGTAATGTCCTATAATCCTAATCCGGCGACGGATATGGGTTAAGGGTGTTACATCAATGATGAGAAGATGTCTTATTATTGTGGTAAGTTGTGGATGAATCATGCTTGGATTTACTTGTGATTTAGTTGGGCTAATTGGCATATAAGATGTTGTGATGAAATGTTCTTGAATGAGTAAAATAGATGGTCAATTTGGTATGTTTTTAGTTGCTATAAGTGTTGGAATGATGCTTGTATGAGCTTGTAGGGATGACCCAAAGTGTGGGTGGCATTTTGGCCTTGCAAATGGCCTATAATTGCCCAGACGGTTGAGCACACGGGCATGTGGCTCGACTGTGTCCCTCGTGGTTGTATTTCAAAACAAGTCAGACTTGACCACGGGCTAGACACACGGGCGTGTGACTGGCCGTGTGGATCAAGTCAGTGTCGACCACGGGCTGGACACAGGGGCGTGTGACTGGCCGTGTGGTGCAAGTCAGTAGCGACCACGGGTGAGGCACATGGGCGCGTTCACAGCCGTGTGGACAAGTCAGTATGTATGCCCTGTTTTGACACGACTTAGACACACGGGCATGTCTGAGGCCGTGGGAGGCACATGGCCTGCCCACACGGGTGTGTGACCTCTGTATGTTTGAAAAAAATTTAAATTTCTGAAAATTTCTGTATGTGTTCGGTTTAATCCCGGCCCCTTTCTAAAGCATGTTTAAGGTCTCGTAGACCTGTTCAAGGGGACACTTGGATTTGATTCGTTGAATTACATTATGAAATGTCTGTAAAAGATTCCGATTTGTCCGGTAATACCTTTAACCTTAGAATGGCGTTGGTTACGGGGTAGGGGTGTTACATTGGACCTTTATTTTGAAATTTGAAAAGTAAAGAGACTGGAAATAAAGTACAAATACCAAATTTTAAATTTGTGAATAATATAGGGACTTATGCATATTTTAACCTAATAAAATAAGTGATAAAGCAATATTTAGTCTTTGAAGTTGATAATTTCTTCTAACTCAATCCTTGAACTTGTTGGGTTCATATTAATCTTGAAACTTGATAATTTTTCTCAATTTGATCCTTGAAATTTGATTGTATTAAGATATGATGATATGTCGCTATAACATAAACCAAAAAATATGAAAAGATTAAAATTTTATAAAGAAATTGTAATATTTTTTTTAAAAAAATTTCAAATAATGATGTGGTACAATGATAGTTTTACGTCATCATAACTTAACAGAAACCAAATTTAAAGACCAAATTAAAAAAAAAATTATCAAATTCCAATTTTAATATTGATAAAAAAATCAGGACCAAAATAAATATTTTTTATCAAATTTAAATACTAAATATTTCTTTATCCCATAAATTAATCCTTAAATTATTGATTCTTAAAAGTTTTCTATCAGTCTTAAATTATAAATTTTTATGTTAGTTTATAAAAAATGACACATAACCTATTTCTATTTAAATAAAGCCTTTTTATTTATTCTCTCGAAAACCCCGTCTTCTTCTTCCAACTTCACTGTTGATGTTTGTTTTTATACAGTGGAAGCACTATTTGTTCAAACAAAGCGAGAGAGTGTGTTTTTTGGTTAGAAGAAAAAGAGAGGAAAGACAATGTCAGGTCCTCAGTGCTGTTCGAACCCGCCAACATTGGACCCTGCAAGTGGAGCTGGTCATGTTGAGAAACTTGCTGGCTTCAACACTTATGTTTCTGGCTCTATTCAATCCAACCTTACTATTCTTCTTGTCTCTGATGTTTACGGTACTTATGCATAGCCTCTTCATTTTTTCTTTCCTTTATCTTTCTGCTTCGGTCTTTAATGTGAGTTTTCCCTCATTTTCGATTTGGGTTTTGTGTGAAATTTGTGAGCAACTTGTCTGTTTAGGAATCCAGCAACTTCAAGGTTCCTTTTTTTTTTTTTTTTGGATTCGTTTGCACTTTGCAGTCTTTTTGTCAATATATTATATATGGGTTCTGTATTTGATTATCGATTTAAGCTAATATTGGCTCTGAAACTAGTTCAGTAGGATGCTGGGGGTTAATATAATTTTGTACTGGTTATGGATGTTTTTCAACATATTATCTCTGGGTTTTGTGTTGTTTATGATATAAGCGTATTATATCTGTAATATAATTTTGGATTACTATACATTTACTTTCATTGAGCATTGTTTTGCAATTGCTTATCACTTTTCCATTGAGTATAGATATTGTTGTCATCAGGATCATGATAATGATTACCATCGTCTTGATCATCTGCTAATATCACTGTTCTTTTTCATGGCTTTGCAGGATATGAGGCTCCAAACTTGAGGTAAGCCTAATTCTGCTAGTGAAACTGCTTCTTTTTTCCCGATGTTTTGCCTTCATTATCTCTTCTATGAGTACTAGGAAGTCGAGTTTTTACTCTTGAAGATGTTATTTTTCGATTCTCGCACATGCATATAAATATTGAGATGTTAAAAGATGTTTATTAAGATTTCAAAAGGAATACAAAAGTTAAAAGCTAGTCACAGTGCTAGCATAAGTAAAGAGCAAAAAGAACGAACCACTAAAACACAACACTAATATAGAAAACAACTAAAGTGGAACATGTCTTAAACTTAACTAAACCACCCCAAATCAAATTTCCTTTGCCCCGCCAAGTCTAGTATAAAGCCAGCAGGTTGTCAATCTGGAAGTCTGTATAGCAAAAGAAATTCTCCACCAAGCTTATCAAGGAACCGTTCATAAATAAATGGTAATTCAGCAGGTAGGTTACGACCATCAAAAAGTGTCCTCACCCATATCAAAATCATGTACCCCAGTTACTAGCCTCATGAAAAGCTTCTTATATATGCTTCCAATGTCAATAGTCAGCATGACACACCATGAAATTACCACCTAAGAATTTGATTAATAACCTATGATTGTAACATACCAAGGAAAATTATAGTAGATGACTTATCTTGCTTCATTTTATTCAATAGCTTTATGGATTTTTATACCAAGGTGTTTTCTCCTATTAAATAATAGTTATTCTTGGCTTAAAACACGGGGTAACCTGTGATTGTAACATTTTGAAAATTACAGCCTAGCAAATTAAGATTTGGCATCCCCCTAACTAATTTTTGACACGGTTGAATTATTTGTTTGAGATTGTGATGTAATGGTTAGTCTGTCATAGGGTGGTTGTGTGAACCAATTTAATTTAATTTAATTACATAGTTTGTTCTATGTACCATCTTGAGTTGAACTGTACCAGCTTCTGGGACCTAATTTAAGTTGCTTTTGATTCTATAGAAAGCTCGCAGACAAGGTTGCAGCTGCTGGGTTCTATGTGGTGGCTCCTGACTTCTTTTATGGAGAACCCTTTGTCCGTGATAAACTTGATAGACCTTTACCTGCTTGGATAAAGGATCATGGACCAGTTAGTGGCCTTTTGACAAATAATTGAAATTGGTTATCAATTTTTATAATAAAAGACATGTTCTTCAATCTTTGATTTTTCCCTTTTTTATTCCAGTTGTATTGTATTATGGACTCTCTAATTTTCTAGACTGGCTTTAGTCCCTTTATAACTAGATGTAGGTTTGATTATGAATTTCTTCAGTTCATTCCGCTTTTGTTCACTATTACAGTAACTTTTCCTTTTGGCTATATCTATTTTACCTTGAAAAGCATCTAATGCTTGATGATGCATCACTTTTGAAGTTTTATGCCCTTATGCATTTTAATTGCTTGTTTAGGATAAAGGTTTTGAGGATGCAAAGCTCATAATTGATGCTTTGAAAAGTAAAGGAGTTTCATCAATTGGAGCTGCTGGGTTCTGTTGGGGTGGTGAGTGTTAATTTATGCTCTGTACTTAAAGTGGTTTCGTAGCAGATATTTACTATGTGTATACAAGCATGTTCTGCACTTATGACTTCAATAATAGTATCTTTTCATTTAATTCTGCGAAATCACTTTATTACTAGATGACTAAAACTAAATCTTTTGATTACCTCAGCTAAAGTTGTGGTTGAACTGGCAAAGGTTGCCCTTATCCAAGCAGCTGTGATGTTGCATCCTTCATTTGTGAATGTGGACGATATCAAGAGTAAGATTCTAGTGTCTTTTTTTTTTTCTTTTAAATATTTCGGTTATGATGTGTTCCTTTCATTAGAAATTGATTTGGACTTAATGACTTTAAGGTGATGTCCCCTAAGCTATGGGGCAGAACTTCTGGTTGAATTCTCTGTGAATGTTCTGCTTAGGTTCTTGCATTAGGATTCATTCAAAGGGTTTGTACGATTTTAGTAAAAAAAGAGTCTGTTCTTTCAGTATAAGGTGGTGTTTGTTATGGGTGCACCTGTAAAACCATGGTGATCTAGAAATTGTGATTAAATCACCAAACTTGAGAAAAATTGAATGATGTTATGTGGCAGTGATCTTAGTTCATTGAGAGTGATTAGATCATTGCCTTAGAAGGTGATTTAATTCTAATTCACAAAGGTGAAAAAAACTTCTATTCTCAAGATGAAGTGAGCTGTGAAATGACTTTTAGTCAGTATTAATTTGTGAATTAAAAACTTCCTCTCAAACTTTTAATTATTTTCAATAATGTGAATTTATGACTATCCATCAATTCACTATCAGAATATTAGGTGTCCTAAGACAATTATCAAAATTATGCAGCTGTCTCGAGAAGAGAAACTCATGGCCTTGTATGGTGATTACTTTAGTGTTTTTCCACATTATCTATATCATGAAACTATCTCTATGATATGCAAAAATTGAAGTTTTGGGTTTGGTTGCAGTTATTAGTTGATTCCTTAAGAGAGTATTTTCACCCATTATCATGCTTTTGTGTGGTGTCTTTGGTAGGGGCAAGTCTATCTTAGTAATATTTGATTATGTGTAAATTCTTGCAGGTGTGAAGGTGCCCATCGCGATATTGGGAGCTGAGATTGACAATTTGTCTCCCCCAGAACTTGTAAAACAGTTTGATGAGATATTAAAAGCGAGTGAGGTAAGAAGGCCCAATGCCTGGTGTCATACTGTCTGTTATCTTTATTGAATGAACCTAAGACTGGTGAAAAATTGCATTTTCTTTAACCTGATATCAACGTTATGTTTCTTGTTTGCTCCATTCAGTAGCCTGTCCTATGCTTATTTTGCCAGGTTCCTATTGAGATGAGGTGTCATAAGTCCCACATTTCTCATCTTTTGTACTTGTTTGTAACTTAAATACCATATTAGAGTCGCATGTGCCTTTTCTCTTATTGCCTTGCACGCCAAATAGTCATGTTTATCAAGTAGTCAAAATACTATGCCAATTACTCGATCTTTTGAGTATGGCTTTTTCCGGGTTCCCTCTTTACCTTCAACCCAAGGGGTGCAAGTGACCCTGTGTGTGGCTACATATACTCTTCACCAGAGTTCCCTTAATGTTAAATAATGTTCTGTATGGAACATGCACTCTTTTATCTTTGCTACAAAACAATATCTTTCTCTTGCAGGTTGATAGCTTTGTGAAGATATTTCCTAAATGTGCCCATGGATGGACGGTCAGATACGATGTCAATGATACAACAGCTGTGTCATGCGCTAATGAAGCTCATCAAGATATGCTGGAGTGGTTTGCAAAGTACGTTAAGTGAGAAACTTATCCGATGATGATGGTGTTAATGCGTATTATCTAGAATTCTGTTTACAATATGGTCTTGTTTCTATAGAATAAGGGTAAACTTTAATGCATTGTGCCTTAGTTGCGGTAGAATTTAGAAAAGCTTGAACAGATGTGGTGTCCATGTTGTACCATTTAGCCAATGCATTGGAATTCCTGTTTATGTGGTTCAGTATAATGGAATTTCTGTTTATGTTGTACTAAAGGGCTAATCATAAATTCAGTGTTCTATCCCATTGGTTATATGCGAGCCACTCTGCCCACCGTTGACTCCTTATCTCTTGATCAAATATGGAGATTCAATAGGATTTTGTGTCATTAGCAGCCATGATATTTCATGAATCCGCATTTCAAAGCAATGGAACACAAGTGGGGGGTTCTGTAATGGACCACTTGGCTAGCTTCTCTTTAGTCTAATGGTTGAAACTAAGATTATTGCCAAATTAAGCAACTTATTCGATGCTTGTCGCCATCTCAATATTCTGCCCTAACCCACAAGGAAAACTAGAGATTTCAAAGGAAAAAATGATAGCTACACATGGACCAATCTATAAACTTTTTCAATCACTCGGGATACAAAGGCCAAACTTCTCTTAGCTTCTGCAACTTCACTACATACAGAATAGAGAGTCTTCACATTGCTTTTGCATTAGTGAAAGAAAAAAAGATAAGCCAAGGAATGAAGGTGTGTTTATTATGTTGATTTATATATATATATCTATATATATATATATAGATATATATATATATATTATACACATAGTTAAACAAAGCTTTTTTTCACTTTTTAAGTTTTCTTAAATTGTGGTTTTAAATAACCAATAAGTGTTAAGTGAAATAGTAATATATATTACAATTTTAAAGGAAAATGCAAGTTCAACATTGTTGGAAGAGACAGTAACAAATTCTGAACATAAACCATAAAACAAATATAAAATATTATAAATATATATTTAAAGAAAAGAAAAAGCTATTAAAGATGTAAATTTGTTTTTGGATTTATGTTCCATCGGTTGAAGTTAAAATTTTCATAACTAACATGACAAATGCCTCAGATATATTTTTTTTGGACGGGACAACTGGATTTTATTATTATTAAAAAAAAAACAAACACAGTTTCCAAACAATAAAGGAAAATGAAAATGTTCAAAGCAAAATAAAAGCAACCCAACCAAAATAAATGAGCTGAATCCTTGTTTCAGATATCGCCATTGCCTCTTGAATAATAAATTTATCACCATTTTAATTCCATTTTTCCAATAGTTCTATTATTAAGGGTAAATTTTTTTTTGGTAAATAACAATACTATTAATGGCAATTATTTGATATAATATTATTTATGTAAACTAAAAATTTCACAAACATGTTTAAAATCATGACAAATCCATTATAGGATATATTTTAAAATCTAAAGAATAAATATATAGTAATACATTTAATTTCTATCGTTTCACTTTAACCTTAATTCTTTTCTTTTTGAACCAATTTAGTTTTCAACCTTCACAATTTATTTAAATTGTTATTTTTTAAATTAAAAAATTGATTGGATTGTTGAATTTTAACAATAGTGATACGAAAATTTGTAATTTTTATAAATTTTTTTAATTTTCAAACATTTTATATATTTTTTGTATTTATATAAAATACCATGAACTGTTATGCGAACTACCGCACTAGTGTCATTAAAATTTAACAATCTTAGTCAGATTTTCTCTGCAAAAAATAATAATTTGACTAAAATTTAAAGGTTGAGGGCAATCAAAATAGAATCAGTGCTAAAATGAAAAAAAGTGAACATTAGGGGACTAATTTTATTATTATAAAAAAAATAAATGGGATACTTATTATCATTCTAACCTTACTTGTAGAATTTTTACTTTCCATTGATATTTGATGATAATCCATATCATTAAATAATCAAATTTTTAAACATTTGTAGAATTATTAAAATAATAATATTATTAGATGCAGTAATTTTATTCTTTTCTCTAAAGAATTTAAAAACAATTTTATATTTTTTTCAAAATTAATTTTCATACATTTTTTTACTTTTAGTTACTGTTAAATTATAGCCCACCCATGATATTGGTGGAAAAATATATTTACAAAATGTTGTATAAAATATTACTTAGGCTTTAATTGAGATAATAAAATTGAAGATCTAGAAAATTTATTTGTCCTACGTTTAAATCTTAATATATATAGTTTTTTTAAAATTTATTCTGGTTTTAAATTATATTTTATAGATTCCATATAGAATTAGAAATAGAAAAAATTTTCTTATAATATATTCATTATTATTTTTTTAAAAATATGCTTTAAATTTTTTTCTAATTAAATTAATGCTCGATCGATCCGTGAATTCAACTCATTTAAGAATTAAAAATAGTAGATATAGATTATTTATAATCTAACAATATCTTTTTTTTAAATGATGTACTTTATAACCCATTTTATCTTCTCACCGTATGTTTTTTCATAGTAATGCCAAATCCTAGAACATCTCACATCACTTCTCAATTGCTTTTTCTTTTCTAAGTGAGTTTTTTTTTTTTTTTTTTTCCAACAACAATGTTAAGCTATGCCAAAGTCTAGGGGGCAAGGTTTAGCCCCCGCGTAGGTGAAGCCTACAATGGTGGCGTGCATGGTGCTGATGGTGAAGGTCCCCAACTTGTGTGGAAGATTTTAGCACCAACTTGCCCTCTAAGTTGCCTATAAATAACTAGGGTTGTCGAACATCACAGCTGCAAGAGTGAATCATTTTCATTGATATTAACTCGGTTAATTAACCCAAAACTTCATGGCCTTGAAAACACTTATGTTGGTTTGTCTCTTGGTTGCTGCAATGGCATTGATACCTCCAATTGCTGAAGCTCAACTAGGTGGACTCCTTAGCGGCCTCCTTGGCTTGATTAGGATCCAAGGAACTGTATTTTGCACTGTCGATGGCAACATGGGTGTAAACGGCACTGCAACCCCAGTTTTCCCTAGTAAGCTTCTACTTTTCTATCATCATATTTTCCCGAGAAAATGATTACAAATGCTGAGTTATATATATATTTGGTATAAATGTGTTTTAGATGCATTGGTGCAACTTCAGTGTGGTGGAAACGTGGTTTCGAGTTCAACAACAAATGGATCTGGCATATTCTCCATATTATTAGATCCATTGCAATTCCTTGTCCCTTCATTGATCAACAATTGCAACTTAGCCGTAAAAACTCCGCTCTCCAATTGCAACACCTCCCTTCCATCTATCGGGGGATTGTCTTCAACCTTACAAGTCATCGGAAGCACCGTTGCTGGACTCTTGAACATCACCAACATCATCCCTACCGGGTTCGGGTTTTTACGAGCATGATCAAACTCGAAAACTAGAACAAGAACATCCATTGAACTAGTGATAAATAAGGTGGTCGTTTTGAATGTTGAATGTGGCTATAGCGTCGCTCTTTGTCGTATAATTATTGTTGGCTTATAGTAGATACAAATGTGGGGTTATAACAATGTCTGTAATTCTTAATAAAACTTACATTTTGTCATGTAAGTAAAGTCCCAATGTAATCTTGCTATGTTTCGAGAAATAAATAAAGTAGTGTTTGATAATACTTATTATATTGAAAACGACAACTTTCAAGATAATTATATTAAAATTTCAATTAATAAAAAATGTTGTTAACATTTAATATTAAATTAAATTAATTTTATTTTAAAATTTAATATAAATTATCTATTTATAAATAAAAAAAAGTTATTATATTTAAATTTTATCTACAATCATAACTAATATAAAATATTATAATAAAATATTGAAAATATTCAATCAACTGAAAATTAATTTTTCAATAACCCACAATAAAAATTACTAAAAATGTTTTCTATAAAAAAATAAAAACCAACTTATTACTTATAACGTACTAGAATAAATTCAATGATTTTTATTTTATTTTATTTCGTTTAAGGTTATATTATCCTTTAAAAAATATAATTATACTTAATATTTAATTTTAAATAATATATCAAACAAATTTTATAACTTAATTCAACATTTAAATTTTCCATACTTATTTTTTCAATACTTAATTTTTAGTTTATCAAATATAACCTTAATAAAATTAAAATAAAATATTTTATTATGATAAAAAAATAAAATAATTTATGGAATCTATATATATTTATAATTACAAACAATATAATTATATTCTATATTTAATTTATATTAATATACCAATAAATTATAATGGTTATAAAATTTTGTATTTAATTTTGAAACATTTAATTCAATTTATCACCGATTAACTTGTTAAGCTCAATCTCTCCAACCCACCTTCAAATTGGCTTCCGTTTTTAGCAACAACTTCCATTCGTCCAAGGCAGTCGGTTGGTTGGCAGTATGGCGAGCAATTGCCACCCCTGTGGTTCTCATCGTCCTTACTTCCACCTCCTTTGACGATCATCGATAGTTTTTTCAACATGAAGAGGTTTGATTTGGAATAATAATTTGTGGCCTTGATTTGACCTTTATCTACTCTCGATGGGCTTGCTCTAGCAACCATCTGCCCTTTTTTGGTTGGGCTTTTCCTATCCGATGGTTCTTCTGCTGATCTATCGCTTCCAAAGGGAGGGGGTGATTATGGTTCCATCGACAAGATAGCATTTTGACGACTCTTGCCACTTGAGATTCATTATTTCTAAACTCTCAAATCCACGTTCCATAATTTGTAATCTTAGTAATTGCAACTTTTCATAAATGTGGAAACATCCTATATATACTAAAGCAAAGTTTTTATTCAAATAACAAAATTAAAATTTGCTGTACCACTTCTACTTACATGTAGTTTGAGTTATAAAAATACAAAAGAAAAAAAGCTAATACTATTGTCGGTTTTATAAGGAGTAAATCTCATTTGATTGCATTCGCCGCCAATACATTTATCGTAACCAAATCCTTTAATATGTTGATGCTGTTTTTAAAAAATAAAGTTATACACAATTATTTTTTTATGGTAAGTAAATATTCTACATATTGAATATTCCACGTATTATTAGATATGAAAAAATAATATATTATTTAAATCTCTAAAATTTTGATAAAAAAATTGATTTAGGAAAAATATTTTATTAAATATTCGACAATTTAATTCTATTTTGACTTTTACCTTTAATTATTTGTATTTTTTTTCTATACATTAACTTTAGGAGATAATAGGAGTATTTTAGATAGTATCAAAAATCAATAGGGTTGAAAATACTTTGATTTGCAATAGTTCAAAATAATTTTGTTCTATCTTCTATTGGAATAGAGAATAAGATATAAATCTTATGAGAAAGCGAAAACTAAAATAAATAAAAAGCATGCTAGTGATCTTAGTTAAGGCAATTCGGATTCACCAATCCTACATACACGAAATCTCACACAAAGAATGATTTTGTTCAACAATTTATCTAGTAGAACTATTGGCTTATGCCTAGGGGCGAAGTCAGATTTTATGGGGGAGGGGGCCAAAATTAAATTGTAATTTTTATTATAGTAAAATTGTAATTTCAACCATTTTAATAGCCTATATCTTTATAATTTTTAAAGGATTAATTTTTTTTATCATTTTTAGGGAGGGCAAAGTGCAGTTTTACCTTTATTAATTTAAAATTTTAAAAATTTTAAAGGGCCCAAATGGAAAATTATAGATTTCAGGGGGGCCTACCAGCCCCCTTGCTACGCCCCTGCTTAAGCCCAATCTACCCCTATAATGAAGAATAATTGTAGCCTCAAAGTTGAATCCAAATTGTCACAATCACTCTCTTCAAAATCTCATAATACAATCCAGAATAAGTCTCCAATAATTGCCTGAGCAAAAGGTGTTTGAACGCATGATAATCAGCTTTAAAATTTTCTTAATAAAAACACCCACAAAAAGCACACCCCTACTGTGCAATATAACATCCTATAAATAGGTTTTTGTATAATTTTATTCAACTCAGCAGTCTTCAACAAATCAATCCCACTTGAAGGAAATCTGATCAGCCTTTAGCAAAATAGTCTCCCATTTAAAGTCAATCTCAATTTGATTAGCTCCTTATCCCTTAAAAAAGCAAGATAAAATCCTATTCAAAGTTTAACTCTTTTAATTCCTTTAGTTATGTCACTGCATAAAATTTCTTTTAACTCTTTTAAATCTAGTTTCATTGTTCATAAAAACATCTCTAGCACATCCTCCACTTGCTGCTTAATATAAATAACCAATATTACTTGTATACGAGTCAAAATTGCCAACAATACAAGAGATACTTTGATTACTTTAAACATGTTGTTCTAACTTTTGTTCGAACAAGACATGGAACAATAGAAATAGGAAATCAAAGTTTCTAACAATCTCCCCTTTTAGCATTGCGACAAAACCATGCAACAAATGATTAACACACATAAACAAGGGAACTAGATTATAACTCCCCTTAAGAAAGTTCTTCATCAAGTTTCATGCTTTAAAACTCCTTCTTTCACCTTGAATCATCAAATCTTCATCATGCATAAATATGGTAAGCAACAACATAAAACAACTTGAACAAAGTATATTTGCTATCAATCTTAACCTCCCCCTTTTTGGCAAAAATGCCAAAGAGACTCTTCCTCACCATATGGTCTTCTCTAGATTATCTCATCAAAGTGCATAAACATCCAATAAAGTAACAAGGTTTAAGAATAAAACCAAGCATAACCATAACCAACTTCAAGTTTAAAAATTAAACTATGAGCAAATTAAATGCACCAAAATAGTTAACCAGCAAAAGTGTTGGATTTGGTGCTCTGGGTGTAGTATATTTGTTTGTAAACTTGTACATTTTCGAACAGATTGGTGAATAAAACAAATTCATTGATTACATTAATATACTTTATATAATTTTCAATATATGGTTTTTACACGCAAACAAAAATGGAAGAAAATATTGCTCATGGTTGTCTAATGTTTAAATCGATACTAAGCGATATTATGCGGCGGATCCTAATATAAAAAGAAAACTTGTATTAGTAGACGAACCTAAACATGCCTTTAGTTTAATCGAAACTGAGCAAATCGATTGAAAAACTAATATGTCGATTATCAAGTCTAATTGGAGAGATGCTTTATCTTGGGCATCTGAGCGGATGATTCTTAAAAGATAAAGTCATAGATGTGACTAACTAGACTGGTAGTAAATTTGACAGGACCCAAGATGAATAGATCCTGAAATCGTTTATAGATTTATCCACTTGTGACGTTCATAGTGTGACATAGCTAAATCTTGAGTGGATGACAGACTATGTATGCATGACTCATACATTTTGATGTAAGTAAAAGCTTGAGTTTGATAAAAAATGAACCGAAAGCTGGTGCGTTTGGTGTACGACTTCTATAGTATATAACATCATTCACAACAATGGAATTTATAACTGAGACATGGGTAAATTATATCCTCGCATTGGCATTTCATGGTTGATGAAAAGTAAACATGGCCACGAGTCATTCGTCTTTGTGATGAATGATTTGATTACTATTTGATAGTAGTTGACTTTTCATGAGGGAAGATGTAATGGTTACCATGAGATAGAATAGAAAGAGATTAAGGATATCTTGTGAGGGTAACACACTTATGACAAGGTCATTGGAAGAGCACTGAGTAGTTTTTTTCGTAATGGTATGTTGTTGGGGAGAGTTTAGTCACGATACAATAGTGGAAGGACTTCGTGACTAAATGAGTTTATAATTAATAGCGAAAAGTTGGAACATAATTATAAATCATTTGAGCATCAATTGCATATGTCCAATCGGTCCCTCCGCTAACTTGTTGAAATCAGAAATGAATTGCGTGTTTGAATCAAAATGAACAAAATGAATAGAAATAGAGAAATGAAAAACATTCAAAAATGATTATGGTTTTCTTCGAAATAGAGAAACAAAATCATTTGGAAATGAATGTGGTTTTCTCAAAATAGAAATGGAAATGGAAATGGAAATGAGAAATGATTCATTTGCAAATGTAGATAAATTACTTACAAATGATCGTGAGAATGAGTTTATGTTTTTGAGCTATTTTAAAGCCTGAAAATGAAAATAAATCATCCAATCATAGTGAACAAGTTGAATTGTGAAGTATTAAATATAATTTTTCAGAAATTTTACTGGGGGTAAAATCGTCATAATTTTATTGGTTGTAAAATTGAGATGAGAACATTATTTAACATAAATATATTAAATTTTATTTTGAGAAATATAAAAACAAAATCGGGTTGGATTAAATTACAAAGTACTAGGTCAAAAAGTTCAGGAAGTACTCATAATTGGACTTGATGTGAGAGAGGCCCAAAAATCCATCATGGAATATGAAGTAGACAACAACCCTAATAGGAATACTAAGGGATGTCAGTCACCCTACTCCCACTCTAAGTAGGAAGTTATTTTTTCTAGTTGAAATAAATTTCTACAATTCAACAAAGGTTCTACGTTTTCTCTTTATAACTAGATGGCATCAATAAAGCTATTTACACAACTTGAAGCTATTGTTACTCTACCAAAAAATAAAGACTTTTATTCACAACTATTAAATATATTTTTTCGAAATAACAATTTTATCAGTTTCTATTTGAGAAGAGATTTTCTTTCCACACAAAAGAAAAGAATTTCTAATTATGTGTTTTGATTCAATTGGTTTGAGCCCACACTCGAAGCAATTTGTGGTACGAGAATAGTTGAGAAGATTGTTTGGTTGAAAGCCGAGAACGACAAGGATCGTCTATCCAAAAAACACATGTACGATTCCGGTCTAGTTTTTATTGCTATAAATATCACAAATTGGTCGATTTTCAAAATTTTTATTTTCTGTTGTGCAAGAAAATCGTTTTCAAACCGGATTTTTTTCTAATAAAAAGTAGAAATAAACAACCAATTTAGCATACACATTTTTTTGCTACCATCTTCTCTCTATCACTTTTATTTTGTTCCAGTGTATATTATAACAAGGTTTCGAACATCCCTATTTGCTTAAGTTTGGTCATTCGAACATTCAATGTTTTCATTAGTCTCATCGTTGTCTCAAAATAAATCCAGCTAAATAAATGACAATAATCTAATTAAATAATGTTATTCTATTCAAAATAATAAATATCTCTTTTTATCAAAGATTTATCCTTCCAAAAATATAGCCTTAATGTCATAAATCAAGGATAATTTAAGTCAACCATAAATCAACCAATGTATAAGTAGAAATCTTTAAAAATAAAGCAAAGATCATAGTACAATTACTCCCCCTTACTCCGTTCTCCCCTCGTATGTTTGCATCAAGTTTTAATTAAGGGGACGCGGTGTTACACTTTTAACAAGAGGGTTAATATCGTGATGAATGAGATTTACATAAGTGTCTCTACCGTGATAAGTTGGCTCATAGAATCTGGGTAGGTGTGATAAGTTGTATTGTAGGCGCGAGTATGGCCATTGTCTAATACCTTCATGTTTTACGATTCTAGTATTAACAAATCTGCGCCATATGAAAAGATAGAAAGAAACTTTATTTGTGATACCTCCTATAGGGCAATTTTATTGCAAATTAGACTGGTAAATCCCGACTTGACCTTATAGGCGAATACGATATGTGTAAGACCATGTGGGTAAGGTCCCATGGCATCATTTGGTAACGCCCCAAGATGGTGAGATGGTGTAAGACCATGTGAGTGAGGCTCCATGGCATCCATCGTGTTGATCTACCGAGGCTATAAACACGAGGTCCGTTACGATTGTAAACTCGAGAATTCACTAGAAAGCTTTTGTGGCATATCATTTGGAAAAGCTTTGTGGCAAATTCTCTGGAAAACCTTTGTGACGTATCATTTGAAAAGCCTTCGTGGCGAATTCTTTGGAAAGCTGTTGTGGGAACTTGGGGTATTTGGAATGTTGGTGGTGCAAGTGTCCGCCAAACCTGGAATTTCTTAGGTTCGATATTGAAGTCATCTGGGATTCTACCACTTGAATTAAATGTTACATTCTTCAAGCAAGTCTACTTGTCTTGACTAATTTGAAAATACGATGTAACTGGTATTCTGATAATTGTTGGATTCTGTAAAGGAATTCATTAAGAGTAACATCTGTTGAGTATCATTCTGGGAGGTGTAACCAATTATTATTTGCAAAGAAATTGTGTAATGGGATTCGAAATATGGTGTGAGGTATGTGATCCACCAGTTGTGTGAAATGAGTATAAGAAGGTTAACCGTAGAGACTGACGTATGGTTATCCGCCAACCAAGAATTAGAAAAGTATCTGCCAAGGTGTTCGAAGGAAACCAAACCATTGAGTTGAGAAATTCTACAACACTGTTAAAAGGTAATAATGAGCGAGGCCCATTAAGTTCCTTTGAACTTATATAAGTGTTTTGGTAAGCATGTTTAAGAATCAAACCAGTGCGTCGGGAGGAACCAAGCCAAGGATGCGCCATGGTGGTAGACCGGAGGCAATATTATGCATACAAAGGGATATTCTTAGAAATATGTTTTTCAAATGACAATTAGAAATAATCGCTACAAATATGTTTGTTAAATCAAACATCTATATTGTAAGGTTTTATACTACCTTTGAAAGTCTGTGACAAACGATAAATGTTTTATTCAAACTTATTGTCTTAGAAAGGATTTTAAATAAATAAGAGGTACATTCAGTATGGATTTCATAAATTGTAAAATTTTGCTAAGCATGTAAGTATTGTAACATCTTATATTCGAATCTGGTAAATTGAGTCAGGTATAGAGTGTTACAGTTGTCTAAGTGCTATTCTATCAATTGTTGTAACATTGGATTGAATGTTGCTTATATTTCTCCATATTTGATCATATATCAACTAGTAACAATGAGACCTAATTTGTTTAGCCTTACCACAATAGAAACAAGCATGTTTTTTTTATTCTTAATTTTACCTACTCCAAATAAGAAATAACGACAAACAATTTAACAAAATTCATAAGAGATAAGTTCCTTACCTAATTCACAATGATTAGGTTTGAATCTTTCAACAATTGAGATCTCATTACTTTGGCTTTCATATTTTTTTAGAATGAATTTGGCATCATTTAACTCTTACTTATTTGCTTGCAAAGTTGCATCCATTTTAGCAATCATCTCATTCTTTTCCTTAATAGTTTCGTCAAGCATTGCATTAGCCTTCTTAAGATTAGCAATCACATCACATTTTTCTTTGATTGTCTCTACAACCTTCTTATTTTCACCTTTGAGTCTAACATCTTCATCCTCTAAGGCTTGATTTATTTGACATAACCGATTCCAATTATCCATCATTGACCGGTAAGCTTTCTTTAAGCTATTGAAAGGAATATCATTATCACTACCTAAATATTGTGCTTTAATCACCAAATATGGAGTAAGATAGAGTGACCTTTGTTTTTAAATTTCATTATTGCAAACCATAGTCAAGATCCCTTCAAGTATATCTAAATTCAAGATCTAATACCAATTTAAAATACTTCGATTTGTAGCAGTTTAAAATAGTTTTATTCTATCTTCTATTGGAACAAAGAATAGGAAAAAATCTTATGAGTGGAGTAAGTAAAAACTGAAACAAATAAGTATGGAAGCGATATTTGTTAGCGCGGTTTAGATTCACCAATCCTATGCCCATGGAGTTTCACTCAAAAAATGATTTTTCAATAATTTATCCGATACAACTATTGGCTTAAGCCTAATCGATCCTTACAATGATGGATGATTGCAACCCAAAAGTTGAACCCAAATTGATACAAGCACTCTCTCCAATATCTCATAATACAATCAAGAATAACTCTCCAATAAATGCCCGAGTAAAAGGTGTAAAATATATAATTCAATCTTGTTTTCGTTCCTAGCTCCTTACTCATATTGTGAGATTTTGGTTTTAAGTAATTTGATATACTAACATATAGTTATTTTATTTTTAATTAATTAATTATCCTAATAAAATATAAAGTATATATGTTTAAAAGTATTTTCTTTTATTTTATATATAATAATTGAACTTAGATAATTTGCATTTAATAACAAAGTATGATTCGCAAATCAATAAAATTTTATCAAAAATTAGTAAAGGAAATATATCACAAACTTAAATAAATCAAAATTTCAACTTTACCATTAAATTAAAGCATGATAGGCATTTTCATAAAGTATTTTATTGCAAATACAAGATAAAATCATTTTAATAAAAAATTATGAAATAACAAACTCATAAAGATAATAAAATAAAAATAATATATAGCAATTGCAAATAATAAATAAAAGTTCAATCTAAAAACAAGGGTTATTTCTTTGTTGCTATTGAGAAATGCTTTTAAAAAGTGTTGCGAAAAAATATTTTTGAAAAATTCGATTTAAAATTTAACATCATGTTTGGTTGGGTGTAATCCTATAACTATTACTTGTCTATTCGGTGGGACCAAGTTATTACTTTGTTTGGTTACGAGAGTTAGCTAATCAGCCCGTAAATGGAGACGAACGCTATTACGAGACGACCCATAATAGCCATTTCGTGACATGAGCTAAGAATAGGGATGTAATAGCCCGTTTACGACCCTAATCGGAACGGTGGTTTCGGAACCACGAATTCGAATTAAAAAGGAATAATATTTATAATATTTATTATTATTTTTCGTGTTTAATATATATGATTGAACATGTGCTAGAATTTCGTTAAGTTAATTTATAGCTAATGTGAATATTTTAAGAGAGGGGATTAAATTGCAATAGGGTGATAAAGATAACTTTTATTTTAATTGGGTGGCTAAATTAACTTGTTATTTCATTGTGAGGATCAAATTTGCAATTATACAAATTGCAATTGTAGTGGACGGCATCATGCCCCATTATGTATTTTTTTATTGATTTCTTATTAGTTAGTGGAGGATTAAACTCATAAAAAAAAGAAAACACCATTTGCATGCTCATCTTTTACCATTCATTGCCGAAACCATTAGAGAAGAAGAAGAGAATAAGCTCTCTCTTATTCGGCCATCTCAAGTCAAAAATTAGGTATGTGTGTGTTAGATTTTTTGATGATTTTTGCATTTTTGAGATGGTTATTAAGAGCTTTACATAGCCCATGTGATAATTTGTGTCATGGTTGTGGTTTTCATGAGATGCCATTGTTGCAAGCTTGAGATTTTTGTTGATTAATGGTGAAATATTAATGTTAGGTGATAGATTAGTAAGTTTTATTCTTGCATTTTTGATGAAATAGAGTAAATTAGAAATTAAGGTTAAAATAAATAGTTGATGGATTATAATGCTAAATAATTAGTTTGTATTGATGTATAAGACCCTTAGAAAGATTCGGCCCTAAAGGATGTTGGACTAATTTTGAGTAATTCATGAGTATTGCATTAGGGACTAAATTGTATATATTGTAAAAGTTAGGGATAAATTCGTAAATTTGCTAAATTATGTGTTTATGGATCAAATTGAATGGAAATGTTTTTAAATGAGCTTAATTGAAATTGTTTAGATCAAGATTCAAAGGAAAAAGGATTGGATAAAGGAAAAGCTAAGTTGAACGATTAACCGAGAAGTTTTATCCGTTGTTATTCGAGGTAAGATTTTAAGTAATTTAGTTAAGCTTATGCTTCTTATAATTGTGTGTGATAATGTGAATATAGGTAAGAATGAAATCTCATATTGCCGAATGTGATGGGGAAAAATTAGATGTAATTTATACATGGCTTGATGAGTTTTCCTTGGTATTTTGATTCGGAATTCATAGGTGAATATTTTCTTTGATTTGTTAATGTTGCATATGGTTAGAAGAAAATTAAATTATGGCATGGAGGTATTCAATTATAATTTGGTTGTATGCCTTGGATTTTGGCCGAATACAAAGTTTTACATTGAGGTATGGATTCACTTGATTATGTTTATATGTTTTGTGGTGAATTTGAATTTTTGGCAATTCATATATTGTGGAATTAAATAATTTACAGGACTATTAAACGGATCCAAATGTACGGATACATATCCGGGCACTAAGTGTGCGATACCGGTAATAAGGCACTAAGTGTGCAGAAATAATGAGTAACGACACTGAGTGTGCGAGACGTTACTGGAAAATTTTGCACTAAGTGTGCGGAAATAATGAGTAACGACACTTAGTTTGCGATACGTTACTAATTATTATTATCAAGTGTGCAGGTTTAAGGTTTGTTAAACGGTTTTAATGAATAATGCGGTTATGTTTATGGAAAGAGGTTGAATATAGCATTATATTTTTCCTATGAATGGTTAATTCGTGGAAAGGTAGGTAAATATAAGGTATGTGCGAAATATACATATGCATATATACTTGGTTCGGAGATGAGATGGTTTTTTTTTTTTAAAATGGAAATGTTGAATTTAGTAAGTAGATGGCATGAACGATGATTATTATTATATGTGTTGATGATACATGGAAATAAATATGAGATAGAACATAAATATATATATATGTATAGGTGGATTACTATGAATTCTATACTTGAATGTTCAAAACTTTGGTATTGATTTTTCATAAACGAAAATTTGATATGAAATTCTAATTGCTTAAATCTTACTAAGCTATGAAAGCTTATTCGATGTGGTTGTGTTATGTATTGTAGATTCTCCTTGAGGTGCTCATCTCGTGCTCGGGGATCACATTTGAAACTCATCACACTATCAACGACATTTTGGTATCCCTTTTTGTATATATACATACTTTAAGTATATGGCATGTATAGACTAAATCGTTTTTTTAACTAGTCAAAGTAATAGTTGAATGAATGTATTATTGCCATACAAAAATGGCTTTATCTTTAGATTTGGGTTTGGTGTCTATGCTGGATATGAGCTGGAGTGTATTTCTTTAACGACATTGTAGTCTCATTATAATAGATGCATTTGCATGAGATCATGCATAGCATGTTATGCTTATATTACAAGCAAATGTTAAATTGAATGCATATAGGATATGTTTGACATTAATCTTCTTAATGTATTAAATAAATCAATTAGTTGGTGATCGAATGAAACTAATTTTACTGTCAATATTCGGCTTTTGTCATTATCTTGGGAAATACTTAAGATTTATCCTTGGATGTTTCATGAGTGTACGGTTAAGAGTAATAAATGGTAGAATTTTGAATGTTATGCATAGTAAGTTGTGCTTATGGTTCCATGTTTACGTTTTTAAATGACTAATGCTGAAAGCAATATGGTACTATTAGTAATGACATGAATAGAGTGGAGATCATCATAGTAAATTACTTATTGGGTCAAAGGATGAAATCATAGGTTAGGAAATTGGAAATGACATATTCTGTTAGGGTCGCAATTGCTCATGTGTATTAAGCTCATTTAATAAGTTTCAGCAATAGGAGAAATAAATGGTATTTTAATTCAGTTAATTCTTATAATTGAATTGGGGTATACTTAGTTTTGATGAATTCATTTGATTTATATGATTATGGTTGAGTAAGGATGTCACTATGAACTTATGCATATTCGGTAATGTGGTATAAATTACCAAATGAATAATCCCTTTGGTCGTTTGTTGCAATTGTTTATTTGGGATTTGGCTAAAGAGGATTAAGATATGTATGATATTGATTAAGTACACTTCATAATAAAAACGAAATTGTTAATGATGTACTCGGTTGTGACTATGTGAGTCGTAAATGTTTGTGGTGACTAGTGTTTGGTTCTGTAATACCCGTAACCCTAATCCGTCGATGGATATGGGTTAGGGGTGTTACAAGGGATCCCATTCTGGATAGAATGAAAATGAAATCAATGCTGGACCAAAATATCCCCTCTTTATCTCGTTCGCTCGCTCGCTTTCCTCAATTACTTTCCCGAAATTGAAACTTGCGTTTGAAATCAACGACTTGCAAAGGCTCTGTTTGCTTGCTTCCAATTGTTCATTCTGATTGAAAGGTAAGTTATGTTAAAAATTTCATATTATTTGTTCCATATCTTTATCTCTCTTTGAAAGATTTTATTTTATTTTTTTAGGATTTTTTTCCCCTTAATTTGGCTTAATTTGGGTATGATCTTTTTTTTTTCTAGATTAACAAAGAAATGTAAAGATTTAAAAAATAAATTTTCCTTTTTATGGTCTTTCTTTTTCCCTCGACTACTACTCTACCAATGTTTTTCTTGTTTCCCAAATGAACCATAACATTTGTAGAAATAAAAAAAATTGCTTTTATCAAGTCTTTTTCTTTTTGTTTTCCCCTAAGTTTCCATTAATTCGGCAATGTTGTTTTTTTCCCAAAATAAAAAAAAATTCAAGATTTCCAGAAAAAAGGTTGATTTGTTTCAGGATTTATTTTTTGTCTTCTACTGAATTTTCCTTATATGTTTTCGAATTTGATAATTTAAATATGGTTTTAGTTTGTTGTTTACTTCCCTTCAACGGTTGCTTCATCTTTTTTTTTTTGTATGATTTCTTAATCTGTAAAAATTTCGCAACTGGTTTATTGCTTATTCTAGAATTATATTAATTTGTCATTTTATTTTTATTCTGCAAATAAGCAATCTGGAAGTCTATGATTTCTACTAGTTGTTTTTCAGAAAAACTTGTCTTTCGAATGTAAATTGAGAAACTGGATTTGGGTATTTGCAATTTTATTTTGATATGGTTAAATTTGTCTTTTGTTCAATGTATTGGTTTGATTATTTGGCTATAATTTAGATTTAGCAGAATTTTAAATGGTTATTTTGATTTAGCAGAAGTTAATTTCCAAAACTTTCACATGCTAATCAAATGACTGTAAATTAAATTTAGCAGAAGTTTGATATGGTTAAAATGATTGTAAATATAATGAGATAATGGATTGCTTGATATGAATTTAAAATTTAGTAGAAGTTATTGGTTTGATTGTTTAGTTGTAATTTGCATTTCTGTAATTGCTTTAACTGATTGCTTAGGTGCCAATTTGTTTTGTGTTCAATTGTTGCCAATGTTATAAACTAGAAATGAACTGATTGCCAAATATGTCATATTGTTGGTGTTCAATTGTCTGCAATTGGTCTGTAAGACTGACTTAATTACAACTGTAAATTGGTGTTCATTGAATGAAGATGGAAATGAACTGAAAGTGCTAAATTTAATATGATCGACATTACATGTTGGGAAATGAAAATGAAAATGTAGTTGGACCTGCATAACTTCATTTCCAAACATTTTAACATGCATATTACAGAAGTAAAAAAATGAACTGATTACCGTCAATTGAAACTTTGCTTGCTAATTGAAAATTTTAGAATTGTTTAGGTCCGGCTAACTTTATTTTGCATACTGTTTTTATGCTTATAATTCCATAATGTTTTCTTAATGTTTCAAACTTCTTTATTCATAATTAAAATATACTGCATCAATTTATGTTACAATAATTTGCCTTTAATAGTACAAAGTGAGAGACAAAAAAGAATTGGTCTTGCATTACAAGTATGGTTGCAAATGTGCACAGTTGCGAGTTGATTTTTAGTTATGTTGGGTGTTGTCTTTAGCCTACATACTTATAGACCAATGATTAGATCATATATTTTATATTTTTATGCACAACGAGATTGTGTGAAAAGATCTTGTACATGCTCGTGACGAGACCTGTATTGAACAAGTTAGGATGAATAGATTTACATTAAAAAAAAACTATGTGAGATGTTACAAACTTTAGGAGGACTGAACTCGTTAAGGAACATGCTTGTTGATGAGCAAGTGACAATGTTCTTGCATATCATTTCCCATCACTTTAAAAATCGAGTTATCAAACATCACTTTAATAGATCTGGGGAAACTGTTAGCAGATCATTTCACAATGTTTTAAACGTTGTCATATGCTTACCAGAGACAAAGCCAATTACAGCTAATTCCACAGACCTAAGGTGGAAATGGTTCAAGATATTGGAGTGGATTCCATATATAGCTTGTACATAATTCACTTAATTTAGATTTAAATATAGTATCCTAACTTGAAAATTTTAAACCATTTTTGTAAATTGCTTAGGTGCTTTAGATGGGACCCACATTAAGATAAGGGTTCCAAAAGTTGATAAACCTAGATATCGAACGCGAAAAAGTGACATATAAGCAAATATGTTAGGTGTTTGTACACCTGATATGCAATTTGTTTATGTTCTTCCTGGTTGGGAAGGTTTTGTTGCTGATGAATGAGTTCTTCGAGATGCCATTAATAGGAGACATAGACTAAAAGTTCCTCATGGTAAAGTGCAGAATTGGAGGAATTTGAATTAATTTTTAAGATCATACTTTTTCGCGAAAGTTATTCATGATAAATAGTTTTTTTTTTTGTTGTTATTATTTAGATGTTGGTTACACAAATTGTTATGGCTTTCTTGTGCCTTTTAGGGGACAAAGATATCATTTGAATGAATGGCGCTAGGGTCACCGACCAAGTACTCCAAAATAATTTTTCAATATGAAACATGCTTCAACGTGCAATGTTATTGAAAGATGCTTTGGGTTATTAAAACTTAGATGGAGAATACTTAAGAGTCCATCATTTTATCCTGTGAAGTTGCACAATAGATTCATTATTGCATGTTGTTTGCTCCATAAGTTTATTCTAATCTATATGAGTCTTGATCCTATTGAAGCGGAGTTAGGAGAAGGATTTCCTAATAATGTGATAGGGAATGATGAACCGAATATTGTAAATATTCATCCATCAGATGTATTGGCTATTGGGAGGATGGAAATAGTCAATCAAATGTTTTAGAAATGACAAGCATCTAGAAATTAGTTAGGTTTACTAAAACATATAAGGTTAATTTATTTATATTATTTCATGTATCTATTTTACGAAACTTTGTTGTTGTTTGCATTGTCTTTATATATTGTATTGGATTTGTTGAATTACATTTTAAATTTATTTTTTCTAATTCATCATGTGTTATAATTTTATAAAACGTCTACCTTCTAATTCATAATATCAAACCTAATTTTAATTTGTATTTTTTCTTAAGATAATTATGTTAGGCTTTTCACAACCAATTACAACTTCTTCTTAAAATTCTTGAGGAACCAAAAGAAAACGGGTTTTAGAAGAATATGTTGCGTTGGTTGCCTGTATGGTCGACTTGCATAATGTTGAACTTTTAATGTAGATACAAGATTCAAGGTCGATTATTTAAATGATTTGGAAAGAATGTTAGAAAAAGTTCTACCTCATGCTACGCTGAAGGCTAGACTTAATCTTGAATCAAGGATTAGGATATTGAAAAAAATAGGCAATCCATTTACGGCATGCTTAGAGGAAAAGAAAAAAAAGGCTTTGGTTGGGACAAGCATATGTATAGATGGTTGTTGCTGAAGATGTTGTCTGGAACTCATATATATGTGTAATAATTATTTCTTGTCTTTATTATCTTGTTTTAACCAAACTTATATCTAATGTGGATTCCTTCTTTTTAATAGATTCGTAAAGAAGCTTGTCAATTCAGACATGGTAGTTTCCCATATTATAACCAACTTACTTCCATATAAGCCAAAGATTGAGTCACTAGGAAAAATGCTCAAACAACTGTTCATATTGTTGAAGAAATAGATGCTGAGGATGTAGCTACTTTAAAGAATCCTAAAGAAGAAAACAATGACCATGATGCAAAGCTGATGTTTCCTTGGATGACATGGATGTCTTAGCTACACAATCGCAACTATCGAAGCCAAACCAAGATGATTCCATATTTTCAAAGAAGAATTTTAATGTAAGTGAACAACTTTCTTGTACTTCACTTATTGATGTCGCCACATTATTGGAGGAAAACATGTAACAGCCCGTTTTCAGTGAAGTTGGAACAGTGGTTTCAGGACAACAAATTCGAGTCATAAAGAAAATTTATTTTAATATTATTGCATGGACTGCATTATGATAGGAAAGACGTATGAAATTTTTGATAAGAAAATTTTATCGATTTCATGTTTAATTATGGAAAGGACCAAATTGCATAAAATGAAAAAGTTGAATTCTAGTAGCTATAAGGATTAATTAGCTATGAAATTTAAAACTTGAGGTCCTTATATGGAATTAGACCATTAAATGGAGTTAGTAGATATTTTTGATTAATCATCCATGAAAAATTAGAAAAAGAAAATGACTAAATTGGAATGTTGAAAAATTAATGGATGATAATAAAATTAAATAGAAAATATCACCTTATTTTTATCATCTTCCCCAAATTAAAACATGGAAACCCTAGGAAAGATAAAAATGTTCAAGCAAACTTTCTTGGCTTGATTAGGTATGTTTTCTTTTCCCGTTCTTAGTAATTTTTATATTTTCGAGTTCGGAATAGCTTAATTTATCTATTTTGGGATTAATTTGTATCAAAGTATAGAAATTTTTCCATAGAAGTAAATGCTGAAATTTTGAAATTTATGGTAGAAAATGAAAGGTTGTTGATAGATAAACAACTTTTACAAAGAGAAGTTTGATGAAATTATGTTTTAGGGACTAAATTGAAAAATGGTAAAACCTATGGAAAAATTTTGATTTTTGTGAAATTCATGGGCTGTTATTAAAACATGTAAAAATCAGTTAGGCTTGGAATAAGGATTAAATTGCATGAATTTTATTTTCCGAGCCTAGGGACAAAATTGTCATTTATGAAAAGTATAGGGGCAAAATGGTAATTTTTCTTGGAAGTGAATTGAGTTCAATTGAGTATGAAATGGATTAAATTGACGTTAAACTTATTTATATAGATCCAAAAAGACCAATAAAGAGTTAGATCGAGGAAAAGAAAAGGTGACGGAGTAGTAGATTATCATACACGAACAAATGTCGAGATAAGTTCAAGTAACTTAATTATGTGTATTAATATGTTTAAATTTAATGTTGTATTTGTGTGAATTACATAATTTTTAATGTATGACATTAATCACATGTCCGATAATATCCGAAAAATGTTAAGTTCCGTTTGAATAACGAAATTTGATGGATACAAGATTTCCCGTATTAAATGTGTTCCTGCATATGTTGCGGACGACTATAGCTTGGACGAGCAATCCTGTTATAAGCCCTATCGAGCGTCCTATTATATAGTTCCTGTGAGCATCCTGATCAGTAATGATCCTGCATGTGTTGCGCACTACCGCAACTGTAACACCCCAAACCCAGCCTAGACGTTAAGCCCGAATCTGGTGTGTCACATGGAAGTTTTTTTTTCCCAACCATATTTGAGATTGTTAAAAACTTGTTTGAGAATTACAGCCTCTTTGTTAAAACCCAAAACACTTAAGCAATTGTTATTTACTTGAAAATGTAATTATCTTTAAAAACCTTTTTGGTTGTGAAAATATATTTGAAATAAACAATTTACGAAAATGGGACGTTTGGGAATAGAGTTGCAGAAGCATTTTGAAAGAAAATCCGAGGCCTGATTACAACATTTAACCCAAAATAGTAGAGTAATAAAATAAACAAGAAAGAAGTCTGAAGTCCAAATAAACCATTTCTGAAGTATGGTCTCTATGAGTCATCCAAGGCCCAAGTCCACGTCACTGAGCATTACCTGAAAAGGCTAAGAGAAAGGGGGTGAGTTACAAGAACTCAGTGTGTAATCCCCTTACCATCATCCACTGGGTCGGAACACACATAGCAATATTTTGGGCCTAAGCCCATTTACAATTATAACATAATAACATGTATATAATATGCATATGATATGCAAATCCCAAACCAAACCTAATTTCCATCCGCTACACACCACCCGTACCAACCAGCACACCTGTGGGGATCAAGTCAACCCACCCCGCCAAGACACCAATCGCAGGCATAAAGCCATTTAAAATGTTTGTGGCAGAGCCACCGAACTAGATTGTGATAAAGTCACCGAACTAGATTGTGACAGAGTCACCGAACTAGATTGTGGCAGAGCCACCGAACTGGATTGTGACAGAGTCACCGAACTAGATTGTGGCAGAGCCACTAGCACTTCTCTTCAATTTTATCCCAAACCATGCAATCATGTATGCATATACAAAGCATAACAATATTCATAGAATAATTTCATCATAAGGCCCATAATACAAGTTGACCCATTAAGCAATCTAGCAATTTGTCCCATTAATCAATCTTAACAATTTGGCCCATTAAGCGATCTAGCAAATTTTGGCCCATTAATCGATCTAGCAAATTTTGGCCCATTAATCGATCTACCAAATTTTGGCCCATTAATCGATCTAGCAAATTTTGGCCCATTAATCACATGAGGCCTTTTTTTTTTCAAATTTCACACTTGGCCAATTTATCAAAATAATTCATATGGCCCAAAATATCACTTTTTAACAAAATAACCCATTAAGGGCAAATCCGTAATTCCCATAACCTTAATACAGGTTTCATGCATTTACACAAAAAGTGTTATTATACCGTAATTTCCGATATTACAAATTTTACGATTTATTCTAATGCTTACGGTATAATATCTAACCCATGAGATAAGTGTGAAATTACACACTTTGGCCTATATCACAAATATCAAACTGCCCATATATCAAATATTACATTTGGCCCATAAAAGGGTATTTTCGTAATTCAATCCATAGGGACATTTCGTAATTTGGCCCATTAGGGGCATTTTCATAATTCGGCCCATAAGGGCATTTTCATAATTCGGTAATCGTACCCACTAAGGGTAATTTGGTAATTTACTCTCCAAGGAAAATTCAAAAATTTTACCCACCAAGGGTATTTCGATAATTTTGCAACCCAGGGATATTTCAGTAATTTACCCTCTAAGGGTATTTTGGTAATTTTGCAACCCAGGGATATTTCGGTAATTTACCCTCCAAGGGTATTTCAGTAATTTCGCAACCCAGGAAATTTCGGTAATTTACCCTCTAAGGGTATTTCAGTAATTTTGCAACCCAGGGGTTTTTCGGTAATTGCACAACCCAGGGGTATTTCAGTAATTTGCCCTCTAAGGGTAATTCAGTAGTTTTACCCACCAAGGGTAATTCGGTAATTTACCTTCCAAGGGTAAATTCGGTAGTTTTACCCACCAAGGGTAATTCGATAATTTAACTTTCAAGGGTAAATTCGGTAGTTTTACCCACCAAGGGTAATTCGGTAATTTACCCTCCAAGGGTAATTTCGGTGATTTCATATTCAATGGTGTTTCCGAAGGCCTACTATCGCCTCGAGTGGCACAGAATTCTATTTGGGTCTCTTCGGAACTATTGGGTCAAAAATCCATTTTAGGCCCAAATGGGGTAATTTCGCAATTCTGGACTTAACTACTAATTTGGGCATAAAAATTTAAAACTGTCCGTCTGCGTCATACTGACTAAATTGATTATAACTCGAGTTAGGAAACTCAAAATTTAGATCCGTAAAATTTTCTAGAAACTAGACTCATATATCTTCTTACTGTAATTTGTCCAGAATTTTGGACCTAGCCATTTAGTACAGTTTATTCCTTAAAGTTTCCCTTGTTTCACTGTCCAATGATTCTGACCTCTCTTACCTTAATTTCAAATATCTCACTGTACGGTTTTCATATACTATTCCAACTTGTTTCTCTTGAAAATAGGCTCACTAAGGAATCATACGCACGCCCGAGTGATTATGGATGCCGGTTTTTAGTTTTCTCCGGTATTTCGGCCGATTAACAGCATATTTCATACATATATTCAGAGAAGTGTGAGATTACACACCATTTTAGATATGTATATGGAAGGATATGAGATTACACACCTTATTCGGAATCCGTAACACGATGCTCACCGCGGCACCTAAAGGTACAATCGGTCAACAATTAGTCCAAAGCCTAATTTACAACTTCAACCAAGTATTGCGATTGATTAACAATCTATATCACTTACCAACAATCCGAGTCTCTTCTTACGAGAGATGGGTGTTCGATTGGCCCTCTAATAAAGTACTTCGAGACTCTACTTACCAACCCTCTTCCGAAAGCCAAAGACTAGAAAGATGACGAGAGTGTAAGCTAACACTCTACCGATTCAGTCCACACCAAGAGAACCAAGAGGATGGAAGTAGCAAGGAATAGATTCGGCCTTGGTCAAAAGAACAGGGTGACTAATTGATTTTAGAAGAGGGAGTAAAAGAGAAACAAGAAGAAAATGAAAGAAGAGGAAGAATACTTTCTTGCACCACCGAAAACTCGAGAAGGCAAAGAAGCTTCGGCAACCACAAGAACCAAACTTCGATTATGAGATGAACTTGATGTTTCAGTTATGGTGTAGAATAGAGATTGTTTGAAAAGAAAAGAGTAGAAGTTAATAGGCAAATTGAAGTTTCGGCAAAGAGGAAATACAATCAAAAGAACCAAAAATATTTTTGAAAGGAAAAATGACCAAAAGCTAAAATTGCTTAAACACCCCTCTTCATAGCCGAATATCATCCCCCCCATGCACTTCTCATTTCATTCATCTTTCTTTTTTTTTTAACCTAACTCCTCCACTACCTCTCATCCATGATTCACTCCCTAAAATGCTCCATAATTCACTCTCCATCATTCCTTTCTTTCTCCCATAATTACTCCCTCACCTACTCCACTAATCAATCATCCCATCATTATGTTTTTTCTTTATTTCTTTTTCTTTTCTTTTTCCTTATTTTCCTCCTTACCATACCTTTCCATAATTTAATAAGTCCACCTTACCTAAAATCCCTTATTTTCCTCCTTACCATACCTTTCCACAATTTAATAAGTCCACCTTACCATAATTTAAAAGTCCAATTTTGCCTTATTTACAAGTTTGGCCGAAATTTAGGGAAATAGTACAAAAATAATAGTCAAAATTTGCACACAATGGGATTTGAACCTCTTCCCTCAAGGTACTTCACTTGATGCCATAACCTCCTTGCCATATGCTCATTTATGCTAGCAATTTACTCTTTTATTTCCATAAGCCTTGATGCCACTTACTATCTATCCTTAATAGGTTTAAACACAAACTTTTACTAAGGCCTAACTTGAACTCGAACCTTCATAGAACCCCGTAACTTTCTAAAATCATCTTCTTAATAAGTCCAACTTGAAATAATGCCATTCTCTTGTTTCTCAAAAATTTTAAACACTCCTACGCCCAAGGCCCAATGGGCCTAATCCTACTAGGCCCAATTTAGAGATGTTACAGCAACTCTTTGTGAGCGTCCTGTTACATGATTCGATCGGTTGTGGTCCAGCATTTATTGCGAACACAAACGCAGCTCTTCGTAAACGTCCTAATATAGATTCTTATGAGCTTCTTGACATGGCTCGCCTGAACTCCCTGTTATGCTATCCAGAGCTCCCTGTTAATAACTCTTCGGAGTTACCTGTTAAGCTCAAAGAGCTTCCTATTCTAAACTCTTAGGAGTTTCATGTTTAGCCCGGATAAGCATCCTATTACATGGCTCATCTGAGCATCCTGATATATGGCTCGAGAGTGTGCTTCCTAATTATGTACCATTATGGGTACCCCTGAACATGAGTTGACGGGTCATTGATTTGTATACCTCGAGTATACTATCTAGGTATCCATCGATATTTCAATGATTCAACGGATAAAACTTCTATTAAAAGAAAACATGAGATTAACATGATTATATAATGGCATGTATAGCTAAACTCATACTTTCTACGTTCAATCCAAGAATCAGCTAAACCTGGCTCTGATACCAATAAATGTAACACCCCTAACCCGTATTCGTCGCCAGAACAGGGTTACGGAATATTACTAGAGTTTTCAGAACAATTACATATAATTCATGTTTATTACTATTCATATTCCAAGATTATTCATATTGTCCCTTAAATGGACCCTCAAGGCCCAGTATGAGTATTAGGATCGAGTCGGGACTAAATTAGGAAGTTATAAAATTTTTCACAAAATTTCAAAAAAATTTCCAAGATGCAGGGCACACGCCCGTGTGATCATATGACACACCCGTGTCACAGGCCATGTCCGACCCCGTGTAACTCTCTGACTTGTACAACACGGCCAGCCAACGTCCGTGTGCTAGGTCTTGTGATTAATTAATTTTTTAAAAAATTAGGTGCAGGTTTTGACACGGCCAAGACACACGTCCGTGTTTTGGACCGTGTAGCACACACAGCTGAGACACACGCCCGTGTCTCTACCCGTGTGCTCAATTCTGAGTATTCTGTTTCTCGAATTTAAGATGCAGGGGACACACGGCTTAAACACAAACCCATGTACAGGCAATTTGTCACACACGGTCTAGACACATGCCTATGTGGACAAAATAAAGTCATTTCTAGCTTCATTTCTCACCCAAAGTTTTACCAATATCCTACACCAAAACTTACATCCAAATACCAACCAATCCAAGCAAATTCTAACATCTAGTATGATATGTTATTGCATATATATAATTATGTTTATAATCTTACTTTAGTTTAACCTAAACATTAAACATCACTTGATCATTTATACTTAACATATATGTCTTTATCATGATATAATGCCTTATAAGTACATCAAAAAACCATTACTAGCCATTCTAATGGCTAAATTACAAACAACATATTCAAGCCAACAATGGCCAAGTTAGCTTATACATGCCATTATACCAAAATAAATTTACTATTTATACCAAAATAAGATTGTGGATGACCAAAATAAGATTGTGGATAGTGTGATGATGCTCCAACCATTCACCAACCTTCGCGAGCTTCTGAGGAATATAAAACAAAGAAAAGTAAACCTAGTAAGCATATTATGCTTAGTAAGTTCGTATAACTGGAATTAAACTTACCAATCTCATTTATTAAAATTAAGCATATAATAATTTATTTCCATCAAGTTGGTAAAATTGCCTAAACACATGCAATCAATCAAACATGTTAGTCACAAAATTCTCATATATATAAAGTAAACATAGATGAGCTCATCATGCTATATTCTTTCAAGACATTATTCATTTCATCTCATAATTCTCATATCATATCAAGTATTTTGTCAATTGAATCATTGAAATTCCGATGGATACTCAAATAATACACTCAAGGCATACAATTCAATAACCCGTCAATTCATATTCAGGTGTACCCATTAAGGCACTTAATCAAAAAGCACACCCTCGAGCCACATATCATATAACATGATTACTTGTCCAAGCTAAATCCTGTTTCCAACATATGCTCATAAGAGTTTAATCAAGATTACCTGTCTAGGCTAAATCCTATCTTAATATATGCTCAAGAGGGCTTATATCAAGATTACTAGTCCAAGCTAAATCCTTTCTATAATGAGGTCAATAGGATTATTCGTCCGAGCTAAATCCCGTTAGCAACAAATGCATGTCCTCATTCAATAAGGGAAATCACATTTATCCATCGAAATCCAACATTCAAAAGGAACTTAACCTTTTTCAAACAATTTCAAGCATGTATTCATTTCTTATATTGTAACATTCCAATAATTCACATAAATATAAATCACATTCTATACAAAATATAACATTCAATTCAACATATTTACGTGCTCAATTAAGTTACACGAACTTACCTCGACACTTGTTAGCATATAAACATCTACTAATCCAAAACTTTCTCCTTTTCTCGATCTAACTTTGAATTTGAGTTATCCGGATCTATATAAATAAATTTAACCATCAATTTATCACATTTCATATTCCATTGGACTCAATTTACATCTTAGGGAAAATTACCATTTTGCCCCTAAACTTTCCATAAATTCCAATTTTGTCCTTAGGCTCGGAAAATGAAATTCATGCAATTTACTCCCTATTCCAAGCCTAACCAAAATTTCAATATACAATTTACAGCACATATATTCCATAAAATTCAAAATTTTCCTCAATTTTCACAACTTTACAATTTAATCCCTAAATCATGTTTTAATAAAAAATCACTTTGTAAAAGTTGTTTATTTATAAACAACCTTTCATTTTCTACCATAGATTTCTAATTTTCAGCATATTCATCCATGACATAATTTCTATAATTTGATAACTTTTCAAATTAATTCCCCAAATAGATAGATTAAACTATCCCGGTTTCAAAAATATCAAAATTACTAAAAACAGGACAAGAAAACTTACTCAATTAAGCTTGATTAGTTTCTTCTCTTTCTCCTAGGGTTTCCATGCAAATTTTGGGGAAGAAGATGATATATAATGATATTAATTTTATTTTAATTATTTATCATCTTTTAATTATTTCTATTTCCAATTTAATCATTGATCTTTTCTAATTTTTCCATGGATGAATCATAAAAAATATCTACTAACTTTTGATTAATGGTCTAATTACCATATAAAGACCTCAACTTTAAATTCCATAGCTATTTGATCCTTCTAGCTACTAGAATTCAACTTTTGCATTTTATGTGATTTGGTCCTTCCCGTGATTAAACACTAAATTGATAAAATATTCTTATCAGAATTTTCATAGGACATTCCTATCTAAATGCAAATCATGCAAAAATATAAAAATAATTTTTCTTTTCGGTTCAAATTTGTGGTCCCAAAACCACTATTTCGGTTTCACTGAAATTGAGCTATTACAACTAACTTGTTTGATGAGAACTTATGTTTAGGTAATTGATCAAAAATGTTTGGATGTATGTTATACATGTTCAATTAAATGATCATGATTGGTAAAATAAATTCTTATTATACGAATTTACTAAGTATAAAATGATTACTAGGTTTTTTTTCCTCTGTTTTATAGTACTCGGAAGCTTGTAAAGGTTGGAGATTGGTCGGAGCATCATCACACTATCCTCCAGATTATTTGGTATAAATAGGAAACTTACTTTAGTATAATGGCATGTATAGGCTAATGGTATTAAGTGAGGGTATGTAAATGTTTTGGTAGTATGTAGCCATTGGAATGGCTATTGATTATATATTTAATATATTTATGCATGAAGTTATATTATGCTTGGTATGTGAGTATGCATGGATTAGCAACTTAGATATAATCACACTTGGGTAAGTATATAATTTTAATGTAAAGATGATACTTGAAAGCCTGGGTAAATGTATCATGCATAAAACTTGATCATTAGATTGATATATATGCCTTGAATTGGTTGGTGAACATATTGAAGTGTTGATGTAGGTGCAAGGTGAAAAGGGTGAGAAATAAGGATTGGAAAATGTTCTTATTTTGTCCACACGGGTAGACACACAGGCATATGTCTCAACCGTGTGTGACACACGGCCATGCACACGGACGTGTGGTTTGCCCGTGTGTCCACTGCATCTTAAAATTAGAGAAACAAAATGCTAAGAATTGAGCATACGGGCGTGTGTCTCAACCGTGTCAGACACATGGCCCAGCACATGGGCGTGTCTTGGTTGTGTAATCCCTGTACCTAATTTTTGAAAATTAAATTGTCCACACGGTCTAGCACACGGGCGTGTGGCTGACCGTGTGACCCAAGTCAGAGTGTAACAGTCTGGTTTAGACCCTAATCGGAATAGTGGTTTCGGGACCACAGATTCAAGTCAGAAAAATATTTTAATATTATTTTCTATGTTTGCAGTATGTGATTTGGCATGTGTGAAAGTTTCGTAATTTAATTTATCTGATTGTGTATTTAATTTGATATAAGGATTTAATTGTATAAAATGAGAAATTAGCATACCATGTGTTAAAAGTATCTATGTGCTAAGTCTTTATTAATGTGATGGCCTTATGAAGTAATTAAACCATTATGTATGATAATGGACAAAAATGACCTTAATGTATATAAGTTTTATATGTTAACTAAAAGGTCAATTTAGTAAATAATCTAATATTATGAAATAAATAAAACAAATGAAAATGCTAGTGGAATGTTCATCCATTCTAGCCGAATTTGAAAGAAAAAAAGAAGAAGAAAAGAAGCAAAATAGGGTTCTACCATTACAATTCTTGATTAAGGTATGTTAGTTGTTCTGTTTTTGATAATTTCTACGTTTTTGTAATTGTTGCTTCTAGTATTACAACACCCATGCCTTAATTTTGGAATTTGATAAAGAATTTGAAATATGCCATTGATGAATGTTTGAGCTTTGTGATGTTAGTTGTTGAAATATGAAATATATGTGTTAGATTAACATGTTTTGTCTTTGGATTTTTGGTGAATTTGAGTAATTTGGACTAAATTGTGAAAATAATATTTTGAGGGACTAAAATGTGAAATAAATGAAATGTATGGACTTGTATGATCATGTTGAAAATTCGACTAAGCATGGGTACAAGAGAATTATGTGTATTTTGTGATTTTGAGAAGTAGGGACTTAAATGTCAAAATGCAAAAATGTGAGGGCTAATTTGTAAATTGCCCTAAATGTGTGATCTTGGATTGAATTGAATGATTTGGAGAATAAAAGAGTTAAATTTGAATATGTATAGATCAAGAACCAAAGAAAACGAATTTAGACCGAGGAAAGTCGAAAGTGATCGAGTAGTCGAATATGTTCGTTTATCTTGAATAGAGGTAAGTCTATATACAAATAAATGTATTTAAGTTTATTTATACATGTTCATATATTATTGAATTATGATGAATGGCTTTAGAAAATATACATGAGAAAACCGAGAAAGTATCGACAATGTGTCAATGTCCGAAAAGCCCCGTACGAACCTTAGGAATAGATAGGATTTATATGTCATGACATAGGGTTCTGATATGTGATATCGTGTAAGACCACGTCTGGACGTTGGCATCGATTTGAGATTTACGTGTAAGACCATGTCTGGGACATTGGCATCGTATTTGATTCGTGTAAGACCCTGTCTGGGACAATGGCATCGATATTTGATTACATGTAAGACCACGTCTGGGATGTTGGCATTATATGATTATACCGAGCATTCCGAGTATCCTATTTGATTTCGAATGGTTCAACGGGTAATTTCGAGAAATGAAAGATTATGTGAAATTTGTAACCGTTTCAGGTACGTATTGTAACACCCCAAACCCGGCCCATGCGTTACGAGCGGATTTGGCATGTCACACAAGCAAAATATGTTAAACCCTTTTTATTCGTACTAAAATATTACTTTGTTAAAATCAAGAAAACAAGTTGGATTTGATAAAATACTACTAACCTCAAAGATTTGATTGATAATGAACTAATGATCTTACAAAACCGTGACTTTTGAAAACATTGATGAGAATTTGAGAAAAATTTCCGAGTTAAAATATTTATGCAAGTTTATTTTGAAAATCCATTTGTTAACCGATTTTGGAAACCATTATATGAGTTTTCAGAAAATTCCCTCTTTAAACAATTTAAGAAAAATAATAAAAACATCCCAACCATAAAGCAAAATAAAAAAAATAGTCCAGAGGCCTTATTACAACATTTAACCCAAAATAGTAAAGTAATAAAATAAACGAGAAAGAAGTCTAAAGTCCAAATAAATCATTCTGAAGTATGGCCTCCATCGAGTCATCTATGGCCCAAGTCCACGTCATTAAGCATTACCTGAAAGGGTTAAGAGAAAGGGGGGTGAGTTACAAGAACTCAGTGTGTAACCCACTTACCATAGTCCACTGGGCCAATATCTCATTAAGCAATTATTTGGGTCTAAGCCCATTAATAATAACATATAATATGCAAGTGATATGCAATTCCCAACCCAACCTAATTTCCATCCGCTACACACCACCCGTACCAACCAGCACACCTGTGGGGAGCTTTAGTCACCCACCCCGCCAACACACCAAACTGGGCATTAAGCCATAAATCAAACTGGGCATTTAGCCATATTTCAAACTGGGCATTAAGCCATATTTCAAACTGGGCATTTAGCCATATTTCAAACTGGGCATTAAGCCATTTATCAATTTGTGGACAAGCCACCAGTATTTTGTAGCAAAGCTACCAGAACTTCTCTTCATCAAAATCCCAACCCATGCAAATCATGTACATATAGTATGCATTTTCATTTGGCCGATTTGTCACATATCAATATGGCCCATTTATCAAATAACACATTTGGCCCATTTGTTACATATCAATATGGCCCATTTATCAAATAACACATTTGGCCCATTTATCAAATAACACATTTGGCCCATTCATCACATATCAATATGGCCCATTTATCAAATAACACATTTGGCCCATATATCAAATATCACTTTTGGCCCATATATTAAATTATCAAATTGGCCTATTTATGCATTTTCGTATTTCGGCCCATTAAGGGCATTTTCGTAATTTGGCCCATTAGAGGCATTTTCGTAAATCAACACTTTAAAGGCATTTAAACAATTCGGCCCCTTAAGGTATTCTGATAAAAACGACCTATTGAGGGTATATTCATAATTCGGAAAATTTACCCACCAAGGGTAATTTGTTTGGGGCATAAAAATTGAAACTATCCATCCACATTATGTTGACTAAATTGACTATAACTCGAGTTAGGAAACTAGAAATTTAGATCCGTAAATTTTCCTTGAAACTAGACTCATATATCTTCTTACTATAATTTTTCTAGAATTTTTGGCTTATCCAATTAGTACAGTTTATTCTTCAAAGTCTCCCATTTTCTGCTATCTGACAATTCTGACCATTCTTTGCTAAAATTTAATTATCTTTTTGTACAGAATTCAAATGATATTCTAGTTTGTTTCTTATAAAAATAGACTCATTAAGGAGTCTAACCATATAAATTATGTGCCAAAATTAGTTTTTACCAATTTTTAATGATTTTTCCAAGTCAGAACAGGGGATCTCGAAATCACTCTGAACCAGTCTCACAAAAATCTAAAAATCTCAAAATATACAAATCATTTACTTGCTTTGTTTCTTTTATAAGAAAATAGACTCAATTATCTTTCAATCCATATCTCTTTCACTTTATAATTCAATTTTCAATATTTTTGGTGATTTTTCAAATTCACGTCACTGCTGCTAACCAAAACTGTTTCATTGCAAAATACAATTACCACTTCGAACATGCGTACGTCCAAGTGGTCACAGATGCCGGTTTCCAGCTTTTTGGTCTTTCGAACGAATCATAGAACATTTTATGCCAACATTCAAAGAGGTGTGAGATTACACACCTGATTTCGGTAAGGACTAAACCTTTTTGATCGTCGGCACCTACGACACCCACTATTTCCGAAGGATTAACAAATAGAGAATATCGAGTGACTTTGTCCCTAAAAATAATCAATTAGTCGAAAATTCGATCCGATTTGCAACATAGCCGAATAGAGATATAACGAAAAAAAATCCAAGAAGAACTCCTTACCTTAACGATGATGAATCCGATTTTCACCGATTGACTTATGGCTATGGATGATACACGGCCACCCACTAAGTTTCTATGATAGAGAAAAGATTCGAATGAGATATGGTATGATGATGGTCTTGATCCAAAAAGACCATCCCACACCAACATGTAGATTTGGCACAAAGGAAAATGAAAAAATAACGATTCCAAAATATTGTACTAGCCACTTACTGATTGATCAAAGTGTGAGAAGAAGGAATAAATTGATTGAGAAGGAGATAAGTGTGGTGGAGGATTCGGCTATGAAGAAGAAGTTAAAGAGGATGGTGCTTAGTAACATTCGACCATGATGAAAATAAAAGGGAGAAAAATGTTTGAGAGATTTTTGTAAGAAGAAAGGGATGAAGAAAGGTATAAGAAAATAAGGTGTTTAGGTTTCGGTTCTTTTCAAGAATGGAAGATGAACAAAGAAATGAGTTTGAGGCTTATGTGCATTCGGCTAAGAAGAGGAAAATGGAGAGAAAGGTTTTGGAGAAAAACACAAAAATGACAAAATGCCAAAGTAACCAACTAGCTACCAAAAGCCATCCAAATTTTGGTCACCCCCCTAGCCCGTAAAACGTCCAAGTACATGGCCACCAAGTCAAAGTTTGGCCACTCCAAACTTTCCAAAAAATCTTCCTTGTTTCATGCCTTATGTCCCCCCCACTCACATACCTTTTCCTTAATTCACTCTTAGCCATTATACCATAAAAATAAAAGTCTAACCTACCATAAATACTAGTTTAACCGACACTATGAAGATGGAAGGAGAGAAAAAAATAAATTTCACATGCACATCCAAGGATTCGAACCTCTTCCCTCAAGCAAACATACATGGCGTCATATCCCCTTTACCACTTGCTCATCTTATGCTAACTTTTACCATTTAATTACCTTAAGCATTTAAGGTTACTTGTTCCATGTCAATAAAGTACTACTTACCAAAAATTATTCCAAGTCCAAATAAATCCCGAGCCTTCTCGAGACCATTTTAAACACACAAATTGAATCATTCCACTAGCTAAGCACCAAAATAATGCAACATATAATACTCAATTTTTTTTTAGGATATCACACGTATGAAGTGTATACTTTGTTTAAGTATGAAAGGTAAGTATATGTGAATTTGCAAAAGAGAGATATGCGCATAGATTCAATGAGACAAAATATGATATATGTATCATTGTGATATGAGCAAAGGAGATACTTTGATATATGAATTGTTGGTAAGCATTGGCTAAATAAATGAGCCAAATGTAACACCCCAAACCCGGCCTAGACGTTAAGCCCGAATCTGGTGTGTCACATGGAAGTTTTTTTTTTTTTTCAAACCATCTTTGAGATTGTTAAAAACTTATTTGAGAATTACAGCCTCTTTGTTAAAACCCAAAACACTTAAGCAATTGTTATTTACTTGAAAACGTAATTTTCTTTAAAAACCTTTTTGGTTGTGAAAATATATTTGAAATAAACAATTTACGAAAATTGGACGTTTGGGAATAGAGTTGCAGAAACATTTTGAAAGAAAATCTGAGGCCTGATTACAACATTTAACCCAAAATAGTAGAGTAATAAAATAAATAAGAAAGTAGTCCGAAGTCCAAATAAACCATTTCTAAAGTATGGTCTCCATCGAGTCATCCAAGGTCCAAGTCCACGTCACTGAGCATTACCTGAAAAAGTTAAGAGAAAGGGGGGTGAGTTACAAGAACTCAGTGTGTAATCCCCTTACCATCATCCAATGGGTCGGAACACACATAGCAATATTTTGGGCCTAAGCCCATTTACAATTATAACATAATAACATGTATATGATATGCATATGATATGCAAATCCCAAACCAAACCTAATTTTCATCCGCTACACACCACCCGTACCAACCAGTACACCTGTGGGGATCAAGTCAACCCACCCCGCCAACACACCAATCGCAGGCATAAAGCCATTTAAAATGTTTGTGGCAGAGCCACCGAACTAGATTATGACAGAGTCACCGAACTAGATTGTGGCAGAGCCACCGAACTGGATTGTGACAGAGTCACCGAACTAGATTGTGGCAGAGCCACTAGCACTTCTCTTCAATTTTATCCCAACCCATGCAATCATGTATGCATATACAAAGCATAACAATATTCATAGAATAATTTCATCATAAGGCCCATAATACAAGTTGGCCCATTAAGCGATCTAGCAAATTTTGGCCCATTAATCGATCTAACAAATTTTGGCTCATTAATCAATCTAGCAAATTTTGGCCCATTAATCGATCTAGCAAATTTTGGCCCATTAATCGATCTAACAAATTTTGGCCCATTAATCGATCTAGCAAATTTTGGCCCATTAATCGATCTAGCAAATTTTAGCCCATTAATCACATGAGGCCTTTTTTTTTCAAATTTCACACTTGGCCAATTTATCAAAATAATTCATATGGCCCAAAATATCACTTTTTAACAAAATAATCCATTAAGGGCAAATCCGTAATTCCCATAACCTTAATACCAGTTTCATGCATTTACACAAAAAGTGTTATTATACCGTATTTTCTGATTTTACAAATTTTACGATTTATTCTAATGCTTACGGTATAATATCTAACCCATGAGATAAGTGTGAAATTACACACTCTGGCCCATATCACAAATATCAAACTGTCCATATATCAAATATCACATTTGGCCCATAACGGGTATTTTCGTAATTCGGTCCATAGGGACATTTCGTAATTCGGCCCATTAGGGGCATTTTCATAATTCGGCCCGTAAGGGCATTTTCATAATTCGGTAATCGTACCCACTAAGGGTAATTCGGTAATGTACTCTCTAAGGGAAATTCAGAAATTTTACCCACCAAGGGTATTTCGGTAATTTTGCAACCAGGGGTATTTCAGTAATTTACCCTCCAAGGGTATTTCAGTAATTTTGCAACCTAGGAAATTTCGGTAATTTACCCTCTAAGGGTATTTCGGTAATTTTGCAACCTAGGAGTATTTCAGTAATTGCACAACCCAGGGGTATTTCGGTAATTTGCACAACCCAGGGTATTTCGGTAATTTACCCTCTAAGGGTAATTTAGTAGTTTTACCCACCAAGGGTAATTCGGTATTTACCTTCCAAGGGTAAATTCGGTAGTTTTACCCACCAAGGGTAATTCGGTAATTTACCTTCCAATGGTAAATTCGGTAGTTTTACCCACCAAGGGTAATTCGGTAATTTACCTTCCAAGGGTAAATTCGGTAGTTTTACCCACCAAGGGTAATTCGGTAATTTACCCTCCAAGGGTAATTTCGGTAATTTCATATTCATCGGTGTTTCCGAAGGCCTACTATCGCCTCGAGTGGCACATAATTCTATTTGTGTCTCTTCGGAACTATTGGGTCAAAAATCCATTTTAGGCCCAAACGGGGTAATTTCGCAATTCTGGACTTAACTACTAATTTGGGCATAAAAATTTAAAACTGTCCATCTGCGTCATACTGACTAAATTGATTATAACTCGAGTTAGGAAACTCGAAATTTAGATCCATAAAATTTCCTTAAAACTAGACTCATATATCTTCTTACTGTAATTTGTCCAGAATTTTTGGCCTAGTCATTTAGTACAGTTTATTCCTTAAACTTTCCCTTGTTTCACTGTCCAATGATTCTGACCTCTCTTACCTTAATTTCAAATATCTCACTGTACGGTTTTCATATACTGTTCCAAATTATTTCTATTGAAAATAGGCTCACTAAGGAATCCATACATATAATTTATAACCCATAATTCATTTTTTACAATTTTATATGATTTTTCCAAAACAGATCAGTGAACCCCGAAGTTAATCAGAACTAGTCTCACTAAAATCAAGATATCTCAGAATATAGAATTCATTTTCTTTCTCCGTTTCTTCCATATTAAAATAGATACAGTAAGCTTTAATTTGATATCTTATTCACTTTCTAATTCCTTTTCTCCTAATTTTAGTGATTTGTCAAAAACAAGTCACTACTTCTAACCGAAACTATTTTATTACGAAATACGATTACCACTACGATCATACGCACACCCGAGTGATTACGGATGCCGGTTTTTAGTTTTCTTTGATATTTCCACCGATTAACAGCATATTTCATACAAACTTTCAGAGAAGTGTGAGATTACACACCATTTCAGATATGTATATGGAAGGGTATGAGATTACACACCTTATTCGGAATCAGTAACGCGATGCTCTCCGCGACACCAAAAATCTGAGTCACCTATTACGAGGGATAGGTTTTTGATTGAACCTTTGATAAAGTACTTCGAGACCTTGGAACCAGCATAAAATCTCTCATGGCAAGTCCCTAGACTCTCAACCATGTTACAAATTAGTCCCCTCATTAGCTAGCTTAAGCTTTGGGGATTCCAAAAGTACAATTTTTTATCAAGCATGATCATAAAAATCACTTACTTGTGAAGAGAAATGTTTGCTGAAAATTTTGAGCTCCATAACCCTTATTCCTCTTCAATTTTCGGTGGATGAAAATGTAGGAATAGTGAAAAGATGATAACATCTTTATTCCTTTTATTCTATTCATTTAAAACACCTAACATCACCAAATTTTGACCAAAATAAATACTCTTGTCACTATTTTTTTTTTTGGTCGGCCTACTCATTTAGACAAGGCCAAATTGTACTTTAAGGACCTCCAATTAATATTTCTTAGTCAATTTGCACCTCTAGCAATTAAAATTAAACTTTAGCACTTTATGCGATTTAGTCCTTTTTTCGAAATTAAGCCCTCAATCGCTAAAATTGAGACACCAAAACCTTCATGCATGTTTATAAACATGTTATACACATAGAATAACATGAAAATAATTTTCTCTATCCTCGGTTTAGTGATTCCGAGATCACTGTTTCGACTATCCCCCAAATCGGGCTATTACGCTCACCATGCATTTTTTTTCACCTACCCCATTCTTTTCAAATCCCATCATTATATATTTTTTTTCACCTACTCCATTATTTCAAATTCCATCATTATTATTTTCCCACTTCTTTATTATCCTTTTTCTTTTATTTCTTTCCTTTCTTTTTCCTTGTTTTCCTCCTTACCTTATCTTTTTAGTCATCATTTCATTTTTCTTTTATTTCTTTCCTTTAATAATGTCATGGTTGACACTTGGAAGAGCACACAAAAATAAATCCAAAATTTGCAAAAGATGGGATTTGAACCTCTTCCCTCAAGGTACTTCCCTTGATGCCATAACCTCCTTGCCATATGCTCATTTATGCTAGCAATTTACTCTTTTATTTTCATAAGCCTTGATGCCACTTACTATCTCTCCTTAATAGGCTTAAACACAAACTTTTGCTAAGGCCCAACTTGAACTCGAACCTTCATAGAACCCCGTAACTTTCTAAAATCATCTTCTTAATAAGTCCAACTTGAAATAATGTCATTCTCTTGTTCTCAAAATTTTTAAACACTCCTACGCCCAAGGCCCAATGGGCCCAATCCTATTTGGCCCAATTTAGGGATGTTACAATTCTACCCTCCTTAAAAAATATTTCGTCCTCGAAATTTCCAATCAACTACTAAACGTACCGCTCAAATCACATCACTATGCTTTCGCTGTGCACTCCGATCTTAATAACACTAATGTACTTTTAACAAAATCTTGAATCCTCTTTCACATCCAATGTAACATCTGGGTGTTAGGGGTTATGCATTTAATGCATAATTCATGAGTTAGTAGGCTCAGTGTATGGTTGAGTGTGTTTTAAGGGTTTTTAGAACTCTAGGATGAAGAAGAATGCTTGGGAAAATTTTTGAATTTTGAGTGAAAAGGGGGTGAGCTTGGCTAAGGAGGCCTTAAGGGAATTTGTGAGGGAATTTGGACATGAAATTAGGCTTGGTAAAGTGGCTTGGAGGCGCCACTTAGGGCCTTAGTGATTGACGCCTCAAGCAAGGGGAAGGGCTCCGGTTCGAGTCTTGATAGCAGCATAAGGTGGAGCTTTTATTTTTGCGTCAAGGTGGAAGGTGTTGGACGGCAAGTGGACTTTCATATGGATGAGGATTAAGCTTGTTTTCCTTTTAAATTTCGGCTAGGATAAGGGATAAATTGTGGTTTAATTTTATTTATTTTGAATAAGTGTGGATTAATTCAATTTATTTTGAATGAGCTGATAAGAGACAAATTAGGAGAAGAAAGTGGGATATGATAAGGGACATAGTGGTGGCCGAATGAGGGGCTCATTGGGTTGATGTATTCGGTCATGTATAGGGGGGGTTAAGTGCCGAATTTCACTTAGTGTAAGCATTCATCTCTTTGCCGAGATTCCTCTACTCTTCTCCTCTTCTTCTTTATTTTCTTTCAACCTCAAATCCCTTTCTATTTCTTTGAAAGCCGAATGCCCTTGTCATTAAGAGTCATAGCTGAAACCCCTCTTCTATTGATCACCATTGCCGAATGCCCCTAAGTTTCTCCCATTCTTCCTTTCTTCAACTCCATACCTACTCCTTTTGATAGCCGAATATGCAGTCACCCTTTTTAAAGGCTTAGCCGAATCTTATTGAGAGCATTAAAGCCAAAACTTTGATCACTTTGAACCTATTTGCTTCTTGACCGAATCTACTTCTTTGTCTCAAGCTTATTCCTTTTTATTATTAGCCGAACATTTCATCACCATTGAGGGCCATAGCCGAATCTTCAAGTGGTATTAATCTCTTTCTTCTGTCTCTAGTTTGAGAAGCTGAAAGTGTCATGGGTGGTAAGTATTTCTCCTTTAGAAGTCGGTTTTGGATTCTTTTCTCAAGGGTGCCGAAATCAAGGATTGGCCTTGATTTCTAGGGATGGCCGAATATGATTAAAGGCCATATTAATATGTGTTCTTTTGGTGTTTTGTCAAAGGAAGGAAGCATTAAAGGAGTTTTCGGGATTTGGAGCGCTCAAGGTAAGTGGTATGTGCTATTCGGCCAAGGGTTATTTTATATGGATTTATGCTTAAGCCGACTTTGATATGGTTTCACTCAGGGATTTCGACAGCTTCATAGTTAAGTGGTGATTCAGGATTTCGGTAAGTAAGGTAAGTGATTTATGGTATTCGGCCATAGGCCATATTTGGTATTAAAGTTAGCTGATTCTAACTATGATGTTTTAGGGCCAAATCGACAAGAATAAAGAAAGCTTTCGGGATTTGGATCCATTTTTGGTAAGGTTGTTAAGTTTTGATTTAGTCGATTAAGATCTCGTATAATGACGTTTAACCGAATGATTCTGATTAAGTGATCTGCGATGGACGTGGATGTCAGTCAAGAAGGTAAAGGGATAGCCCCTATCCCTAAGTTTAAGAGAAGATCCATTTCTGCAGTTCGGGATTGGCCACCGGGGTGTGGGCCAGCGTCAGAGCAAGAAAGTAGGCAGATAGCCGTAGTGTCGCTTAGTGATAGCATCGGGATCGAGAGCATAGTACTTCAAGTTATCAGGTGTGTAGTTAGCCTACCGTTTTCCGGGATATATGTTATATTTTCATGTGATTGTTTATGTTATGTATGTGATATTTTATATGTGTTATGTATGTACTAATTAGTGCAGTGGCAATTATGATATGGATACCCTTAAGGGGTATGTCGATAATCAGGTTAGTTCTAAATCTGAATGTGATGTGGTTATTAATGTGAATAGGTGTGATATGCTAAATAACATGTACATGCATTATCATCATGGCACTGTTTTATGTTGCATGTGCATGGGTGGGAAATGATTATGAAAGAAGGACAGGGTGTACTTCGAGTACGTGGTTTGATGAATGGCTATGTGCCTCATCGTGGTTGATATAGGCTATGTGCTATATCGTGGTTAATGATGGCTTTGTGCTCATCGTGGTTTTGATGTTAGGTACGAGCTACATCGTGGATTGGCGCTGACTGAGGTCGCGTTGTGGATTATTTGCGATTTAGTTCGCGTGGACGGCATAAATTGCCAAATTGGTGTGTAGCGGTTGGAGGGTGATTTAGTAATCCCCTGGTGTGTGGTGGCTGGGTACGGGGGTGTGTAGAGGATGGACCCTAGGCTGGGTTGGGTGCATTTTGCATAAATCTGTATGATATGTGAATCAATGTGAAAATGGGCCAAGCCCAATATGTGATGTGGATTAACGTGAAAATGGGCCAAGCCCAATATGTGATGTGGATTAACGTGAAAATGGGCCAAGCCCAATATGTGATGTGGATTAATGTGGAAATGGGCCAAGCCCAGTATGTGGACTCATGTGATTAATTCGCCTTATCATAAAATATGTGAAATGGATATGGGCCAAGCCCAATAAGTGAAAACATGTGAATAAGTTGCATTAATATCTGATATGTGGGATAATGTGTGATTTGATATGTGGGTGGAATTCAGTGGACTAATTGCACACTGAGTCTGTTTGACTCACCCAAATTTTTACCAACATCGCAGGTGATACGTGATGCTTGGACCGGGTTGGAGTGGATACAAGGTGGCCCATGCAGAAGTCATTTTCCCTATTTTATACATTTTAAATTTTCAGTATTGGCAAATATTTGTTATTGTAATAAGGGCCATTTAAAAGATTTGAGGTTCATTATTATGTTCTAAGGTGGATTGACAATTAAATTATTATTTGGAAATGTTTTATTTTCGGCAATTTATATCTTCAAAAATATATATTAAAGTTTTTAAATTCGGATAATTTGTAACATCAAAGTTTTACCTAGAATTTTAAATACAATGTTTTACTAAAGACAACGGATTTATGTTTTCACTTCTAAATCAAATTCTTTTATGAACGTTTTCTGCAGTGGCATTCTGAATTCGGCCGTGGCTCATGGGCCGGGTTTGGGGTGTTATAGTTTGGTATCAGAGCCCGGTTCAAAACTCAGCTTTGAGGGATTTGGGCCCAAAAACATTTTTTCAAAATGGGCTTTTCAAAAATATGGATTTTCATGAAATTTTTCAGGTTATTCTGGCATGGCACCTGTATCTCTGACCCGAAGTCCACCAGGTAAGTACCTCTACTTACTGAGGTGATTTGTATATGTGAATGTTATGGGCAATATGGGGACGTAGATTAGTGAACTAGGATCTATGGAACCCTAGGACTAGTTTACTCCAACACAACTTGCATAAGACTTAAGGACAATCAAACAAACCTGTGAAGTAAGTCGCCGAGTTAAGGTGTGGCAACCATTGTGCGCATGTCTAGGAGTGGATTCGGTAAGAGCTTGGTATTTAAGCAGTCCTAGTGACTCACCTCCTCTTTACTCGAATCCTACCTGGTGCGTAGCAACGGTTCACCCTAACCAAGAGGACTTACTCATGGGCTAAACCGATGATTAAAACCCGAAAGGGACTAGCCATACTGTTTTATAAAAACCTTAGTTTTAAAATCCTCAAATTACTCTTTTTGATTGCTAGAAACCCATTTTGTAAAATTTTCTGAAATATTCCCGGTTTACAAAAAATACCCCTGGCGGGTAAAATTACTAAAATACCCATGGTTGTAAAATTACTATACTACCCTCAACTTTTGTTAAAATATTCTTACTTTACAAAAATACCAAAATCTCTAGTTTTCAAAATATCAAGATACCCTGATTTGGGAAAATTACTAAAATGCCCCTGACTTCCAAAATTACCGAAGTAACCCCGGTTTCTGAAATTTTTGCAATACCTCTGATTTGGAAAGTAACTTTTCAAGATAACCCTAAGTTTTTGTAAATTTTGAAATGCTTTTGATTTATAAAGATTATTTTTTATTCGATCCCGATTAATTACCAAAATACCCCTATAGGACAAATTACGAAATTACCCTTGGGTTGGGAATGGACAAAGATGCCCATAATAGTGTGTTGAATGTTGAGAATGCATGAATGTGATTTTCTGAATTAGAATAGTGAACTTGAGCTGAAACTTTGGTTGATCGAAAGAACTACTTCTAAAACTTCTTTTCATAAAACTGTTCGCGGATAAACAGTGGAAAAAGTACTAATGCATAAAACTTTTTAATCAGATTAAATCAAGACGTTAGATATGAGTTCTAGTGGACGTGGTCGAGGTAGAATGACAGTATCGGAACCAGTAGGGTCTGGCCATGGGTCAGAAAACGATGTGCCGCCGCTAACAGTGGGCGCAGAGGATCAAGATCAGACTGGAGGGACGATGCAGTATCGCAAGCTATGCTGCGAGTGCTAGAACGAGTTGCAGGAGCCAATGTGGGCAATGGAGCTCGGAAATCAGTGCCGGAAAGACTTAGGTCGAACGGAGCCGAGATTTTTAGAGGAGTATCTGGGGTAGCTCCGAACGTGGCGGAGTATTGGTTGGAGGCAGTCGAAAGGATCATGGATGATTTGGACTGCACTGCTGAGGAAAAGCTGAAAGGTGCTGTTTTGTTGCTCCGGGATGAAGCTTATCGATGGTGGCTCACTGTCAGACAAGGTACCCCTGCAGATCGAGTGGATTGGGAGTACTTCAAGGTTAAGTTTGAAGGGAAATATGTTGGAACTGGTTACTTGGACTCGCAAAGGAAGGCGTTTCTAAACTTGGTCCAAGGAAGTAAGTCAGTAGTAGAGTACGAGGCGGAATTTCTACGGTTAAGTCAGTACGCCAAGGGGATCGTGGCTACTGATTACGAGAGGTGTGTCCGATTTGAAGATAGATTGCGAGACGAGCTGCGAGTGTTGATTGCTCCGCAAAGAGAGAGAGACTTTGCTATTCTAGTGGAGAAGGCTTGGATCACTGAAGAAGTTAAGAGAACTGTGAGGCAGAACCGAGATAAGGATAGGAACCGGAATAAGAGAAGTTTTGGATTGTCAGAAGCGTCTGAAGATTTTTAGAAGAGGCCAAGGATTGAGAATTCTGTACGTGAACCTGTACCAGTTGCTGAGAATCGGAGTCGTACATGTGCTCAGTGTGGAAGAGCTCATGCAGGAGAGTGTTGGGGAAATAGTAAGGAATGTTTCCGGTGTGGGTCTAAGGCTCATTTCGTTAAGAAATGTCCTCAAGTGATGGATAGGGCTCGAGGCCAAGGCTTTGTGCAGCCTGGCAGAGGTGGTCAGCAAGTGATAAGGAGTCGTGGTCCGAACCATGGAGGGAATTGTTCCGACCGAGGTCGTGGAACACCAAGCGGAGGAGCTGAGGGCTCGGATGCGAGACAATTAAGGTTGGCTTAGGCCATCAGTCGTCGCGAGGAGGAAGATGTACTAGTTGTGATATCGGGTACGTTCCTTATTCCTGGAATACCCTTTGTTGCTTTGTTTGTTATAGGATTAGCTTATTTTATAGTGCTAGTGAAGTGAATGGAACCTTGGATGTGAACCTTGAGGTATTGCATGGAAATGTGATAGTTTTATTAAGATCAGAGTGCGCAGCAGTAATCTTTGTTTAGTTTAGCCAAGTAATTTCGAGGACGAAATTATTTTTAAGGAGGGTAGAACTGTAACATCCGGGTTTTAGGGGTTATGCATTTAATGCATAATTCATGAGTTAGTAGGCTCAGTGTATGGTTGAGTGTGTTTTAAGGGTTTTTAGAACTCTAGGATGAAGAAGAATGCTTGGGAAAAATTTTGAATTTTGAGTGAAAAGGGGGGGAGCTTGGCTAAGGAGGCCTTAAGGGAATTTGTGAGGGAATTTGGACATGAAATAGGGCTTGGTAAAGTGGCTTGGAGGCGCCACTTAGGGCCTTGGTGATTGACGCCTCAAGTAAGGGGAATGGCTCAGGTTCGAGTCTTGATAGCAGCATAAGGTGGAGCTTTTATTTTTGCGTCAAGGTGGAAGGTGTTGGGCGTCAAGGTGGAAGGTGTTGGACGGCAAGTGGACTTTCATATGGATGAGGATTAAGCTTGTTTTCCTTTTAAATTTCGGCTAGGATAAGGGATAAATTGTGGTTTAATTTTATTTATTTTGAATAAGTGTGGATTAATTCAATTTATTTTGAATGAGCTGATAAGAGATAAATTAGGAGAAGAAAGTGGGATATGATAAGGGACATAGTGGTGGCCGAATGAGGGGCTCATTGGGTTGATGTATTCGGTCATGTATAGGGGGGGTTAAGTGCCGAATTTCACTTAGTGTAAGCATTCATCTCTTTGCCGAGATTCCTCTACTCTTCTCCTCTTCTTCTTTATTTTTTTTCAACCTCAAATCCCTTTCTATTTCTTTGAAAGCCGAATGCCCTTGTCATTAAGAGTCATAGCCGAAACCCCTCTTCTATTGATCACCATTGCCGAATGCCCCTAAGTTTCTCCCATTCTTCCTTTCTTCAACTCCATACCTACTCCTATTGATAGCCGAATATGCAGTCACCCTTTTTAAAGGCTTAGCCGAATCTTGTTGAGAGCATTAAAGTCGAAACTTTGATCACTTTGAACCTATTTGCTTCTTGACCGAATCTACTTCTTTGTCTCAAGCTTATTCCTTTTTATTATTAGCCGAACATTTCATCTCCATTGAAGGCCATAGCCGAATCTTCAAGTGGTATTAATCTCTTTCTTCTGTCGCTAGTTTGAGAAGCAGAAAGTGTCATGGGTGGTAAGTATTTCTCCTTTGGAAGTCGGTTTTGGATTCTTTTCTCAAGGGTGCCGAAATCAAGGATTGGCCTTGATTTCTAGGGATGGCCGAATATGATTAAAGGCCATATTAATATGTGTTCTTTTGGTGTTTTGTCAAAGGAAGGAAGCATTAAAGGAGTTTTCGGGATTTGGAGCGCTCAAGGTAAGTGGTATGTGCTATTCGGCCAAGGGTTATTTTCTATGGATTTATGCTTAAGTCGACTTTGATATGGTTTCACTCAGGGATTTCGACAGCTTCATAGTTAAATGGTGATTCGGGATTTCGGTAAGTAAGGTAAGTGATTTATGGTATTCGGCCATAGGCCATATTTGGTATTAAAGTTAGCCGATTCTAACTATGATGTTTTAGGGCCAAATCGACAAGAATAAAGAAAGCTTTCGGGATTTGGATCCATTTTTGGTAAGGTTGTTAAGTTGTGATTTAGTCGATTAAGATCTCGTATAATGACGTTTAACCGAATGATTCTGATTAAGTGATCTACGATGGACGTGGATGTCAGTCAAGAAGGTAAAGGGATAACCCCTATCCCTAAGTTTAAGAGAAGATCCGTTTCTGCTTCGGGATTGGCCACCGGGGTGTGAGCCAGCGTCAGAGCAAGAAAGTAGGCAGATAGCCGTAGTGTCGCTTAGTGATAGCATCGGGATCGAGAGCATAGTACTTCAAGTTATCAGGTGTGTAGTTAGCCTACCGTTTTCCGGGATATATGTTATATTTGCATGTGATTGTTTATGTTATGTATGTGATATTTTATATGTGTTATGTATGTACTAATTAGTGCAGTGGCAATTATGATATGGATACCCTTAAGGGGTATGTCGATAATCAGGTTAGTTCTAAATCTGAATGTGATGTGGTTATTAATGTGAATAGGTGTGATATGCTAAATAACATGTACATGCATTATCATCATGGCACTATTTTATGTTGCATGTGCATGGGTGGGAAATGATTATGAAAGAAGGACAGGGTGTACTTCAAGTACGTGGTTTGATGAGTGGCTATGTGCCTCATCGTGGTTGATATAGGCTATGTGCCATATCGTGGTTAATGATGGCTTTGTGCTCATCGTGGTTTTGATGTTAGGTACGAGCTACATTGTGGATTGGCGCTGACTGAGGTTGCGTTGTGGATTATTTGCGATTAAGTTCGCGTGGACGACATAAATTGCCAAATTGGTGTGTAGCGGTTGGAGGGTGATTTAGTAATCCCCTGGTGTGTGGTGGCTGGGTACGGGGGTGTGTAGAGGATGGACCCTAGGCTGGGTTGGGTGCATTTTGCATAAATCTGTATGATATGTGAATCAGTGTGAAAATGGGCCAAGCCCAATATGTGATGTGGATTAACGTGAAAATGGGCCAAGCCCAATATGTGATGTGGATTAACGTGAAAATAGGCCAAGCCCAATATGTGATGTGGATTAATGTGGAAATGGGCCAAGCCCAGTATGTGGACTCATGTGGTTAATTCGCCTTATCATAAAATATGTGAAATGGATATGGGCCAAGCCCAATAAGTGAAAACATGTGAATAAGTTGCATTAATATCTGATATGTGGGATAATGTGTGATTTGATATGTGGGTGGAATTCAGTGGACTAATTGCACACTGAGTCTGTTTGACTCACCCAAATTTTTACCAACATCGCAGGTGATACGTGATGCTTGGACCGGGTTGGAGTGGATACAAGGTGGCCCATGTAGAAGTCGTTTTCCCTATTTTATACATTTTAAATTTTCAGTATTGGCAAATATTTGTTATTGTAATAAGGTCCATTTAAAAGATTTGAGGTTCATTATTATGTTCTAAGGTGGATTGACAATTAAATTATTATTTGGAAATGTTTTATTTTCGGCAATTTATATCTTCAAAAATATATATTAAAGTTTTTAAATCTGGATAATTTGTAACATCAAAGTTTTACCTAGAATTTTAAATACAATGTTTTACTAAAGACAATGGATTTATGTTTTCACTTCTAAATCAAATTCTTTTACGAACGTTTTCCGCAGTGGCATTCTGAATTCGGCCGTGGCTCGTGGGCCAGGTTTGGGGTGTTACAACCAAACATCTAACCACGGAAGCAAGCAGTCATATACCACTTATACTTAAATTTTTTCTACACTCAATCATCACATCCAACCAAAACATACCTGACTTGATGGTGATAAAACAATCCCGAGCCTTATGCTCTTTAGACCCGCATCTCATACATGCTCCTGACATCCTCCAGCATTCTCCCGGATGACGCCTTTTGCAATAATCGCAAGCCGAAAAGTTTGGACGTGCCTTGACATGCTTTACGGAATGACACTGCGACCCAAAAGAATCACGATCTCTTTTCTTCCTACAGTCCACACTCCCAACTCGAAGTGCTTCACCAATTCCTTTAACCTCTTCAAATAACTCCTTAACTAATTGAGTCATCTCATCAACCTTAGTTCGATCATGAGATCCCGTCTCAGCCACTGACACTGCCAGCGCCCCCCTTTTGGGCACATGCCTTAGTGCTGAAGGTCTAGCCCTAGCACTCCGGCCTCTACCACGTCCACGTCCTCTAGCACTCATATGCACTAATGTCGATTTAATCTGATTATAAGTCTTATGAATCAATATACTATTCGACGTTTATTAAACAATGTCTTATGGAGTATAAGAGTTGAAGTGGTTTTCGCAAAACGCATCCTAGAGTCTCAATCATATATGCATATGCAAAGCATAACAATATTCATAGAATAATTTCATCATAAGGCCCATAATACAAGTTGGCCCATTAAGCAATCTAGCAATTTGGCCCATTAATCAATCTTAACAATTTGGCCCATTAAGCGATCTAGCAAATTTTGGCCCATTAATCGATCTAGCAAATTTTGGCCCATTAATCGATCTAGCAAATTTTGGCCCATTAATCGATCTAGCAAATTTTGGCCCATTAATCGATCTAACAAATTTTGGCCCATTAATCGATATAGCAAATTTTGGCCCATTAATCGATCTAGCAAATTTTGGCCCATTAATCACATGAGGCCTTTTTTTTTTCAAATTTCACACTTGGCCAATTTATCAAAATAATTCATATGGCCCAAAATATCACTTTTTAACAAAATAACCCATTAAGGGCAAATCTGTAATTCCCATAACCTTAATACCGATTTCATGCATTTACACAAAAAGTGTTATTATACCGTATTTTCTGATTTTACAAATTTTACGATTTATTCTAATGCTTACGGTATAATATCTAACCCATGAGATAAGTGTGAAATTACACACTCTGGCCCATATCACAAATATCAAACTGCCCATATATCAAATATCACATTTGGCCCATAAAGGGTATTTTCGTAATTCGGTCCATAGGGACATTTCGTAATTCGGCCCATTAGGGGAATTTTCGTAATTCGGCCCGTAAGGGCATTTTCATAATTCGGTAATCGTACCCACTAAGGGTAATTCGGTAATTTACTTTCTAAGGGAAATTCAGAAATTTTACCCACCAAGGGTATTTCGGTAATTTTGCAACCCAGGGGTATTTCAGTAATTTACCCTCTAAGGGTATTTCGGTAATTTTGCAACCCAGGGGTATTTCGATAATTTACCCTCCAAGGGTATTTTAGTAATTTCGCAACCCAAGGAATTTCAGTAATTTACCCTCTAAGGGTATTTCGGTAATTTTGCAACCCAGGGGTATTTCAGTAATTGCACAACCCAGGGGTATTTCGGTAATTTGCACAACCCAGGGGTATTTCAGTAATTTGCCCTCTAAGGGTAATTTAGTAGTTTTACCCACCAAGGGTAATTCGGTAATTTACTTTCCAAGGGTAAATTCGGTAGTTTTACCCACCAAGGGTAATTCAGTAATTTACCTTCCAAGGGTAAATTCAGTAGTTTTACCCACCAAGGGTAATTCGGTAATTTACCCTCCAAGGGTAATTTCGGTAATTTCATATTCAACGGTGTTTCCGAAGGCCTACTATCGCCTCGAGTGGCACAGAATTCTATTTGGGTCTCTTCGGAACTATTGAGTCAAAAATCCATTTTAGGCCCAAACGGGGTAATTTCGCAATTTGGACTTAATTACTAATTTGGGCATAAAAATTTAAAACTGTCCATCTGCGTCATACTGACTAAATTGATTATAACTCGAGTTAGGAAACTCAAAATTTAGATCCGTAAAATTTCCTTGAAACTAGACTCATATATCTTCTTACTGTAATTTGTCCAGAATTTTGGCGTAGCCATTTAGTACAGTTTATTTCTTAAAGTTTCCCTTGTTTCACTGTCTAATGATTCTGACCTCTCTTACCTTAATTTCAAATATCTCAATGTACGGTTTTCATATACTGTTCCAACTTGTTTCTCTTGAAAATAGGCTCACTAAGGAATCCATAAATATAAATTATAACCCATAATTCATTTTGTACAATTTTATATGATTTTTCCAAAACAGATCAGTGAACCCCGAAGTTAATCAGAACTAGTCTCACTAAAATCAAGATATCTCAGAATATAAAATTCCTTTTCCTTCTCTGTTTCTTCCATTTTAAAATAGACGTAAGCTTTAATTTGATATCTTATTCACTTTCTAATTCCTTTTCTCCTATTTTTAGTGATTTTTCAAAAACATGTCACTACTTCTAACCGAAACTATTTTATTACGAAATACGATTACCACTACGATCATACGCACACCCGAGTGATTACGGATGCCGGTTTTTAGTTTTCTTTGGTATTTCCACCGATTAACAGCATATTTCATACAAACTTTCAGAGAAGTGTGAGATTACACACCATTTCAGATATGTATATGGAAGGGTATGAGATTACACACCTTATTCGGAATCAGTAACGCGATGCTCTCCGCGACACCAAAAATCTGAGTCACCTATTACGAGGGATAGGTTTTTGATTGAACCTTTGATAAAGTACTTCGAGACCTTGGAACCAGCATAAAATCTCTCATGGCAAGTCCCTAGACTCTCAACCATGTTACAAATTAGTCCCCTCATTAGCTAGCTTAAGCTTTGGGGATTCCAAAAGTACAATTTTTTATCAAGCATGATCATAAAAATCACTTACTTGTGAAGAGAAATGTTTGCTGAAAATTTTGAGCTCCATAACCCTTATTCCTCTTCAATTTTCGGTGGATGAAAATGTAGGAATAGTGAAAAGATGATAACATCTTTATTCCTCTTATTCTATTCATTTAAAACACCTAACATCACCAAATTTTGACCAAAATAAATACTCTTGTCACTATTTTTTTTTTGGTCGGCCTACTCATTTAGACAAGGCCAAATTGTACTTTAAGGACCTCCAATTAATATTTCTTAGTCAATTTGCACCTCTAGCAATTAAAATTAAACTTTAGCACTTTATGCGATTTAGTCCTTTTTTCGAAATTAAGCCCTCAATCGCTAAAATTGAGACACCAAAACCTTCATGCATGTTTATAAACATGTTATACACATAGAATAACATGAAAATAATTTTCTCTATCCTCGGTTTAGTGATTCCGAGATCACTGTTTCGACTATCCCCCAAATCGGGCTATTACGCTCACCATGCATTTTTTTTCACCTACCCCATTCTTTTCAAATCTCATCATTATAATTTTCCCACTTCTTTATTATTCTTTTTCTTTTATTTCTTTTTCCTTTCTTTTTACTTGTTTTCCTCCTTACCTTATCTTTTTAGTCATCATTTTATTTTTCTTTTATTTCTTTCCTTTAATAATGTCATGGTTGACACTTGGAAGAGCACACAAAAATAAATCCAAAATTTGAAAAAGATGGGATTTGAACCTCTTCCCTCAAGGTACTTCACTTGATGCCATAACCTCCTTGCCATATGCTCATTTATGCTAGCAATTTACTCTTTTATTTTCATAAGCCTTGATGCCACTTACTATCTCTTCTTAATAGGCTTAAACACAAACTTTTACTAAGGCCCAACTTGAACTCGAACCTTCATAGAACCCCGTAACTTTCTAAAATCATCTTCTTAATAAGTCCAACTTGAAATAATGCCATTCTCTTGTTCTCAAAATTTTTAAACACTCCTACGCCCGAGGCCCAATGGGCCTAATCCTACTAGGCCCAATTTAGGGATGTTACACCAAAGAAGAAATATGAATTTGCAATTGAGTTATATTAATGATCTTGTATTTGATATGATTATGAATGTTATATGATAAGTTTATTTGTATATGGCTTACTAAGCTTTTGAAAGCTTACTATGTGTGTGTTTGCATTGCTTTATAGATCGTTAAAGCTATGGAAGGCTCGGGGATTGTCGAGGATCGTCACCACACTATAAAACTCTATTTTGGTACCTTTTGAATGTATACATATTTAAGTATGGCATGCATAGTCTAGTTGAAATGGTTGATGTTTTGAGTTGTATATATAAGCTATGTGATATGGCTTGTAAATGGATGTGCAAATGGTAATATTTGATCTATGTTTTGTTATGCAAAGTTGGTATATTATAGATGAAAAGATGTCATAATGAATAGGTAAGTTTGTGGATGGTTTATGTTTAGAAATGCTTGTGATTAGATTGAGCTAAATGGCACATAAGTTGGTGTGTTTAAAATGTTCTTGAATGGTTAGAAAAGATGGCCATTTTGGTATGTTTTGTATGCATTGGACATGTGATTTGAATTGGTATAATGCTTGTAGGTATAAACCAAATTGTGGGTGGCAAATTGGCCTTGCAAATGGCCTATATTTGCCCACACGACTGAGCACACAGGCGTGTGGCTCGACCGTGTCCTTCGTGGTTTTGTTTCAAAATAAGTTAGTTTCGACCATGGGCTGGACACACGAGCGTGTGACTAGCCGTGTGATGCAAGTCAGTGTCGACCACGGGTGAGGTACACGGGCGTGTCTTAGGCTGTGTGGACAAGTCAGTATGTATGCCCTATTTTGCCACGGCTTAGACACACAGACATGTCTGAGGCCGTGTGAGGCACACTGCCTGCCCACGCGGGCGTGTGACCTCTGTAACTTTGAAAAATGTTTGAATTTCAGAAATTTTCGTATGTGTTCGGTTTAGCCTCGACCTCTTTCCAAAGCATGTTTAAGGTCTCATAGACCTGTTTAAGGGACACTTTGAGTTGAATGATTAAATTACTATGTGAAAAGTTTGCGAAAGATCTGATTTGACCAATAATGCCTTTAACCCTAGACTAACGATGGTTACGGGTTAGAGGTGTTACATAGAGAGTTACACGGGTAAGGACACGGGCTGGGGCTGGGACTGGGACACGGCCGCGTGCCTCACATCGAATGCTCACACGGTCTGGGACACAAGCGTGTCATCGGCCATGTAAGCCACACAGGCGTGTGTCCCCTGCACCTAAAAAAAATTGAGATTTCGTGAAAATTTTTTTGTGATCCCAGTTTAGTCCCAACTCGATTCTAGTACGTATTTTGGGTCTCGAGGACCCATATGAGGGACATTATGAATGATTGTGATTGATTTTCAGAAATGAATAGTAAATGACATGAATTAATTGTAATTGAACTGTAAACTCCGGTAATGCTCCATAACCTTGGGACATTATGAATGATTGTGATTGATTTTTGAAAATGAGTAGTAAATTACATGAATTAACTGTAATTGAACTGCAAACTCCGGTAATACTCCATAACCCTATTCCGGTAATGGATACGGAATAGGGGTGTTAGAAAACATACAAACTGTTGACCTTAAATTAAGTAGGAGCATTGCTTCCGAAGTGCTAATTCAAGAGAAGTAAAAAAATGCTAATTCTAGAAAATGCCCAAAAATTATATCTATCCTTAGGTGAAGTAGAAGGATTAATAAATCTGAACTATCCAACACAAGTGCTCATTTCTTAAGTCTACCTTCTTTTGTGCGACTGGAATGAGTGAGAAGATTTATTTCTACCCATTAAAAATCATGGTTGTGTTGGTGATGTTTTGGTAACTTTTTATATATGTAATATTTGGATGGTATAATGACATGATAGAATGTCACAAACTGTTGTAACTTTTTGATGTTGTAAAATTTAACATATAGATTATGACATATAGCTAATAGCATCATGTAACTTTTTGTTAATATATGAATATTGTGTTTGGATGTAAAATATAATTCTCAAGCTATTTATTACTTCTAATATTTTACTTTTAAATTTAGAGGATAATTAAATTATTTGTTTCGCTAATGATATTTTAACACATTAAATAGGCATTATAGTTTAAAAATGATAAAGTAGGCTATATATTATTATTTTATTAATTCATATTTTAATAATAATTATATTAAGAATGTTATTAACTTGTATATTTTTATTTTTATTAAATTCTATTTAGTAATAATTATATTAAAATATGATTAAATTATTTGTTATTATTATTGAATTATATTTAATAACAATAATCATCAACCTAAAAAAAATCTGCTAAGGATACTTTGGTCATTTCAGCTTCTTTTTTCCTTATATTATTACAACATTTATTTTATTCAACCAAACACAAGAATACTATTAAGTTCTATTCCATTCCATTCAACTAAACAATTAAATTACTGATTACGACTCTATTCTATTATAGTGAACCAAACGTAGTGTAAGTATTTAGTATTATTGTCAAAAAATATTTTTGAGAAATAAAATGTTAATTTGAGAGATGATGTTGTAAAGTAAAAAAAAAGGATTTAAAAGATGTTAAGGTTTATTAATATTTATGATATTTCAATAAAAATATAAGAAAATACCAATCGATAGTTAGAAGTGGGAGTGACCTTTTTCCCCCAAGCGTTTGAATCAAGTTCGAATCTTAAATTCGATATTATTAAGAAAGTTTTACTTAAATAACACCCCCGACTCTAACAAGACTATACTTAAACTGTAAAATGGATGATTGACAATATATAAAAAATATATTATTAATATTTTGGTTATTAATATAAATTTAAATATTTTAAGCATTAATATGAATTGATTGAATAATTTAATTTGAATATATAAATTATATTCTAAATATTTAAAAAATTATAAAAAATTCAAATATATAATATTATATATTTGAAATAAACTTTAATAAAAAAATTATATATCCCATATAAATATTTGAGAATTAAACTATAAAAATATATTAAAAGCAGTTTTAAAACAATAATGAGGTAGGGCTACTATTACTATAACAATCAGCAAAGAATATCTAAAGATAACATTGAAGTACTTTTTGTTTGCTTTAAAACGACGAAAATCGACATTTAGATCCTTATCGTTTTAACCTTAATTCCATTGGTCCAAACAATGCCATCACCTTGAAGTTGGATGAAACGCGTGTCCGCTCCCAAGAAAGTGACTCCACGACTCAGGAGTCACGACTCGGCTAATAAGGCCCAACCCAACCGACATCATTACCTCTCTCTTACACTATAAATACATAACCCCTTCAAACCCTAACCTCAATCTTCTTCATCAATACAAAGAGCAGGAAAACAAGAAAAGAAGAGCCGCATCACTTTTTGCTCGCTAAGCTACTGTGGGAGTTATTGTTCTTCAGAACAACTTCTGCAGTAGCTAATAATAACGTTATATATTATATAAATTTTATACATCCTTTTTACCCTACAACTCCATATATAAGCAAGTACAAATAAATATGGCTCGCTCTGTTTCTTCCTTTAAGCTCCTTGGTGCTTCTGTTTTTGATGGTCTTTATGTCTCCATATCAAGGTAACCGTGTGTGTGTTTTTTCAAAATCCTTTTAGTATATGGTTTTTGGCTTAATCTTTTTTTTTTTTTTTTGGTTATTGATAATGATTTGGGGTTGGCTTTAAAGGAGAGGTTACTCGGGTGCACCGCCGGCGACAGTGACGGCTAGCTTTGGCAGGCCTGGAGCGATTGGGAAAGTGGAACGAAGGGATGCGATGAAAGAGTCGTCGTCGGAGACAAGGGCTTATTCTTCAGCTTGGGCGCCTGACCCTGTTACGGGGTATTACCGGCCGGAGAACTGTGGGGCTGAGATCGATGCGGCGGAGCTCCGGGAGATGTTGTTGAATCACAGGGTTAGATCACAGTAGAAGCTTGCCACCGCATGTGATCACCGTAGCAGAGCAGAGCCAGAATGTTTTGCAGATGTTTGGGTGCCTTTGTATTTTGTTTTGGTTTTGAGTTCAAAATCTTTTATCTTAATAATCGGTAGTGTTTTCTTATAAAGAGGTGTAGTGTGCTTAACTTTAAGCTAAAGTAGAAAATTCACTAAATTACCACTTTTACTCTTTTTTTTTTTAAGTTAGTTTATATATAAATTATATTATTATAACATTAAGATTGAATAATTATGAAATTAGTTGTTGAAACTATTTTTATTTTAAGTTTGAAAAATGGGGTCGACTTAAAAATATGATGTGTAGTCGTCACTAATTTTTTTTGTTTAGATGAGATTGGATCACCAAATAAAAAAAATTTATTTGGTCCGCGAAATTAATTGACAAAAAAAGGGTTCGGGAGTCGGTTACGCACGAGGAAGGGTTAGCACCTCCGTACGCACCAGAACGGATATCAAATCGATTAATTAATGTTCTTGCGTTGAAAATTTGAAAATTTTTAAGATATAATTCTTCTTAAGAAAAGTTAATTAATTTTGAATTGAATTTCAAGATTAATTCGTTTCAAAGGAATAAAAATATCATATCCAGTACGTTAGGATATAACAAGTTTATAACTCGACATCGAGATCATCTTTGATCTTCAAAACATGCAATTAAAAAGGGTATTTGGCTATTTGGTTGGACGGAAAATTGACACTCAGTACGTTTGGGCATAGTTTTCCGACCTTCCAAACGCACAAATATTCCCTTATTTTGGAAAAAAAAAAGTTTTTTAAATAAGCGATTTTAAAATTGACTCAAAATGTGTTTGTTTGGTTTGTTTGGATGAACAATTTTTCATAAATAAGTTAGAAATTTTAATCACAATACAATAATAAAAACAGAAGTGTAATTGCAAACATAAAATAACAATATATGGCAATAATAAAAACACAAAAAAGTCAATTAGGGTTCATACAATAGCAACATATCATATATTATACAAATATATTAACATTCAAGACCAATGAATTAAAAGATAGTTTGAAAACAATATTTAAGCAACTTAACATAGATAAAAGGCAACAAAATTTAAGACAAATAAAAAAGAATGAATAATATATAAAAATAAAGAAAGTATTTGAAATTAGTAATACCCAAACAACAAATTACATAGAAAACAAAAATTAAAACAAAGTATATAAAAGTTTAAGAAAAGGGTTATATTTAATAGTAATATACATATATGAATTTTGAAATTATACATATAATAATGGTGTTATATAATACGATTTGAAACAAAATTTATAAATAATAAAGGTTTAATAAAAATTATGTACATAATATAATAAAGCATGCAAAATATTTAAAATCCATAAAATTCTAAACAAACAATGTATATATAATAAAATGTTTTTAATTTAAAAGAATATAAGTAACCTAAATTATAATATCCAAGAGAATGCCTAAATGTATAAAATGATTTAAAGATATATATATACATATGAATAACAAAATCTATATGGCATGAGATTAATAATATACAAGATAATTTAAAACATAATATATGGGTTTAAAGATAATAATATATAAATAAAAATACATACAAGTATTTATAAAAATATTCGAATAATAATAAATTATAAGAGTATTTAAATTTAAAATTATACAAATCTTTAAAACAAAGAAATGTACAAAAGAGAATTTAAAATAAACAAATTATAAAATAAATAATCTAAAAATATATATAAATGAAAGTCAAAACAATCAAATTAAAATAATGTAAAATTAGTAAAGAATTTTAAATAATATATTAAAATAATCAAAATAATGAATAATTAAAATAACTCAATTGAAATAATAAATAATAACTAAAATAATGCATAATAGATAATTTAAAATAATAAAAGAATGGTATAAACTAAAACAAATAACTCAATTAAAATAAGTATAAACTAAAAGGGATAATTAATAAATAAAATAAATCAACGAAGCTGACATAAGGACCAAAATGTAATGCCTGTGAATGCACAAGGGCCAAAAGTGAAAATGTTCCCAACCCCCCCAAAAAAAGCACTCAGGCGCGGACTGAATTGGAATGGCGCGTAAACTTCAGGGAAAAAATGAAAGAAATAGAATAGGATTAAATTAAAGGTGGCGCAAATGGGAGGGACTGGCCGCGTAAATTTTCCTTTTAAGATGAAAACTCACATATCTAGCTTGCAAATCGAGTTAGTGCGCAGGCTTTCATCCCCCTTTAATTTCGCCACTTAAAAAAAAAATTAATACAACCTTTATTATATATATTTTTTAAGCTTTCAAGTTCTCTTTTCTAAACAAAAACCCCTAAACTTCTTAACCATTTCAGTTAGGGTTTGTAATCTTCGATGAGCCCAACTTTGGCCGTTGCTGCCGTGGAGCCACCACGAACGGTGCTTAAAGCCAGGTAAGTCGCCCTCCTTCTTTTATTTTTATTTCTTGATTTTCACATGAACAAGGAAAAAAAGAAAGAAGAACGAAAGAAAAAATAAAAGAAGCAGATTATCAATCCCTAAAAATCACCTCTTAAAACAGGATTCAATCACTTTTTCTCTTTGAATTCATCATATTTGTGTTTCTAAATTCAAAAAAATGGATCCCTTTTCAGTGTTTACATCAGGCTCTTTTATAGCCAAAATCCAAATCGAAATACACGTTTTTGTATACTACTATTTGGGTACTGCTTTCTCGTTTCTTCTCGCAGGTTCAGGTGCACACTGAAGCTGCGAATGTGGCCATGCTGCGCTGGAAGCCGTTGGAAGAGCTGGTGTGGACGCTGCGGAGCACGTGCGGAAACTTGGTTGCTCGGGCGGCGCTGGAACGCTCTAGAAACTTCTAGGGTTTCCCAGATTGAAACCCACGGTTGGACCATTTGGGCCATTCGGTTAATTCTGATTTGGGCTATTGGGTCAGTTTATTTGGTATTGGGTTTATTTTTGGGTTAAACTTTAATTTGGGCTAATTTTGTATTTGGGTTATTATAAGTTTAGGTGATTTGGGCTTATTTAGTTTGGGCCCTGGTACTTGTCAAAAAATGAACTGGACATTGAGTTGTTATTGGATTTTATTGGTTAATTTTGGTTTATTTTTTGTTTGAATCTGGTTAGCTAATAGGCTCGGGTGAAATAGGCCTATTACAGCTGCTCCTCTTTGCTCATTGTCGTGTAACGAGAATAGAGCAAAGACTTCAAGAAGGGCCAATTTTGCCCAGTTTTCGAATCTTAGACTTCTTTCAGTGCTTTTCTTCTTTGAGAAGCTTCATTCCACTCCACTGCATCTTTAGGGGCATGAGAACTAGCGCTTCGATCCAATTCAAGGAATTTAGTCTTGTAGCTTCAATCTGCTCCGCAGCAACTTCTGGGAGATAAGATTTGCTACTTCAACCTGCTCCACTGCAAACCCAGGGAGACAAGATCTGAACTTTCCAATCTGCTTCCCTACTATCTCAAGAAGATTTTAATCTTCAGTCTGCTCCACTACCATCTCTAGGAAACAAAATCTGAACTTTCCAATTTGCTTCCTTACTATCTCAGGAAGACTTCAATCTTCAGTCTGCTCCACTACCATCTCTAGGGAACAAAATCTAAACTTTCCAATCAACTTCCTTACTATCCTAGGAAGACTTCAATCTTCAGTCTGCTCCACTACCATCTCTAGGGAACAAAATCTGAACTTTCCAATTTGCTTCCTTACTATCTCAGGAAGACTTCAATCTTCAGCTTGCCCCACTACCATCTCGAGGGGACAAGATCTGAACTTTCCAGTCTGCTTCCTTACTATCTCAGGAAGACTTCAATCTTCAGTCTGCTCCACTACCATCTCTAGGGAACAAGATCTGAACTTTCCAGTTTGCTTCCTTACTATCTCAGGAAGACTTCAATCTTTAGTCTGCTCCACTACCATCTCTAGGGAACAAAATCTGAACTTTCCAATTTCCTTCCTTACTATCTCAGGAAGACTTTAATCTTCAGCTTGCCCCACTACCATCTCGAGAGGGCAAGATCTGAACGTTTCAGTCTGCTTCCTTACTATCTCAAGAAGACTTCAATCTTCAGTGTAACATCCTGAAAAGGGCCTATGCATTTTCGGTTTAATTGTAAGAAATGACATGTCTTATGTGTTATGACTATGTTTTGAACATTTTTGGAAACCTGGAAATGTATGGAAATGTTAAGTTTAAAAGAGGAAAGTGAACCTTTTTGGAAACTAAGAAAGGTAAGGAAATGATTTGGAAATGATTCAAAAGAGGAAAGTAAACATTTCTGGAAACTTGGAAATGTAAGAAATGTTAAGTTTAAAGGAGGCAAACGAAAATTTTTGGAAACTTGGAAATGTAGAGAAATGTCAAGTTTTTAGGTTTAAAAAGAGGAAATTAAGGCAAGGTGGCCTTAAGAAAATTAATAAGAGGAATTTGACACACAAACAGGCTTGGAAAAGTGGCCTGAAGATATCACTTAAGGCCCAGGTAGGTGACGCCACCAGCTATGCAAGTGGGCCTGAGTTCGAGTCACTTGGGGAGCAAATAAAAGAAGTTTTATTTTTGCTTCCAGAAGCAGAGAGATGGACGGCATTAAGGCTCTTAAAAGAGGAGTTTTATTCTCTTTAAATTTCGGCTAAATAGAAGGATAAATGATGATTTATCTTAAATTATTTTCAAGGAGATAATAAGGGATTTTTCTTTTAATAAAGTGATAAAGATATGAGAGTGGTGGCCAAGTAAGGGACTCTAGCCTAGTAATTTTGGCTATAAAAGGAAGAGTAAGGCTATTCTTCATTCATTCTTTTCTCTTCAAGAAAACCTCTGCCGAAATTCTCTAAAGTTTCTCCTCTTCTCTCTGCCGAATTTCTTAGTGCTCTCCTCTCCTCTCTACTATTTTTCCAAAAGCCGAAAGCAGGTTCTCTTAACCCTAGCCGATTTCCTTCTAAGCCTAGTATTCCTCTCTTCTTTCATCTTTGAAACCGAATGCATAGGGGGCTCGTAGCCGATTGTTCATCAAGTCTCTAAGCCGAATCTCTGAAGAGGTGTCAGGAGGGTGTGTCGACTTCTTCAAGTAAGGAGATCTTTCGGGATTTACTAAGTGTCAACTACAAGGAAGGAGAAGTTCTTTTCCCGAAGGTACACCATAAGCCGCGTGTTCCCTAGTTATTTGGTGAGTTTCGGGATTTAAAATCCACAAGGTAAGTGTCTATAGCATTCGGCCAAGGCCTATTTTAGTAGTTAGATCTATTATTATGTGTTTTAAGCCGAAAACTAACAGATTCAAGGGATCTAGTGAGTAGCCAATTTCAAAGGAGAAGAATACAAGTTTTCGGGATTTGACTATAGTCAATCCGACAACAAGGTAGGTTTTAAGAATACAAATCCTACTAGGATTTGGTTTTATAGGCTTTATGCTAACATATTAAGGTTACCAAATGTAGGAATTGAGATCTAAAGCAATAGATCAGTTTTTCGGGATTTCAAGGAATTCGTTAAGCAAATCAGGTGTGTACCCCACACTATCTTTAATACGTTTTATGGCAATATTTAATATAAGTATGTATAAGAATGTGAATATAGCTAAAATACCCTAATGTGGTACAAAGTACTCAGGTACGTTTCCTACTCCTACTAGGATTACGAAATATGTTATATTTTAATATGTGAAAAGTGACATGAATGTGAATTTAAGTATGATATGCATGATATGAATAATATGGGGCATTCGGGTTATATGAGAAAGGGGAAGTGAATGTGGTGACTTCAGTCTCACTATCTGAATGTGGTGACTTCGGTCACATTATCTGAATGTGGTAACTTCGGTTACATTATCTGAATGTGGTGTCTCATGACACAATTATCTGGTGGCTATGCCATGAATTTATATGGGCGATGAGCACGTCGACTGCAGCGACTACCTTCGATGGTGTGTAGCGGAAGGAGGGTTGACTTAGTAGTCCCCACGGTGTGCAGGTTGGTACGGGGATGTGTAGCGGATGGCATCTAGGTTTGGTTTCGGGATTGCATCATTATCTTGAATTATTATTATGTGAACACGATATGTATGGTATGCCTAAACCTATTAAATTTTAGTGTTGATTACACATTGAGTCTGTTTGACTCACCCCGTTGGGGAATATTTTTCAGGTGATGAGCAGTAATGGACCGGGTCGGCAGGAGCTCAAAGGTGGCCATGCACAGCAAGCAAATTATTTATTCTGGACCTTTTATTTTATTTAAGTACTCTACAATTTTATTTTGGGTTTTGTTTTATGTAATAAGGCCATAGTGATGATTTCTTTGTTGTTTTAATTACTATGTTACAACTTTATGTTAATTAAAGATTTATTTCTTTTTACTTTTATTTATTATGTTTACAAATTATTATTTATGGATCAACAAATTTATTTTAAAATAAACTCTAAGTATTTTGTCACCTGAAATAAATGGATTTCAATATAAGATAAATTGGTTTTCAACACAAGCCCAACCCAAAACATTATTTTTTTTAAAATTGCACAAGTTTTTCCTAAGGAACAAAGGAACTTTGAATCGGTTTACTTGAGGAACATACCAAATCTGGTCAAAGCTCGTGGGCCGGGTTTGGGGTGTTTCATTCAGTCTGCTCCACTACCATCTGTAGGGAACAAGATCTGAACTTTCCAATTTGCTTCCTTACTAATCTCAAGAAGACTTCAATCTTCAGTCTGCTCCACTACCATCTCTAGGGAATAAAATCTGAACTTTTCAATTTGCTTCCTTACTATCTCAAGAAGACTTCAATCTTCAGCCTACTCCCTTGCTACATCAGGAAGATAAGACTAGGTAACTTGAATCTGCTCCATTGCCAGTACATGGAGATAAGACTTGCCAAATTCGATCTGCCCCACTACTATCTTGAGGAGACAAGATCTACATTTTTATTTAGTCTGCTCCCTTGTTACATCAGGAAGATAAGACTATAATCTTTAGCCTGCTCCCTTGCTATCTCAGGAAGATAAGGCTAGGTAATTTGAATCTGCTCCATTGCCAGTACATGGAGATAAGACTCGCCAAATTCGATCTGCCCCACTGCTATCTCGAGGAGACAAGATCTACAATTTACCAATGTTGCTACACCGTCCTCTGAGGGACCTGTCCTGTAGACTCAGTTTCACATGCATATGTTTGTGCCAAATGATCAGGATGCTATGATCAGAATGAATCAAATGCTCCTAGCCACATGTGTTATGAATGCCAAAAATGTCATGATTCATTTTTTAATGTAAAATGATTAAGATGCAATGGTCGGAATGAATCAAACGCTCCTAACTGGATGATATTTGCATGAATGCAGAATGCCATAAGAATGATCTTTTTTTAAATGTATAATGATTAAGATGCAATGATCGGAATGAATCAAATGCTCCTAACTAAATGATATTTGCATGGATGCAGAATGTCATGAAAATGATCTTTTTTTCCTTTTCTTTTTTTTTTAAAAGTATAATGATTAAGATGCAATGATCGGAATGAATCAAATGTCCCTCACTAAATGTATCATGGACGACATTTGCATGAATGCAAAATGTTATGAGAATGATTAGGATGCAATGATCGGAATGAATCAAATGCCCTTAACTAAATGTGTTTTGCATGAATGCAGAATTTTATGAGAATGATCCCTGCTTAAGGTGCCATCGTTCATTGTTCATTAGGGTAATATGCTGCCCTTTTGTTCAGCTGGTATTCTCGACAGAAAACCATTATATCTTGCTCAACAGATTTGCCCTACTGTAACTTCAGGGTTCATCTCATTACCACTCTAGAGTATAAGATCTAAATCTTTTCCAATCCATCCCACTGCGAGTCCAAAATGTTGGATTTGTTTCTTCTTCAACCCATCCCATTGTTATTCAAAGGTACAGGACCTGTATTATTTTCCATCCATACCATCACAACTCAAGGGTAGAAGACTGTAACCTAACCAAATGTGTATGCATGATATTTGCATGTATGCAGAATATCATTTTTCCAAGAATGATTCCCCTTTTACTCTTGGGTTAAGATTGCCCATTTTTCGTCAAGATTCTATTACTGACGCAATATCTTGACATTTGTTTCAATCACCATTTTTGATAAAAAATCGGAGAGATAGTCTCAGTTTAGACTCGTCCTCCCTCAATATTTCCATCCCTTAAACTTGATGAGTTTTAAACAATAGTCCTGTTTCAAGTTCTTTTATTATTCAGAAGCTTCTAGAGTAATATGCGAAACTCTTTGTATGAAAGTATTATTAGTCCACTAATCGTTATTTCAATGCAAAATGCTTGAAAAATATCATAACAATGGACAAGAAGGAAACTAATTAGGAGCATAGCTTGAAACAAATAAGTTAAGCAAAAATAGTAAATGCAATTTAGAAAGAAATTTATTGGTAGTGTATTTTGAAACGAATTAAAGATAACAAATTCAGAATGGGTAAGATGGAAACTAGGTGCCCCAGATATCGCAGCCTGAGCTTCTCTTATTCAAACTTCTTGAGGACCATTTTAAGCTCAATATGTGCTTAGGGGATCCGGAGTACTTTGTCGATGCCACAAGACGTCACATACTTCCTCATTGTTAATTCAAGTGTAGCGAGACTACTGTATGCCCCACTTTCGATCAAAATTTGAGCCGCCCTTTTCGGGTTTTCAACTCAAATCCCCTTTGGTCTCAAAGCGCCCTTTGCGGGTTTTCGCCTTGGCCTCTCCTTTTTATTTCTTTTTTTTATTATTGATTTTTTTATTCTTTTGATTTTTTTTTAAAAGGTCTCAAGGCGTCCTTTGCGGGTTTTCACCTTGGCCTTTCCTTTTAGATGAAATCTTAATTCACCGGCTTGAGTATGTCCTTGCCATCCATCTTGGTCAAAATTAATGATCTTCGAGAACAAGCCTTCTTCACTACATAAGGTTTTTCCAAATTTGGCATTTACTTTCCTTTGAAGTCCTTTTGTATGAGAAGGATCCTTCTTAATGCCAGGTCCCCATCATGAAATTCCCTTGGGTGAACCTCTTTGTCATAAGCCCGTATCATCCGTTTTGAATACTTTCAATCAAGCTTACTGGAAACATTCTGTTTCATCCATTTCTTAATTCAATCAAAGCTTGGAGAAAAGGAATCTTAACTCCCAACAATTGCTTTCCCTTTCATAAACTAATGAGAAAGATGTTGCCCCGGTGAAGGTTCTGGCCAACGTTCAAGAAACATTGAGGGTAAATGGTAACTTCTCTATGCCAACCTTTATAAGTCTCAGTCATTTTTCAAAAGTTTTTGAATGGTTTTTTGGCTGCCTTTGCTACACTGATATGGTGTCTGATATTTGAACAGACCGCAAATCTTTGACATTGTGCAATTATGTTAAACATGTTTCTTTCTGACATTCTTTATTGCCACTTTTTTTTTTCTGAATTTGGATTTGGATTTGAATTTGCATTTGAACTTGGATTTGAATTTGGATTTGGATTTGGATTTGGATTTGGATTTGAATTTGAATTTGAATTTGATGACTGCTGACTTTGTAACTTTGGCATATGAAGCAACCTTCACCCTCTTAGTGAAGTAATTGATCACCACGAAGATGAATTGGTATCGGCTAGATGCTTTTGACAAGATCTACCCCATAACATCTATGCCCCACCTATAGAAAAAATGGAGGAGGCACATAAGTCTTGTCTTCCTCAATTTGGCATTTACGGTGTAACTGATACAATTTCCCTTTCTTGGTAAACCAGTAACCCAATCCTCTTGATTAGCCTAACCATCGTAGAGCCATTACCATGGGTTCTTTTAACAGCATACCTATATTTTAAGCCTGGTGTTCCTCGATATGGCTGTGCAAAAACATCTTGGAATTCTTGAAAATAGCTCAATGATGTCTTGCTTTATTTCTGTGGTGAGTTAGGATTCGATCTTTACTCCTTTCCTAAGCTCGCAACGTTCACTGACCCTTTGCAAAGTAGAGTCTATTTTCACTTGTTCAACCATCCTTAACAATTCAAGAGATAGGCTACAATCTTTGTCATCTTCAAAGTCCTTAGATCCCCTAGACCCATATCTCATTCAAAAAGGGAGTCTGTAACAACGTCGCTCATGTCATTGATATCTGAGTACCTAGGTACAAAGGCAATCCAAAGAATAAATGATTCTTAGGACAATTATTTTTATGGTATGGTCATGAATAAAGAATGAAAGAATATTCTAAAACACAAAAGAATGTACAGTATGAAATGAAAAAATATTTACTTAAAAAAATGCATTTTATTGAAATAAAAATTCTGGACACAAGCCCATTTCACAAAAGGATTCTTATTGCTTCTGGGCTTAAAGCAACAAGTATGTTTTGAATATTACTCTAGATTAACCCTAAAAATATAGGGATCCCTTCCTCAATCCCATTATTTAAAATCTTCCCAAGTATGTAAGGGCTTGGAAACTTTTATTCCCCGGTTCTCTCTTCGGATATATCATTAATGTTCAGATTCCCCGACTTCTTTAAGGAATCACAACTCTTCTGCCTCCACTTTCAACTATCATATTCACTGCTTCATCCGAATGATTAGGTTCTGAGAAAACATCGACTTTCACAATTCCCCTTTCAATGAGCCTTTCGACCAACTTTTTAAATAGTACAGTTTTCAATTGAATGCCCTATTATTCCCGCGTGGTACTCGCATTGGGCATTCTCATTATACCATTTTGGATATGGAGGTTGCACAGGTTCTGAGTAGAATGGAGACACTACATGTACATAAAAAAGATTCTAATACAGCTCTTTATATGTTATCAGGGTGGGTGTGAACTGGAGCCTTTCTGTATTTGGCCTCGAGTTGGATTCTTGCCTTGAAGAGCCTTGATGCGTACTCAGGATATTTACCTCATTTTCCTTGTTTCTCAAAGTTGATCTTTTGGTGCTTTCTCCCACTTCTATTTTTTCGCTTCTTATAGCATTCTCAATGATCTCACTGGACATTACCATATCTGAAAAGCTCACGGTGGCACTTCCCAACATATAGTTAATGAACGGGGCCTTCAGAGTATTAATGAAGAGCATCGTGGTTTGTTTTTCCAGTAGAGGTGGTTGGACTTGTATAGTGACTTCCCTCCATCTTTGAGCATACTGTCGGAAACTCTCATTTGTTCTCTTCTCCATATTCTGCAAAGTGATTCTATCGGGGGTCATATCTGTTACGTGACTATACTGCTTCATGAAAGCTTGAGCTAAATCTCTCCATGAACTAATCTTGGCACGACTCAATTGGTTATACCATTTGGATGCTGCCCCAGTTAGACTATCTTGGAAGTAGTGGATCAGTAATCGATCATTGTTGACATGCCCAGTCATACGTCTGCAGAATATAGTGATATGAGCTTCAAGGCAACTATTTCCATTGTATTTATCAAACTCTGGCATTTTAAATCTGTGGGGAAGTACCAGGCCCGGGACCAAGCTTAGATCCCTAGCATCGATTCCTCTATAATTACCAGCATTTTCCATTGCTCTGAATCTTTCTTCCAGCCATTTATATCAGTCCTCTAACTGCTTTGGGGATTTCATTCTTACTCTTTCTTTTTTTGCTATATTATCTAGATCAGGAACAACGAGATTGGCAGGATTACCTTATGGAGTAAAACCTGATCCAGTTTGGGAATTCACTGGTATCGCGGCCCCAGCATGATGCTGTTGGGGATTAATCATAACAGATGGTTTCTGTAAAGTTACTTCAGGTCGTGTTTGCAATATGGTAGAAAAAACCAGGGGGATATTGAGGATATTCAGTATTCTCCTCAGCATTAACCATGGGACACTTTCCTTTATCCATAAGCTCATTCAACAGCTGCGTCATTTGAGTCATCATGCTTTTCTGAGATTCCATTATTTTGTCCATCATATCCTGCTGAATCTTAACCAGCTACTCTTGCATTTGTGCTTGCATCTACTCCTGCATATCTTTTTGCAGTTGCTCCAATTTTTCTAGTCTTTTGTCCATTGACTTTGTTTTTTTCCTTGTACCGTAGGGATGCGTATCTGGTAAAGGTTTTGTCAGTTTCTAGGTTGCTGAAATAATTTTAATTAATTAAAATCTCTCTACAAATTTTAATGCATACAATGTGATGTAATGCAAATGCATGAAGTGCAATGCAAAGAGAAAGAGAGGCGTTAATTCTGAATTCAATTCCATTAGAAGAACTTTTCTAGAAAATAAATTTCTTTACATAAAACGAATTACATATTGGTTTTGTCCTCATAGTCCAGGTGAAAACACCAATCATTTTCTTCGTATCCAGATGTTATAGTCGTGTCCCCTGAACTTTCTCAATAGATGCCTCTTTTAGCTCCTTGTTGCTTGATCCAGGTCGTGACTCTTCACTCACTTATCCTCCATGATGCTCATAAACTTCTTTAAGAAAATTGAGACCTGATGACTCTCGAATAATCCTTGTTGGCTTGAATCCCCGGGCAACGAGGCAAAGTCATATTAATCTTTTCTCGTTGTGTTTACTTGGACTATATTTGGACAAATACATTATAACTCACCTTATCAAGTAACCCATTTCCCTATGACAAACTCTTCTATTTAGCAATCGAATATGAATCAACACCTCCTTTCTATGATGATGAAATGCAATGTAGTCATAAATAAAAGAAAAACGCGTCAGTATCATATACAAATGGTAAAAATCAAATCAAACAGAAAATAGTCAAACACCTATCCAGGTGACCACTAGGGTTCAACATAGTTAGGCCTAAAGTGGGCTCCTAGGATTCACTATATGTGGTTTGGTTCTAAAGAGAGTGTAACACCCCAAACCCGGCCCAAACACTACAACCGGATCTGGTATGTCACTAAGAAAAATTTAATCAAAACATGTCGTATTTTCAGAAAAGCCCAAATATGTTTTATATAGAATATGCTTAAGTAAAGTAAAATCCAAACTTAAATACATGCCTTAGTTTAATTAAAATAAAAACTTAAATGACTTAAAGTAATAGAAGCCCATCATAAAACATAATAGCCCATGGCCTTATTACAACGAGATTTGAAGTCCATTAATTAAAAATATAAAATAAAACTTGAGTCTCTTTTTGCCAAATCTACATATTCTTCTGCATGGCCACCTTGCGTTCCTCTCCAGCCCGGTCCGAATCACTAGGTATCACCTGAAATGTTAATTAAAAGGGTGAGTCGCGAGACTCAGTGTGCAACCCTCATGCACCACTAGAGTTTGGGCCTTAAGCCCATTAAACAAAATAAATAGTGTAATAATCATAATAAAAATTAATAGCAAATAATATGCAAGGCCCAACCCGTTTGCCTAGGTTTCCATCCGCTACACGCCCCCGTACCAACCGTTCACACCATTGGGGATTTCTACAATCGACCCACACCGCTACACACCATGATGGCAGTCATGCTGCTCATCCACATATGATGGCCGAAGCCCTTATAACATATAATGGCCGAAGCCCGTATAACATTTAATGGCCGAAGCCCGTATAACAGTTCACGACATTAGCCGCTACACATATAACGTATAACTTCCTCCTTTCATCAACCCAACCCATGCAATCACATACAAGCATTTTACTTATAACATTTAAACAGATTATTTACTAACCTGGGGATCCGCTTTTACCCTCCTTGGGCTTTCATCAATAAACCGAGATTTCGGCATTTATCAAAACATATAAAACACATGAACATACAATAATAGGCAGATCTAGATGGTGGGGAGGTATTACACACCTGGTTACCGCGAAAATCTATTAACCCTAACGTAGAGCCTTATTTGTCGAATCCCGAAAATTCCTAAGAAAACGTCACCTTCCTACCTTCGGCTTTTCCACCAAATCGGCACAGGAGACTTTTGATGAGACAAATTCGGCTACTAAAAGTAGAGAGAGAAAATCGACAGGCCTTAAATAAGTGTTTCAGGTTAGATCTGAATGAAAAGAAAGAGTGAAATCACATAGAATAAAATCCCGAAACTCACCAAATTACTAAGGAGTATGTGGCTTATGGTGCACCTTCGGGAAACAGAAACCTCCCTTGTAGATTCGGCTATGGAGAAGAGAAGGGGGGAAAGTAAACTGTGTTTGTAGAGTTACGGCAAGGAAAAGGTTTTGAGAGAAAAGAAGAAGAGAAATTCGGCTAGGTGAGGAAGAAGAGAGAAAAATTGAAAGAAAGGATGATCACTTGGCTTATATAGACTCCCCCTCCCAGAGTTAGATTTTCGGCCAACTCTGCTGTCATCTGATAGCTTTTATATTTCTTGTTATCTTAATCCCTTATCTTCCTCAAAAATAGCCCTCATCTTTCTCTCCATTATCTTCCTATTTATCAAGAAAATAAAAGAATTAAAAACCCTATTTTGTAGCTAGTGTGCCGTCCACTCCTAGGGCTTGTAAGTGCCAAATTTTTGTCTTAAAATTTGGGCTCTAAGTGGCCATACTAGGCCCAAACTCCTCCCCCCTTATGACGCCACCTTATGCCCACTTAAAGCTCCTCAAATCTTTGGGCCACAAGCCCAGCTTGTCACTTAATTAACTATCTACTTAAATTATAAGCTAACACCATGTATTAGCCACCTAACCCAAATTTTTAAAGCCCAATATATCACTTTAAAATACCCAGAGCACTAATTTAAACCCTAATCTACATATTTAATCAAAAAGTCAGCCCGATCCTTAGAATCTTAATTTAACATATTAAACTATCACATTAATGCGCAGGCCCACATTTAGGATGTTACAGTTCTACCCCATTAAAATAAATTTCGGCCTTGAAATTTACCTGATCAGAAAAGATGGGGATATTGCTGTCGCATAACCTCCTCCGGTTCCCACGTCGCCTCTTCTGTGCCGTGGTTTCTCCACAAGACTTTGACCAAAGGAACGGACTTCCTTCTCAACACTTTTACGTCTCTATCCAAAATTCGTACTGGTTCCTCCTCAAAAGATAAATCTGGCCTTACTTCAATTTCTTCCACTGGCACTATGTGCGATGGATCAGATCGATAACGTCTCAGCATCGAGACATGGAACACGTCATGTATCTGCTCCAACTCTGAAGGCAACTCCAAACGATAAGCCACTGGGCCCACACGTTCTAACACCCGATAAGGCCCAATAAACCGAGGACTTAGCTTACCCTTTCGTCCAAACCTCATTACCTTTTTCCATGGAGAAACCTTCAAGAAGACTTGATCTCCTACTACGAATTCTACCTCCTTCCGCTTAAGATCCGCATAAGATTTCTGCCGATCAGACGCTTCCTTCAATCGAGCCCGTATTAACTTAACTTTTTTCTCCGTTTCCGAAACTAGTTCAGGACCCAATACCTGACGTTCACCTAACTCCGTCCAACAAGTTGGAGTACGACATCTCTTTCCATACAAGGCTTCATACGGCGCCATTTGAATACTAGCTTGATAGCTATTATTGTACGCGAATTCTGCCAAGGGTAAAAACTCCTCCCAACTACCCCTAAAATCGATGATGCAACCCCTTAGCATATCCTCCAAGATCTGAATTACCCTCTCAGACTGACCATCGGACTGTGGGTGAAAAGCGGTACTGAAGTCTAACCTTGTTCCCATTGCTTGATGAAGAGCCTTCCAAAATCGTAAAGTGAACCTAGGGTCCCTATCCGATATGATCGACACCGGTACACCATGTAATCTTACAACCTCAGCCACGTACAACTTAGCCAACTTTTGCAAAGAGTAGTCGACCCGAACCGGTATAAAGTGAGCAGACTTCGTTAGCCGATCCACAATTACCCAAATTGCATCTTTCTTGGTGGGTGTAAGGGGTAACCCACTAACAAAATCCATTGTGATTCGCTCCCATTTCCATTGCGGGATCTTTATCGGCTGTAACAATCCCGAAGGCAGCTGATGTTCAGCTTTGACTTGCTGACACGTCAAACACTTTCCCACATATTCCGTAACTTCTCGCTTCAAACCTGACCACCAGAACTGTTCTCGCAAATCCCGATACATCTTAACTCCTCCAGGATGCATAGCATAGGGGCTACTATGCGATTCCCGAAGAATCATCTGCCTTAGCTCCTCATCTTTTGGCATACAAACCTTCCCACGGAAACACAAAACTCCATCATTGTTCATACTATAATCCTCTACTTCACCCTCCTACACTAGTAGGATTCGAATACTCAAGACATCATCCAAAAGTTGCTTCTCCTTGATTAGACTTGTCCACATAGGTCTTACTTGTAGTTCAGCTACCAGGCTACCATCCTCATACAAACTAAAATGAGCGAACATCGCCCTTAGGTCTGCTATCACCTTTCTACTCAACGCCTCCGCCACCACATTCGCCTTGCCGGGATGGTATTCAATCGAGCAATCATAGTCCTTCAAGAGCTCGATCCACCTACGTTGTCGTAAATTTAACTCCTTCTAAGTAAGGAGATACTTCAAACTTTTATGGTCGGTGTAAATTACCGACTTTTCCCCGTACAGGTAGTGCCTCCAAATCTTCAGAGCAAACACTACCGCAGCCAATTCCAAGTAATGCGTAGGGTAATTCAACTCATGCGGTCTCAACTGTCGAGACGCGTATGCCACAACTTTTCCATCCTGCATCAACACACACCCTAAACCTGTGTGTGACGCATCACAGTAGACGATAAATTCTTTTCCTGCCTCTTGCTGAATTAACACTGGTGCTTCCGTCAAAATTCTCTTCAGCTTCTCAAAGCTCTCCTGTTGTTTGTCAGTCCACACAAAAGATACTCCCTTCCTCAACAACTTAGTTAATGGTGCCGCTATTGAAGAGAACCCCTCAACGAACCTTCGATAATATCCTGCTAATCCTAAGAAACTTCGAATTTCCGCCCTAGTTTTCGGCGGTTTCCAATTTAACACAGCTTCGATTTTCCGAGGGTCTACCCTAATCCCCTCTGCGGAAACTACATGCCCTAGAAAAGTCACCTCCTTCAGCCAGAACTCACACTTACTGAACTTTGCGTACAGCTGCTTTTCCCTCAGAATTTACAACACCACTCGAAGATGTGCATCATGCTCCTCCTCAGACTTGGAATAAACCAATATATCGTTGATAAACACTACGACGAACCGGTCAAGGTATGGCTGAAACACCCGATTCATCATATCCATAAATGCTGCTGGCGCGTTCGTCAAACCGAACGGCATTACCAAAAACTCATAATGACCGTAGCGTGTTCGAAATGCCGTCTTATGAATGTCTCCTTCCTTCACCTTTAACTGATGATATCCCGACCTTAGATCAATCTTAGAAAAGACCGAAGCTCCTTTGAGCTGGTCGAACAAATCGTCGATTCTTGGTAATGGGTGCTTATTTTTAATCATCAACTTATTCAGTTGACGATAATCCACGCACATACGCATGGATCCGTCTTTCTTCTTCACGAATAGGACCGGTGCTCCCCATGGAGACACACTCGGTCGAATAAACCCACGATCCAACAGTTCCTGAATCTGAGCTTTGAGCTCCACCAATTCCTTCGGCGCCATTCGATAAGGAGCAATTGATACCGGAGCTGTACCCGTGAGTAGTTCTATTCCAAACCTCGCGATCTGGGGGTAATCCTGGCAACTCCTCCGGAAAGACGTCTGCGAAATCCTTGACTGTTCGAACCTCATCGACAGTCACCTTTTTAGCATCCAAAGCACTAATAAAAGCTAAAAAGGCGTTACATCCCTTCCGAATCATCTTTACAGCTTTCAAGGCCGACACTACGTTGGAAAAATAATTCCTTCTTTCTCCTAACACAACCATCTCCCCGCCTTCCGGGGTACTTAACACCATGCGCTTAGTCTCACAATCCAATTTAGCACGATGCTTTGACAACCAATCCATTCCTAGAATAAGATCGAACTCTCCGAATGGCAATTCCATTAAGTCTGCCGGAAACACTACCCCTTGAGTATCTAAAGGTACATCCTTAAACAGCTTGTCTACTACGCTAGATTGTCTTAGGGGACTAACCACAGTCATCTTCCTAGTAGTTGTTTCAAGATCTATACTTAAGGTCTCAGATATCGAACATGCAATATAGGAGTGGGTTGACCCAATATCAGTCAAAGCAAGAAAAGGGCTGTTAGCTATAAGAAACGTACCGGTTATGACATCCGGTGCGTCACCATCTCCTGTCGACGAACTGCATAAACTAGACCCGGCTGCCTTGCCTCTACATTACCTGCACCTCTGCGAGGTGCTCCATGACCTCGACCAGCCCCATTTCCTCCTCTACCTGCACCACGACCCCTTGGTCCAGGCTGATCACCTCTCCTCACTTGATCAGCACCTCGGCCCGCTGGCTGCCCCCGATCCATCTAGAGACAGTCCTTAATCAGATGTTCTGTGGATCCACACTTAAAGCACCCACCTGTCTTCATTCTGCATTCCCCATAATGCGCCTTGCCACATGTAGAACATGTCTGTTTCTGACTCGTCGGAGCACGAACTGGCCCATCAGTCCTAGTTCTCTTCTGAAAATTCCCGGATGCTCTTGATGACCCAAAATTCCTCTTACTCTTACCCCGATCCTTATCCCTTTCTTGTTTCTCCACCCGTTTCACTTCCTCAACTACTTTAACCTTATCTACCAAAACAGCAAAGATTCTGTCTTGCTGCGGCGCTATCAGAACCCTTAACTCACTCCGCAGCCCATCCTCAAACCGAACACAACGTTCATACTCCGTCGCTACCATTCCTCGAGCATAACGGCTCAAGCACAGAAACTCAGCCTCATATTCAGCCACAGACTTACTTCCTTGTACCAAGTTCAAGAATGCCTTCCTTTGGGCATCTATATAGCTGGCCCCGACATACTTCCCCTGAAATGACTCCTTAAAGAAGTCTCATTCAATCTGGTCTGAGGCAGTACCTTCTTTCACCGTGAGGCACCACTGGTAGGCCTCATCTCAGAGGAGAGACACGACCCCTTTCAACTTTTCCCCTACCATGAAGTCTAAGTCATCCATTATGCACTTAGTCGCTTCCATCCAGTACTCAGCTGTGTTAGGAGCTACCCTAGAAACTCCCTTAAACACTTCCGCTCCATTGGCCCTAAGCCGTTCTGGCACAAATTTCCGGGCTCCTGTGCCCATGCCTACTCCAGCAACCCTTTTTAAAACCTTCAACATCGCCTGAGATACAGCATCATCTCCGGGTGCCTCATCTCGAAATTCTCCTTCTACAGCCGGCAGTTCCGGCATCTCGTTTGACCCGTGGCCAGACCTTACTGGCTCTGATGCAGTCATTCTACCCTTACCGCGTCCACGCGGCGGACGTCCTCGACCCCTTGAACTCATTCCTCCGATTGGCGTTTATATGATTAAGAATTTTATGGATTATTAGTTCTTTCCACTGATTTATCGCGAACAGTCTTATGAATAATAGTTTTTAAGAAGTAGTTCTTTCGAATTCATACACACAATACAGTCTCAAGTTCATACATTCAATCATCAACATTCATGAACTCACGTTCATTACAGAAAAGTGGTGGTGTTGTTGTTGTCGTTTGCACTACCCAGGGGTATTTTCGTAATTTTTTTAAAATAAAGTCCTTCGTGATTTTGTGAAGTAAGGGTATTTTGGTAATTTGCAGCCTCGGGGGTATTTCGAAAATTTTGAAAATTTGGGGGTACTTCGGTAATTTTGAAAATCCGAGGGTATTTCGGTAATTTTGGAAATCCGGGGTATTTCGGTAATTTTGGAAATCTGGGGGTATTTCGGTAATTTTAGAAATCAGGGTCATTTTGGCCATTTCGCAATACAAGGGTAATTTTTCAAACTTTGATGGTTTTTTTTTTTTTGAAACATGGTTGATTGGAATTTTTTTTCATAAAACAAAGGTATTTGGAAAATTTTACAAAACTTGGGGTTTTTTTTTAAGAAAAAGGTGGCTGGTCCCTTTCGGGTTTTAATCATAGGGTTTAGCCCATCAACCAGCCCTCGTAACTAGGGTGAATAGTCACTACGCACCAGGTAGGATTCTAGTGAAGAGGAGGTGAGTCGCTAGGACTGCTTAAATACCAAGCTCTCCCTGAATCCACTCTTGGACATGCGTATGCCTATTGCCACACCCTAACCCGACTAAGGTGAACAGTCACTACGCACCAGGTAGGATTCCAGCGAAGAGGAGGTGAGTCACTAGGACTGCTTAAATACCAGGCTCTTCCGGATCCTTCCTAGACATGCGTATGAAGGTTACCACACCCTAGCCTTGCGGCTCATTAACGAGTTTATTCAGTGAAATTAAGTTTTATGAATTTTTAAGAAGTAGTTTGTACTAAGCCTAAAGTCCATCAAGTTCTAATTCTAACTTAGTCTACGTCCCACTAGACCCACTAAGCCCACATATATAAAGATCACACAATGGTTCGGAGTACTTACCTGGCGGACTTGGGCCGGAGACGCAGGTGCCATGCTGAGCTAACAGACCTGTTATCTTTTAAAAAAAAAACACATATTTCAAAAGCCCATTTTTTTTAGAAAACATTTTGAGCCCAAAAACCCCAGAGCCGAGTTTTGAACCGGGTTTTGATACCAATTTGTAACACCCCAAACCAGGCCCAAACACTACAACCGGATCTGGTATGTCACTAAGAAAAATTCAATCAAAACATGTCGTATTTTCAGAAAAGCCCAAATATGTTTTATATAGAATATGCTTAAGTAAAGTAAAATCCAAACTTAAATACATGCCTTAGTTTAATTAAAATAAAAACTTAAATGACTTAATGTAATAGAAGCCCATCATAAAACATAATAGCCCATGGCCTTATTACAATGAGATTTGAAGTCCATTAATTAAAAATATAAAATAAAACTTGAGTCTTTTTTTGCCAAATCTACATATTCTTCTGCATGGCCACCTTGCGTTCCTCTCCAGCCCGGTCCGAATCACTAGGTATCACCTGAAATGTTAATTAAAAGGGTGAATCGCGAGACTCAGTGTGCAACCCTCATGCACCACTAGAGTTTGGGCCTTAAGCCCAATAAACAAAATAAACAGTAATAATCATAATAAAAATTAATAGCAAATAATATGCAAGGCCCAACCCGTTTGCCTAGGTTTCCATCCGCTACACGCCCCCGTACCAACCGTTCACACCATTGGGGATTTCTACAATCGACCCACACCGCTACACACCATGATGGCAGTCATGCTGCTCATCCACATATGATGGCCGAAGCCCTTATAACATATAATGGCCGAAGCCCGTATAACATTTAATGGCCGAAGCCCGTATAATAGTTCACGGCATTATCCGCTACACATATAACGTATAACTTCCTCCTTTCATCAACCCAACCCATGCAATCACATACAAGCATTTTACTTATAACATTTAAACAGATTATTTACTAATTTGGGGATACGCTTTTACCCTCTTAGGGCTTTCAGCAATAAACCGAGATTTCGGCATTTATCAAAACATATAAAACACATGAACATACAATAATAGGCAAATCTAAATGGTGGGGAGGTATTACACACCTGGTTACCGCAAAAATCTATTAACCCTAATGTAGAGCCTTATTTGTCAAATCTCGAAAATCCCTAAGAAAACGTCACCTTCCTACCTTCAGATTTTCCACCAAATCGGCACAGGAGACTTTTGATAAGACAAATTCGGCTACTAAAAGCAGAGAGAGAAAATCGACAGGCCTTAAATAAGTGTTTCGAGTTAGATCTAAATGAAAAGAAAGAGTGAAATCGCATAGAATAAAATCCCAAAACTCACCAAATTACTAAGGAGTATGTGGCTTATGGTGCACCTTCGGGAAACAGAAACCTCCCTTGTAGATTCGGCTATGGAGAAGAGAAGGGGGGAAAGTAAACTGTGTTTGTAGAGTTGCGGCAAGGAAAAGGTTTTGAGAGAAAAGAAGAAGAGAAATTCGGCTAGGTGAAGAAGAAGAGAGAAAAATTGAAAGAAAGGATGATCACTTGGCTTATATAGACTCCCCCTCCCAGAGTTGGATTTTCGGCCAACTCTGCTGTCATCTGATAGCTTTTATCTTTCTTGTTATCTTAATCCCTTATCTTCCTCAAAAATAGCCCTCATCTTTCTCTCCATTATCCTCTTATTTATCAAGAAAATAAAAGAATTAAAAACCTTATTTTGTAGCTAGTGTGCCGTCCACTCCTAGGGCTTGTAAGTGCCAAATTTTTGTCTTAAAATTTGGGCTCTAAGTGGCCATACTAAGTCCAAACTCCTCCCCCCTTATGACGCCACCTTATGCCCACTTAAAGCTCCTCAAATCTTTGGGCCACAAGCCCAACTTGTCACTTAATTAACTATCTACTTAAATTATAAGCTAACACCATGTATTAGCCACCTAACCCAAATTTTTAAAGCCCAATATATCACTTTAAAATACCCAGAGCACTAATTTAAACCCTAATCCACATATTTAATCAAAAAGTCAGCCCGATCCTTAGAATCTCAATTTAACATATTAAACTATCACATTAATGCGCAGACCCACATTTAGGATGTTACAGAGAGGGCACCTGAAACAACAGATTCCTCAATCCTCACCCATTATAGGCTCATATGGATCGAGTTCGGTTCAGGGGAATACATTTCCCTATGGCCATGCGGAGATGAAAATCTCACGAAGCACATAGGTACAGATGTATCCCAGAAGTAGTCCACTAGCTCATGCGGAGGTGAAAACCTCACGAAGGCATAGTTTCTCACTCCCACTTAAAGGTGTAACCATAACGGTCATGTAATGCAAATGCAAGTATTCTACCAAAAACATCATAGTACCAGCAAATGCATTAAAAGAAACATGATTTTTCAAGACAATTTTCCAAATTTTCAATCAAAAGGACATGAATTAATCAATCTATGGCTTGACTCTCAACCAGTCCCCAGTGGAGTCGCCAAGCTGTCGAAACCATTTTTATTTTAAGTTTGAAAAATGGGGTCGACTTAAAAATATGATGTGGAGTCGCCACCAACATTTTTTGTTTAGGTGAGATTGGATCACCTTGTAAAAAAAATTATTTGGTCCGCGAAATTAATTGACAAAAAAGGGTTCGGGAGTCAGTTACGCACGAAGAAGGGTTAGCACCCCCGTACGCCCCAGAACGGGTACCAAATCGATTAATTAATGTCCTTGCGTTGAAAACTTGAAAATGTTTAAGATATAATTCTTCTTAAGGAAAGTTAATTAATTTTGAATTGAATTTCAAGATTAACTCGTTTCGAAGGAATAAAAATATCATACCCAGTACGTTAGGATATAACACGTTTATACCTCGACACCGAGATCACCTTTGATCTTCAAAACATGCAATTAAAAAGGGTATTTGGCTATTTGGTTGGACGGAAAATTTACACCCAGTACGTTAGGGCATAATTTTTCGACCCTCCAAACGCACAAATATTGCCTTATTTTGGAAAAAAAAGTTTTTTAAATAAGCGATTTTAAAATTGACTCAAAATGTGTTTGTTTGGTTTGTTTGGATGAACAATTTTTCATAAATAAGTTGAAAATTTTAATCACAATACAATAATAAAAACAGAAGTGTAATTGCAAACATAAAATAACAATCTATGGCAATAACAAAAACACAAAAAAGCAAATTAGGGTTCATACAATGGCAACATATCATATATTATACAAATATATTAACATTCAAGACCAATGAATTAAAAGACAGTTTGGAAAAAATATTTAAGCAACTTAACATAGATAAAAGGCAACAAAATTTAAGACAAATAAAAAAGAATGAATAATACATAAAAATAAAGAACGTATTTGAAATTAGTAATATCCACACAACAAATTACATAGAAAACAAAAATTAAAACAAAGTATATAAAAGTTTAAGAAAAGGGTTATATTTAATAGTAATATACATATATGAATTTTGAAATTATACATATAATAACGGTGTTATATAATACGAATTGAAACAAAATTTATAAACAATAAAGGTTTAATAAAAATTATGTACATAATATAATAAAGCATGCAAAATATTTAAAATCCATAAAATTCTAAACAAACAATGTATATATAATAAAATGTTAGTAATTTAAAAGAATATAAGTAACCTAAATTATAATATCCAAGAGAATGTCTATATGTATAAAATGATTTAAAGATATATATATACATATGAATAACAAAATCTATATGGCATGAGATTAATAACATACAAGATAATTTAAAACATAATATATGGGTTTAAAGATAATAATATATAAAATAATAATACATACAAGTATTTATAAAAATATTCGAAATAATAATAAATTATAAGAGTATTTAAATTTAAAATTATACAAATCTTTAAAACAAAGAAATGTACAAAAGAGAATTTAAAATAAACAAATTATAAAATAAATAATCTAAAAATATATATAAATGAAAGTCAAAAGAATCAAATTAAAATAATGTAAAATTAGTAAAAGAATTTAAAATAATATATTAAAATAATCAAAATAATGAATAATTAAAATAACTCAATTGAAATAATAAATAATAACTAAAATAATGCATAATAGATAATTTAAAATAATAAAAGAATGGTATAAACTAAAACAAATAACTCAATTAAAATAAGTATAAACTAAAAGGGATAATTAATAAATAAAATAAATCAACGAAACTGACATAAGGACCAAAATGTAATGCGCGTGAATGCACAAGAGTCAAGAGTGAAAATGTTCCCAACCCCCCCAAAAAAAGCACTTAGGCGCGGACTGAATTGGAATGGCGCGCGAACTTCAGGGAAAAAATGAAAGAAATAGAATAGGATTAAATTAAAGGTGGCGCAAATGGGAGGGACTGGCCGCGTAAAGTTTCCTTTTAAGATGAAAACGCGCATATGTAGCTTGCAAATCGAGTTAGTGCGCAGGCTTTCATCCCCCTTTAATTGCGCCACTTAAAAAAAATTAATAAAACATTTATTATATATATTTTTTAAGCTTTCAAGTTCTCTTTTCTAAACAAAAACCCCTAAACTTCTTAACCATTTCAGTTAGGGTTTGCAATCTTCGATGAGCCCAACTTTGGCTGTCGCTGCCTTGGAGCCACCGCGAACGGTGCTTAGAGCCAGGTAAGTCACCCTCCTTCTGTTATTTTTATTTCTTGATTTTCACATGAACAAGGAAAAAAAGAAAGAAGAACGAAAGAAAAAATAAAAGAAGCGGATTATCAATCCCTAAAAATCACCTTTTAAAACAGGATTCAATCACTTTTTCTCTTTGTAATCATCATATGTGCGTTTCTAAATTCAAAAAGTTGGATCCTTTTTCAGTGTTTACATCAGGCTCTTTTATAGCTAAAATCCAAATCGAAATACACGTTTTTGTATACTGCTATTTGGGTACTGCTTTCTCGTTTCTTCTCGCAGGTTCTGGTGCACACTGAAGCTGCGGATGTGGCCATGCTGCGCTGGAAGCCGTTGGAAGAGCTGGCATGGACGCTGCGGCGCACGTGCGGAAACTTGGTTGCTCGAGCGGCGCTGGAACGCTCTAGAAACTTCTAGGGTTTCCCAAATTGAAACCCATTGTTGGACCATTTGGGCCATTCGATTAATTCTGATTTGGGCTATTGGGTCAGTTTATTTTAGGTATTGGGTTTATTTTTGGGTTAAACTTTAATTTGGGCTTATTTAGTTTGGGCCCTGGTACTTGTAAAAAAATGAACTGGACATTGGGTTGTTATTGGATTTTATTGGTTAATTTTGGTTTATTTTTTGTTTGAATCTGGTTAGCTAATAAGCCCGGGCGAAATAGGCCTATTACATTAGTAATTAAATATTTTAATAATAAATATTAAAATTATACATGAATTTTGATATAATTTATAATGTTATGTATCAATTTTAATTTAGTGCATTTGTATATATTAATTTTAATTTTGATTTAGTTACATGTAAATTGTTGACATGATATTTTATAAGCTTAAAAAGCAAACAAATTTAAGAAAACCAAATTTTCTAAGGGAAATAAAAAACCCTTTTTGTTTAATTTTTTAATATAGGTGGAAATAATTTAAGTTTATTAGATTGTTTTTCAGTCTAATAAAATGTCATGTCAATAATTTAGACATGATTTTAAAAAAATAATGTCACATAGATAACAAAATTAGTGAAATGTGAAAATTGAATCAAAGTTGTTGGCAACAAAAAAGAACGAATAGAAAAATTGGACACAAATATTGACGTGGAAAAACATTTCTAAAAGGGATAAAAAATCATGGGCAAAGAAAACTTTATTAAAATGGTAAAAAATCGAGTAAGAGTACAATATGGAGAAAAATTAAAACAAGCCCTCAAATCTCTAAAAATACAAAGCTCTCTGGTTAAAACACAAAATTCTTTTAAACTCTCTTTTGTTGTGTTGTTCAATTAATCTCTCTAAAGTTACTAAAAGCCCTATTTATAAGTTGAAATTCATGGGCTAATATGATGAAAATACCCCTGGAGTTATTAGAGTTCGATTGGAAAAATATAGCAGAGTTTAACTAGGAGAAGAAACTCGGTTTAGTAGGGAACATGTAACATCTTGAATTAAGGGGTCGTTTGCAATTAAATTATTTTTCATGTACATGCTCGATGAGATGGAGTGTTATGCTCATTTGACTTGTTTCAGGGTCTAGTCATAACCCCGGGTTAGGTAGGGTTTAGGGCTAAAATTTCTTTTACTGCCTAAGGAGAAAAAGCTAGGTAAGATAGGGGTTAAGGGAAATTTTTGAAGTAGCTTGCCACAAGGAAGCAGTTAGTAGAATAGTTGGGACGCTACCTAAGGAGCTAGGAGAGTGCGGCAAAGGAGGGTTCGAGCTGCAGGAATCGCGTTTGGGGAGTTTTTATTTTTAGCATTAAAGGAGCTGGGTGAAGGAGGCTTTAAAAATATTTTCGGCGAGGTTATGGCATGAAAGTCGGCCTGACAAAGTGGCTTAGGAGCGCCACTTAAGGGCCTGGGGGCGTTTGGACTCAGGTTCGAGTCACCATGGACGCAAGGGCGTTTTATTTTGTTTTGGCGTTAAAAAGGAAGGGGGCTAAGAAGGCTTTAAAAGAAATTTGGGAGCATTGATGGACATGAAAGTCCAGGTGGTAAAGTGGCATGGGGCGTGTTAGGTGGTTGCGGCACGAGGTCCCGCGTTCGAGTCCTGATGGAAGCGCATGGGTGTTTTTATTTTTATTTTTTGCTTTGGTGTTAAGGCGAAAGAGAGCTAGCGAGGGAGAGTTTAAAAGAAAGTGTGACGAGTTATGACACAAAAGACGCCTTGGCCGAGTGGCTAAGGGCGCTGCATTGGGATGCCTTCTGCAGGTCTCGGGTTCGAGACCTAGGGGCAGCATTGGAGGTTTAATTTTTCCTTTTGCTGGCGTGAGGGTGGTCTGCGCATGGGCACGGCACCTAGGGGCTGAAGAAAGCAAAATGCGTTGCTTTCAAAAGCTGTTGAAAGTATGGGGCTTTTTTTTATTTTTATTTTATTATTTTATAGGAAGATGGGGTAGTAATGGGAGAATGAATAAACAATGAATTACCTTATTTCAATGGTGATGGGTTTTATTGCATGGGGGATTTGTTAAACAATATTTTGTTTTTGGTGATGAAATTATCACAAGAAAAAAATGAGGAGCATGGCCGGCCTTGAGTATAGCAAGGAAAGCATGGCCAAAATTCTTTAGCTTGTTTTTGTTTCCTTTCCAATTTTGTGCATGGCCAATTTGAAGCATGCTTTAGGGGCCTCCACAATCGGTTTTGGGTAGAGCAAGAGGGTGCCGAAATTCCTTGAATTTATTCTTCTTTTCTTTTCATTTTGATCTTGGCCGAAATGGGAACTCTAGAAGCTTGAGTTTCGGTTTTGAAGGAGTCCTAGGGTGGTATTTTCGGCTTGGAGGTAGGCTTATTTTGTGTGCCAAGTTTGCTTCTTCTTTCTCTCTTTTATTTCTTTTGGAGTAGCCGAATGTTCACCCCCTATTCTACTCTAAGATTTCATCTTCCATCTGGTGTAGCCGAATATCTCATCAACACTTGGGAGCCATAATCGGAATCTCTTCTCTTTTGGTCTCTTCAAGGAAACAATAGAAGTAAGTGTTTCTTTTAAAAATCGGGTTCTCTTCTTTTCCTTTTTAATGTGCCGAAAACTTGTGTAAAGGCCTTGGTAAGGGTTGGCCGAATGTTTCCTTAAGTCACTAAGTGTTTTGCTCTCTTGTGTTAGTAGCGTGAAGGTGCTTTGAAGGAGTGGCTTTCTTGGGTTTCGTATCGTTTTGGTAAGAAAAAGAGTAGCTTCGGCCAAGGGCCATTTGTTATGAATTTATGCCTAAAACCGAAACTAAGCCTTGTGGGCATAAGCTTGGGTTTCGAGTAAGTCCCCTATTACTTGGTCTATGATGTATGTTGTGTATGCCATCATATGCTGATAAATGCTATGCTATACAAAAATGCATGATATATGGGATCATGATACTTGTTACGTGAGCATGATGATGGTGGGATTGATGAGAGGAGGGAGATGATCTCTATGGACTGTCACCAGTGGTTTTGACCACACGATGGGTTGGCCCCATCAGATTATTCGTGACTTCGGTCACCAATGGTTTTGACCACCAGTGGTTTTGACCACACGGGGTAGAAAAAGGAGTATGGATGGCTAGCTTGGGTTGCATGTTTGCATATCTTACTAATATCTTGTGTATGAGTTGCATCTTTGGGTTGGGGATTTATACACTGAGTCTTGGTGACTCACCCCTTCCCATACCATTTTGCAGGTGAGTAGATCGCAGAGATGGAGTCGGAGAGGACTCGAGGCGGCCATGCTTGTTCCTCGAATTTGAAATCTTACTTCGTATCGTTAAAGTTTATTATTTACTAAATTTTGGTTTAGTTTGTAACATGGCTACTAGTTATTATTTTGGATGTTTAAGTAGTTGTTTTTACTTTATTTCTATTATGTTACTAATGAACTTATGAACTGTTAAGCAAATCGGTTAAAAGTAACGTTTTCAAAATTGTACTCGTACGCGGTTTCAAAGATGTTACCATCGGGTAGCAAAATTTACCAAGTTAACAATGACCCTGATGGTTTTAAAGATTTAAATGATCAAATGGTTTCAAAGGAAAAAGGGTTTCAACTCAATCGTGTTTATCAAATCAACCCATCTGAGTTTTAGCAAACACCGTTTTATAACCTCAGTAAATTTTTAGATTTTTGCCAATTAATCAAAATTTTTTTCAAAACGTTTTTACTCCGTGACATACCAGATCCAGTCAAGGCTCGTGGGCTGGGTTTGGAGTGTTACAGAACATGTTGCCACGTCGTGATGTCGTTTATCGGCTCGTCGGGACGCCACATATCGTGTCATCGGGACATTGGTTTCTTATCATTTGGACGTCATGTGTTGTGTCGTCGGGACGTCGACTCTTTCTCATGGCGATGTCGACTCTATTTCATCCAAAATGCTAGGCACACTTCACAAATCTCCACATTGACTCGTATTTTCACAACACCTTCTTTGTCGAGCCTCGTCATGGGCCTAACTCGTTCTTTCTAGGATACTGACCAAGTCCAAACAATGTTTGAACTTAGAAACTAGAAGGCTTTTAGTCATCATATCAACTGGATTATTTTCTATGTTGAACTTATAAATCTGAACATATACTTGAGCAACCACCTCTTAAACAAAGTGATATCGAATATCCATGTGCTTTGTTCTTTCATGATACATTTGATCCTTAGTGAGATGTATAGCACTTTTACTATCGCAATATACAACAGTCGCATTGTGTTTATTAAACAACTCCCCGAATAAATCTCTCAACCAAATGACTTCTTTCACAGCTTCTTTGATTGTTATATATTTAGCTTCAATAGTCGATAAAGCCACAATGGCTTAAAACGTGGCTTTCCAACTAATGGCTCATTTACCAAAAACAAATAGATATCCCGTGAGGGATCTTCTTTTGTTTAGATCTCTTGCCTAATCTGAGTCTACGAAGCCCACTAGACCCTCTAAGCTTCTTCTAAACTCTAAACGAGTATTTGATGTCCCCTCAAGTATTTGAGAAACTACTTGCCAATGTAATTTACCGGGTCTAGTCATGTATCTACTTACAACACTAATAGCATGTGAAATATCGGGACGAGTGCAAACCATTGCGTACATTAAGCTTCCGACTGCACTGGAGTAAAGAATCGAGGACATATACTTTTCTTCATCTTCAGTTTGTGGTGACTTTGAAGTTGAAAGTCTGAAGTGTGCAGCTAAGGGGGTACTAATCGGTTTTGAGTTTTGCATCCCAAACTACTTGAGAATTCTTTCGATGTATCTCAGCTGAGACAAAAATATCTTCTTCGAGCTTCTACTCTGAAAATTTCTATCCCTAAGATTTTCTTAGCTACACCAAGGTCCATCTTGAAATTAGAATAAAACATGGTTTTTAACCGATCAATTTCGGATGGATCCTTAGTCGTAATTAGCATATCATCAACATAAAGCAGCAAATATATAAACAATCCATCATCAAGATGATGCAAGTATACACAATTATCATACTTACTTCATACAAAACCAATGTTTGACATAAATGAATCAAACTTCTTATACCATTGACAAAAAGACTGCTTCAAGTTGTACAAAGATTTCTGTAAAAGGCAGATATGGTCTTCTTTGCCATCGATCCTAAAGCCTTCAGGTTGTTGCATATAAATATCCTCATTTAGGTTGTCATGAAAGAATGCAATTTTCAAATCTAACTGCTCTAATTCAAGGTTGTATAATGCAAAAAGAGCTAACAACGCCCAAATAGACGTATGCTTCACAACATGAGAGAACACATCGTGAAAGTCAACTCCATCTACTGGTGTCACCAATCTCACATTATATCTGGTGTCACCTAGACCCAATCCTTCCTTCCTTTTGAACACCCAGTTGAAACCAATTATCTTCTTTCTGGTGGTTGGTTTCACGAGTTGCCAAGTTTTGTTCTTGTGAAGAGATTCCATTTCCTCTTCCATTACGACAAGCCACTTGCTCGAATCAGGAGCTTGAACTACCTCAGAGTAATTGGAGGTATCGACCGAATCAATGCTTTCTGCAACATTTAGAGCGTATGCCACTAAGTTTTTGTGACAATTGTCGAAACCATTTTTGAAAAGAAAATCGGGAATCGACATTGGGTTTTGAAAATGAATAAAAAAACAGAAGTCGCCACCGACCTTTATTAGGTGTGATCGGATCACCTTGTTTTAATAAAACATTTGGTTTACTAAAACAGTGTTTTTAGGTCTACGAATATTCGAGAAAATAGGTTCGGGAGTCGATTACGTGCGAGGAAGGATTAGCACCCTTACAACGCCCAAAATTGGTACCAAATTGATTAATCGAGGTCTTAATGTCGAAAAGTTTGAAAAGACTTGAAGTTTCATTCCATTTTTTTATTTTAAACAACTTGATCGAATATCGAGTTTCCCTTGTTTCGAGGGAGTAGAGTCCCACATCCAGCACGATTGGACACGAGAACCTAAGTCCTTGAACTCAAGATCATCTCCAAAATTCTCCAAGCACACATTTTTTGAAATTTTGGAAAGGGTATTTGCTCATTCGGTCGTACCAAAAAAACACACCCAGCACGATTGGGCACGATCTTTTCGAACTTCCAAACACACAAATATCACCTTATTTGAAAATAGAAACAAAATTTGAAAGGCTTCCCACTTGTTCGGTCAAACAAAAGTCACACCCAGCACGATTGGGCACAAATTTTTGAATTCCCAAATTCATGAATATTACCTTTGTGAAGCATCCCTTTTTTATTAAAAATAAGAAGATATTGAAATGCGATTCAAAAAAATGGTGATTTACATGGGATATAACATTAAGATAACAACAATAAATAAAAACTAAAAGATGTTAGTAATGACAAAGATAATAGTAAATATAACAGTAACAATAGTAATAATGTACATAATAATAGCATATATAATAATAAAATAGTAATAATAATGATACGAAATATATACAATACAATAATGTAAATATGGTAATAATAATAATAATACTAGTACTAATAATAATAATAAATATAATAATAATAATAATGATGATAATGATAATAATATAATGATACTACTACTACTAATAATGCTAATAATACCATAGTAAAATAATAATAATATGTACAACACGATAATATAATTATAATAAATATAATAATGTTAGTAGATGTAATAATAGTTATAATAATATAAATACATAATAATACTACAAAGCATGTGCAACAACATGATAATAACAGTAATGGCAAGTAGTATGTAATAATAGTAATAATAATACTACAAGATATTTGCAATATAACAATATATAGTAATAATAATAATAATAATAATAATAATAATAATAATAATAATAATAATAATAATAATAATAATAATAATAGTAAGTACATATAATAAAAATAGTGAGCATAATAATGAAATAATCAAAAATAATCAGGAATAACTAAAATTAAATGAAAACAAAATACTCGGGGTAAATTTGAAATAAAACGAAGAGGGAAGGGTAATATTGAAATGCGCGAAAGGAGGGAGGGACCCCGCACGCAATAAACCCTTTCGGCCAAGACGCATAACAGCGAGGGGGGTCAAATTAAGAACCAAACTACATATTCAGGCCAAATTTTAAAACAATAAAAAATTTGATTAAAAACTATAAAAACGCGGAAGGGCTAAAAGTGCAATTAGCCCTTCCGTTCAAAAACACGCGGATCCTAGATCGGAGCGGGTCGGGTCAAATCGGGTCGGCCAAAACGACGTCGTTTTGGGGATAAAGGCCAACCCCCAAAATGACGTCGTTTCGAGGGGGCTATAAAAGGGCCAATTTTCTGAAAAAAAATCATTTGTCTCCTTGATTTTTAAAAAAAACTCATCTTTCTCTCATTTTTTCTTTGCAGGTAAGGGAGGGGTACGATTTCCGGTGACTTGAACCGCCGTCCTCCGTCATCGTCGCGCCGGCGCCGGCCACCGCACGCGCTGGCCGGAAAGTTGAACTTTCTCCTCTTTTTTTGTTTATTTTTTTACTTCCGTATATTTGCAAAAATAAAGAAAATAAAAAGAAACAAAAAAAATAAATGAAAATACCTTCGAAAGAACGAATCTGTTTCGGATTATTTGTTTAATATTTGCCTTTTTGTGTTTTTTTTTTTGAAGCTATTGTGCTTGTATATTTTTTGATTCCCAGAAAAGAAGAAAAAAAAAGTCCCAATTACAGAGGCCTCTTCGGCCTTATATAGTCGATTCATAATGTAATGTTCTTTTTGTTCTTTTTCACTCTTGGTGCTGTTTGTTTTTTGTCTTCTTCTGCAGGTGGACGGGCGGTGCTAGTGGTGCCGACAATGGTGGCCGAAAACAGGGCCTAGTGGGGTTGCGGCGCATCAGGGGAGAGGGAACTCTAGGGTTCGCTAATTTTGATTCGTCTTGGGCCTATCTGGGCCATTAAGGCTTTGGGCCTTTTTTAGTTTTTATTCATTTGGGCCCGGACTGTTTGGGCCCTGTACAGCTGCCCCTCTTTGCTCATGGTCGTGTAACGAGAATAGAGCAAAGACGTAAAGAAGGCCCAAATTTGTCGGGACCCACAGAGTCTTGACTTCTTAGTGCTTATTTTCCTCTGGTAGCCTCGTTTTGACCCACTGCAATTGTGATTTAGCTTCGATCCGTTCCACTGCAACTTCAGGGAAATAAGATCTGATTTCTTCGGTCTACGCCTGCAACTTTAGGGTTGCCCAATTTGCTATCTTTAATCTGCTCCTAAAATATCAAGAACGTCAGACTTAATGTCTTCAATCTGCTCCTGCAACCTCAGGAATGCTAGACTTAACGTCTTCAATCTGCTTCCTGCAAAGCTCGGGAATGCCAGACTTAACGTCTTCAATCTGCTTCCTGCAAAGCTCGGGAATGCCAAACTTAACGTCTTCAATCTGCTTCCTGCAAAGCTCGAGAATGCCAGACTTAACGTTCTTCAATCTGCTTCCTGCAAAGCTCAAGAATGCCAGATTTACTGTCTTCAATTTGCTTCCTGCAAAGCTCAGGAATGCCAGATCTTCTGTCTTCAATCTGCTTCCTGCAAAGCTCAGGAATGCCAGATTTGCTGTCTTCAATCTGCTTCCTGCAAAGCTCAGGAATGCCAGATCTTCTGTCTTCAACCTGCTTCCTGCAAAGCTCAGGAATGCCAGATCTTCTGTCTTCAACCTGCTTCCTGCAAAGCTTAGGAATGCCAGATCTGCTATCTTCAATCTGCTTCCTGCAAAGCTCAGGAATGCCAGATCTTCTGTCTTCAATCTGCTTCCTGCAAAGCTCAGGAATGGCAGATCTTCTGTCTTTAACCTGCTTCCTGCAAAGCTCAGGAATGCCAGATTTGCTGTCTTCAAAATCTCACTTTACTGCCCTCTTGAGGACAGTACAGTATAACGGGTGCATGCTTATGCCTAATGATTTGGTCTTCGTTCATCTCGAAGTATCGTTTTCTTAAACACTTGGCCCTTATGGTAATTTTGGGGTTCGTGAGCTGTAAGTCGTATATCAAATCATTCCTCCTTTGGGAACTACAACCTTTTTTGTCTATCATTTGGTTCACAATCGGCCTGCCATTCCATCCCATAAATGACCCAAAGGTATGTTTCAATCACAACCGCTGACCTGCTCAAAGGATTCAGTCCTGTCACGTGCTTGGGGAGTTTTAAACAACTGTCCTGCTTTGGTTCCCTGTTTTTCCTAGAAATTTCCAAAGTAATGTGCAGAACTTTCTTTGTGAAATTATTAGCTCATTAATCATTGTTTTAATGCAGCAAATTGATTTCAAAAAGAGTCGAATGAGTCATTAAAACTAAGGGAAAACATATCTCTTTGAAAAGAGGAAAAGATCAAAGATAACAAAGGTAAGATGCCCCAGATATCATTGATTGCGTTTCTACATATAAACTTTATGAAGACTATTTTGAGTTTTAGCATGTGTTTAGACGACTCAAAGTACTTTGTCGATGCCCCGACTTCACTTCTCATCTAGTCCAGTGTAGCAGGATCATTTGAATCTGCAACGCCCTTTTGTGAGCTTCTACCTCGGCCCCCTTTTTTTTTTTTTTTTTGAGACCCAAAGCGCCCTTTGCGGGTTTTCACCTTGGCCTCTTTAAGCATAGTATTTCTTGACTGAATCTGAGTTCACAGGATTAGGTAAGGTTTTTCCATCCATTTCAGCCAGAATCAATGCACCTATAGAGAAAGCTTCTTTCACCACATATGGTCCTTCCCAGTTCGGCATCCATTTTCCTCTGAAATCCTTTTGCATGGGAAGGATCTTTTTCAGCACAAGATCTCCTTCTTTAAACTCCCTTGGGCGAATCTTTTTATCATAAGCTCGCATCATTCGTTTTTGGTACATCTGACCATGACGGATAGCCCTTAGCCTCCTTTCTTCGATTAAGTTTAGCTGATCATATCGAGCCTGGATCCATTCAGCTTCATCCAGCTTTATTTCCGACAAAACCCGAAGAGAAGGTATTTCCACTTCAATAGGTAAGACTGCCTCCATCCCATAAACTAACGAGAAAGGTGTTGCCCCAGTAGAGGTTCTGACCGACGTTCGATAAGCGTAGAGTGCAAATGGTAATTTCTCATGCCAATCCTTATAAGTCTCGATCATCTTCCCCACTATCTTCTTGATATTTTTGTTGGCTGCTTCCACCGCGCCATTCATTTTTGGGCGGTAGGGAGACGAGTTGTGGAGTTTAATACCGAATTGGCTGCAAACATTTACTATGGTGTTGTTGTTCAGGTTCAATGCGTTGTCAGATATAATTCTCTCAGGCATTCCATAACGACATATGATCTACTTTTTTAAGAATTTACTGACTACCGATTTTGTGACATTGGCATACGAGGCAGCTTCTACCCACTTGGTGAAGTAATCAATGACTACGAAGATGAATCGATGCCCGTTAGAAGCCTTCGGTGAGATTGGTCCAATAACATCCATACCCCATATGGAAAAGGGCCACGGGGAAGTCATCACGTGTAAATGTGACGGAGGCACATAAATTTTATCTCCATAAATCTGACATTTGTGACACCTCTTAGCATAGTTGATGCAATCTCCTTCCATGGTGGACCAATAATATCCAAACCTCATGATTTGCCTAGCCATTGTAAAACCATTGGCATGTGTTCCACAAACGCCTTCATGAACTTCTTCTAGAATTTTCCTGGCCTCCATAGCATCAACGCATCTCAGTAACACCTGATCTTTTCTCCTTTTGTAGAGGATGTCCTCATCTAATACATAGTCAGAGGCCAATCTCCTAAGTGTCCTTTTCTCATTCTCAGTCACATGCTCCGGGTATTCGCGGTTTTTTATGTATTGCAACACATTTTGATACCAAGGGTGATCATCTCTTCCCTCATCTTCCAGATTACAACAATAGGCTGGGACTTCGAGAATACTCATCTGGATGGGTCTCATATCCTCTGGCCTGTTCACCTTGATCATAGAAGCCAGAGTTGCTAAGGCATCTGCCATCTAGTTTTCATCACGTGGGAGATAATTAAAAGTGATGTTATCAAACTCCTCAATCAATCCCAAAACTATCTTTCGATATTCAATTAGTTTAGGATCTCGGGTCTCCCATTCACCTTTGAGTTGATAAATCACTAGTGCAGAATCGCCATATACTTCCAACACCCTGATCTTCCGCTCTATGGCTTCTCGAATCCCCATGATGCAAGCTTCATACTCCGCCATGTTATTTGTACAGTCAAAATCCAATCTGCATGTGAGTGGATGATGATCGCCACTAGGAGACACCAAGATTGCCCCAATTCCATTTCCTACAGCATTAGACGCTCCATCAAAGTTCAACTTCCACGGCATTTCTTCAGCATTTGCCACATACATCAACTCTTCATTGGGGAATTCAAAGCTCAAAGGCTCGTAATCTTGCAAGGCTCTGCTAGCCAGAAATTCCGCTATTGCACTCCCTTTTATGGCCTTCTGATTTATGTAGACTATGTCAAATTCAGATAGCAAAATCTGCCACCTTGCCATTCTCCCGTTCAGGGCAGTTGACTCCATCATATATTTCAACGGGTCAAGCTTTGAAATTAACCAGGTCGTATGGTATAACATATACTGCCTTAGCCTTCGGGTTGCCCAGATCAAGGCGCAACATAGTTTTTCGATCGACGAATATCTCATTTCACATTCGGTGAACTTTTTGCTGAGATAGTATATCGCCTTTTCTTTCCTTCCTGACTCATCATGTTGACCAAGCACACATCCCATGGAGTTATCGAACACCGATAGATACAGTATCAATGGTCTATCTGGATTTGGTGGAGATAGCACTGGGGCAGTCGACAGGTATTGTTTGACTTTGTCAAAAGCTCTCTGGCATTCTTCGTCCCATACCCCTTGGTTGTGTTTCTTGAGAAGACGGAATATAGGATCGCATTTCTCGGTTAACTGTAAAATGAACCGAGCAATGTAATTTAATCTTCCAAGAAAGCCCCGAACCTCTTTTTGAGTACGTGGTGGAGGCAAATCTTGTATAGCTTTGACCTTGTCCGAGTCAACTTCAATCCCTTTCTCGCTGACCACGAAACCCAGCAGTTTCCCCGACCTAGCTCCAAAAGTACACTTGGTTGGGTTGAGCTTTAATTGGAACTTCCTTAATCTTAGGAACAATTTCTTCAAAACTTCGACGTGTTCCTTTTCCGTTCGAGATTTGGCGATCATATCGTCAACGTACACTTCAATCTCTTTGTGCATCATGTCGTGGAACAAGGCTACCATGGCCCTTTGGTATGTTGCACCTGCATTCTTCAGCCCGAATGGCATTACTTTATAATAGAATGTGCCCCATAACGTTATGAAGGTGGTCTTCACCATGTCCTCAGGGTGCATCTTGATCTAATTATATCCGGAGAATCCATCCATAAAAGAAAACCACGAGTACCCCGCCGTGTTATCCACCAACGTGTCAATATGGGGCAAGGGGAAATTGTCTTTTGGGCTGGCTTTATTTAGGTCTCTATAATCTACACACATCCGAACCTTTCCATCCTTTTTTGGGACAGGAACGATATTGGCCACCCACTCTGAGTATTTGACCACCTGTAGAAAACCAGCATCAAACTGTTTCTTCACTTCCTCTTTTATCTTCAATACTACGTCGGGCCTCATCCTCCGTAGTTTTTGCTGCACTGGCTTACATTCTTCCTTTATGGGAAGGCGATGCACTACAATATCAGTACTCAGACCCGGCATGTCTTGATATGACCACGCAAAGACATCTTTGAATTCCTGCAGTAATTCCACCAGATTTTGTTTCGTTTCCTCGGTTATGCGTGCTCCGATTCTCACCATCTTTCCTTCTTCTAAGGATATATTCTCCACTTCCTCGTCATGGGGTAGGATTTGTTTCTCTTCCTGCTGTACCATTCTCAACAGATCCGGGGATAAGTCACCATCTCTGTCACCTTCAAAATCTTGAGATCCTTCTAAACACATGTCCTGCTCAAAATGGGCCTCTAGGTCTGTAGTGTCGTTGCTTACATCGTTGATATCTAGGGACCTGTGATGGGTGCCAAATGTATGAAGAATGAATTTGCGGACAATTATTCATGCCATGAATGAGTAAAAAGAAAAAACAAAAAGAAACACGGAATTTTTTGATAATGAATCAAAATGCATTTCATTCAAATAAAAATTTCTAAACATTAGCCCGTTTCACAAAAGAGATTTTATTGTTCTTAGGTTTAAAACAACAAACGCGTTCTCGAATATTACTCTGTGGGATTTCTAAAAACTACAGGCAATTCCTCCGCAGTCCAATTGTTCAAAACATTCCCAAGCTCGTAAGGACGAATGTCCGCCAAGTTCCTTTGTCCAATTTTTCCTTCGTCTATGGCATTGATGTGAGGACCTTCATTCAACAACTCTTTCTCGGGGTGAATTATTCCTCCAGATACGAAGGTTTGGGATATATGAGGGAACGTCATTGGTTCCCACATGACCTCTTCCCCATTCAGTCGTGCTCTTCTTCTTTCCTGCTTCTTCTCTATTTCCCTTCTCATATCGCTGGCATTTGGCTTAAAACACAGCCCAAAACGGTCTCTCTTTTCTTTCAATGATGGCGCGTGAACTTCACCCTGGAGACATCTGCCTAGCCCTCTTCCCGGTAAGGCTCCCTTTTTGACCATCACTTGTAGGCCCATCTTCGTGGTATTGGATATCTTGGGTACCGGAATTTTAGCCTCCTCACGAATAAATGTCGCATTGACGAATTCCAAAGATCGAAAAGAGCATTCAACGGCCTCCTCATTCGCCTCCACATATGGTGCGTCATTGGTAACTGTTGCTATGATGTCTTCTTCCGCGTTAATGGTGACCAATCGACCATCTGCCACCAACTTTAGTTTTTGATGGAGGGATGAGGGTACTGCCCCTGCCGAATGAATCCAGGGTCTTCCCAATAAGCAGCTGTACGAGGGTTTGATAACCATCACTAGAAAATCAACTTCATATGTATTTGGCCCGATTTGTAACGGTATGTCTATCTTTCCCATCACCCTTCTCTCGGTGCCATCAAATGCCCTCACTATGTTCTGGCACGATTTCATGTGAGAACTATCTATTGGCAACCTTTTCAAAGTCGATAATGGGAGGACATTCAAGGCCGACCCGTTGTCAATTAACACGCTCGGTAGGATAGATCCCCTACAACGAGTGGTTATATGCAAGGCCTTGGTTGATCCCATGCCCCCAGATGGAATTTCATCATCGCTGAAGAAAATGAAGTTATCAGCACTTATGTTGCCAACTAATCGGTCAAGTTTATTGACTGATATATCTTTGGTAACATAAGTTTCGTTCAGTACTTTCATCAACGCCTCGCGATGTGCTTCCGAGCTCAATAGAAAAAGCTAGCACCGAGATACGGGCCGGTTGCTTATGTAGTTGCTCCACTACGCTGTACTCGCTATGCTTTAAGAATTTCAAAAATTCTTTGGCCTCCTCCTCTCTTACTGGTACATTGGCAAGGGTGCTAGGTTCTTCCTCTAGTCCGACTGTCATAGCTTTTAATTTTGCCGTATTTATTCTGACGCTTGTTGGGTCATAACGTCTTCCGCTTCGTGTGTGGAACCCTTCCTTTTGGTTTTCATTTACAGTGCTGGTTGAACCTTCTGCCCCGAGTGATGTCACGTTACAATTATAGCTCCACGATACCTTCTTATCATCCTTGTAAGGGAAGGATGCTGGTTTCTTGATTATAATCTTAGGCACCGTTTGAGCTCCGCTTTCTGGGTTTCTCGGGCGGGAAATAATGATCTTTGGAAACTTAGCCTTTTGACGGGTCAATTCTCCTTCTATCGCATGTATGTCCCCTCCCTCTGAGCTTTCTTCATAGAATTCTAACTCTTTTCTGTTCATGAAGCCTTGCACCAATAGTCTAAATTCTGTGCAGTCCTGGATCTTATGCCCTTCAGCTCCGTGAAACGCGTAGTAATTTCCAGATTTTTCGCCTTTTCCTTCGAGACTTACTTTATCAACCCCCTTTTTATCATTTCCTCCATACGATTATTAGCGGGTCTTCACATCCGAGATGTCTTCCTTGGTCTTTCTTGCTCCATCCTTTCCGATCACATTTACCGCTCTATCCTCATGATTGGGTAATGGGTTCCCCGAACCAGGCAGATCGTCGAGCTCTATAATCCCCATCTTGATGAATTTTTCAACTACCTTTTTGAAGGCAGTGCAGTTTTCTATCGAGTGGCCTGCTACTCCTGCATGGTACTCACATTCAGCATTCGGGTCGTACCATTTGGGGTACGGGGGCTGTAATGGCTTCAGATAATATGGGGCTACAATGTGTGCGTCGAACAGGCGTCGATACATCTCCCTGTATGTTATCGGGATTGGCGTAAACTGGGGCCTCTCGAAATTTGGTCTTGGGCCTGGCTCTTGCCCTGTCGTCCCTTGCTGCTTGACAGCCATGACTTTTGGTGAATTAACGGTAACTGCTTTCGAGTATCCTTTATTGTACGTACTCATGTTGTTCACTTCATTATCCTTTTTCCTAGGGACGGATCTCCTAGTAACCTCACCTGCTTCGATCCTTCCACCTCTTATGGCGTTTTCAATCATCTCCCCCGCCAGGACTATATCTGTGAAGCTTTGAGTTGTACTCCCCACCATGTGGGTGATAAACGGGGCCCTCAAAGTACTGATAAATAGCTTAACAGTTTCTTTCTCTGAGAGGGGTGGTTGGACTTGTGTAGCTACTTCTCTCCACCTCTGGGCATACTGCCTGAAGTCCTCATTTGGCTTCTTTTCTATGTTTTGCAATGTTATTCTATCTGGCGCTATGTCCGTCACGTGACCATATTGCTTTGTAAAAGCTTGTGCCAAATCTTCCCATGAGTTAACTTGAGCGCGGGTTAGCTGGTTATACCATTTGGCCACCGATCCGACTAGACTGTCTTGAAAGCAGTGAATTAACAGTTGATCATTCTCAGCGTATCCTGCCATCTTTCGACAGAACATTGTTATGTGAGCTTCTGGGCAACTGGTCCCATTATATTTTTCGAACTCCGGCGTCTTGAACTTTGGCGGGAGTATTAGGCCCGGGACTAAACTCAACTCTTTTGCCTTAACACCAGGGCGATGGCTGGCGTTTTTCAAAGCCTTGACTTCCTCCTCCAACCATTTACAATGATCCTCTAACTGTCTTGAGGATTCAGCTCTTGTCTCTTCCTTCTCTATCATATCGAAATCAGGGACAACCAAGTTAGCAGGGTTATCCCCTAGGTTGGATCCGGAACCTGCTTGGAAATTCGCGGGTGGTCTGATATTATCTTGACCCTGTTGGGGCCTAATCCTGACAGGTGGCCTCGGAAGATATTCTCCTGGCTGTATAGGTACGTGTGGTGGGGTAAAACCCGAAAGAGGGCCTTCGTTTTCTTCCCCGGTAATAGCCATAGGGCCTTTTCCTTTCTCCACAAGCCATTCAGTAGTTGGGTCATTTGGGCCATTTGAGCCATCAAGTTTTTCTCGGACTCCATCATCTTGTTCGTCATATCCTGCTTGATTTGGGCCAACTGTTCTTGTGTTTGTGCCATTTCTTTTTGGAGTTGCTCATATCTTTGATCCATTTTCTTAGACTTAGCTCGCGTGCCGTATGGGTGTTCAGCTTCCAGGTTTCACTTTTCTCGTCTTCTTCTTCTGAAATTTGTTTTAATTTATTAGCTTGGGAGGCTCTCTTAAATGCAAATGATATGATGTATGCGAATAGATGAAATGTAATGCAAATGCGTGAAATGAATGCAAAAGGCGTCGATTCCCGTTCAATTTCTTATAGAAAGCTTATTGAAGAAACAAAATCCTTTACATAAAATTGAGTCATATATGTGACCTAGCCCTTATGCCTAGAATTTTAATTTTCTCGAGGAGCGAGGCTAACTCTCGACCCCGGTCTGACTTTGATTCATACAATATACTTAATACATTGGCTTGGACCGCTAAGGATTGTAGATGTTCAGCCACTTCTCGTATCTGCGTTACTGCTTCACCCATGACGTAATCCCTTTCTTTGACCTGATTCTGAGATTGTTGGAACCGGAACTCACTATTCTCCAGTGCCATTTCGAGCTCTACTAACTTCCCTTTTAACTCTTCAATCTGGTTTAGGCTTGATTTTAGCTTCACCATAGAGTCGTATCCTCGGTCAAACGTCTTTTCTTGTTCTGTTAATCGAGCCTTCAGTGTCTCATTCTCCCTTCGGTTCTCACTTGCAGTCTTCTTTAGAACATCTCTTTGTGCTTGAACCTCTTGGAAGTTTTCCTTCCACTGATCAACCTTGGCTTTCTCTTCTCGAATTTCTTGACGCCATTGTTCTGAAGTTTTACCCAACCCGGCAGTCCTCATTGACAGACGCAGCTTTCTATAATCAGTCTTCAAACTCTCCAGATCTTCTTCGGCCTTTCTCTTTCCTTTCTTCAATCTCTCAACCTCTGAGTTTTGGACATCAATATCCAACATCAAATGCATCTTTTCTTCTTCTAGTCGCTCTATCCTCTTTTCCAACTCTGAATTTTTATTTTCAAAGTCTTGCTTCATAATCTCCGCCTCGGAAGGGACTACTTGTAAGTATTTCTCTATCGGTTGAGTACCATCGTGTGTCGGTTCAGGGACGTTATCGTTTATTCTCTTACTCCACCAGGCATTATACTCGAGGGTTACCATTGGACCTACGGCAATTCTTTTCATCCGGCAAATTTGTTTCCAAGCATCGGCGATCTCCCGAACCTTCTTCTTGGAATTATTCCCTTTATACGAAAACTCGAACTGAGCCAGGCCGTAAGTCGTCGGTATAAACTGTCTTGAATTGTATTGCCTTAGCACAAGCAAAGGAGCATACCCAATGGCTCCCCAAATTCCTAGCAGGGGAACCCAATCATAACTCCCACAACGGTAGATAATTTCATCGGGAACAAACCAAGGGGCTCTCCATTCAATGTCTTTTTCTTGGAGATTTTGAAGGAGTGCGATCCAGTTTTCTTCTGATATGTCGTCTCTCTTGGGCTTATCTGCCAACTCCTTTAATGGGGAATAATTTTCATAGTGAACTCGACAAGAAGCTCTATCTATCTTCCAAAAATGGCTATGGAACCAAACTAGCAATAGTTGCGCACATCCCATGAATCTACCCTCACCTGCTCTCCGGCACGCATTTAAAGATCTAAACGTTTCGGCAAGAATTGCTGGTATTGGCGTAACTCCTTTGTCAAGACGATCGAATAAGTCGACAATTGCTTAGTCCACATGCCTCAAAGCTCTTGGGAAAATTACTAGGCCATAGATACTTAAGGCGAAGATGTCAACTTTCCTCTTGGCATCGGAATGTGTTAATAACAAGTCCCTTAAGTTTACCCATGGAATGCATTTCCCTTCGCCTTTTTGCTGAATATGTGCCACAACCCATTGTTCACTCATTCCAGTGATGCTCATCAGTTTCTTTACAAAAGTTGGTGCATTGACGGCTCTAAAGTAGACTTTATCGACCTGAGCTCTTCGATCACGCAGTAAAGCCGTGTATTCTTCTATGGTAGGTACCAAGTCCACTTTCCCGAATGTGAAGCAGCTATATGCGGGATTCCAATATTGGGTTATGGCCCGAAACAAGTGTTTGTCCACTCTGATGTCAAGCAAATAGGGTAGATCGCCATAATTAAGGTAGAAAAGCTGCTTAGTCCCCTCATCCCAATGAGCCCACATATCTTTTAATTCTTGTAACTCATTCTGTGTTATGCTGATGCGAGTAAAGTCCCCTAACTCCGATGTATATCCCTCGGCTAGACTATCCCCTTTCTCGAGTTGTATCTTCTCTGACCATATACGCACGGCCGCGTTATCCTCTACTTTATCAAGGAATCCGTCCCCCATAACAAGCTTCTATCTTAGTAACCAAACGGAGATCGACACCTTTTAATGTAAAATGACATGCAATGCAATCAAAACAAGAGAAAACATGTTAATGCAAGAGAAGATAAGCGAAAAAAAAATTAGTACAAGAGAAATAAGCAAACATAAAACACCTATCGGGGTGACTACTAGGGGTTTAGCGTGGTTCTGTCCAAGGTGGGTTCCTAGGTTTCTCTACATGTGGTTCAGTTCTAAAGAGAGGTACCCGAACCAGCAGATTCCTCAATCCTCACCCATTATAGGCTCATACGGATCGAGTTCAGTTCGCATTTCCCTATGGCCATGCGGAGGTGAAAACCCCACGAAACCATAGGTACAGATGTATTCCGGAAGCAGTCCCCTAGCCCATACGGAGGTGAAAACCTCACGAAGGCGTAGCTTCTCGCTCCCACTTAAGGGTGTGACCACAACGGTCATGCAAATATGAATGCAGATACATCCTATGAGACTCGACGTTATTGCAATCATAGTACCAACAATGCATCAAAAGAAACATGGTTTTTTTTAAAATGATTTTCCAAGTTTTTGACAAAAGGACAAAGAATAATCAATTTTACGGCCTGACTCTCTTTTTGTTCCCCAGCGGAGTCGCCAAGCTGTCGAAACCATTTTTGGAAAGAAAATCGGGAATCGACTTTGGGTTTTGAAAATGAATAAAAAAACGGGAGTCGCCACTGACCTTTATTAGGTGTGATCGGATCACCTTGTTTTAATAAAACATTTGGTTTACTAAAACAGCGTTTTTAGGTCTACGAATATTCGAGAAAATAGGTTCGGGAGTCGGTTACGTGCGAGGAAGGATTAGCACCCTCACAACGCCCAAAATTGGTACCAAATTGATTAATCGAGGTCCTAATGTCGAAAAGTTTGAAAAGACTTGAAGTTTCATTCCATTTTTTTATTTTAAACAACTTGATCGAATATCGAGTTTCCCTTGTTTCGAGGGAGTAGAGTCCCACATCCAGCACGATTGGACACGAGAACCTAAGTCCTTGAACAAGATCATCTCCAAAATTCTCCAAGCACACATTTTTTGAAATTTTGGAAAGGTATTTGCTCATTCGGTCGTACCAAAAAAACACCCAGCACGATTGGGCACGATTTTTCGAACTTCCAAACGCACAAATATCACCTTATTTGAAAATAGAAACAAAATTTGAAAGGCTTCCCACTTGTTCGGTCAAACAAAGTCACACCCAGCACGATTGGGCACAAATTTTTGAATTCCCAAATTCATGAATATTACCTTTGTGAAGCATCCCTTTTTTATTAAAAATAAGAAGATATTGAAATGGGATTCAAAAAAATGGTGATTTACATGGGATAAACATTAAGAAACAACAATAAATAAAAACTAAAGATGTTAGTAATGACAAGATAATATAATATAACAGTAACAATAGTAATAATGTAATAATAATAATAGTATATAATAATAAAATAGTAATAATAATGAACGAAATATATACAATACAATAATGTAAATATGGTAATAATAATAATACTAGTACTAATATAATAATATAATAATATATAAATATAATAATATAATACTACTACTAATAATGCTAATAATACCATAGTAAAATAATAATATGTACAACACGATAATATAATTATAATAAATATATATAATGTTAGTAGATGTAATAATTTATAATAATATAAATACATAATAATACTACAAAGCATGTGCAACACCATAATAATAACAGTAATGGCAAGTAGTATGTAATAATAGTAATAATAATACAAGATATTTGCAATATAACAATATATAATAATATATAATAATAATAATAATAATAATAATAATAATAGTAAGTACATATAATAAAATAGTGAGCATAATAATGAAATAATAAAAAATAATCAGGAATAACTAAAATTAAATGAAAACAAAATACTCGGGGTAAATTTGAAATAAAATGAAGAGGGAAGGGTAAGATTGAAATGAGCGAAAGGAGGGAGGGACCCCGCACGCAATAAACCCTTTCGGCCAAGACGCATAACAGCGAGGGGGGTCAAGTTAAGAACCAAACTACATATTCGGGCCAAATTTTAAAACAATAAAAAATTTGATTAAAAACTATAAAAACGCGGAAGGGCTAAAAGTGCAATTAGCCCTTCCGTTCAAAAACACGCGGATCCTAGATCTGAGCGGGTCGGGTCAAATCGGGTCGGCCAAAACGACGTCGTTTTGGGGATAAAGGCCAACCCCCAAAACGACGTCGTTTCGAGGGGGCTATAAAAGGGCTAATTTTCTGAAAAAAATCATTTGTCTCCTTGATTTTTAAAAAAACTCATCTTTCTCTCCTTTTTTCTTTGCAGGTAAGGGAGGGGTGCGATTTCCGGCGACTTGAACCGCCGTCCTCCGTCGTCGTCGCGTCGGCGCCGGCCACCGCGTGAACTTTCTCCTCTTTTTTTGTTTATTTTTTTTACTTCCGTATATTTGCAAAAATAAAGAAAATAAAAAGAAAAAAAATAAATGAAAATACCTTCGAAAGAACGAATCTGTTTCGGATTATTTGTTTAATATTTGCCTTTTTGTGTTTTTTTTTTTTTGAAGCTATTGTGCTTGTATATTTTTTGATTCCCAGAAAAGAAGAAAAAAAAAGTCCCTATTACAGAGGCCTCTTCGGCCTTATATAGTCGATTCATAATGTAATGTTCTTTTTGTTCTTTTTCACTCTTGGTGCTGTTTGTTTGTTGTCTTCTTCTGCAGGTGGACGGGCGGTGCTAGTGGTGCCGACAATGGTGGCCGAAAACAGGGCCTAATGGGGTTGCGGCGCATCAGGGGAGAGGGAACCCTAGGGTTCCCTAATTTTGATTCGTCTTGGGCCTATCTGGGCCATTAAGGCTTTGGGCCTTTTTTAATTTTTATTCATTTGGGCCCGGACTGTTTGGGCCCTGTACAACAATATTTTTGTGGTGGCTTAATTTTTCGTCTTTTCCTATCACGGGCTAACTTATAATTTTGTAGTTGAGATGTTGGAGTTTTGAGAGTCGAATGGAGCCTTTAACTGATCTGAAGTGACTTCAGTACCCTTTTGCAGATTCGAAACAACTTTAGGCTCATTTATATTACAAATTTTTCGTGATGGTGCAACGCCGCGAAATCCCTCGTTACAACGTCAACTCTATTTTTCGTGTCGTCGTGACATTGTTGGTTGTGACATTGCGACGTCACCATCTCTTTTTGGCTTCGGCTCCACCTTGCCTGGGACATTTTGTTTTGTTTTTCCATTAAGAAGATGGCTCCTTTCCCGGATGAAACATCACAGTTTCATCAAACGTTACATCTCCACTCATAATTGTTTTGTTTGTTTCTGAGCACCATAACTTAAAGCCTAACACCGACAGCAAAACCAAAAAAAAAAAAATACATATCACAACCCTTAGTTCAAAATTTCCCTGACTAACTTATACATAAGCAGGACAATCGAATACTCTAAGGTTAGAGTAATTTGGAGGATTTCCCGACCATATCTCTTCAGGAACCTTTCCATCCAAAGCTTGATGTGGAGACCAGTTCACCAAGTAGCTTTCTAGGTTAGTGGCTTCTACCCGAAACACCTTTTCTAAGCCTACGTTGGAAAACATATATCGAGCTTTCTTAAGTAAAGTTCTGTTCATCCTTTCGGCAACACCATTCTGTTGTGGGGTACCAACAACTATGCGATGTCTTTCAATTCATTCCCAATTGCATTAATCATTAAACTCAGCTGAACAGAACTCAAGACCATTATCCATTCTTAATCGCTTTACGGACTTCCCAATTTGCTTTTCTAGTAAGGTTTTTCATTGTTTAAAGATCTCGAAGACTTCATTCTTGTGTTTCAGCAAAATAAACCCCAACTTTCCTGGAGTGTTCGTCAATAAAAGTTAGAAGATATTTGCTACTCCTTTGAAGACCTCCCATAAATACAGTGCTCGCAAAAATCTAACTTTCTAACTCCAATGCCTGGGAGAAGACCTCTTTTACTCAAAATGATCATTCCTTTTTCGCTCATATGACTGAGTCGCATGTGCCACAACTGAGTTGATTCAGAATCCATAAAGAAGGGATTTCGTCATGTTGTCGCGATGGCATGTGAGTCTTTATCGTGATGTGGTGACAATTTCGTCTCTACTTCTGTAACTACTATCGCATCGTTCACCGTTAAACAAGAGCTCCACGAAATACATTAAACAAGAGCTCCATAAATGTATAAGCTGTCGGTTTTCTGCCATCTTATCAAAACAAGAGCTCTATGAAATACTTTGACACCGTTTGAATTGATGACGATCCTATAACCATTCGAGTTTAAGATACCTAAGGAGTTGAGATTCATCTTCAAATCAGGCACATGCCTAACATCTGATAGGGTCCTCATAATTCTACTGTACATTCTGATCTGAACCGTGTCGATACAGATTATCTTACAAGGTGAATTGTTCCATATAAGCACAACTCCACCTTCATCTGGACAATATTTGGATAACCAATCCTTATTAGAACACATATGGTATGAACACCCTGAATCTAGGGTCCACTCAGACGTAAGCTTAAACCTTTCAATCGTAGACACAAACAATAAATCATCTCCTTTGTCCTCAGCAACACTGGCGTCTGCTGTATCAGCCTTTTGCTTCCCTTTCTTGTTGTTTTTGGCAGCCCTCTTGTTTTTGTTTTGGAGTTTCTAACATTCTGCCTTAATGTGACCTATCTTTTTGCAGTAACCATAGGTCTTATCTTAGTTCCTTGACCTCGATTTCGACCTAGATGTTCTTTGACCCAAATTCTTATATTGTTGCCTTCCTCTTACAACTAGAACCAATGCATGCTTATCTGACTTGTTCTTTTATCCTAACTCGTTGTCAATTTTATCCTTACTCAATAAGTTTCCCTTCACGTCTTCAAATGAGTATCTCTCTACCATAAATTAAGGTTTCCCTAAAAGTTTTATATGAAGGGGAAAAAGAACACAACAATAGCATAGCCTGGTCTTCGTCGTTTATGTTGGGATCGACATTTTTCAGGTCATTCAGGAGAGTAACAAATTCACTAATGTGAGCCCTAATAGACTCACCTTCGACCATACGGAACGTGTATAATCGCTATTTCAATACCAAACTACTTGTGAGAGACTTTCTCATGTAAAGGGTTTCTAATTGCTTCCATAAGGTTGACGTCATTTTCTCCATGAGCACCTCTTGCAACACGTTGTTTGTAAGAAATAGTTGAATTGCAAATAGTGCTTTCTCATCAAGCTCCTCCCATTATTTCTGATTCACATCTGTAGGCTTTTTCCCTGTAACAACCTTCTTCAGCCCATTCTAAACTAGAATTATCGTCATCAAAATTTGCCATAAACTGAAATTGGTGATCCCATCGAACTTCTCGATATCGTATCTCATTGTCGCCATCTCTAAATGGGTTGAATGCGAAATCCGAACCAAGCTCTAATACTAGTTTGTTAGGGATAAACCTGAATTAAGCAACGAACAAGAACAAATAGAGAAAATTGGACATAAATATTTACGTGGAAAAACTCTTCTAAAGAGGATAAAAAATCACGAGCAAAGAAAACTTCACTAAGATAGAATATAATCGAATAAAAGTACGAAATGGAAAAAAATCAAAACAAGCCCTCAAATCCCGAAAAATACAAAGTTCTCTGGCTAAAACACAAAATTCCTTCAAACTCTCTTTTGTTGTGTTATTGAATCAATCTCTCCACGGTTGCTAAAAGCCTATTTATAGGCTGAAATTTGTGGGCTAATATATTTAAAATATCCCTAGAGTTAGAGTTCAATTGGGAAAAGATAACAAAATTTAAATAGGAGAAGAAACTCGATTTAGTAGGGAACACGTCGCCACGTCGTGTGTCACGTCGTCGGGAAGTTAGCTCTTCATTATGGCGACGTTAACTCTATTTCATTAAAATGTGAGGCAGACTCCACAAAAACTAAAATTTGATGTATATAAATGCACCAAATTAAAGTTAATATATAATATTACAAATTATATCAAAGTTCATGAATAATTTTTGTATTAATCTCAATATTTTATTTAAAGTAATTGTTTAAATTATCATTAAATTGTTTTAACATCTTAAATAATAAATGAATGTATAATTTTTAAAGACAAAACAATAAGGACAAAAGACAAAGTAAGAGAAGACAAATGACAGAAAAAAAAAAAAAAAGAGGAAGAAGAAACGACGAGGGGGATAAAAGTGAGTTTGACGAGTGAAAATTTTTGCTCCCATTGGTGGTCATATGGATCAACTATATTGACGGCCTGCTACCCAAATGGATCACGATGGTTCTTCTTAGAAGGTGCCTTGGTTTTCACTTTTTTCTCATTCCTCTGAGAAGTGATTTTAGGTAGAACGTGATTATAGAAATCATCATGTTAAGTTAAAAAGCTCACTATGATAGCGAAAAATTATTGATAGAGAGCAACCTCCAGTACAACAACTCGTTATAGATCAATACTTTTTTGTAAGAGCGTCAATCATTAGCGTGAACCAAGTTCCCCTTAATGCAAAGATTCATTCTAACTTTCTCATAGAATCCAGAGTCAAAACCTGCAACAAAACTAGAGAAGGGCATCAAAGCAACAAAAAGGTGCAAGACCACAATAAATACTTAAAACCTTGAGGAAAAAGGCCAATGACCCATGGCCAAGAGAAGTCGAAGACAAGATACGGCGAGGGGATACCAAAAGGTCTTGTCGAAGGGCCTTCATTAAGGAGGAGACCGATGGCAAGCGACATACCCACCAAGTTCAAGACAAAAAATAGTAAAAAGGGAAGAAATTAAAAAGAAAGAACGAGTAGGAGTGAAGTAGACACACGACCTGAAGCGCGAAGGTCGACCGACCACACAGCGCATGGGCCAGGTGCGGGATTTGCATGAGTAAAGGGTTGTGGTGTAAGGGAGTAAGACAACCCACCCAGCTCGTAGACTCATCTTGGATTGGCTCGACACGTATAAGAATTTTTATGTCTCGGCGATATCTGAATTCAATTTAAATAATAAAAAATATTTTTAAAATTTTATTATAAAAATATAAATATTGATATAAAAACATTTTTAATATTGTATTTTTTTAACAATAAAATGCACTAATGAATCGGGTCGATCCACCTCAATAATGGGTTTGAGTTTAAGTTTTTTTTTTTTAAATAAGTTTACAAATTAATTCAGACTCATGAATAATTAGATGTAATCACGAGAGAGTAGATGACAATAACTACTCAACCTTGAAGAAGTATAGATGAAGATGAAAAGGAGACATGAAAAAGGAAGTTTGGGGAGTAGGGGTGAGGAAGAGCCTATTACTTTTAAAGAGAATTGCACCTTCCCAATGCCCTCAACCTCTCAAAAGCTAGCTACCATCCGACTCTCTTTATAAATATCATCTCATCTCATCTAATCTAAAAGCACAAGGAAGCATCCCTAAATCATGGTGGGTTAAAGAAGTAGTGATGTTCATTCATGTCCTATGTACGGATGGTCCACAAATTTAATGTAGTGATTCCATTAACAGGGCCACCGCAGCCTTTCTCATGTTTCCCTGCGGTGCTGCCCTCAGGTCCTTATGTCTTATCATCGCTTCCCAAGAAATTTCCTCCCCTCCCTTCCCACAATATCATAAGTTTAGAGTCCTATAGCTATCCAAGTTCCATTTAAGATGTTTATATAACAGTATATATGCTTAGAAAAAATTTAAAAGCTTCAATGAACAGTACCATGCAACACAAATTAAGAAGAATCCATAATTATGATTTTTTAAATAATTTTTTAATTAAATTGGTTGAATCTATAGTCTAACTTGATTGACTAACAATTGGATTCTAAAAATATTAATAAATCTTATAAAATTAAAAAATCTATCCGAAACCTAATTTCTTTACTAAAAAACGCATCCACAGTGGTGGGGGCGAATTGGGCCCATCAAGTTGAAAGATTTTTATTCCTCTATTTAAATTTTGGGGGTAAAATATAATATTAGTCATTAAATTATGAGTATATTTTCGTTTTAGTCATTTAACTAAAAAAATTACAATTTGATTATTAAATTATTCAAAAATCTTCATTTAAGTCACTAAATTATTTAAAAATTTTTAAATCATTGGACTATTAAATTTTTTTTAGAAGAATTCTGCCAACAAGCTCCAAGCAACGATTGGACGATCGATACGATGAGTCAGTACCTATCTATGAGTAGAACATACCTTAAATCCAAGTCGATCTGACGATTAGTGTTTGAGATCGAAGAAAAAAGTTATTTAAATTTTAGTTTGCAGATTCGTAACATTTAAAGTTATTTCATAAAAAATAAATTATAGAAGAAAAGGGGGAAAAGAGCTTTCGTTTGGATCAGACAGTACGAACAGAAAAAACCATACATATAACATTGATTTTAACAATCCAATCACTTAAATGAAAACTTTTTAATAATTCAATAATCAAATTATAACTTTTTAAATTGAGTGAGCAATACAAATACTTATCAATAATTTAATAAATTAATTTAGTGATTAATGATTAATTTACTTTAAATATTTGTAACTTTTTCCCTATATCTTTTTTTTACTCTTATCTAATTCAATTTTATACCGCCCTGAATTATTAAAGAGATTAGTCAAAATTTATCATAATAAGTGCTCACGTTACTCAACCATGTAATCATTTGTCTTCTCCTCTCTCAAGTTTCCTTGAACGTCAAAGCCCTATTAATTTTGCACGAGAGTTTGGCAGATTTGGACCCCAAATAGAGAGCGAGGGGGGAGGGTATGAAGTACATTACAGAAAGGTTGTCCTTTTGTTTTTTAGCTGTGTGTTTAATTGAGTGGGAAAAAAAATGAAAAGGGAAAATTTTAAAGGTTCTTAATAAAAATAAATCATTCAAATTGGAGTGACAAAAAGAAAATAAGAAGCAATTCCTCTTACTTTTCAATTCTAACAAGTATACTGAAAAAAATATATTATATAATTCCTTTATTCTTCTAGAAAACTTATATCTTTTTATCTTTGGACTGGCCATTGCTAAGCCTAAATTCTTCCCTACCAAATTATCCATTATGTTTGCATCATATCCCATAGCCAACAGTGCAACACCCTCATCACACTGCTATATGCTGTTCTCACAAGTCATTGGTAGTATAGCCCAAATTAATATCCCTAAGATAGCTCTAACAATGTGAAAAGTAGCAAATAGCAAAACATGTTAGAAATTAAGTTTATTAACTGAATCCCAGCATTTGATGTGTTGTCAGGTGAGATTGGTAATAAAAAAAATAAACAAAGGTTGGAATTACATATTAATTGTTTTCTTAAAGTAGTTTGAGAATAAGAAAAATCCAACGGTCAATGGGGTTGTTTAAAGGGTAAGCATATGTCTTAAGACCGACATACAGCCATGTGAATGCATGTGATGAGGGCAAAAACGTTTCTTACACTACTTCCAAATCAACACTACAAACGTTAACAAACAATACACACTATTTAAGGAATCAGAAAATATAACGAGTCCAAAATATAATTAATTGCAGATATATGTGATGCAGTAGTAGTAACAATTAAGGAAGGGATTAAGGGGTGTAACATTACTAAAGGAATAGAGTCTCTTAAGAACAGATGATAATAAACATGGAAATAAACAGGTAATAATAATTAAGCCAATGTAATGCGTATTAACTGGAATCATTTTTAGCTTCTAACAGCTAATAAGGAAGGAATGGCAGCCAGATTGGGAGTTGTGTTTTTGTTGTTTGATTCTCTAATGACGGTGGTAGCATCTTTCTTACCAAAGGATGGTTTGGTGAATGCTCTCATGGGGCTTGCAAATGCCCATCCCCAACTCCTGCTCCTCCCATGGATCAGCGCTGCTCCTGTTGCTTTCCCATTCCCGTTATGCTCCTCCGCTGATGACGATAACCAGTATGAAGATGAGGAGGAGGAAGACGATGATGATGTGATTATGAAACCACCGAATATGCCACCGCATTTTACCCTTTCTTTCATTGCTGCTGATGATGAGGCGGCGCCGACGGCGGAGGATTTTGGTTTGCCTTCTCTTTGGGATTCAACTCGCCTGAGAGTGCAATCTCCCAACCCGGTTGAGATCCTTTCGAAGAAATCACCGGAGAAACTCCGGCTTCCACAGCCTACGGACCTGGATCTCGAAACCTTGCGCTCAAATGATGATGCAGCTGAGGCAGTGGCTTCACTGTTGGGGCTGTCATCCTCTTCTACTACCACAATGCCTCCTTTTCTCGACAATGATGAACCCAAGCTTTTCTCCTTTGGCTTTACATTCACGACCGCACTTGAGGATGAAGGCCCCCCCATTGTTGTTGCTGTTGAGACAGTGGCTGCCGGTGGTGCTATAGAAGCAACCTTGTCTGGTTTTTTGGAACTATGGGTCTTGGAAGAAAGATAGAGAAATGACCAAAAACCACTTCTTTTTCTGGGACTGAAGCCTCCACCATTATCTACTTCACCATCCAAGAACCGGCCTCTCCTGGGAGCTGAAGTTGACTTGCTTCTCTTTAAAGCAATATTAGCATGATGATGGTGGTGGTGGTGATGATGATGATCTGATGATGCCACCATGATCTTCTTCTTCTTCTTTGCCAAAAGGAAAGGGATCCTGGCCCGCCTTGTATAACATTCTTCATAGTGACTGTTATTATTGCCATTATCAAGCCTAGTTTTTGTTATGGGACGAACAGACATAGACAGTGAAGAAGCGGAAAAAGTGGCAACACCACCACCACCACCACTAACGCCACCATTTCCGCCACAACTAGTAGCAATGGCACCAGTATCAGATCTAAAAGAAGGCGGGGAAGAAGAAGAAGAAGGTGAAGCACCAATAGGTAAAGGAAAAGAAGAAGAAACCAACTTGCCTAGCTTCTCTTGAAGGCAAAAAGCACAGATCCCACCAGGGTTATTTCTATAAGGATGATTACTGCATTGCATACCATCTCCCATATCTTCTTCAACACCAACACCAACACCAACTCTACCTCCTCCTCCTCCTTTGATTCCTTCCATCATGTTAAACTAACTGGGAAGGCAAAAATATCTAGAAAATCTTTGCTCCTTGTAACCGGTATTGCTCTCTTTTCACATCAAAGATATGGCCTTTATTTTTGCTTTCCCACAAGTCACTCACTTTTTTCCCTGCCAAGAAAAGAGAGAGAAATGGGAAGGGGAAGATGCAAACAAAAGAAGGGAAACAGAGAGTCAGAGAGTGTAATTGAGTGGGGGAAAAAAAATATGGCATTGAAGAGGGGGAGGGGGGAGAGAGTCCCCAGGAGCACGTGGAACACTGACTTGCCTACACATTAAACAAAGTGATATTATCATATAAACCATACACAAGCTAAACCCTAATCCCTTTTTTAGCTTTCATCCCTTGCCTGCCACCTTCCCACAGGAATCTACTAACTAAAGCACTCTCTTCTGACTCCTCACCTTAGCTCCTGGGAAGGGTTTTTCCTTTTAACTCCATTGCTTCGCTTTGCCCTTTGCTCTTCTTCTTTATATTTTTTTTATATATAATATATATTAGAATTTAGAAGAAGAAAATATGCTTCTGCTTTGTAGATGGATGGATTAGAGTAGATTCCTTCTTTTTCTGCCATTGCATTATGAAATTCGCTTTGTTTTTTATCTCTAAATATATTACTGCTTACTTGGCTTTTTCTTTCCTGATAAAAATCAATTATTAGTTTATTATAACTTATTTATATATAATACTTGAAAATATATAAAAATTATTAGACTCCATAGAAAAGGGTTTTTTTTATAACGAGGGATGAGGGTAAAAATATAATAGAGGATATTGTATTAATAATAAGATTGTATTTAATTTTTTATTTAAAAAATGAGTACCATAGGTCAAATAATAATTTCAATTTTTTATTAAAAATTTCATTTATTTTTACTATTAAAAATACAGAATAATTAAATAATTATTTAACATACAATGACTAATTTTAATAGTAAAAATGTAAGTTTTTAATCAGAATGATCGATTTACTTTCTGTTCTAATGTAAAAGAACTTATTTATCCATTTTTAAATAAAAATAAAATATTATCTAACTCTTAATACAAATATCTCTATAATATTTTTATAAAGACGAGAGCCACTTAATAAAATTTATATCATCTTTTTTTAAATGAGATTTTTTATTTTGAATGCATAAGGTAGAGTGAGGTGTTTGTGATAACCTACCCGAATTTTAAAGTTAATAATTTATTCATTATAATATTTTAATTTTTGTACTAGAAATACAAACTAAAATCATAAATATGTTAATAAGTTATATATAATTATTTTATGCATGACCTAAACAATTATATGTATCAAACTCATACATTCATGAACACATTATAAATATATGGTTTTATACTATTAAATTTTTTAAAAAAAAAATCATTAGAAAAAGAAGGTAGAGTTGTGTGGATTAATATCAAGAGATTTTGGTTATAATTAACCAAAAATTTTATTTAGAAAGGTTGAGATAAAATTATAAAATAAGTAAAAGATTGTATTAAAAATGTTTAAACTAAATTATTAATAATTTAAAAAGATTTAAATTATAAGTTTGACATAAGTAGTTTGTGAAGGGCCCTCTCCTTCTCGGGTTCATTTGCTTGTCCCAACTTATTTTGCTTTGTTAATTGGAAAAAATTAAATTAATGGAATGGAATTAAGTTAAATAGTGATAGGAGTTAACAATAGGGGGAGAACAAAGAAAAAGATTGTGAAAATTTGGTTGAAGAGGGAAGAGCGACAACGATGGAAGAAACTGGCCAGAGTGAGTGACCCCCCACAATGTTGTATCCCCCAACCTCCTTTTCCCACTCATTTGTTCAACACATCAACTCTTGTTGCTGCATGCGCCTTCTTATCCCTAAACTATTTACCATTTATTATGATATTTTCACTTCAATTATTTGAAATTTAGTGCTAATCAAAAGGTTAAAACAATTTTTTTAATTAAAAAAAAACATGATAATTGTTGGATTGGTGCACGATATGTTAAAAACATTTGTGGATCCATGTTCCATTTTTTGCTCAACCTCTAAATTGTACGCAATGATCTTCGATACCTACTTTTCACAAACTTTATGATATAATATGACACTTTATACTTCAACTATCAATTGTCCTCTTTCTTTTTACATTCTTATGAAACTCGCATTTTATTTAAAAGTTAGAAATAAACAAACAAATTCAATGCTACTAATATTTTTCTTTCATTTTTACTAATAATACTTAGAATTTAAGAGATTTATTATCACCCTTTAATTGAGTTCTAATTTAACTCTTCTTCATTTCAAAGCATATAAAATCTAAAAATAATACTTGATAGGATTTGAACACCAAAACATCATAATTTTTTAATATGTTTTATCATTTCAGCTACTTTTATAAATATATATATATATTCTCAATCCTTAATCTACTATATATAACCATGTGTACATATGGATAATTCTAGACTGGCTATTCAATTCTTTACCATGAATTAGTTAAGACCCAATTTCATAAATTCCATGTCTAAGTTACAATTTCAAACCACCACTGCGTTTAGCATTAAATAAAAAAAAAGGGGGGGGGGGAAGTTCAGTGCTTTATAAATTGACAATTAATTTGTATTTTAAGAGAATTCAATTTTATACAGTTGGATATTAATTTCTTACTAAATGAAACTCTTGAAGGAGCCATTGGATGAAGAGGCACATGGAGGTACACACTGTTTGTCTCATTTGACCCCGTGAAGAGTTGAATATGTAGCAAAGTATAAAAAGGAAAGTGCATATATTATATGTATGCATGCATGTTGGATTTTTGCATTTATCAAAACAAGCAAAAGTCTTTCTCTCTTTGATATTTACGTTTTTGTCATCCTTGTAAAATATTTTCTTAATATTTAGCTATTCATTTGGTTTTGATAGCATATATCAAATTTTGAGTAAACCAAAAATATATAATTGTTGGTATAATAGTTTATGGAAGTATGCATATTGTTATAAATAGTTGGTAAATTTGACCTAGTGATTTATTCCAATTTATTTAAGCAACAAAGTTACACTAGTTTACGTGTTACTCTAAAAGACTAGTGTAACGAGAAGATTTATTTACACAAAGCTCTAGAATTCAATAACGCAAAGTCACACTTTGTCAAGACTTCTTAGGTTGATACTGTGATGGCTACTTCTGTTAAGTATTATTTAAAGATAATCATATTTAATAGTGTTGATCTGAATTAAACATTTTCGAGTGGTTACTATTTGAAGATTATTTGGTGATTAATTAACCATAATGACTTATTACTTCTTTAAAGATTTTTTTTACATGATGATGTGAAGATAATTTAACAACAATAGGGTGATTATGTGAAGATTTAATTTGATGATAATATTACACCATTTGTTAATAATTGAAATTGTTAAAAATTGTCAACTAAATAATATTATTATTTTGTTTAAATTTAAAGTTGAAGTTTTGTATGCCTATAAATAGATTGCTTAGTCATGGGGTTGAAAAAGGGAAAATAGATGGTTTTATCATAGGATTGATAGAACTTAGAAGGAGCAAATGAGTTAAATAAGTAAGGAACAATTATATTTGGTTTTTATTTTTTTTAACTTCAGTAGGAAGAATGATTTGGGAAGAGTTCATACTAAGTGTACTTGGGTGAGTCTGCAATTATTCAAGGGTTAGGATAGGTTAAGCTTAAATCATTGTTTATACCGTGAGATTTAGTAGTAGAATTCATCTATAGGCAAGGCCCCACAGACATAGGTTATGTTTGAATTGCGTTAACAACTTCATGTGTTCAATTTTTCATTCTTTTTGTGTTTTTTTATTAGTGTACCACATCTCTTAGCACACCTCACTACCAGCTATGCATTTCCAATTGGTATCAGAGTCACACATTTAAATCATTTGATGAGACCCTATAATTGGTAGTCGAACAATGGGAGGTTTAAAGGAAGGGAGTTCGCTTATACATCCTCCACTCTTGGATGGATCTAATTATGTTTGTAGGAAACCATGGATGAAGACTTTCATAAAATCCTTTGATAAGAAAGCATGAAGATTGATTCTAACTAGAACAAAGCCTCCTTACAGTAAAACAAATGTTGTACATGTCCCAAAGCTTGAAGCTCTCTAGACTTTGAAAACCATAAAATAATGAATTTCAATTCGAAATCATTGTTTGTTATTTCAAAAAGGTTAAATTAACAAGAATTCAAAAGAATTTCAAAATGTGTCTTTGCTTGTGAAACGTGGATCTAGAAACCACTCATGAACTCCTAGAGTCAAGTTATCAAAGCTTCAAATGCTTACCACCAAGTTTGAATCTTTATGAATGTCTAATAATAAGACCATATCTGAATTTTATGTTAAACATTATGGCATAACTAATGAGACTTCTGCTCTTAGTGAGCAATATTTTAAGGTGAAAATAGTTTGAAAGATACTACGTTCATTGCTTGAGAAGTCTACAATTAAAGTGACAACCGTTGAAGTGGCTAAGGACATAAGCACTATGTGTGTTAATGAGTCGATAAGAACATTATAGACTTTTGAAATGAATTTGGAAGAATGTTGAAAAGCCAGAGTCAAGCAAAATAAGAACATAGCTTTTAATATGAAAATTTGTGTTTGGTACATCTATTGGTACAATTGTCTTTATTGAAGAGTAGTGAGAATAGTTGGGTAAAAAGACCTCTTTAGTCCTTCTCAATATGGATATTGAGTAATTTAATATTTGTCAATTTCAAGAGTGAGCACTCATAAATAAAAAAACCAAGGTAGTTGTGTTTAACCTTGCCACAATGAAGGCTCTTAGGTTGGACCATTTTTTAGGCTTATTCTATCATATGTTCTTTGAGGAAATTAAAGGCGATGATATTTGTATGGTAAAGGACCTCTTCCACATCGGAAAGCTTTTGAAAAGGATTAGTGCATGATTGAATATTGCATTTTTTGCACAAAAAAAACGTGGATACCATTTTGCAAGCTCAAGTAACTTTCATCCCATATTGTCAAATTTAAGACAATTTGATTATTGATCATGAGATTGTTTGGTATTATTAGTAAAAGAACACAAAGAAAGAAACATATGATAACTGTTAAACTTGATCCCAAAAAGCCTTACGATAAAGTGAATCGAGGGATTTTTAAACTTGGTTTTCTTATAAATGAGATTCAATGATGAATGAGTTGATAAGATCATGGAATTCATTATCACGATGAAATTTGCAATTTTTTAAATGAAGACACAAGAGAAACTTTTTGTAATAGCCCGATTTTGGGGCTAGTCGGAACAGTGGTTTTGAAACCATGAATTCGAGGCCGGAGAAATTATTTTTAATATTATTTTATGTGTTATAGCATGATTATATGAGTACATGAAAATTTTGGTGAATTAATTTTAGTGATTTCTTGCTTAATTTTGAAAAAGGACTAAATCGTATAAAGTGCGAAAGTTTTGTTCTACAAGATAAAGGTGTTAAATAGCTAGAGAACCTTAAATTAGAGGTCCTTAATGTGCCAATAGGCCTTTAATAGGGTGATGGTCGGCCATAGGGACAAGGAAATGAAATTGGTCAAAGGTTAGGTGGATTTTAGGTGACTTAATTGATAAAATAATCATAAAATAAAATAATATGCTTCATCATTTTCATTCTTCCTCTTCCACCGAAATTTTTAGCAAACTTAAGGGTTTGAGAGCTAAAAATTTCAGTAACTCTTCACCCTTGCAAGTAAGTGTTTTTGATGGTCATTTTTGATGATTTTTGTATTTTTGTGACCCTTGTAGTTTAAGCTAACTAATGGAGGGACTATTTTACAAAATGGTTGAGAGTCTAGGATTTTACCATATGAGTATTCATGTTGTTTGCTGAAATTTTATGGATGAAAATGAATCTTGGTTGTTAAATAAACAACTTTTGTGAAAAGGGTTTTCATGAAAACACCTAAAAGGACCATTTTGTAAAAGTTATAAAATGAGTAGTAAATGTGTGAAATAATTGGAATTGTGAGTTTCTATAAGCTTAAAATAGATTCGGCTAGGCTTGGTTAATGAGGAAATTTGATGAAAATCGTTTTACGAGCCTAGGGGTAAAATTGTAAATATGTGAAAGTCTAAGGGAAAAACGGTAATTTTGCCAAAGTATGAATTTTGGAATGTCATGATTAATGTTATAATTAAATAAGTAAATTTTGTCATTATAAATCAAGAAAAATGGAATATAGACCTAGACCGAGGGAAAACCAAGCTATTGGACTAAATCGAACTAGTCGCTCTTATTTTGTATACCGAGGTAAGTTGTACGTAAATAATACAAATCTATTGTTATTATGCATTAAACAACTGATATTACATAAAATGTTTGATTATTGTTGTGAATATGCATGATGAGAATTGATGTAGTAAAAACTCCCGGTTGAACCTTAGGAATAGATCGGATATCCATGCCATGACATTAGGGATATATGAGAGCCAGTGTAAGACCATGTTTGGGACATGGCATCGGCCTCAATATGTAAGCCAGTGTAAGACCATGTTTGGGACATGGCATCGGCATCGATATGTGTGCCAGTGTAAGACCATGTCTGGGTCATGGCAACGGCATTGATATGAGAGCCAGTGTAAAACCATGTCTGGGACATGGCATCGGTCTCGATATGTAAGCCAGTGTAAGAACATGTCTGGGACATGGCATGGGTATCGTACCCTCTTGTGTGAGGCTTGTCGAATATCCTTTGGTATTCCAACTGGTTCAACGGGTAATTTAAAGCTTGGGTCAAAAGTGAGAAAAGTTACGACTATGTTGTAAGTGATACAAGTACCTACATGAAATTCATGAGAAATGAGCTCGAATTATGTTGTATGATTAGTAAGGATGAAAATGAGTAAGTTATTCCTTTAATCATTTGAGAATTAAGTACAAGTTTATAATATGTTATGAGTATGATAATGCATGGTAATTGTTGTTAATTATTTACATGCGACTTACTAAGCTTTATGCTTACTCCCTCTGCTTTCCATTTTCTTATAGTGCCGCCAAGCTAGCTCGGGGATCAACAGACGTCGGAGGCATCGATTACACTATAAATCTGAACATTTGGTATAGTTAGATTTATCATTATGGCATGTATAGGAACTTGGTCTTTTATCAAGTGTCATATTGTTTTGGCCAAATGTGTTGGCTTGTCTTGAAGATGAATTCATTTTGTATAAGGCCATGGATGATGGCTAATACTTGTTATTGATATGCGCAAATGACGATGTTTTTCATGAGTGTGCAATTTGCACAGTGAAATATATGGTGTGTTAATGCATGAATGAGTAGGTTGCATGATTGGACTGATAAGTATGTGATAAGTTTTGCATGTGAATAGAGTGTAGTGGCCTTGATGTGTGTATGTCTTGATGTGGCTTATATTGGTGCAAGTAAGGGTGGCAAAAGGGCTTGGTAAATAGCCTTGTTTGGTCCACATAGGTAGACACACGGGTGTGTGCCTAGGCCATGTGTGACACACGGTCAGCCCTATGGGCGTGTAGCACTTTAGAAAACTTTGGAAAATGTCACTTAAAAAAAGGGCACACGCCTGTGTGACCTAATAACATGACCATGTTGAAAGACCTGTAACTTACATGGCCTAAGCATATAGGGACACGCCCGTGTCCCTTTCCCGTGTGGATTTATTTTTCAATTCGAACCTACAAGGGTTTTCGCATGGCCTGGCACACGCCCGTGTCCATGTCCCATGTTCCCTACATGGCCATGACACATCCGTGTCTCAACACGTGTGCAAAAACCTTGACATTCTGTTTTTGATGTTAGCAACATTTTAGGGTCACAAGGGCAAGGGACACGGGTGTGTCCCTATATGCTTAGGCCGTGTGAGTTACACGGTCCTTCAACATGGTCATGTTATTAGGTCACAAGGGCGTGTCCCCTTTCCAAATGGGCGTGTCGCCCTTCCACACGGGCATGTGCCCTTGTTTTTAGTGACATTTTCCAAAGTTTTCTAAAGTGCTTGGTTTAGTGCCGAACCATTTCTAAAGTATGTTTGGGCCTCGTAGGCCCATATTAGGGACTTCAAGATAAAGTTTGAACGAACTTTTATGACCCAGAAATGTATGTTAGTATACATTTAAGTTAGGTAATGCTTCATACCATGTTCCGGAGTCAAACACGGGTAAGGGGTGTTACACTTTAATACCATCAAAAGGAATAAGAAAAGGTGATCCATTCTCCCCCTTTGTTTTCGTGATTGTTTCCAATTCCTTCTCATTAACTATTGAAAAGGTTGAAAAGGAAGGATCCTTGTGCTATTTCTAAATTAATTGACATTTTCATAAAGTTTCTCACCTTAATAACTATCAAACTTTTTCAAAAGCTATGCAATTATGATCAAATTTTAAAAACCCTCTTAGTGTTCCAAAGAGCATCATAAAATTCAACTAATTTCTCTAAATAAACAATAATGTTATTGCCAAATATCAATAAAAGATACAAAACAATCTTCAAATAAAAATTCGTTATATCTATTGACATCATTGAAACTTGTTATTTAGGCCTTCCCAGCATTTAGGGTAGGGTAAAAAATGGCTATCCATATTATTACGAAAAAAAAGTAAGATCTAAAATCTAAAGATAGAAGGATGAATTATTATCCATGATGGGACAAAAAATACCAATTAAAACAGTGGATAATGTTATACCAATGTATGGCATGAACTATTTTTAAATCCTTGTTTCTTTTGGAAAATAAACTTAATTCTCTTATTAGTTGGTTTTGGTGGGGAAATGAGGGAGCAATAATAAGAAGACTTATTAGATTGCATGGTAAAATTTAACCAAACTTAGGGAAAAAAAAGAGGCATGGAATTTAAGGATTTCAATAAATTCAATAAAATTTTGCTTGTGAAACATGCAAGGCATTATCTAAGTAGTCCAACATCTCTATGTGCTTGAATTCTTAAGGAAAAAATTTCCATATAGGTTTCATCATTAAGGAAAAAATTTCCATATAGGTTTCATCATTAATTCTTCGATGCCAAAAGTTGCTTCTTGAGATTAGAAGAGTTAATGGGAAAGTATTTTAATGGGAAAGTATTTAATGCCTTAAAAAAGGAATGTGGTGGAATTTTCGTAATGGACGATACATCTATTTTAGCGATGATAAATGGGTTCCAAAGGTTGAAAATTTTCAAGTATCATAAGATGCCAAGGAATTCCTAGAGACCTTTATGCTTCATGAAATTGTTGACCATGAATGTTGTTAAAGCAATGACCTTCTCAATATAACGTTTCACCCTTATAATGTATAATCACTTTACATAATTTCCATTGGACCTGAAAGCACTGATGATCGCTTAGCATGCGCTTCACTAGATATGTAATGTATACGATTAAATTGAGATATGCCTTACTTACCTAAGATGATAAGCATTCAGCAAGCTCATATCCTTCAAGAAATTTTCAAGATAATCAAGTAGTTTGCAAGAATATCTAAAAGCCCAAATGTTCACCAAAATTACAAATGTTCATTTGGAGATGTTGTCGAAATTTCATTGCCTCAAAGGAGAATCTCATAAAAAGATATAAAAATAGGATGGACAAATGCCATAGATGCAAGAATATGATGGATTAATTGAACACTTGTTTTTCCTTTATTCTTTTGCTAAGCTTGATTAAGGTTATTCCAAGTTTATACATAACCCTTTTCCTATAAGAATTTGATTGTGTCATAATCAGTGGATCTATATTTTGTTAAAATGTTAAACGATCACAACCAAAATGATGATATTAGCCTTATGGCTTTCATATGTTGAGAAATACAAAAAACGAGCAAAGAAGAAGTTTTTTAAGGCAATAAGATGCATTCATTTTAGGTTTAGCTTAAAGTAAATAAAAATTTTACATATTCTCTACTCCCCTAAATCACTCTTAAACTTCAAGGATACCTACCCTTCAATAGAACCTTCCCTCTCTAAAAGTGCTCAAGTTAAACTGTGATGCAACTTTCAATAATCACAATAGGGAAATTGGTTTAGCAGTTGCCGGCTTAGATAAAACGGGTTTATGATAGATGGTAACAAAAAGAGAATTCTAACTCCTAGCTCTTTAGTCATGTAAGACCAAGCGATTTGTATGGGAATAGATCTTATCCTGAAGAATGAATGGAAACTGTAATTGGTGAATTTAATAGCCTGAAACTAATCACAATTTTGAAGAGAGCAATTGCGTTTCCATGGGAGGTTGAAGCGATCATCCACTCTATTTGGTAAGGCCTCTCCTTTTGTTTGTACGTGTCTCTTCGTTGTAATTGTAATGTTATGGTTGATTTGGTGGAAAAAGCCGCTTTAGGAGTTAAATTCTCTTCTAATTTGTTGGGAGATCCACTCCAAGGCCTTGCTTGCCTGTTGTAATCTATTAATTGTCATGGAATGAAATGTCATTTATTTAGCCAAATAGATAGATAAAGATGATATTCTCCATTGACATGATAGAGATATATGTTAGATCAATTTAAAATTTTATATGCATGACAAGTATAATTATTTTTGTAAATGCAATAGTTAAGTTATAAAAATATTAATCATTCAAATAGTTATAAAAGTGTATCTAATTTTTTTAGATCTCTTTTTTATATATTCGCATTGCAACATGATTGAATTTGAAATAAACCTGTGCATATGTCACAAGGTTAGAACTTTAGTCTGACTAACTATGCGTTTTAAGCTATTTCTTTGCTTTCAAATCCCCCTAATTCAACTTAACTCTTGAAAAGTGAAAATTCACAAGGGAAATTCTCAAAGGCACCAAAGTAAAGCATAAGCAAATTGCAAACGAAAAGGTAAAAAGTGAACAGAAAAGCCATAAAAAAAACTAAGCACATTAAGTGCTTGAGTAAATGCTTTCAATAGTATTCAATTACTATGAACAGGATGATTACAAATGAGGGGGGACTCCTCTATTTATAGTTAAGCCCCCCAGATCTAATGTTATAGTTTAAATTACATCGATGGTCAAGATTAAAACCTATTGCAAGATGAGAGTCCTAAAGGATTTAAACTTTATTTGATCTTATCCCTTAAGATTTACAACATTCACCATGGTAACTCTAGTTTTACTGGAATGTTCCACTGGCCATCTAGTTTTCCATATGTTCCATGAATCAAGCCAGTTCAAGTGGGTCAAATGAGCCCTCTTTAATCGGTTGACCTCCATAGGACGTACTGTGTGCATTCGTCACAAGCTTCGATCTGCAATTTGATTTGTCGCAATTAGTTGTAGTATGTTAAACCTCTTTTTATACTTAATGAGCTTGTTAAAGAGTAATTTAGTTATGTTTTTACTTAGTTTTTATCTTTAGTACTTAGGGTTATGGAGCATTACCGGAGTTTTTTAGAGTATTTACAGATAATTCATGTCAATTATTATTCATTTTCTAATATTAATCATAATGTCCCTAGGACAGACCCTCGAGGCCCAAAATACATGTTAGGATCGGGTCTGGTTTAAACCAAGAACATAGGAAAATTTTCATGAAATTTAAAAATTTTACTCATGTACAGGGGACACACGCCCGTGTGGGTAGGTCGTGTGACTGACACGGCCAAGTGACACAGGTTGCATGGCCGTGTCTACAACCCGTGTAACTCTTTGACTTATAAACATTAAGGTGCAGTTCTCACACGGCCAAGACACATGCCCGTGTTTTAGGCCGTGTGGCACACACGGCTAAGACACACGCCCGTGTCTCTGCTCGTGTGTTGAATCCTGAGCATTCTATACCTCAAATTTAAGTTGTAAGGGACACACGGCCAAACCACATGCCCATGTGCCAGGTCGTGTGTCACACACGGTCAAGACACACACTTGTGTGTATACTCGTGTGGACAAAAATAAGCCATTTTAAGGCCACTTTTCTCACCCTTTCTACTATCAACCTGCATACAACATTTCCTTATACCATTATAGCCCAACCAAGCAAATAATTAAATTCAAATATCAATTTTTAAACCTAAGGTGTCATCTCACAACTCATTTGCATAAACTTACCATGTAATCTCATTCATTGACTTCTATTGCATACTATTAAATACATGCACATAAACTAACATATTTGTATAGGAGTCATTCATAACCATATTACAAGTTTACTTCCTTTTCATTTAATCCTACACATGCCATATAAATATTTAAGGTACATTACAAAAGCTACCGGAGTAATCTGGACAATGTGGCTTGATATGTTGATTCGATCCTTCGAACTCTTGTTAATCTACAATGGACATTTAACACACAAAAGTAAACTTATGAAAGCTTAGTAAGTTCATAGGCTTTAAATTAAATCTTACCAAACAAGAAATATCAAAGCATTAAATAGAGCATTTCATTAATATACCCTGCCAATCACAATCTCAAATGATGAATTTACTTGATTGAGCTCAATATCACAACTAATTGAATTCTATCCCTTTAGTTCATATAACACTTGCCAATTCTTGTCAAATTAGATAACGTCTTATGGATTTGAGTACATGGTTTGCTTAATGCCAGTCTTGCATATATCACAATGCCATAGCCCTGCTATGGTCTTTCACTTTATTACGATGCCATAGCCCATCTATGTTCTTACACGTACACATATATACTGCCATGGTCCAACCATGGTCTTATGTTCACAATGCCATAATCTAGTTATGGTCTTTTCACTGAAATGCCATAGCCCAGTTATGGTCTTACATTCCACACTTTTTCATGGTCCAACCATGGTCTTATCAGTCAATTCATCACTAATCACAGAACAATCGTACTCAATCCTGCTTTCTATTCAATTTGAACTTTTGTTTCAATTTTCATTTTATCATAATAATCATGATTCCATAACAAAGATATGAAATAATACATTATACCATTACTAAATTAACAATTAATCATGAAAGTTCAACCATATGAACTTACCTAAAGTAGTTTGCAGAGGTTGTATAAAGTTCAGGGACTAATCGACTATTTTCTCTTTTCCACGACTTTCTTTGAGCTCTTGGTCTATAATATAAAATTTTCCATTCATTAGCATCCAATTCAGTTCTAATTCACTTCACAATTTATATCCTTTAATTTTCAAAATTACACTTTTACCCTAAATTTTATAGTTTTTACAATTTAGTCCCTAATCAATTAACTTATCAGTTGAACTATATTTTCTCAATTAACACTTTATTCCATCACTCTAAACTACTCCACAACCTTTGGTATTCAGAACTTCAACACAAAACCCTAATTCTTAACTTTTTCACAATTAGGTCCTAAAAATCAATTTCTATTGATATTACTTAATAAAATCATCACATAACAAAATTAAAACTTCAAATCCATGTTTATTCATCATAAAATTCCAGAACTTATCCATGGAAACTTTCAAAGTCACTCATAGAATCAAAAATTAATGAATTCAATAATTGGACCTAGTTGTAAAAGTATCAAAATCACAAAAATTACAAGAAATAACCAAGAATTGAACTTACTTGTAGCAAGAATATGAAAAACCAGCTTAGAGGGACTCTTTAATGGCTGTTTTTGGCTGGAGAAACATGAAGAAATGTCTAGGTTTTCAATTTGGTCAATAATTTTATTTTTAATTCTAACCAAATTACCATTTTGCCCTTAGTTCACACCAAATTTTGTCTATTTCTTCTTTCCACATGCCGTCCAACCGTTGCCCATGTCTAATTGCCTATTTGGTCCTCCTTTAATTACCACTTATACTATTTAATCATTATTCCTTAATTGACTAGTTTTGCACCTTTTTCATTTTAGTCATTTTGAATTAATTGACTATCAAAACGTTAAAATTTTCTAACGAAACTTTAATACTAGTTCACTAACACTCCATAAATATTTATAAAAATATTTACAGCTCGATTTATGAAATTGAGATCTTGTTTCCTCGTTTTCAACTCAATTTACCTAATAAATTCTTTTAATTCACAAATTTCACTAATTCAAAAATACTTCTAAAATCTCACTTAACTAATAAATTTAATTTATTGAATTTTAAAACTCACTCGTTGGATTTAGTGATATCAAATCACTATTTTCAACACCACTAAAAATTAGGCTGTTACAGTGAGTGTGCAGGACATCAATTTAGGGCAAAAGACAGTGGATTGCTCCCGATGTTGCAACATAGAGATTGGATGTCGCAACATAGTAGCTAAAATACACCAAGGAGTAAATTGCCAAGGATGTCGCGACATAGACCAAGGGTGTCACAACACTGGCTTTACGTGGCCACTTAAAAGAGCAAGGGTGTTTTTGTTTATACAACACAATTTAATGAAGTTTAGTCAATCATTTTAGGTGACTTTTTACCTCCCTTTTATTTTCACTTTCATTCTTAGTTTTTAGGTTTTTACTTTTAGTTTCTTTTATTCTCAATAGTGTTTTGTTCTTTGGGAGATTCAAATTATGAATTAATTAGACTTTTTCAATGATTACGCTTCAAGTTTTAATACAATATTCACAATCTTTCTATCCTCTTTATTTGATTTTGAAATATGTTCATGTTTCAATTCAAATCTATGATGTTTGTTAGATTAATGAGAAACTAAACCCTTAGAAAGATAAACAAGTGGATGTGAGATTAGTTGACGACTATGTAGGGTTCTTAGTGGATCAGTTGGTTGGGAAAGGAAGAACTTAAAGGCTAGCCTTGACGACCCTGAAAAGTCATGTAGGTAGATATGAACATGAAATCGGTATAGTCTACCATGAAAACCTTACCCTGACTCTATTTGACCTGTGACATTGAGAGATAAATAGTGCTTGCCGGCTCATTAGGTTAGTGGAAAGCTGATAGGCCCTATTAGGTTAATGACTAGCTGATTGGATAAAACCTGAAATAGGAGTTATCTATGAACACTGAAGTGAGTTAGTCTTCTACCATTAGATATGATAATATTCACAATTTATTTCTGTCGATAGTTTATATTCTTTATTTAGAATTCCTTTTATCACCACTTTATGAATCATCATAATATAATTTGGTTAGAGTACTAGTTCAACTTATTAGCACAGAAATTAGTATTAGTTTAGTCAAGCCTCTTTTGGGTATGATCCTTGGAGTACTTCTTATACTTCATTGTACAAAACTATATTCCAACCTGACTCATATACTTACGGACACAACCTAAGTTCCTATCTCTAGTTGCAATATTCTCACTCTAGAGGATAGTACACCGGAAGGCGGTTAAGTTGTTGGTGCTGTTGCCGAGGAAGCTTCGCCATTAGATTATTTTAATTTTTGTGCTTAATAGGATAATTAGAAAATTTCTCAAATTATAGATATGATTTTTAATTTTTATTAATTTATTTAACTTTCTAACTTATTTCTTTTTCTTCGTGGATCCTAGTATGTGACTCGGAGTAGGGGCACACCTATAGAGCCAGCCACTGATCTAAAAACAATCATACATCATAGTCGTCAATAGCAGCAACAACAACAGATGTAAAACAATCCGCTTGTTGCGATTGATCTACCATGTGATAATTCGTTGTTTATCCACCCATACAAGACCCGCCACCACCACAACACTAATTACCAATAGAGCCGCCCCTGGCTCGTGAAAAAAGGACGCTTAGACACTACGCTCTACCAAATTTGGACGCAATACAAGGCAACATCACAAGACTAACAATAACTGTGAACAATTTTGAAATAAAGTCAACAATGATCCAGATGATTCAGAACAATCTTCAATTCAGAGGGGTGATAATGGAGAACCTGAATCAACATTTAAAACGGTTTATCCAACTTTGTGACACTTTTAACTTTAACGGGGTCATCGATGAACCTATTCGTCTTCGGTTGTGTAACAGCCTGATTTAGGGGCTAGTCGGAACAGTGATCTCAGGATCACTAATCTGAGGTTAGAGAAAATTATTTCCATGATATTTTATGAGATATAGTGTGATGGTATAAGTATATGAAAATTTTGGTGCTTTAATTTTATTGATTTCTTGCTTAATCACGAAAAAGGACTAAATCGCATAAAGTGCGAAAGCTCAATTTTATAAGCTAAAGGTGTTCAATAGCTAAAGAACATTAATTGGAGGCCTTTAAAAGGCAATTAGACCCCCAAGAATTAGAGTGGCCAGCCATAAGAGATAAACATTATCAAATTGGTCAAAGTTGTCGATATTAGGTGGATTAAATTGGTGTTTTATATTAAAATAAAGAAAAAGAAGATATAATCTTTTTCTCTCTTCTTCTCCACCAAAAATTGGCAGCAAACTAAGGGGTTTTAGAGCTCAAATTTTCAGCAAGCTTCTCTCCTTTCTAGTAAGTATTCTAGTGATCATTTCTTGATAAAAATTGTACTTTTGGGACCCCTAAAGCTTAAGCTTCCTAAAGAGGTGACTATCTTGCAATTTGATGAAGAGTTTAGGGTTCTGCCATGAGAGCTTTTATGTTGTTTGCTGCATTTTATGGAAGAAAATGAGTCTTAGTTGTTAGATAAACAACTTTTGTGAAGGGTGTTGCCATGAAAACACCTAAATGGACCTTGTTGGAAAGGTTATAAAAATGGTTGTAAATGTGTGAAATGTTGGGTTTTGTTGATAGCCATAAGTGAAATAAATGTTCACCTAGGCTTGTTGAAGATAGAAATTTGATTAGAATAAATTTTTGAGCCTAGGGGTAAAATTGTCATTTTGCCAAAGTTTAAGGGCAAAATAGTAATTTTGCCAAAGCATGATTATTAAAATGCTTTTATTAATGTGGTGATTGAAATGAGCTAATTTGCAATTATAGAGCAAGAAGAAACAAGAATCCACCTCGATCGGGGAAAGAATAAAGTCTGGGACTAGATCGACGATCTAGCTTATGTTGAAATCGAGGTAAGTTTGTATGTGATAAATTCAATGTTATGTTAGCATGTTTGAGAATATTTGGTATTATATTGATACATGATGTTCTACTAAATTGAGTATTTGATGTTGAATGAGTAAGTTGAGATGTTGCAGTCCTAGTGGACTATAATGAATGTAAAAATGCTATCATCGAGACATGAAATGGATAAGGTCCTGTATAAGACCATGTCCGGGACATGGCCTCGGCACCGAATTGAGATTCTGTATAAGACCATATCCGGGATATGGCATCGATACTTGTTGTGAGATTCCGTATAAGACCATATCCGGGATATGGCATTGGCACTCAGAGGTGACCCTATGTAAGACCACAATTGGGGTGTGGCATTGGCTTCGTACTTATATTAATGACGATGAAAATGCGTCTTTGAGTATCCCTAGTGATTAATGGGATAAATAGATGAGTTTGGAAATAGAAATGAGATTAATACTAAAGACATGTGAATGGGTGAATACATGTACTCGTGAATGATTCACGAAGAAATAATTACGACATGTGGCATGGTATGTGCTAAATAAGGGCAAGTATGAATAAGTATGGTGAGTAGCCTATAACCTTGTGTATGGTTAATTATTGTCATGGATGGATTTTATAATGAGCTTATTGTTGCTATTTATTTCCATGCAAACTTACTAAGCTTTATGCTTACCCCTTTTTATTGCCCTTTTTCCTTGTAGTATTGCAAAGATAACTCGAGGAACGTGGAAAGTCGGAGTTCGGAAATCACACTATCGACATCACTTTGGTATAACAATTTAGACTTATTTTGAGTATGGCATGTATAGGACTTGGGTATTTTGTTAGGTCGTAATTGTTAGCCAAAGTGTTGGCTATGTATGTTATTAAAGTCATTTTGCAAATGATCATTGGAATTGGGCCAATACTTGATAAGTATATATATATTCTATGAGGATGGAATTATGAAGTTTATGCTTGTATGAATGTTTTGAATTGAGTTCTTGGATGTGCCTTTGGGTTATGAGTTGTGTTGATATGATTTAGAGTAAGTATGTTTGCAATGCAGGGTGGCATTTGGCTTGGAATATAGCCTTTTTAATGTCCACACGGGTAGACACACGGGCATGTTTCGAGGCCGTGTGAGACACGGTCAACCCCATGGACATTTTGATCGGCCGTGTGCCCCCTTGCATGCTAAGCTTACAAGTCAGTATGCTCAGTAGTAAACACACGGGCAGAGACACCGTCGTGTGAAGTCTGCACTTTAAATGTGGATTATAATTCGACACACGGCCTAAGGACACGGGCGTGTGTCTTGGTCGTGTGACCATAGTGAGATGATGTCGTCATAAACAGAATGCTAAGGTTTTGGCACACGGGCTAAGAGACGGGCGTGTGTTTGGCCATGTGAAATAAGTCAGTGTTGACCACGGGTGAAAGACACGAGCATGTCTTAGGGGCACATGGGTGTGTCCCTAGGACAACACAGGAGTGTGGCCCCTGTTTTGATGAAGAATTTTCTAAGTTCGAAAAAGTTCTCGGTTTAATTTTGAAACCTCTAGGAAGTATGCTTAGGGCTTCGCAGGCCGAGAATGACCAGAATATGGTTTTATATGGAAACTCTTTATGGTAAAAAGAAATTTTATAGCCCAATGTGATATGTTTAAGCAAGTTAAGTTAGGTAATGCCTCAAATCTAGTTCCGGCTTCGAACACGGGTAAAGGGTGTTACAGGTTGTTCCCCTTCTCCTTAATCGATAATGCCTTTTCTTAGTTAGATTCGCAGGCACCAGAGAAAGTTTTGCACAAATTCTTCCCTATCAACAAAATTATCCAACTGAGAAGAGACGCTATCGACTTCAAACAGATGGAAGGAGAAAACTTTTACTAAGCTTGTGAGCATTTTAAATTGCTCGTATAGAGATGCCCTTATCATGGTCTGCTTGAATGATTAAGGTTGCAGATGTTCTGTAATGGGTTAAATGGGAACTCAATCTTAGTACTAGTTCGAGCCGCGGGAGGGGCCTTAATGAACCGAACGTATAAGGGCGTCTGCCAGCTGATAGAGAACATGGCCATGAAGTGGAACACCCCTTGCCCGTGTTCAAGCTGGAATAGGGTTTGAGGTATTACCTAGCTAATCTTGCATAAACATCTAGAATAGGGTTATCAAATTTCGTTTAACCCCGTCGCTTGCACATGTTCGGCCCAAGAGGCCCTAAAAATACTTCTGAGAAGTATCGGAATCTTTTCGGGAACTTTCACGAGTTCAAGAAACTTTTTAAAAAAACAGGGGCCACACGCCCATGTAGGCCTAGGGACATGCCCGTGTGCCTCTATGGCATGCCCGTGTCTTCCACCCGTGGTCGACACTGACTAATCTCACACGGCCTTGACACGCCCGTGTTTTCCAACCGTGGTCGATTCTGACTAAAGTCACACGGCCTTGACACGCCCATGTACCCCAGCCGTGTGGTGATATAAATTCCAGGTGCAAGGTGCAGACTTCACACGGCTTGGGCACACGCCCATGTGCTAGCCGTGGCTCCCACACGGTCTAGACAGACGCCCGTGTGTCTACCCATACAGACATTTAGCAGGCTATATACCAAGCCAATTAGCTACCTTCACTTGCATACATTCAATATAAACTTCATATAGCATCAATATAACTCTTGAATTAAAGACATTTAATTCATACAATGTAATCTTCATCCCAAACACGAGGTAGAACTATTTCTATCACAATTACAATCGACTTAGGCCATCATCTATAGCTACACATAAACAAACTATAAGTTCTCTTAGGCCAACACAATTTGGCCACATCAATTAGAACTTAATCAACCTTAAGTACTAGCCCTATACATGCCATGACTCATAAGGACTTGATACCTCATACTAACTATCTGCTCGATAGTGTGAAAACATCTCCGACGATCTCCAACCCGAGCTAGCTAAATTAACCTATAAGAGATGGAAAAAGGAAAGGAGTAAGCAATAATGCTTAGTAAGTTCATATACAAATAAGAATTAGTTACTGATATTCAATCACGAGGTATTATAATGAGTTTTTTTCTCGTAAACTCATGGTTACCTACTCAATCATTCTTGAACTTACTCATTCTGTCTCTTACCATAATCTAACCATGCCACGAGCCACATACTCATGTTAACTGGCATACATTCCTGCATTTATCATCACAGGATCATATAAAATAACACGTCAAGCATTTTCAATAAGCCACTCGTACTACTAATCTCTCGGTGGTTTCGCACTTAACCCACCATCAATCTCTAGTAGGGTGGTATTGCACATAGCCCACCAATCATTTATACTTATGGTGCTATCGCACTTAGCCCACCAAATGATTTTATAAGCGATGGTATCGCACACAGCCCATCGATTAATAATTAACCAGATGGTAACACACACAGCCCACCGTTAATAGTATAGTTGATGGTATCGCACGCAACCCTTCACTAACCATCAATAAGGTGATATCGCACATACTCACCGTATTATACATTCATGGATAGTTATCTACATGTAATTCTCTATTTTAAATGTTCATCCGGGAACATCCTCACACACTACTATTCTTACTTAACTTTATATTATAATCGTTCGCATTCACACAATGTATTAATGAATATAACTTATGCAACCGAAGTGCATCATTTACACATAACCCACTATGGGTTCATCAGATACCGAATTCATCTCAATTCAGTTCTAACACATACCTGTACCTCTCATGCTACAATACATTCATTCTCAACTTTCAAAATACTTGTTGAGTCACTAAAATTGTTAAGTAACTCCCTTGAGTCTCATACGCATAATGTCACATTAACATTATACCCCTGATAGGGTCATACATGAATTAACATATTGATGCCATGTCCCCGACAAGGTCTTATACGAAATATCACATCGTTGCCATGTCCTTGACATGGTCTTATTTAATATCTCTCACCGAGGCCATATTCCAATATGGTCTTACACGGAACCTTAACTATCATCATTTCATACTATTTACGTTTCTTACTATTCTTAGATTCAATTCTCTTAACAACTCATCGAAAAGTATTTAATACATTCATTGCATAATTATACATTCCATACAATATTGGAATATTAAAATAACTCATATGTAATTGCAACATTTGCACATGAACTTACTTCGATGTCGAAAGGGTCGAAAGGGACTTTTTGCCCACATTTCTCTTTTCATCCGTTCTAAGTCTGAAATTGGCTTTCTTTGATCTAGTACAATGGAATTTACTAATTTAATCAGTTATAAATCATTAATACACCACAATCTACACTTTAGGCAGAAATGACTATTTTGCCCTTATACTTTAGCAAAATTACGATTTTGCCCCTAGGCTCGTAAATAAATTTTCATCACATTTTCTTGTTAAACAAGCCTAGTTGAACATTTAATCCTCTTACAACTATTCATAATTCCCACTATTTCATTCCTTAATGAACAAATTACAACTTTTGCATTTTAGTCCTAATTAGGTGTTTTCATAACAACACCTTTCACAAAAGTTGTTTATCAACATCCTAACATTCATTTTCTTCCATAAAAACTCAGAAACTAGCATAAACTCTCTCATGGCAAGTCCCTAGACTCTCAACCATGTTGCAAATTGGTCCCCTCATTAGCTAGCTTAGGCTTTGGGGACTCCCAAAGTACAAAAATTATCAAGAAAAATCATCAAAATCACTTACTTGTGAGGAGAAATATTTGCTGAAATTTTTGAGCTCCATAACCCTTATTTTTCTTCAATTTTTGGTGGATGAAGGTGAAGGAATAGTGAAAAGATGATAGCATTTTTATTCATTTTATTTTATTCATTTAAACCACCTAACATCACCAAAATTTGACCATCATTTAATGCCTTTGTCCCCTTAGCACCCTATGGCCGACCAACTCACTTAACAAGGCCAAATTGCACATTTGGGACCTCCAATTTATATTCCATAGCTATTTGGCACCTTTAGCAAATAAAATAGAACTTTCACACTTTATGCGATTTAGTCCTTTTTCACAATTTGGCTAGAAATTGCTAAAATTAAAGCACTAAAATTTTCATACATCCCTATAAACATGTTATAACACATAGAATAACATGAAAATAATTTTCTCTAACCTCGAATTAGTGATTCCGAGACCACTGTTCCGACTAGCCCCTAAATCGGGCTGTTACAATTCTCCCCCTTAGGGATTTTCGTCCCCGAAAATCTTATCAGGAGGAGTTGCTACCAACATTCTTAAAATGTTTCCATCAACTTTTCAAAATCACAAATCCACTTATCCTCCAGTTTCTCTTGTCAACAACCTTTAAGCTGTGATACCAATTTGGAACTCTGCACATGTCCAAATGATCGTTCGAGTCTTTACTGGTTGATTCACTACAATTCGAATGACATATTTGAATAACATCCCCCCTCTTGGGAATTATGTCAAACCAAGTTTGAAATCTATAAGGTTTGCACTTAGTACTACACATGTGACCAAAACCATCACTTACACATAGTGGCCTGCGCTTAGTACCAAACATGTGATCGAAGCTATCGGGTACACATAGTAGCCTGCACTTAGTACTACACATGCGACCTATCCGTCGGGTACATGTAGCAGCCTGCACTTAGTACTACACACGTGACCTAAAACCATCTCGTAGCTCTCTTGTACACATAGTGGCCTACACTTAGTACCACACATGTGACCTAGCCACCTCATTTGTATCTTTTCTATTCCGAAGGTTCAACCGGGAATTCTCACTTTTCAACATTTTACCAATTCATCCATAATCAATCACAATTCATAATTTACATCAAATAATTACTCCATATTCAACCATATCTCATATAATATAACAAAATATTAAAACATAAATAAAAAATGATGTATTATTTACGTACAAACTTACCTCGACTTAAAATGGCGAGAGGGACCGAGTCGCCCAATATTCGTCTTTCCCCCGTTCTAAGTTTGAAACTCGTTTTTCTTTATCTAAAATATCACATTTGACTTATTTAGTTATTATACTATTCAGTTCAGTCCAAAAATCATATTATGGCAAAATTACATTTTTCCCCTAAACTTTGTCATTTTTACACTTTTGCCCCTATGCTCGTCAAATGATTTTTATTCAATTTCCTTGTATTTTAAGCCTAGCCAAACTATTTTCATAACTATAGCAATCCACAATTTGCATTCATTCATACATTTTCATACATTTTTCAACTTTTTATAAACTAGTCCTTTTATGCGATTTCATCGAAAATTACTTAGTAAAAGTCGTTTATTACACACTAAGCATTCATATTCTACCATTAGACATCAAAACACATGCATGTCATCCATGGGAAAATTTTTAAACACAAACCCTAGCTCAAAATAATGGTAGAAATAGCTAAATTGAGTTACGGGGATCTCAAAAATACGAAGAACATAAAAAACGAGGCTAGAACGGACTTACTATGAAGCTTGGAAGCTTGAAAACCCTAGCCATGGCTTCCCCTATGCTGAATTCAGCCAAGCAAGAATATGGACAAGGGTTTTTGGCTTTTATTTTGTCTTTTAGTCCATTTAATTACTAAATGACCAAATTGCCCCTAACTTAAAAATATTCTATTTCACCTATTCCATGTCCATTTTTGTCCAAAAAATTAACCAATGGTCAAATTATCATTTAATGACCTCCATTATAAAATTTCATAGAAATTTGACACCTCTAGCTTCTAGAACTCAAGTTTTGCACTTTTTACAATTTAGTCCTTTTGACTAAATTGAGTGCCCAAACGTCGAAATTTTTGAACGAAATTTTCAGAAAATCATTCCTTGAAATTTCAAACCGTAAAAATATAATAAAAAATTTTGCTTCCTCGTTGAATTTGTGGTCCCGAACCACTATTCTGACTAGGCCCAAAATCGGGCTATTACAGTAACACCCTAACCCGTATCCATTGCCAGAACAGGGTTACAGAACATTACCGGAGTTTACATTTCAGAACTATCGAAAATTTTAAAACATTTAATTTGTATCATCCATAGCAAAACCAATCAATAGATGATACAAATTAAAAGCTAATCGGGACTAAATCAGAAACATATAGAAATTTCAGGGAAAAGATGAAAATTTACAAACTGCAGGGGTCACACAGCCGTGCCCCAGCCCGTGTCTGTGCCGTGTAACTCACTAACTTGGATCACACGGCCAAACCACATGCCCGTGTGCCAGGCTGTGTAAAACCTAACTTACAACCTTTTGAAAACTACAGGGGACACACGACCATGCTACCTAGCCGTGTGTGACACACGGCTGAGAGACACGCCCGTGTCTCTGCCCATGTGGATGAAAATAGACTATTTTATAAGCCATTTTTCTTACCCTTTTCAACATGTACCTATAATCCCTTTTGCACATATACATAAGCCCTCAAAAGGTACCAAAATCATGCATAATCTAGCTTTATACATATAGTATAACCACACTCAACCAATATGCACATAGGCATCTCAAATAACAACTTATAAACATGTGTCGCCAAGTACTCCATTTGGTCAAAATAAACAACTAACTTCCAATTTGATTTGCATCCATACATACCATAAATCTTACTTACCAAAACACAAACCATTTGGTACCAAAATGCCATTCTTTAACTAATATCAATTAACTAAAATACTTATACATAACAAGGTACCAAATCACCACATATATCACATATCATAAAACACATATACCATATGCATATTCAACTACCATTTCATATTTTATCGTTCAAACAAACAAGCCAAACATTAACCATAACAAGGCTACTCATATGCATGCCAAACTTTGCTATTATACCATCAATATACCAGAACTCAACCAAGTCAAATGGCCATTTTGACATTCAAACACATAGACCAATATTAATTAGAATACCTTTATAACCAAAATCAAAACATTAACATCTACCGATATAATTGCTGGATAGTGTGATAAATCTCCGACGAGCTTTCAACCCGATCGAGCTTCCGATAGTCTGAAAAGTAAAGAAAAATAACTACGTAAGTAATAAATTCTTAGTAAGCTCGTATAAACTTTAATCATATCTATCCATTTCAAATATGAAATTTATACAATTCAAGAATAATCATACCGATACCACACGATTCATGAAGCCAAATTCAACAATTCACAAATTGAATAATTCCACAACATCACTTATACCTATTATCCCTAAGAAAGTAGAATTTTAAACAACTTTAAACTTCTCCACATTTCTTTATTTTCATTTGCATTTCATTACTTTCCACACATGATCCATATGCATAACACATAAGACATAAGCATATCATCAACCATAACCACAAGCTAATGCATTTAAACATAGCTCTTTTAGAATTAATCACATGATAAAACATTTCATAAGAAATTACATAATTTAAACCTTACCACTCTTTCATATAACAACACATAGATCATACTAACTAACAAACCTTCCACATTTTCAAGCATAATATTAGATTTGAAATTCATAAGTTTCTTTGCTTTAGAGCTTATACGATTCATGTACATACATGTACCACCTCTTATTAGTCTCTTTCTCATCTGTATCTTTGATATGCCCGTTGAACCATTCGGAATAATATTGGATACCCGAGAATCTCGCACACTAAGTGCCAATATCATGGCCCGAAGCCAACTCAATGAATCTTGCATGCGAAGTGCCTCATATATAGCCAAAGCTATCTCAATCTCATATCACATATATGCTCACTCTCGAGCTATCAATGGGCCTGCTCACACAAGCTGTGGGTCAAGACGTAGCTACACGGTGCTGCTCACACAAGCTGTCATGTAACCGCAACACATGCCGGCATACTCAGCCACTGGTAGGACGTACAGGACCAACACCTGGATCACATAATCACAGTAACCCTAATGACATGTCATTTTTATCCTATCTATTCCTAAGGTTCAAACGGGACTCGATAGTCATCGTACGTCGTTGAATTTCCCTCGTTTCATTACAAGATAAATTGTATAATAACATATATATATCGATTCATTTTCAGTAAAATTTATATAATAACATTCAATTTAATCAACAATATACATAGTACAGTTCATACGAACTTACCTGGCTAAATTGCAGAAATACCAAAGTTTAGGGGCATTTTGGTAATTTTCCATTTTCCTCGATATTCCACCCGATCTTGATCTAAATTAATAATTTCATTCAATATATTAATTTAGACAGTAAAAAATTTCATTTCATACAATTTGGTCATTTTTGACATTTTGCAAAACTACCCAATTGCTTAACGATTACGGTAGTGCACCACAACAACTTTCAGCCCTGGTGGACATTGGTGGCTTATTTCATTGATTGCTGCTTGTACCACTAATAAGCTATAAAAGTAACATATTTTAATACCATTCTTAATTATGCAAATTAGTAAATTTGATGCTCCTAATCCTTTAAATTCATGTTTTTATACGTAAGAGAGCATTTGGGAGTGAATAGAGCAAAAAAATGAGCCAAAATTGAAAAATAAAGTTGTTTTAAGAAGCTACACGGCCTGGGCATTTCCATAAAGGCTGGGCATATGCCCGTGCGAGCCACACGGACTAGACACACGCCCATGTGCCAGCCCGTGTCGATTTCGCATCCTATTTCCCAAATACGTAGAAAAATCCAGTTTTTAGGCTTTCTGAGCATTCTAAAGTCTATAAGTACCTATTAGAAGAAGACATAAGGGGGCTGTAACACCCTTAACCCATATTTGTCACCGAAATAGGGTTACAGAGCATTACTGGAGTTTACAATTCAAACGGATAGAAATTTCAAACATTTCATATCATATCAATGAACATATTAAAACCAAGTCAAATTATACATTTTGTCACTTATGCGAGCCTTCGAGGCCCTAAATAAGTGTTAGAAACAAGTCAGGACTAAATCAGAAACTCAGAGAATTTTTTAGGAAACAAGGAAAATTTTCAACACTGCAGAGGTCATACAGCCGTGTGGCCAGCCTATTTGACTCACACGGCCAAGAGACTCACCCGTGTCTCAAGTCATGTGGGCATTCGAAGTAGGGACACACGGCTATGTCCCAGCCCGTGTCCATGCCCATGTAACTTACTAACTTCGGTCATACGGTAAAGTGACAAGCCCGTGTGCAAGGCCATGTACCCTTCAAAGTAACCCCACACGCCCGTGTGCTAGGCCGTGTATCAACCTGACTTTCAACCGTTTGAAAGCTACAAGGGACACACAGCCATGTCGCCTAGCCGTGTGTCTGACACTTCTGAAGCACACGCCCATGTCTCTGCCTGTATGGACGTAGGCCATTTTATAAGCCATTTTTCTCACCTAATTAGACATGTACCTACACACAACATTACACATACTTACAAGCCATAACAAGGCATCCAAATCAAGCATAAACAAGTCATATACATATGGTATAATATCATACAACCAATATGCCCTTAGACACCTCAAATGACAATACATAAACATGTCTAACCATGTATTCAATTTGACTAAATAATCAACTAACTTGCATGTATATTTGCATCAATACATACCATATAATTTACTTACCTAAACACAACCATTTTGTACCAAAATGCCATTCTATAATTAGCATGAATAGTCATTTAGGCTATTCAAACAAGATACCAATTCTCAACAAGTCACAAGCCATATATATTATGCATACTCATCTATCATCTCATCTTCCATTATACAACCATATTAAGTCATTCATCAACCATTTTAAGGCTACTTGTATACATACCAAAATATGCCAAAACACAAGCAAAATCAAATGGCCATATTCACAACAAAACATATAGGCCAACATTAGCCAAAATACCTATACATGCCATTATAACCAAAATTAAACATCCGAAAGTACCAAAAGAGATGATGGATAGTGTGATATAGATCCGACAAGCTTCCAATCCGAACGAGCTTCTGATTCACTATAAAATACAGAAAATAACACTGAGTAAGCATTGAAGCTCAATAAGTTCGTATAACATAGAATTTAACTTACCATTTAGTCATATAATAGGTAAGTAAACAAGCATATCCCAATACAATTTGGCCAAATGCCTAAGCATATATACACCAACCATGTTAGCCATGTAATTTCATATAAAAGCCAATAAACATAGATGAACATAACCATTGATCAAATTCCATATACATGTATCATCCATTTCATTTTTCATGTAAAATCATATGTGTTCCTCTAATAGTCCGTATCAAATTCTTACCATTTCTTATCATAATATTGCCTGTTGAATCATTTAGAATACCATTGGATACCCGAGATAGCTCACACATAGTGTGCTAGCTCATATAATTGTAATCCACCAATTCATGTACATGTATGCTCATACGAGCTGTGAATCGATATGCTCACTCGAGCTGTTGATCGGTATTCTCACACGAGCTGTGGGTCGAAACGTAGCTATACGATGCTGCTCACACAAGCTGTGGAGTATCTGCAACACATGCAGGACCTCAGCCATCTGAAGGATGTTCAGGACCAGTACTCAAATCATGTAAACCCTAATGACATGTCATTTGTATCCTACAGATTCCTAGGGTTCAAACGGGGCTCAATAATCGTCGTATGTCAGATATGTAATCAATATATATATAACATTTCATAACACATGTATAATTCAATTTAAAACATATAAGCATGATTTAATTACCCGAACTTACCTCGACGAGTATACGTAGATACAGAGGCGATTAATATGAGATTTTCTCTTTGCCCCGATCTAAAGTCGTACGAGGTCTGTCTTGATCTATACGTCAATAACTCATTCAATTTAGCCGAAAATCATATTTTGGAAAAATTACTATTTTGCCCCTATACTTTTAATTTCTTTACAATTTAGTCTCTAGCTTATAAAAATAGAAATTTATGCAATTTCACTACAACCCACTATAGCAGAATATCAAATAGGTCCCTAGCATGCCCTATATTTCATTTATTTCACAATTTCATGTATAATTTTCTATTTTCAATTTAATCCCTATTTGACAATTTTATAAAAAATCTCTTAAAAAGTTGTTTATCTAACAATAACCATCCATTTTCTATTATCAAACATCAAAAATCATGTATATTCAACAATGGAAAAACCCTAACAATTTAGCAGTTTCACAAATTAGTCCTCGGGCTAGCTAGATTAAGCTACAACGGTCAAAAAACATAGAAATCATAAAAAACGGGACAAAAATACATACCAATGCAAGGGAAAATAGGGTTGTTGAAACTTCAAGCTCCCATGGCTATTCTTTCTTTATAATTTTGATTGAGAAAGATGATCAAAAGGCGATGGCTTTGTTTAATTTGATTAATTTTATCATTAATTACCTATTTACTAATTTAACCCTTAAAAATATTAAAAATTACACAATTGCCACACCATGTACATCAGCTATCACTATATATGGTCTAATTACTATATAAGGAATTCCACTTTAAAGTTCTGTAGCTATTTAATACCTTTAGCTATTAGAGCTCAACTTTTGTACTTTACGCGATTTAATCATTTTTATCAAATCGAGCATGTAAACGGTAAAATTTCTTAACGAAATTTTTATATATTACTATCTATGCTGTAGGAAATAAAATAATAATAAAATAAAATTTCTCACTTCAGATTTGAGGTCTCACAACCACTATTTTGGTTTCACTGAAAACAGTTGTTACAGGGGCAATCAGAGAAGATTGAAGAAAACACTCGAAGGATACCATTGGAATCAACTCAGAAGTGGATCTCCATCAAGATTGAAGACCTCCTTTTAATTTCTTTGGAAGTTTTATTGAGTTTATTTATGTCTTGTGGTTTTTCTAACTTTGAGATGTTTCTATTCAAGATTATGAATTAAATTCCCTAGATACCTAGGGAGGATGAAACCTAGGATGAATCCTTTTATTTTATTTCTGTTTTTACGCGATAAATACTTGATTCTTGTTCTCAATTATGTGCGCTTATTTATTGTTTTAATATTTTTGGGATATTAATTCATGTTTAATGTGCTTAATTCAGTGGAGGAAAAGTCCTTGTTTAATAGTAGATCTAGCGTAATTGAGTGGAGTTGCATGCAATCCTAGAAATAGGATGACATAAATCTATCGGATTAGAGTCAAATCTAATAGGGGAATCCATAGATCGAGTTAATGTGACGATAGGGGTTTTAATTAGAAAGAGAATTCAATTAATCAACCTAGAGTTAGTTTTCTTACTATAGAAAGAGATATTAACATAATTTAGGGACTTCTACGGATCAAGACACAAGTGAATAAATCGTTTAATTCAGATTCATAATAAAAGGTGAAGTCTAGGTGGATTCTTTCCTAGGTATTGTCTATCTCATTAGTTAATATTCAATTATTTCTCTATTGCGTTCTTAGTTAAATTAGTCTAGTAAATTTAGATTAAAACACATCACCCCAAATTATCGACTAAAAAAAATAGTAATTACTAATACTTTTAGTCCTCGTGGATACGATATTCTCTACTCACCATAGCTATACTATTGTTTGATAGGTACGCTTGCCTTTGTCGTATTTATAGTTAGTTTAGTAACCATCAAGGTTTTGGTGCAGTTGGAGAGGACTAAAATATTAGGAACACTTTATTTGTATTAATTTAGCAATTTTTATTTTTATTATAATTTTTGTTTTTAGTTTAATTTTTACATTCTAATTTTTCTTTTATTTGCTTCTAGCAGGTTCCGTTAGTTTATGACTAGAAGAAACCCGTTGGGACCATTGTTACTTGATAGTGAAATTGAAAGTATTTCTCATAGAAACTTTAGAGAAGCAAGGTAGAGTCGAGAAAATTTAGTAAACGAACACAAGGAAATTATTATTACTGAGGAGATGGGTGATAACCAGAATAATCAGTTACCTCCTGCAGTTCCTGTAATTCTAGATCCTGCTCCTCGTACTATGTACGATTATGCCAAACCCACTCTATGTAACACCCCTCACCCATATTCAGTGTCAGAATAGGGTTACGGAGCATTGTCGAACTTTGAAAACCTTTAAACATAAATTTCATATACAATTCAAATACAATCAATCATAGTGTCCTTTAAACGAGCCTACGACGCTTTAAACATGCATTAGGAGTGATTCAAGACTAAACCGAAAGCTCGGGAAAATTTTCAACACTTAACAATTTTTCTTTTTCAAAATAGGGGACACACGCCCATGTGGTCAGGCTGTGTTTCTCACACGGCCACCAGACACGCCTGTGTCACAGGCCGTGTGGACATTCGAATTGGGAGCACATGGCCGTGTTCCAGCTCGTGTCCTACCCCGTGTCCAAACAAGTGAGGTTACTAACTTGGGTCACACGGCCAACCACACGCCCACGTGTCTAGCCCGTGTGCCCTTCGAAGTGGCCACGCACGTTCATGTGCCAGGCCGTGTGCTAGGTCGTGCCAAACCTGTAAGGTATACTAACTTATGCAACATGGCCAAGTCATACGCTTGTGTGATAGGCCGCATGTCAATTAGGGGGTTATATTGACTTGTGCCACACGGCCGATAACAAGCCCGTGTGTGAGACCGTGTGGAGCATATTGACTTCATTTCAATTTCAACACTAGGGGACACAAGGCCATATAACTTAACCGTGTGTCACACACAGCTAAGACACACACCCGTGTCTCTGTCCGTGTGGACAAAAATAGGCTATTTACCAAGCCATTTTGCTAGCCATTTTCGACATACCTAAACAAGCTCAAATGGTACCAAATCATAGCATAAATAACATTCAATTCAGCCACAATCAAGACTAATCCATACCATTTTCAATACCAGCATTCAACATGCTTATAACCTCAAACCGTACTCCATTAAAACATACCAATTTAACTAACTATACCTTTACTAAACAAGCATTATTTTGAACCAATTCACAAACATAATTCACATCTAATATCAACCATATATTCACATATATACACATAACCAAAATTCACCAAATTAAGCCAACTCTCATGGCTATATTTACAACCCAAAATATAAACATTTACAAGTCAATTCATTTGGCCAAAGTCATTACCAAAACATAACTAACATGACTCAAACTCATACCTTTTCGAAATACTGTCAAATACTAGATATCTCGCACACTAAGTGCCAATACGTACTCGAAGCGATTATAATCTCACATACTAAGTTCCTTACATAGCTGAAGCTCTCCCGGTCTTGCACCCTAAGTGCCATATATAGTCGAAGCTATTCCAAATCGCACACTAAGTGCCTTACATAGCTGAAGCTATCTCGATCTCGCACACTAAGTGCCGATACATAGCCGAAACTTTGTCGAATATTTTCGTACAATTGTATTCATCAACAATTCAATATAAAGTATTAAATTTCAATTATAATAATGCCTATTAACAAACGAACTTACCTCAGATGTTAAAACGGCGATTCGAGTCGATTAGTCGATAGCTTTAGTTTTCCCCCGATCTAAGTCCAAATTTCGCTTTTCTTGATCTATATAATATCAAATTCAACTTATCTTATCATTCATTTATTCAATTGAGTCCAAATTTCACTTTAGGGCATTTTTACACAATTGCCCCTAATATTTTACATATTGATGCAATCTAATCCACTCACATGCTAGCCGAATTTCCATACTACACATATCAGCCCATATTTTTTATTTATTTCACATTTCTACCACACAATTTCCACATGTCTCAATTTAATACCTATTTTGTATTTTCTCTAAAAATCACTTTACAAAACTTGTGTATCTATCAACAAATAGTCAAAATCTATCAAGAAAATTCAAAACACATGCTTATTCATCACTGGCATCATTCAAGATCTTTAACAGTTTTACGAATTAGTCCCTGGGCTAGTTAGTCGATACCAAAAACATAGAAATCATTAAAAACAGGACAAAATTTACTCACCAATTGATCTAGGAGGCTTGGCCGAACTTCAAACCTATCTATGGATTTTATTTGTTCAATTTTTGGTGGAAAGATGGTGTAAAGAAGATGATAGAAATTTTTAGTTTATTATTACTAACCTTTAGTTATTAAACACCAAATTTAACCTTTTAATTAAATAACAAAAGTCACTTAAAAGATGTCCATAAATGTTCACTTAAAAAACCAATGGTCTATTTACCACATAAGGACCTTAACTTTGAGGTTCTATAGCTGTTAGACGCCTTTAGCTATTAGAACTCAAATTTTACGCTTTACGTGATTTAGTCCTTTTTCTCAAATTGACCATTTAAACGATAAAATTTCTTGTCGAAATTTTCACACAATCACTCAATCATGCTGTAAACATTAAAATAATAATAAAATAAATATTGACTTCAGATTTGTGGTCCCAAAACCACTGTTCTGATTTGACGAAAAACGGGCCGTTACAACTCTCCCCCCTTAGGGATTTTCGTGCCCGAAAATCTTACCAGTGAATAGGTTAGGGTACTGTTTTCTCATAGCTTCCTCGGGCTCCCACGTAGCCTCTTCAACTTCGTGACGTTCCCACAAGACTTTCACTAAAGCTATGCGTTTATTTCTGAACTCTTTGATCTCTTGAGCCAAAATTCTAATCGGTTCTTCATTGTACGTCATATCGGGCTGAATCTCAATCTCTGACGGAGAAATCACATGTGAGGGATTTGATCTATATCGACGCAACATCGACAGATGAAAAAAATTGTGGATTTTCTCTAATTCAATTGGTAAAGATAGCCAATATGCCACTACCTTATTCGTTTAATAATCTCATACGGCCCGATGAAACGCGGACTCAACTTGCCTTTACAACCGAAACGAAGTATTTTCTTCCACGGAGATACTTTCAGAAACACTTTGTCACCGATTTGAAATTCTATATCTTTTCGTTTCAAATCTGCGTACGATTTTTGACGATCTGAAGCTACTTTCAAACAATCGCGAATTACTTTCACTTTCTCTTCGGTTTCTCTAATCAAATCAACTCTGTGAATCTGTTTCTCCTTAAGTTCAGACCAGTATAATGGAGTTCAGCATTTATGACCATATAAAGCTTCATACGGTGCCATCTTTATGCTCATTTGGAAACTATTTTTATTCGCAAATTCAACCAGCTTAAATATTTCTCCCAATTGCCTTCGAATTCCAAAACACAACATCGGAGGATATCTTCAAGAATCTGAATTACTCGTTTAGTCTGTCCGTCAGTTTGCGGATGGAAAGCTGTGCTGAAATTCAATTCTGTACCTAGAGCTTCTTGCAATTTCTTCCAAAACCGCGATGTGAACCTTGGATCTCTATCTGAAATAATCAAAACTGGCACTCTGTGCAATCTAACAATCTCAGCAATATACAATTTAGCTAATCTATCGAGTGAATAAATAGTACGTACCAAAATAAAATGTGCTGATTTCATCAGTTGATCCACGACAACCCAAATTGCATCTTTCTTTTTCGGAGACAAGGGTAATCCCGATATAAAATCCATAGTCACTCTATCCCATTTCCACTCTGGTATCATCACAGGCTGAAGCAAACCCAAAGGTATTTGATGCTCGGCTTTCACTTACTGACCACCAATATGACTTCTTCAAATGTTTCGTTTCATACCTGACCACCAATACGACTTCTTCAAATCATTGTACATTTTAGTACACCCAGGATGAACGGTTAAACAACCACTATGTGTCTCATGTAAAATTTTCTGAATCAACTCTGGATTTTTTGATACACAGATTCTATCTCGGAACATTAAATAATCATCAGATCCGATTTAATATTTTGAATCATTAGTTGACTCGCATTGCACTCTTTTAGCTTGCAGTTCACTATCACATTTCTAAGCATCACAAATTTGCTAAAAAAAAACTGGTTTAGCTTTTAACTCAGCTAGAATCGAATCATCATCAGATAATGTCAATTGTGTAGTCATTGCTCTCAAGGCAAACAATGATTTTCTACTCAAAGCATCTACAACTACATTCGCTTTTCCTGGGTGATAATCAATTACTAACTCATAGTCTTTAAGTAACTCAAGCCATCTCCGTTGTCGCAAATTCAAATCTTTCTGAGTCATAATATACTTTAAGCTTTTATGATCAGTAAAGATGTGACATTTTTCACTGTACAAATGATGACGCCAAATTTTCAATGCAAAAACTATAGCGGCCAACTCCAAATCATGCGTCGTATAGTTCTTTTCATGCAGCTTCAACTGTCTGGAAGCATGAACTATCACTTTTCCTTCTTGCATCAACACACAACCTAAACCGTTCAATGACGCGTCATTGTCAATCACAAATTCTTTACCCGATTCAAGTTGAACCAACACTGGTGCTTCAGTTAACAATGCTTTCAATTGATTGAAGCTCTATTGACATTTCTCGGACCATTCAAACTTTACATCTTTCTGTAACAATCTAGTCACCGGTGTAGCAATCATCGGGAATCCTTTAACGAAACATTGATAGTAACTAGCCAATCCCAAAAAACTTCTGACCTCAGATACATTTCTAGGTGGTTTCCAGTCAATAACCACAGAAATCTTGCCCGAATCAACTTGAATGCCATCCGCCGAGACTATATGTCCCAAAAATCCAACATCCCGGAGCCAGAACTCACATTTGCTGAATTTAGCATAAAGTTGCTTATCTCCAAGGTTTGCAACACAATCTTCAAATGCTTGGCATGTTCAGACTCATCATGTGAATAGATCAGAAAATCATCAATGAACACAACAAGAAATCTGTCTAAATACTGTCTAAATATCTGATTCATGAAATCCATAAAAATGATAGGAGCATTAGTTAGTCCAAAAGGCATAACAAGGTATTCGTAGTGTCCTTACCTCATTCTGGATGCAGTTTTCGGCACATCTGAGTCTTTAAGTCGCAACTGATAATAACATGATCTCAAATCAATGTTCAAAAACACTGTTGCACGTTTCAACTGGTCAAACATGTAACACCCCTCACCCATATTCACGATCAGAACCGGGGTACGAGGTATTACTGATCAATACATATCATTTGACATACATAACTCATACATTTAAGCATCCATACTCAAATACCATTCAATCATATTCACATTGTCCCTTATAAGGGCTTACGAGGCCTTAAACATGCTTGAGAAGTGGTTTGGGACTAAACCGATAACATATAAAATTCTTGGAAAACTCAAAAAATTTTCAATCATATAAGGATCACACGCCCGTGTGAACAGGCCGTGTGCGTCACAGGGCTATTAGACACGCTTGTATCTTAGGCCGTGTGGAAACAGGGCATACATATTAACTTGCATCACACGGTTGAGGACATGCCCGTGTACCAGGCCATATGAAAACTGGAGAGTTTACTGACTTAGGTCACACGGCCAACCACACGCCCATGTGTCTAGGCCGTGTGCCGTTCGACATGGCAACATACGCCCGTGTGCTAGGCCGTGTGCCATTTAAGGGGTATATTGACTTATACTACACGGCCAGTCACACACCCGTGTGTGAGACCGTGTGGAGCATACTGACTTCAATTTAATTTCAACACCAGGGGACACACGTCCATGTAGCATGATCGTGTGTCACACACGGCTCAGACACATGCACACACGGCTCAGACACACGCCCGTGTCTCTGCTCGTGTGGACAAAAATAGGCCATTTGCAAAGCCAATTTGTCACCCTTTTTACACTTACATACACCAGCTCATATGGTATCATTTTAAGTCACTATTATGCAGCCAAAGTTCACCAACCAATACATAATCATACCATATTCATTTCAACTAAATTCAATACTCAATTCCATACCATTTACCTATTCAAATACCAAACAATTTATCATGCTTTACTAAGAATGATTCACATATACATAAACACTTCAACTCCATTCATTCAATATAGGTCTATTACCAAACATTAAAAGTAGAACTATTTGCATATTCATAAACAACATCAAGTTCATCATTTTGTGCCAACACAAATGGCCAAAATACACATCCATCAAATAAACCGTTTTGACACAAGCCTATACAGGCCATATACCATATATACATAGCTTCAAAAGTACCAAAATAAATGATCGATAGTGCTATGAAGTCTCTGACAATCTCTGGATCCGAGCTAGCTTCGTAGAACTATAAAACATCGAAACAATTACACACAGTAAGCTATAAGCTTAGTAAGTTCGTATGTGAACATAAAATAATCACAAGATTCATTAGCAAATCAAAATGGATAATATCATAAACATTTAAAGCATCAATTCATGAGATACCATAAAATTTATCCCTATCATGATTCATGATATCTCAATTTCATTTAACTCGATACTTGAATAGTTTTCGTACATACCTGTACCGATACATTTCTATTTCTCATCAATACTCTTATCAAACTGCTCTAGTTTATAATATGGTTTTGATACAAATTCATCGATTTTTCTGATGCCATAGTCCAACTATGGTTTTTCACATACATTGCCAAGGCCTTGCCGTGGTCTTTCATTCACATGCCATAACCCAGTTATGGTCTTATTATTTGATTGCCATAGCCCAGCTATGGTCTTATTCGGCAACTTGCCTTACTCAATTCGTACATTTCATTTAATACCACAACATTTATTCAATAGAATAATTACTATCTAAATTTCATCTATTCAATAAATAGATACACATTTAAGTTCAATTATATGAACTTACCTCGTATTCGTAATTGTCGTATCAAGTCGAATACTCGATAACCTTGCTTTTCCCTTGATCTAATTCTGAATTCTTTCTTTCTTGATCTATATGAATTTAAAATTGACTTATTCAATCACATATTCTTTCAATTTAATCCTTAAACACATATTTGGGCATTTTTACACGTTAGCCGCTAAACTTTCACATTTAATCAATTTACTCCCTAATTCACAAATACAGAAAATTAAAAAATTTTCATTAAACCCAAGCTTGGCTATAGGTCCCTAGTAGCCCATAACTTTCATGTATTTCACATTTTAACCCCTCAATTTATACATTTCACAATTTAATCCCTTTTTTGACATTTTTGTCAAAAATCACTTTACAAAACATGTTTAACTATTAACAAACTTTCATAATCTATCATAATTTATCAAATTACTCACGCATTCAACAATGGCAACTTGTTAAACCTTTAACAATTGCAAAATCTAAGGTACGATCTAGCTAGAACACGAAGCAACAATCACAAAAACTTATAAATTATCAAAAATCGAGCTAAAACCGTACCTTAATCAAGCTAGGAGTGTGCCGAAATTTCAAGCCATAAATAGCTTTCTTCATCCTCCTATTTTCGGTTCAAAGTGATGATAATATGAACAAATTTTCTTTTGTTTTATTAATAATAACATTATTAATCAAATGCCAAAATTAACCTTAATGAACATTAATAATAACATCAAATGCCATGCCATTATCATCCATTAACTATCAAATGGTTTAATATCATCATAAGGACCTTTGGTTTAATAAATCATAACAATTAATCACCTTTAACAAATAGAGTGCAACTTTTGCATTTTACATGATCAAGTCCTTGTTCTCAAATTGACTATTCAAACAGTAAAATTAGCTCACGAAATTTTCACACATACATGCTATCATGCTGTAAACACCAAAAATAGTATTAAAATAATTTTTCGAAATCGAATTTGTGGTTTCAAAAATAGTGTTCTAATTTAGCTAAAACCGGGCTGTTACAAAACAAATCGTCTATTCCCGGTAGAGGATATTTATTCTTGATTGTCACTTTCTTGAGTTGTCGATAGTCTATACACATTCTCATTGACCTATCTTTCTTCTTAGCAAGCAATACTGGCGTACCCCAGGGTCAAAAACTCGGTTGTGCAGAACCTTATCTGTTAACTCTTGCAACTGAGCTTTCAACTCTTTCGACTTTGTCGGAGCCATTCTATACGGAGCTATAGATACCGCTGAAGTCCCCGATACAAATTCAATAGCAAATTCAACCTCTTTGTTAGGTGGCAACCCCGGTAATTCTTTAGGAAACACATTCGACTTGGGTCACACGGCCAACCACACACCCTTGTGTCTAGCCCGTGTGCCCTTCGAAGTGGCCACACACACCCGTGTGCCAGGCCGTGTGCTAGGCCGTGCCAAACCTGTAAGTTATACTGACTTATGCAACACGGCCAAGTCATACGCCTGTGTGATAGGTCGTGTGTCAATTAGGGGGTATACTACTTGTGCCACACAGCCGATCACAAGCCGGTGTGTGAGACCGTGTGGAGCATACTGACTTCATTTCAATTTCAGCACCAAGGGACACAAGGCCATATAACTTAACTTTGTGTCACACACGGTTGAGACACACGCCCGTGTCTCTGCCCCGTGTAGACAAAAATAGGCTATTTACCAAGCCATTTTGCCAGCCATTTTTCACATACCTAAACAAGCTCAAATGGTACCAAATCATAGCATAAATAACATTCAATTCGGCCACAATCAAGACTATTCCATACCATTTTCAATACCAACATTCAACATGCTTATAACCTCAAACCTTACTCCATCAAAACATACCAATTTAACTAACTATACCTTTACTAAACAAACATTATTTTGAACCAATTCACAAACATAATTCACATCTAATATTAACCATATATTCACATATATACACATAACCAAAATTCACCAAATTAAGCCAACTCTCATGGCTATATTTACAACCCAAAATAGAAACATTTACAAGCCAATTCATTTGACCAAAGTCATTACCAAAACATAACTAACATGACTTAAAGTCCCTATACATGCCATATACTTAATATACCAAAGTTCAAAGGTACCAAATAATAGATGGTAGTATGAAACGATCTCCGACGATCCCTGAATCCAAGCTAGCTTCGATTTCACTATAAAACACGAAAAATACACAAAGGAAGCTATAAAGCTTAGTAAGCTCGTATGAATTAAACTCAACAAATCATATTACATAAATAAACAACTTAAACTATTTAACATGTAATTCATGGTAACAACAAGCTTTCTATATGCTTGATCATATACTTATATGCAATTTCATAACTTCTTCTATTTGAATCTCATACTTAACATGTACATACCTGCACAAATTTGTAACAAACTCATACCTTTTTGAAATACTGTTGAATACTAGATATCTTGCACACTAAGTGCCAATAGCTATTATAATCTCGCACACTAAGTGCCTTTGATCGTAGTCTGAGAGTTTTAATATTTATATAATGAATGATCGAGCTTAGAAACTAACTATCACCACGATTGAGGCAAGTGTACCTATCGAACAATAGTATAACTTAGTGGCAAGACCAGAATGTCGAACCCAAGTGAACCAAAAGTACTAGTTCTGACTTTCTTTTTATTATCTAGCTTAAAATAAAGGGGATTGATATTTATCTAACTAATCTAAGGATGCCAAGACACAGAGAAAGAATTGGGAAAGTACTTTTGAGAAAACCAATTGATTAAGACAATACCCGAGGAAGAATCCACCTAGACTTCACTTGTTATTTAACTCTGAACCAGACGATTTATTCACTTGACTTGATCTGTAGGATTCCCTAATTTATATTAATACCTCTCTCGAGGCTACTAATGTCTAACCCTAGGTTGATTAATTGAAATCTCTTTCTAATTAAAACCCCTAGTGTTGCATTAACTCGATCTATAGACTCCAATATTAGGTTTGACCCTGATCCGGAAGATTTTTGTCATCCTATCTCTAGGAGCGCGATCAACTCCGCTTAATTATGCTAAATCTACTCTTAAACAGGGACTTTTGCTCCTTTGAATAAGCACATCAATACTTGAATCAATATCCTGAAATATTAAAGCAAGAATTAAGAACACATAATTAAGAACAAAACAAGTATTTATCATACAGTTCAGAAAACAATAACAAGATCTGTCTTAGGTTTCATCCCCCTCAGGTATTTGAGGGATTTAGTTCATGTTTATAAAAGAATACATCTCAGAAGAACTTAAATAACAAAACATAAAGAAAAACCCTAAAACCCCCTGAAGAAAATTGAAGGGAAGATCCTAAGTCTTGAGCGTGATTCTAGCTTCTGAGATGGATAAACTGGCTTTCTTCGAGTAATTCCCTACTTTTAGCTCTTTCTGGTTTTGCTCTTGTCAAAAAGCCCTAACAGAGGCCTTCTGTCGAACTCCCCCTTTAGGTTGCCCTCTAGGGTGTTTATATAGGCTTTCAGGATGCCTTACTTGGCCCACAAGTATCCTAATCTGATGAAATTAAAACGGGTCACGATAGGGACACGCCCGTGTGAATCGAGCCCTGTGCCGTGTTTGAATCTGCTAAAGTGGCACGACCGTGTGGCGAACTCCAGACCGTGTGGATTTCTTACTTTGGCCCATTTTCTCTGTTTTTGGCCCGTTTCTCGTTCTTTTCATCCTCCTATACTCTCCTAGGTATAAAACATGAAATTAAAGGCTTAGGAGCATCAAATTCCACAATTTAAGGGAGAAATCATCCAAAAGTATGCCAAATGTGGGATTAAAATATGTATATATTACGGTTTATCAGCCTTACATAGGCAAAGCTATCTCGGTCTCGCATTACACAGGAAAAGCTATCTCGGTCTCGCACACTAAGTACCATATATAGCCAAAGCTATTTCGAATCTCACACTAAGTGCCACACATAGCCGAAGCTATCTCGATCTCGCATACTAAGTGCCGATACATAGCTGAAACTTTGTCGAATATTTCCGTACAATTTTATTCATCAACAATTCAATATAAAACATTAATTCTCAATTATAATAATGCTTATTAACATACGAACTTACCTGAGATGTTAAAATGACGAATCGAGTCGATTAATCGATAACTTTAGTTGTCCCCGATCTAAGCCCGAATTCCACTTTTCTTGATCTATGTATATCAAATTCAACTCATTTAATCATTCATTTACTCAATTTAGTCCAAATTTCACTTTAAGGCATTTTTACACAATTGCCTTTAATATTTCACATATTTTACAAATTAGTCCTTATTACAAAAAATCACAAATTGATGCAATTTTATCCAGTCACATGCTAGCCGAATTTCCCTAATACATATATCAGCCCATGTTTTTCATTTATTTCACATTTCTACCACACAATTTACACATTTTTCAATTTAATACTTATTTTGCATTTTCTCTAAAAATCACTTTACAAAACTTGTGTATCTATCAATAATCATTCAAAATCTATCAAGAAACTTCAAAACACATGCTTATTCATCAATGGCATCATTCAAAATCTTTAACAGTTTTACAAATTAGTCCCTAGGCTAGTTAGTACTAGCTACAACAATCTCAAAAACGTAGAAATCATTAAAAATAGGACAAATTTACTTACCAATTAATCTAGGAGGCTTGGACGAACTTCAATCCTATCTATGGCTTTTATCTATCCAATTTTTGGTGGATGACAGAAATTTTTAGTTTATTATTACTAACCTTTAATTATTAAATGCCAAATTAAACCTTTTAATTAAATAACAAAAGTCACTTAAAAGATGTCCATAAATGTCCACTTAAACAACCAATGATCTATTTACCACATAAGGACCTTAACTTTGAGGTTTTATAGCTATTAGACACCTTTACCTATTAGAACTCAAATTTTACGCTTTACGTGATTTAGTCCTTTTTCTCAAATTGACTATTTAAACGATAAAATTTCTTGACGAAAATTCTCACACAATCACCCTTTCACGATTTAAACATTAGAATAATAATAAAATAAATATTTTAACTTAGGATTTGTGGTCTTGAAACCACTGTTCTGATTTGACCAAAAATGGGCTATTACACTCTAATTGGGGCTGAATCGAGTATTGTGAGACCCATCATTGCTGCAAATAATTTCAAGTAGAAGCTGAACACTATTCAGATGATACAATAATTTGTTCAGTTTAATGGCTTGCAAGACGAAGATCCAAATACTCATTTGGCCAATTTCCTGGAAATCTGCGATACTTTCAAGATTAATGACATCACTGATGATGACATTCGCTTAAGATTATTTCCTTTCTCGTTGATGAACAAAGCTAAGGAGTGGTTGAACTCTTTACCATAAGGTTCCATTACCACATGGGTTCAAATTAAAAAGAAGTTCCTTTTGAAGTATTTCTCACCGGCTAAGACAACCAAGTTGAGGAATGATATCTCCTCATTTGTGTAGATCGATTTAAAGACTTTATATGATGCATGGGAGATGTATAAGGACTTATTGAGATGGTGCCCTCACCGTGGGTTACCTTTATGGTTACAAGTTCAAACCTTCTACAACGATTTGAGTCCCTCAACTAGATAGTTAATCGATACAGCAATCGGTGGAACTCTGAATAATAAAACAACCGAAGCAGCTTATGCATTTATTGAGGAGATGACACTAAATAATTATTAGTGGGAAGTCATGACGACTCAGCCGATGAAAGCAGTCGGTGTTTTCAACTTAGAGGCAGTCACCATGTTATCATATTAGGTAGAACTTTTAAATAAGAAAATTGATGGTTTATATGTTTTTACGCAGGTACATCCGGTGATGCAATGGGATACAAATGGAGGTGGAATGAACATTCTAGAATGTTTACTTTTAGCTCTTAGCACAGAGAACGAACAAATTAATTATATGGGTAATAACTCTAGGCCTCAAAATAACCCTTATAGTAATAACTATATTGCAGGTTGGAGGAGCCATCCCAATTTCTCTTGGGGTGGTCAAGGAAATCAAAGAGCACAACCCCCTCTGGGCTTCCAACAACAACCTTACCAGCAAGAGAAAAAGTTGAACCTCAGGGAGATGTTGATAGAGTTTATCTCGGTGTCAGAAACCCACTTTCGAAACACTGAAGTATCACTTAAAAATCACCGTCTACTTGCTAGGTTAATTTCAGAATGACCACAAGGTAGTTTGCCTAGCAATACCGAAACTAATCCAAGGGAATAGGTTCATGCAATTACTGTTTGAGATGAAAAAGGGTTAGTTGAATCTGAACAAGAACCGAGCCAAGAAATTGTGGTAGATACGATAAGGTTGAGATAAGCCAAAAAGAGCAAAAGCTAGCTGTTAAGGAATATAAACCTCGAGTACCATATCCTAATGCGACGAAGAGAGACCACACGAATGAACAATTTGGTAAATTTCTTAAAATCCTAAAAAAATTACATATTAACTTACCGTTTGTTGAAGCTTTTTCACAGATGCCCAATTATGTCAAATTTTTAAAGGAACTATTGGCAAATAAAGGGACATTAGATGATTTTTCAACTGTGGAACTCAATGCAGTTTGCTCGGCCATATTACAAAATAAGCTACCCAACAAATTGAAAGATCCAATGAGTTTTAGTATTCCTTGTTTAATTGGTAGTTTGAATATTGATAATACTTTGGTTGATTTAGGGGCTAGTATGAATGTCATGCCCTATAAAATGTTTAAACAGCTTGGTCGTGGGAAACCCAAACAAACTAGGATGAGTATGCAATTAACGGATAGAACCATTATATATCCTAAAGGTGATATTAAGGATGTGCTTGCAAAAACTAATAAATTGATATTCCCCGTTGACTTTGTTGTGTTAGACATGGATGAGGGTAGTGAGGTACGTTTAATTTTAGGTTGCCCCTTTTTAGCAACTGCTAGAACTATAATTGATGTTGGTGATGAGTCAATTACTCTTCAAGCTCGTGATTCTGCTAGAACATCTAGTGATTGAGATGATTTTAATTCTTCTGTTAATGTTAGTGACCATGAGGCTCAACCTTCTTTGTAGGAAACCCCTCGAAAAAATGTAATGGAGCCATGTTCCAATCAACATGACAAGAACTGTCACACTCCTTACCCGTATTCAGCGCCGGAACAGGGTACGAGGCATTACTAGACTTACAACACAAGCATTCACACAATTTCGAGTCATAAATTTTGTGTCCAATTTAAAACCATTCATATTCAATCATAAAGTCTCTAATATGAGCCTACGAGGGCCCAAACATACTTTAGAGGTGGTTCGGGACTAAATTGAGAACTCAGGAAATTTTTACAAAACTTAGAATATTTTTTTGCTAGGAACAGGGCTCACACGCTCGTGTGGTCCAAGGGACACGCCTGTGCTTCAGACCGTGTTCGATTTAGGGTGCTCTCTAACTTGTGCCACACGGTCGTGCCACACGTCCGTGTGCTAGGTCGTGTAGCACACACGGCTGAGACACACGCCCGTGTGCTCAATTCTGGACATTCTGTTTCTCAAAATTAAGGTGCAGGGGACACATGGCCAGAACACATGCCCGTGTGTCTACCCGTATGGACAAAATAAAGGCTATTTACCAAGCCTTTTTCCACCTTTCCATGCACATACCTACACAACATCATATAATACCAATTCAAGCATATACAAGCAACCAAAACAATCACAACCAATGTATTAACATCCCATCCACATGCTAACATCTATCATGCTTTAACATCATAATTTATCAATATAAATCATGCAAGTTTCCACATTCATTAATGGTATCAACATATAAATATACTTCCACCAACATAAGCCATCATTCATGGCCATATACAAAATGAAATCATTAACCATTATAAGCCAATACCTTTGGCCAAATCATAATGACACATATAGAAAAATGACCAAGTCCCTGTACATGCCATAACTCAAAATATTGACATTTCAATGGTACCCAAAATAATGTGTAACACCCCTCACCTGTATTCAATGCCAGAATAGGGTTACGGAGCATTATCAAACTTATAACACATTTAAACATACTTTCATAAACACTTATAAAATTTTTCTTTAAAACAAGGGACACACACCTGTGTGACTAGGTCGTGTGACTCACATGGCCACCAGACACGGCCACCAGACACGCCCGTGTCACAGACCGAAAAACAATGACCTCGAATCATTAATTGACAATTCTTGCAAACTCTATCAACTAGTACATGTTTTCCTAAGGGTTTGACACTCTAATCACAAACTCAGTGAATTCAACAGGCAAGTTCTTACTAGTTACCATAACTCAAAATATTGACATTTCAATGGTACCCAAAATAATGTGTAACACCCCTCACCCGTATTCAATGCCAGAATAGGGTTACGGAGCATTATCAAACTTATAACACATTTAAACATACTTTCATAAACACTTTTAAAATTTTTCTTTAAAACAAGGGACACACACCCGTGTGACTAGGTCGTGTGACTCACACGGCCACCAGACACGGCCACCAGACACGCCCGTGTCACAGACCGAAAAACAGTGACCTCGTTAATGGACAATTCTTGCAAACTCTATCAACTAGTACATGTTTTCCTAAGGGGTTTGGCACTCTAATTACAAACTCAGTGAATTCAACAGGCAAGTTCTTACTAGCTACCAATTTCACACATACATAAGAATGCGTCAATCTAGGATTGATCAATGCAACTACATTAGTATTATAGAGAGAAAAAGTACTAGTGATAACATCGGGAGATGTTGTTTCTTCGCGAGCACGGATGGCATAAGCTTTAGCAGGTGCTCAAGCTTCAGATCTCACAGTTGTATCCTTCGTCACACCTTTACTACTAGCTCCATTTTCGGTATTTCTTGGTGGCCTACCTCTATTAGCAGTATTACTCAGCCTCACACTCTGAAATTTTTCCTTCTTAGCCATTTCAGGACAATCTCGGATAAAGTGCTCTTGAGAGCCACACTTGAAACAAGTCCGGTCATTCATCCTACACCCACCGGAATGTCTTCTTCTACATTGTTGGCATTCGGGTCTATTGGACTTTACATTGCCCACACTCGCCATTGAAGTAGCTTGAGATTTAAAACTCGAATGTTGTTTCTCACGATCTCTGCGTGAATACCCCAGTGAAACATTCGAACGGGAATACAGCTCTTTCAATTTCTTAGACTAAGATGGAAATGACTTACTCATCGGTCTTTTCCTCGAGTCTCTAGCTTCAAGATCAGCTTCTTCTTCTCTTTGTTCAATTCTTTGGGATTACAAGCCCGTTCAACCAATACCACAAACTCTTTCAGCTCTAAAATCTCGACTAACACACGAATATCTTCATTCAATCCATCCTCAAATGTTTTGCACATAATAGCCTCCGTAGAAACACACTCTAAAGCGTATTTGCTCAGTTTGACAAATTCTCGCTCATATTCGGTCACTGTCATACGACCTTGTTTCAGCTCAAGAAATTCTTTACGTTTCTGGTCGATGAACCATTGGCTAATATACTTCTTTCGGAACTCCTCTTAAAAGAAGTCCCAAGTGAATCTTTCTCTCGGAACTACAGATACAAGTATATTCCACCAATGGTATACAGAATCTCTCAGAAGCAAGATAGCACACTTCAAACACTCATCTAATGTGCAGGACAACTCATCAAATACCTTGATGGAGTTTTCGAGCCGAAACTCAGCTCTCTCGGGATCATTATCTACATTGGCTCTAAAATCTTCATCCACATGCTTTCGGATCTTATCAACCGAGGGCTTCTTTATCCCTACAAACTCCATACCTTGTGGGGCTATGGGAACCGGTCGAGGAATGGGTGGGGGTGGAGAAGGTTGGTCATTCAGATTTGTTCGAAAAAATTTCGTATACCACTCATTCATCATATGGAGAAAGGCTCCCTGCCTCCTCCCCCTTGACTAACCGTAGGAGGTCTACTATCAGACAATGCTGCCCCTTAAGCGGGACCCTGTGCATTACTTTCGACTTCATCAGCCTGAGCTTGATTGGGATCCATTACTATATGAAAACAAAATTTAAAGTTGTCAGAAGTCATCACACTATCACAGTTCATTTATGGCATGTATAGCTAGACTCTTCCACACGTTACGTTAGTCCGAAAATCGACTAAATTGTAGCTCTAATACCATTAAATGTAACACCTCTTACCCGTATCGAACGTTGGGATAGGGTACGAGGCATTACCGGGCTTATTCACAAGCAAACATCCAAAATCGAGATAGGAATTTCCACTCAAATTTAAAACCTTTCAAAAACAATCATATCGTCCCCAAAACAAGCCTACGAGGCCCAAAACATACATCAGAAGTGGTTTGGGACTAAACCGAGAGCTTTGGGAACTTTTGGGAAACTTAGAAAAATTTTCATGAAAAAGGGGTCACACGCCCGTGTGACCCTAAGACACGCCCGTGCCTCAGTCCGTGTTCAAATTAGGAGGTATTCTGTTTATGATGTCATCATCAAGTTGAGATCACACGGCCAAGTCACATGCCCGTGTGTTTAGGCCGTGTGATCGATTAAATTTTTATAATTTTCATAAAATAGGTGTAGACTTCACACGGCAAGGGTACACGCCCGTGTTCGAGGCCATGCTGTCCACACGGCTGAGACACATACCCGTGTCTCTGCCCGTGTGCTCATTACTGAGCATTCTATTTTGTAACAATTAAGGTGCAGGGGACACACGGCCGAAACACATGCTCGTGGGGTTGATCGTGTGCCGCACACGGCCTAGACACACGCCCGTGTGTCTACCCCTGTAGACAAATATAAGGATATTTACCAAACCTTTTTGCCTCCCTTCCATGCACCAACCTACACAACAAAACATAGCACCAATCCAAGCATATACTATCAACCCAATCAGCCATACACAAGGCATCCACATGTCATTCACATGCTATCATTTATCACATATAAACGTCACATACTTAGCATCTCAAACCATGCAATTTCCCACATTCATGAAAACATCGTCATAGGTATATATACTTAACCAATATTAGCCAATATCAAATGGCATTTACAAAATGAATTATCAACTATTGAAGCCATCACTTATGGCCAAATCAATTATGACACATAACAAAAAGGCCAAGTTCCTATACATGCCATAACTCAAAATATTGAAATCATAAGCACCCAAAATGATAATTTGATAGTGTGAATGAATCTCCAACCGTCTTCGATCCCCAAGCTGGCTTGGTGACACCATAAGACAAGGGAAAAAGAAAGGGTAAGCTTTAAAGCTCAGTAAGTCCCTATGCAAATAATAAGCATCATACACACTTTATCATATATTTAACATAAAGCAAATTAACACAAATGTCATTGTGAATTCATAATCAAGCTTAGCATAGATGTTATTTGTAACACCCTTAACCCGTATCCATCGTCGGATTAGGCTTACGAGGCATTATCGTACAAAACACAGTTCAACACAGTCATTTATCACCTTTCATGCACCAAAGAATAACGATACATTTATAACATTATCAAACTTGAATATCTACAATTCACTTATTTTAAATCCGAACACATGAATCATAATTCCAATTCAAATCAATCAAACCTTACTAATCATGTATCACAAATAAGCACATTTCAAAATTTCAACTAATTCAATTAGAACATACATCAAAACTCAATTGAACATGTTCCATAATTACCAAATTTGAACCAAACTTGTATACATCAAAGGCATGTTCACATATTTAATACTTTCAATATTCGATTCCCTATATCCATCACATTAATGACATTTTCATAAATAAATCATATTCAAGCATATATCCTCACTTTTCATATACAGAAAATATGTCAGTACATAATTTCATTAGCTATGTATCTAACATTTCATTTCATAACTTCTGTATATGTACATAATGAAACCAATTGAACCAATATGTATACAACTTTATGTCCAATCACATATGCGACATTAGCAACATTACAATATGGCCGTACATACCTTTGATGTCATTCTATTATACGCATTTTACCCTAAATGCGTCCACCCTTTTCTATGTATATTTACCGAATCAATATTAACCTATTCTATTAATTAAGTCATGACTATACCATTTCACATGTTATGCATGTTTGTCTAGATTTAAACATCCACACGACATAATAGGCATGTGTATATAATACACATAAACAAACATCTCTATTTAACCACATACAATTATGATTATTACCAATTTTAAACGCTATTACCAAAGCAAATCATACCAAAGTACCTATCTATCATATACCAAATTATTTAACCACAAATATGGCACATTTTCAACTCAAATATTAAACCTAACATTTTGATCTTTCATTACCGAACCTCAAACAAAGCATATCAACCAAAGCAATCATATAAATATTCATTATTTGCCTTCACCAACCGTACCTAATTAGCCAACCATTCAAGCATAATATATGTGCATACATTGCCGTTACAAACCGAATCAAAATAACCAATACAAATCGAATATATAATCATCATTTTACCCATTACTAAGCCGAATTATAAAACCATTCACAAAGACAAAACATACCATGCATCAAGCTTACCAAAAATGAGCTAATCATAAGCTATTCATATCATTACTCAATCAAGCTATATAACCAAAACACTATACGTACATGCCATGAAACACACTTACCAAAATGAGCTTATACCATGACCGAATATATATACCACACTAGCATCATGATCAAGCCATTTTCGCATAGCTATGTATATACAATTCAAAATCAACCATATCAAGATAGACTATACATGCCATATGTCACAAACACAAGTTTTCTTTCAGGGTACCAAAATAGATATCGACAGTGTGATGACATTCCTCAACGATCCCGAGCTCGAGCTAGCTTTAAATATCTATAAAACAGAGAAAGAATATACAAAGTAAGCTTTGAAAGCTTAGTAAACCATAAGCAAATAAATTAACACAAGAACATTCATAGTTCATTTTGAAACAACCAAACCTAATTAATTCGATATACATATATAATCCCAATTCTCATAAAGTTCACATAATCACTTTAATCATCAACACTTACCTTTTCTTTCAAAGTTCGTATAAACTTAATACATACCTGAATCGTTTAAATCGAACTCACATCTGATCTTGCCATGTATTTGCCCGTTGAACCATTCGGAATTGTTAAGGATACATGGAAACCATAATATGCTTTTACATTGCCATATCCCGGATATGCGATCACATATCGATGCCACTGTCCCAGACAGGGTCTTACACGAATCACACATTGGAAATCCTTATGTCATGACATACGTATCCTATACTATTCCTATGGTTCGTACTGGGTTTTCGAACGTCGTAATTCAATTAATTCGAGCTCGATACAAGTCATACCATGCTTATATAAATTCGGTAATATGTCAAATATATACATACCAATTCGGTAACATTTAAAACATATACATTCGAATTTAACAAAATTTATTTACTTATGAACTTACCTCGTACAGAAACGAACGGACCGGAACGACTATTCGACAACTTTTGATTTCCCCCGATCCAAATCCGATTTCCTCTTTTCTTGATCTAAATTAATACAAATTTCACTAATTTAATCACAAATTTAATCAATTCAATCCACAAATACATAATTAGGCCTTTTTACACTTTGGCCCTTATAATTTCACACTTTGACATTTTCGTCCTTATTTCACAAAACACAAAATATACATAATTTCCTTATACACATGCTTGGCCGAATATTCCATTAATTCATATAATTCCATATCTTTCATTTATTTCACATTTTGACCCCTCAATTTAAAAAATTCACAATTTAATCCTTAATACACATTTTTATCAAAAATCACATAATTAAACATAATAATCTATCAACAAAGATTTATTTTTCATCATCAAACCACAAAAATCTCAAGCTATCAACAATGGAAAATCACAAAATCCACAACCAATTCAAAAATTCAAGCATGGGCTAGCTAGTATTCGAATCAACGATCTCAAAAACAGAAAAATTATCAAAAACCGAACAAAATCCAGACCTTAATTAAAGAAAACCAAGGTCGAACCTAGCTTGCTCCTTTTCTTTCTTTTTCTTTTGTAGTTTCGGTCAAAAGATGAACAACATGGATGGCCATTTTAATTTTTTTTTTGTTATATTATCATTTATTAACTTAATTACCTTATTAACCTTAATGAAATAATATAAAAGCTTTATAATGGTTGTCCACTACCGTCCATGCTATTATTTAATGGCCTAATTTCATTTTAAGGCCTCCACTTTAAAAAGAACATAGCAATATATCACTTTAACAAATAGCAAGTCATTTTTGCATTTTATGCGATTAAATCCTTTTATCAAATCGAGCACGCAAACAATAAAATTTTCACACGAAACTTTCACACATATCAATTAACGTACTGTAAAGACCAAAAATAATATTAAAATAATTTTATGACTTCTTATTTTTGGTTCCGAAATCATTGTTCTGATTTAGCTAAAATCGGGTTGTTACATTATTAAAATTTTAACATCATAACTTACTCAATCGAACCAATCTGAGGTTTCATCACATATCGAGCTCATTAAGCATGAGTTTTATGTACATACCTGTACCAACTTGCAACTTACCATAATCTTTCACATCATACCATAGTCTTTCACAACTTTAACGTTTCCTTTGAATTACCCGTTGAACCATTTGGAATACTAAAGGATACTCGGGACATCTCATACTCACAGTACCATACCAATGCCATATCCCAGATATGACCTTACATGGGATCTCATATCGATGCCAATAGCCCATCTATAGTCTTACACGAAGTCTTATATCGATGCCATATCCCAGATATGGTCTTACACGAAATCTCAATAACCCTAATGTTATGACATTTGTATCCTATCTATTCCTAAGGATCAACCAGGATTTTCTAGTTTGTCGAACTTTGTCTATTTCATTCAAGAGTCAATCATAATTCATACAACAATAAAGCAATTAAAGCATAAATAACAATGCATTATTTACATACGAACTTACCTCAGTACAAAAATAGCAAAAATGGACCTAATCGTCAATAACCTAGTTTTTCCCCCGATCAAGGTCAGAACCTCGTCTATCTTGATCTATAATAGCAAATTTAACGTACTTATAATCCACATTACTCAATTCAGTCCAAAAAACACATAATGGCAAAATTACATTTTTGCCCCTAAACTTTGACATATTTACATTTTTGCCTCTAGGCTCGTAAAATGAAACTTGTGCAATTTCATTAATGTACAAGCCTAGCCGAACCATTTTTATAACTATAACAGTCCACAATTTTCATTAGAACACATTTATACTACATATTTTATAACTTTTACAAATAGGTCCTTTTAAATATTTTCATCAAAAATCACTTAGTAAAAGTTGTTTATTACACATCAAACTTTCATTTTCTACCATATAACATCAAAACACATGCATGTCATACATGGGGTCAAATTTCAAACATGAATCGTACTTCAAAATAATGGTAGAAATAGAAAGATTGGGTGAATACGACTTCAAAAACGTAAAGAGCATTAAAGCTGGGGCTAGGATGTACTTACAATCAAGCTTGGAAGTTGAAGGAAACCCTAGCTATGGGGTCTTCTAATTTTCGGCACTTGAGGGAGAAGATGGACATGATTTTAGCTTGATTTTCCCTTTTTATTCTTTAATTTACAAAATGACTAAAATGCCCTTCACTTAAAACTTTGAAAGTTTATCTCACCATGTCCATTTTGGCCCACTATCTTAACAAATAGTCTAATTACCATCTAAGGACCTTCAATTTAAAATTTCATAGAAATTAGACACCTCTAGCATGTAGAACTCAACTTTTTCACTTTTTACAATTTAGTCCTTTTGACTAAATTGAGTGCCCAAACGTCAAAATTTTCGAACGAAATTTTCACAAATTCATTTCGTGAAACTGTAGACCGTAAAAATTTATTAAAAATGAACTTTGCTGCATCGGATTTGTGGTCACGAAACCACTGTTTCAACCAGGCCCAAAATCGGGCTATTACATAGGTCATGCCAAACCTGTAGGGTATATTGACTTATGCAACTCGGCCAAGTCACACGCCCCTGTGCTAGGCCATGTGCCAATTAGAGGGGTATACTGACTTGTGTCATACGGCCGATCACACACTCGTGTGTGGGGCCGTGTGGAGCATACTGACTTTTTTTCAATTTTAAAACCAGGGGATACACGGTCGTGTAACAAGACAATGTGTCACACACAGCTGAGACACACGCCCGTGTCCCTGCCCGTGTGGACAAAAATAGGCTATTTACCAAGCCAATTTGCCACCCAAATTATGCACACCTAAACCAAATTCAATGGCACCAAAAACATAACACTTTAAGGCATTATACAACCTCAATCATACATCATACATACCAAAACACATATATCAACCAACAAACTAAGCCTTTACCCAATACATCACTTTGCACTAATTCACAAGCATAACCAATCTCAATTCTTTAACCATTAGCTACCCTTAGTATTACATTAAACCATCCATTTTCAATCAAACATGAACCACATTACTAAGAAGCATTAACACATATACATATATATGTGCATTACATAATAACCAAAATAAGCCGAGTCACATGTCTAACATACAACCAATTTTGCAATATAAACAAGCCAATACAAATGGCCAAAATCATGCTACAATACCAAAATAACTCAAAGTCCCTATACAGGCCATATGACCAAACCATAAGTTCAAAAGTACCAAAGTGATAGTTGGATAGTGTGACGATATCTCTGACAATTCCCGAACCTGAGCTAGCTTTGAATTCACTGTAAAACATGGGAAAAATAAATGAAGTAAGTTTTATAGCTTAGTAAGCTCGTACGACATATACTCAACAAATCATAATATACAAAATCATCAATTTGAACTATTAAACGTATGATTAATGATAACAACAAACCTTCCATATGTTTAATTATATGCTTATAAGCAAAATTCATAGCCTTTTCTATTTGAATCTCATACTTAACATGTACATACCTGTACAAATTCATAACAAATTCATACATTTTCGGAATACTGTCGAATACTCGATATATCGCACACTAAATGCCAAATACATGGCCGAAGCTATTATAATCTCGCACACTAAGTGCCTTACATAGCCGAAGATATCTCGGTCTCTCACATTAAGTGCCATATATAGTCGAAACTATTTCGATTTGCACACTAAATGCCATATATAGCCGAAGCTATCTCAAATCGCACACTAAGTGCTATATATATATAACCGAATCGTCGTCAAACATAACTATAATCTCATATATACAATTTATGTAATATCAAAGCAGTTAAAGCATAATTGTAACAATACTTATTACATACGAACTTACCTCGGATGTGTAAACTACGAAATAAGTCGATTAGTTGATAACTTTATCTTTTCCCCGATCCAAGTCCGTATTTCGCTTTTCTTGATCTAAATATATTCAAAATTGACTTATTCAATCATCTATTCATTCAATTTAGTCCAAAAATACTTTAAAACACATTTACACTTTTTCCCCACATATTTCACATTTTTCACAATTTAGTCCTTATTGCATAAAATTACAAATTAGTGAAATTCCAAATAAACCCATGCTAGCCGAATTACCATAATGTCCCTAGCAGCCTATAATTTTCATTTATTTCACATTTTAACCATGTGTAAACTACGAAATAAGTCGATTAGTTGATAACTTTATCTTTTCCCCGATCCAAGTCCGTATTTCGCTTTTCTTGATCTAAATATATTCAAAATTGACTTATTCAATCATCTATTCATTCAATTTAGTCCAAAAATACTTTAAAACACATTTACACTTTTTCCCCACATATTTCACATTTTTCACAATTTAGTCCTTATTGCATAAAATCACAAATTAGTGAAATTCCAAATAAACCCATGCTAGCCGAATTACCATAATGTCCCTAGTAGCCCATAATTTTCATTTATTTCACATTTTAACCACTAACTTTACACAATTCTCAATTTAATCCCTATTTTGTATTTTTAGTCAAAATCACTTAACAAAACTTCTATATCTTATAATAAATATTCATAATCTATCATAAAACATCAAAAATCATACATATTTATCAATGGCATCATTCAAACTCTTTAATAGACTTGCAAATTAGTCCTTGGGCTAGCTAGCTCTCGAGCTATCGACGGGCCTGCTCACACAAGCTGTCAGTCAAGACGTAGCTACACGGTGCTGCTCACACAAGCTGTCAAGTATTCGCAACATATGCCAGTATACTCAACCACTGGTACGACGTACGAGACCAACACCCGAATCACATAATCACATAACACATAATGACCCTACTGACATGTCACTTGTATCCTAACCTATTCCTAAGGGTGAAACGGGATTTCTTGCTTGTCGATTCATCTTCGGACTCGTTTGTAAGATTATACTCATTCACAAAATCAAACATATAATTCATGCAATATTAAAGCATTTAAATACAATTATTCTAAAGCTTATTTTTAACATACAAACTTACCTTGGTACAAAATGGATAATTGTTCGATTTAGTCCACAATCATGTTCTTTCCCGATCTTGGTCAGAACCTCGTCTTTCTAGATCTATAATATCAAATTTAGCTTATTCAATTATTATATTATTCAATTTAATCCCAAAAACACTTTATGGAAAAATATATTTTTCCCCTAACTTTTACTTTTTACATTTTAGTCCCTAGGCTCGTAAAATGATTTTCATTCAATTTCATTACACCCAAGCCTAGTCCAACCTATTTCATGCTCATAACAGCCTACATTTTTCATTTATTCACATTTTTACACACATTTTACAAATTTTACAAATAGGTCCTTATTTAACATTTTTATCAAAAATCACTTAGTAAATGTTATTTATCTAACACCAAACATTCATTTTCTACCATTAGACATCAAAATACACAAATATCTAACATGGTTAAAATTTTAGACTTTGATTTTATTTCAAATTAGTCATTGAAATAGCTAAATCAAGTTACAACATTCACAAAAACGTAAAAATCATTAAAAATGGGACAAGGATGGACTTACAATCGAGCTTGGAAACTTGGCCAAAAACCCTAGCTACGGTGACTCTTCAAATTCGGCACAAGGGGACTAAATTGGAGAAGATGACATCTTTTTATTAGTTTTATTTGTCTTTATTTACCATTTTACCAAAATACCCTTAATGCCAAACTTTGAAATTTCACCTAACCATGTCCATTTTTGTCCAACTTATAGTATAATGGTCTAATTATCATTTAAGGACCTCCAATTTAAGAATTCATTATAATTAAACACCTCTAGCTTCTAGAACACATATTTTGCACCTATTGCAATTTAGTCCTATTAGTCAAATTGGACACCCTATCGATAAAATTTCTTAATGAAATTTTCACACAATCATTCAATCATACTATAGACCTTAACGAAATAATAAAATTAATATTTCTACTTCGAATTTGTGGTCCCAAAACCACTTTTCCGATTCGACCCAAAAATGGGCAATTACAACTCTCCCCCTTTAGAGATTTTCGTCCTCGAAAATCTTACCAGAAAAGAGGTTTGGGTATTATTTTTCATAGCTTCCTCGGGTTCCCACGTAGCCTCTTCAACCCCATTTCTTTGCCATAAAACTTTTACTAGGCCTATGCTTTTATTTCTCAACTGTCGAACTTCCTGAGCCAAAATCTTGATCGGTTCCTCACCATAAGTCATATCAGGTCGAATCTCAACCTCTGTCGGTGAAATTATGTATGAAGGTCTGATCAATAACGGCGCAACATCGACACATAAAACACATTGTGGATCCTTTCTAACTCTGTTGGTAAAGCTAATCGATATGCCACCTGTCCTATTCTTTCAATAACCTTATACGAACCAATAAAATGCAGACTCAGTTTACCCTTGCGTCCAAATCTAAGGATTTTCTTCCACGGTGACACTTTCAAGAATACCTTATCACTGACTTGAAATTTAATCTCCTTTCGTTTCAAATTCGCGTATGACTTCTGTCTATCCGAAGCCACTTTCTAGCAATCACGAATTACTTTCACTTTTTCTTCGATTTCTCTAACCAAATCAATCCCATGAATCTGTCTTTTACTGAGCTCGGTCCAGTACAATGGAGTTCGACACTTGCGGCCATACAATACAGCATACGGTGCCATCTTTATACTCGACTGAAAACTATTGTTATAAGCAAATTTGACTAAAGGTAGATATTTTTCCCAACTACCTTCAAACTCTAATACCAACAGCAAAGCATATCTTTGAGAATCTGAATCGTTCATTCAGATTGACTGTCGGTTTGCGGATGAAATGCGATACTAAATTTCAACTTTGTACCCAAAGCTTCTTGTAATTTGTTCCAAAACAGTGATGTAAACCTCGGATCTGTATTCGAAATAATAGAAATAGGCACCCCGTGAAATCTAACAATTTCAGCAATGTACAATTCAGCTAGCCTATCAAGTTAATAGTCAGTACGTACCGGAATAAAATGAGTCGATTTCTTCAATCAATCAACAACGACCCAAACGATATCTTTCTTCTTCGGAGTCAGAGGTAACCCGGTTACAAAGTCCATCGTAATCATATCCCATTTCCACTCGAGAATCAACACAGACTGAAGTAAACCTGAAGGTACTTGGTGTTTGGCTTTCACTTGTTGACAAATCAAACATTTCGATACTAATTCAGAGATATCTTGTTTCATACCTGACCACTAATACAGTTTCTTCAAATTATTGTATATCTTTGTACTTCCCGGATGAACAGAAAAACAACCACTGTGTGCTTCATGAGGAATTTTCTGAATAAGCTCATCATCTCTCGGTACACAAATCCTACCTCAAAACATCAAATAATCATCAGCCCCAATTTGAAAATCTAAATGACTAGTCGATTCGCACTGAACTCTCTTAGCTTGAAGTTCTTCGTCACACTTCTGAGCTTCACAAATTTGCTGAAGAAATACCGGTCTAGCTTTTAACTCAGCTAGAATTGAACCATCATCGGATAAATTCAACCTCATATTCATAGCTCTCAAGGCAAACAAGGACTTTCTACTCAAAGCATCTGCGACTACATTCGCCTTTCCGGGATGGTAGTCAATTATTAACTCATAATCTTTCAGTAGCTCGAGCCATCTCTGTTGTCGTAAATTCAAATCTTTCGGAGTCATCAAATACTTTAAGCTCTTATAATCAGTAAAGATATGTCACTTCTCATCGTACAAATGATGCCTCGAAACCTTCAAAACAAACACTATGGCAGCCAATTCGAGATCGTGCATCGGATAATTTTTCTCATGCAATTTCAACTATCTCGAGGCATAAGCTATCACTTTGCCCTCCTACATCAATACACATCCTAATCCATTCAATGACGCATCGTTATAAATCACAAACTCTTTTCCCCATACAGGTTCACTAAAATCAGTGCCTCAGTCAATAAAGCTTTCAATTGTTCAAAACTCTTTTGGCATTTTACAGACCATTCAAACTTAACATCTTTTCGCAACAACTTAGTCATAGGGGTAGTAATCATCGAAAAACCCTTAACAAATTGTCTGTAGTAGCCGGCTAAGCCCGAAAAGCTTTTAACCTCTGATACATTTCTTGGTGGCTTCCAATCAATAATTGCTGAAATCTTACTCGGATCAACCCTTATACCTTCCGCTGAGATAATATGCCCCAAAAATCTGACTTCTCAAAGCCAAAAATCACTTTTGCTAAACTTAGCAAACAATTTCTTATCTCTCAAAGTCTGCAACACAATTCTTAAATATTTGGCATGCTTAGACTCATCCCGAGAATAAATCAAAATGTCATCAATAAATACAACCACAAACTTATCCAAATATGGTCGAAAGATCCGATTCATCAAATCCATAAAAACAGTAGGAGCATTAGTTAATCCAAAAGGCATAATAAGAAATTCATAATGCCCATAGCTCGTTCAGAACGCGATTTTCGGCACATTCAAGTCTTTAACTCTCAGCTAATAATAGTCGGATCTCAAATCTATCTTCGAAAATATTGTTGCCCCTTTCAACTGATCGAACAAATCATCAATCCTCGGTAAGGTATACTTGTTCTTTATCGTAACCTTGTTGAGCTGACGATAATTGATACAAAGTCTCATGGATCCATCTTTCTTCTTGACGAATAATACTGGTGCACCCCAAGGAGAAAAACTCAGTTTTGAAAAACCCTTATATGTCAAATCTTGTAACTGAGACTTCAATTCTTTCAATTCGGTCGAAGCCATTCTATTCAGAGCTATCGATATCGGTGCAATCCCCGGTACCAAGTCAATAGCAAACTGCACCTCTCTAACCGGTGGTAACCTTGGCAACTCTTCTGGGAACACATCCGGATATTCACAAAATACCGGTACCGATTCAATCTTCAATTCAAACACTTTCATATTCAATATATATGCAAGAAATGCTTCACAACCCTTTCTTACATACCTCTAAGCCGACATAGACAAAATCACAACAGGCAATTCACCCGAATCATCTGATTCAACCCGAAGAATTTCATTGTTTTGACATTTCAATTCAATAACTTTTCGTCTACAATTCACGACTGCATCATGTAGTGTCAATCAATCCATTCCAAGAATCACATCAAACTCCTCAAATGGAAAAAGCATTAAGTCAGCCAGAAAACAGTGACCCCGAATCATCAAAGGACAACCCTTGAAAACTTTATCGACTAATACATATTTGCCTAAGGGGTTCGACACCTTAATCACAAAATTAGTAGACTTAATAGGTAAATTCTTACTAGATACCAAATTCATGCAAATATAGGAATGAGTCGATCCAGGATCAATTAATGACACTACATTAGTATCATAAAGAGAAAATGTACCAGTGATCACATCAAGGGAGGATGCATCCTCGTGAGCACGAATGGCATAAGCTCTAGCATGTGCTCTAGCTTCCAATCTCACAGCTAAATCCTTGGATACACCTCTAGTACTGGTCCCATTTCCCGTATTTCTCACTAGTCTCCCTCTTGCAACAATGTTACTCGACCTTGCATTCTAAAAATTATCCTTTTCAACCATTTTAGGGCAATCCTTAATGAAGTGATATTGGGAGCCACATTTAAAACAAGCCCGATTGTTCATCTACATTCACCGAGGTGTTACCTACCACAGTGTTGGCATTCAGGTTTATTAGACCTAGCGTTACCAACGCTCGCTATAGACATAGTCTGGCCCTTAGAAACTGAATATTGCTTCCCACGATCTCTATTGGGATACCCAACTGAAGCATTTGAACGAGTATGCATATCCCTTGATTTCTTTGACGAAGACTGAAATGACTTATTCATTGGCCTCTTTTTCCAGTCTCTAGTCTCAAACTCAGCTTTTAACTTTTCTTTGCTCAACTCTTCGGCTTTGCAAGCTCGCTCAACTAGCACAACAAATTCTTTCAGTTCCAAAATCCTAACTAATAGTTTGATATCCTCAATCAAACCATCTTTGAATCTCTTACACATGATAGCCTCTATTGAAACACATTTCTGAGCATACTTACTAAGTCTAACAAACTCTCGCTCGTATTCAGTCACAGTCATTCGACCTTGTTTTAGCTCTAAGAACTCTATGCGTTTCTGATCAATAAATCGTTTGCTGATATATTTCTTTCTGAACTCATCTTGGAAGAAGTCCCAATTAACTCTTTCCCTTGGTACTACCGATACTAAAGTGTTTAACCAATGATATGTCGAATCCCTTAAGAGTGATATAGCACATTTCAACCACTCCTCCGGTGTGCAAGAAAGCTCATCAAATACCCAGATAGAGTTCTCAAGCCAGAATTCTACCCTCCCGGGATCATTTTGCTCTAAATTGTTTAGCCCCTTAATTTCGAATCTTATCGACTGGAGGCTTGTTCTTTCTTAGCATTTCCACACCTTGAGGAGCTACAGGAACCTGTTGAGGGTTAGGTGGGGGTGGAGGATGTTAGGTAGCCGGATTTGTATGAACAAACTCGGCAAGCAACTCATTCAATCATTGGAAGAAGGCTTTCCTAGCCTATCCTCCTTGACCAATTGTCACAGGTCTACTTTCGGATGGCGCGGTCCTTTGAGTGGGAGCCAGTGCACTACTTTCAACACCAGCAGCCACTTCTCGGTCGGGATCCATTTACTATGTGAAAACACAGTTTAAATTGTTAGGAGTCGTTACACTATTAAAATTCATATATGGCATGTATAGCTAGACTCTTACACACACTATGTTAGTCTGAGAACCGACTAAACTGTAGCTCTGATACCACTAAATGTAACACCCTTTACCCTTATTCGACGTCGAAATAGGGTACGAGGCATTACCGGACTCACATCACAAGCAATCATACAATTTCGAGTTGTAACATTTTATCCAAATTAAAACCATTTGAAATTAATCATAAAGTCCCTAGTACGAGCCTACGAGGCCCGAAACATGCTTTGGAAGTGGTTCAGGACTGAACCGAGAACTTTAGAAATTTTTACAAAACTTAGAAAATTTTCCACTAAACAGGGGTCACTCGCCCATGTGGATATGAGACACGCCCGTGTGGTCAAGCCGTGTGGTCACACATGCCCGTGTCCTGACCCCGTGTAACTCTCTAACTTGTAACTCATGAACAAACTAAGATCACACGACCAAGTCACACGCCCGTGTGCTAGGCCATGTGGAAAATTAATTTTAACAAAATAGGTGCAGACTTCACACGGCCAGGGCACACGCCCATGTCTCTTCCCGTGTGCTCAATTCTGAGCATTCTATTTCTCAAAATTAAGGTGCAGGGGACACACGGCCAAAACACATTCCCATGGGACAGGCCGTGTGGACAAAGTAAAGGCTATTTACCAAGCCCTTTTACCACCCTCACTTGAAAATACCTACACAACATCACATGTCACAAATCCAAGCATATAGTTGCAACCAAAACCACCACAACCAAGGTATTAACATCACATCCACATGCTAACATCTAACATGTTTGAACATCATAATTTATCAACACAAATCATGCAAGTTTCCATATTCATAAATGGTATCAACATATAATGATACTTCTACCAATATAAGCCATCATTTATGGCCATATACAAAATGAAATCATTAACCATTATAAGCCAATACATTTGGCCACATTACCAATGACACATATAATAAAATGACCAAGTCCCTATACATGCCATACATTTAAAATGCTAAGACCATTAATACCCAAAATGAGAGTTTGATAGTGTGATCCAAATCTCTGACGATCTCCGATTCCGAGTTAGCTTGGCAACACTATAAATAACATGGAAAATAAACGGAGTAAGCTATATAGCTTTGTAAGCTCATATGCAAGAAATAAGCAACCTTACAATGCATATAACATTCAATTATTATAATATAATTAAATGTAGATTTACCATGGTATCATGATCATAATCTATTCCATCATAAAAACTACCTAATATTCATCATTTCACACATTTATTAAGCATGAGCTTTATGTACATACCTAAGCCATCTCGAAATGAACTTACACATATTCTCATCTTTGACATACCCGTGAACCACTCGAAATAACAATGTCGGATACTCTGGAAAATTTGCACATTAAGTGCCACATATATAGCCAAAGCTGCCTAAGTCTCATATCACATAATCACTCGCTCTCGAGCTATCGACGGGCTTGTTCACACAAACTGTCAAGTATTCGCAACATATGTCGCTATACTCAGCCACCGGTAGGACAAACGAGACCAGCATCGGGATCACATAATCACATAACACATAATGACCCTAGTGACATGTCACTTGTATCCTAACCTATTCCTAAGGTTCAAACGGGATTTCTTGTTTGTCGATTCGTCTTCGGACTTGGTCGTAGGATTATACTCATTCACAAAATCAAACATACAATTCAAGCAATAGTAAAACATTTAAATATAATTATTCTAAAGCTTATTTTTAATATACGAACTTACCTCGGTACAAAATGGATAATTGTTTGATTTAGTCCACAATCTTGTTCTTTCCCCGATCTAGGTCAGAACCTCATCTTTCTTGATTTATAATATCAAGTTTAGCTTATTCAATTATTACATTATTCAATTTAATCCCAAAAACACCTTATGGCAAAAGCTACATTTTTTCCCCTAACTTTTCAACTTTTTACATTTTAGTCCCTAAGCTCGTAAAATTATTTTCATTCAATTTCATTACACCCAAGCCTAGCCGAACCTATTTCATCCTCATAACAGCCTACATTTTTCATTTATTCACATTTTTACACACATTTTACAACTTTTAGAAATATGTCATTATTTAACATTTTCATCGAAAATCACTTAGTAAATGTTGTTTATCTAACACCAAACATTCATTTTCTACCATTAGATATCAAAATACACAAATATCTAACATGGGTAAAATTTAAGACTTTATTTTTCTTTCAAATTAGTCCTTGAAATATCTAAATCAAGTTACAACATTCACAAAAACGTAAAAATCTTTAAAAACTGGACAAAGACGGACTTACAATCGAGCTTGGAAGCTTGGCGAAAAACCCTAGCTACTTCAAATTTGGCACAAGGGGACTAAGTTGGAGAAGATGACATCTTTTTATTAGTTTTATTTGTCTTTATTTACCATTTTACCAAAATGCCCTTAATGCCAAACTTTGAAATTTCACCTAACCATGTCCATTTTTGTCCAACTTAAAGTATAATGGTCTAATTATCATTTACGGACCTCCAATTTAAGAATTCATTACAATTAAACACTTCTAGCTTCTAGAACACATATTTTGCACCTATTGCAATTTAGTTCTGTTAGTCAAATTGGACACCCTATCAATAAAATTTCTTAACGAAATTTTCACACAATCATTCATTCATACTATAGACCTTAAAGAAATAATAAAATTAATATTTCTACTTCAGATTTATGGTCTCGAAACCACTTTTTCGATTTGACCCAAAAACGGGTTGTTACATATGCAATGTTTACGTTGCGACACACACCTTGTGTTGAGCCACAGCCTGAACGTGGGCTACAAGCAAGGATGACATCGACAACCGTATTTTGGCAGATTCTCAGAGATTTTATTTCTTAGCTGCACCTAAATTATCGGGGGCATATCAGGCTTAAAGTGCACATCTTTTAGCCTATAAATAATAGGTTTTTGTACACAAATTAGGGCATTTAATCAATAAATCCATCAACCCATTCGTCAAACACAATTTTTAGTTTTCTTTTCTTTTATGTTTTAATCGAAAATTTTCTATTCCAATGTGAAGACAATTACGAGTAGAGATTACTCCAGGTATGCGCTTCAATATATATATTTATGGGCATTCTCGTTACTCTTCTATTTTATTCTTTTATTTATATTTCATTAGCCTTGTCAACTAATGTTTGCATGAGTATTAGAATAAATCTTGTGCTTAATGCATATCTTGCTTGATACGTTTATTGAACTAATTAATTAATCAAGTCGATTAATTATCAAAAGAATAAGGTTTCATAATAGGAGTAGTTGGTATAGATTATGCGTTCCTACACCCTAGGTTTGAAAACCCTAGGAAGTTATCATAGGGGAGACAAGATCAAGAGATAAGTTGAACCGAGTAAATCGTAGTTTATCCTGACGGAGAAAATGAGGTCGGGAGATAAGCTTGTATTCACTGATTAATTAGATAGTAGAGGCTGGGAGGTAATACTAGTTAATTAATAGCTAATTCATATTAAAGCCCAAACTTTGAAATTAGTTATTCTTTTTCTTTTTATTAATTAAGGATTTAACCGATCATAGGCTAGAGGCTCGCGTTGTCAACACTTGGAATAGGAAAGTCCATTAGGTTAATTTAAGTTTAATAATTTAACTAATTTAATCAATCTATTTATTTGGATTAACACTACTAATTTGTGACTCGATTAGATTAGTAATTATTTTCTGTAATTAATTTAATAATAATTTCTCCAAACTACAATCCTTTGGGTACGATCTTCAGAATACTTACTAGTGTTTCGTTGTAACTTTACTATATTACAATTTGACTAGTATGCTTGCGGACACCACCAATTTAATTTAATATATTTTTGGTATAATATTTCTACTATAAAGGATAACACGTTTTTAGGCAGTTAAGTTGTTGGCACCGTTGCCGGGGATTGTGATGGTAAAATTTTTGTTAGATTGATTATTGTAAAATAATATTAGTCGAAAGACAAACGAGCTAGATAGTATCCTAACTTTTATTTAATTAATTTTATTTTTTTAGTGTGCATAAAATATATATAATAATTTATTTATTTAAAAAAATTATTATGAATATTATTTACTTACCTTCTTGATTATTAGATGTAATCATGAACATGGAATTTTATAAGTAGGTTTATGAGCTATCCAAGTCGAGTTGTTTGTACGGGGATTCGACAAACCAACAAAGTCAAGATTATAAAGACAAGCAACCTAAGTGTTCGAATGAACTCCCACCTAAGCCGAACGAGTATACATGTGAGAGGGCTGGAGATCCGACAAATTGATGGAATAATGGCGGATAATATGGCATGCCCAACTACTCAGTTCAACAAGAATTGGATTTAATAATGCATGATTATGTATATAGGCACTTGCTTGAACAACATCGAAGTAAAAAAATGTCAAGTCTGACACAAGAAGTCTCAACAAATCAGTGGAGTTATGATCGCAGGATTGGAGACAATGATTATTTATCTGAACTCCCTTATGATTCGGATTTATATAAATCCATTCTTCATGATCTTGAATTTGAAGAAGTTCAAAAATAGGTGGACCAGTTAGAGGAATCAAGCCGAAAGAAAACAAAATAAGATATTCCATAGGAAGAGATACTTGAGTGACAATTGGGAACATCAGAATATCTAACTGAAACTCCTTGTCAAGTCTAAACATCTGAATATCTAACTGAACATCTGAATGTTTGAACAAGAAAGTCACGAGCGAGAATTCCCTCCTAAATCAAAGGGAATCCAACAAAAGTTGGATTAATTAGAGGAATTCTTCTGACAAAGATCACAAGCAAGTATTACATTGGAAAAGGTCATACATGATACCTCCAATTTCAGTCCAAAGGGCCAATGTACTATCATCAACCATCCAAAATTAAATCTTGAAAGTCAACAAGAGTTTGGATCTGGAGATAGGAATGAACTAGATACAACCAAAGACATTTTCGATTCAATTAACATAAAATAAATGAAGACATAGAAGTATAAATAGAATTAACAACTAACATTGAGCTACAACAAATTCTGAATGAAAGTATAGACGAGCCGATACATTTTCTAACCATAACATGTAATAGCCTATTTTCCAGTAGTGTCGGAAATAGTGGTTTCGGGGCCACCAAATTCGACAAGTAAGTTTGTAAATATTATATTTAATATTTATGATTTAATTTTGATTTTAAAAAGGTTTTTGATATTGTGATTTTTGTTTAATAAGCGATTTATTAAGTTCAAGTGGTATGACCCTAAGGTCAAGTGGTTTTAGAAAATGAGGTATCGGGACCTCGTTTCTATAAACCGACCCGTAAATATTTTTATAAATATTTACAGAGTGTCGTTAAGGTGGTATTAAAGTTTCATTGAAAAACTTTAACATTTCGATAGTTAATTAAGCGAAAAGGACTAAATCATAAAAATTAAAAAAGGCAATCGCTATTAGTTTAAGGGTGTTAATTGATTAAATAATTATAATTGGATGGCCTTATTGAGTAAATTAGCCATCCTTAAAATAGTGGGACTATGGGTGCTTTATCTTCTTTTAATTTTAAAGTTTTATATGTTATTTTATTATGAAATAATTAATTAAAAAGGTTAATAAGTAATAAATTAATAAAAAGAAAAGCAAAAACCTATTTTTTTGCGATTGTTTTCTTCTTCAACCGTGAGAACTCCATTTTTGGAGCAAGAAGCATTCGGCCAACCTTCAAATGTTGCATGTAGGTGAAATACTTATTCATTTTTAATATTTTTTATGTTTTTGATATCGTTGCAACTAGGTCCAGTTAGCTCGTACCTTTGATTTTGAAACTCTTACAGATTTTGAATGTTGCCATTGATGAATTTTTTGATTTTTTATGTTAGATGATGAATTTGGAATGTTGATTTATATTTAAAAGTATTTTATTAAGTGATTTTTTGATGAATTTACAAATTAGGGACTAAATTGTTAAATTGATAAAGGAATTAATATGAAATTATTGCATGAATGGGCAGCTTTGGATACCATGAACATTCGGCTAAGCACAATTTTGGGTAAAAATGGTTAATTTGCATGTTTTGGTCTCAAGGACTAAATTGAATATAAGTAAAACTTTAAGGGCAATTTTGTAAAATGTCAAAAATGACCAAATTATATGAAATGAATTTTTTTTACTATCTAAATTAATATATTGAATGAAATTATTAATTTAGATCAAGATCGGGTGGAATATCGAGGAAAATGGAAAATTACCAAAATACCCTTGAACTTTGGTATTTTTGCAATTTAGCCAGTTAAGTTCGTATGAACTGTACTATGTATATTGTTGATTAAATTGAATGTTATTATATTAATTTTACTGAAAATGAATTGATATATATATATATATATATATATATATGTTATTATACAATTTATCTTGTAATGAAATGAGGGAAATGCAACAACATATGACAACTATCAAGTCTCGTTTGAACCTTAGGAATAGATAGGATACAAATGACATGTCATTAGAGGTTACTGTGATTATGTGATCCGGGTGCTGGTCTTGTACGTCCTACCGGTGGCTGAGTATGCCGGCATGTGTTGCGGTTACTTGACAGCTTGTGTGAGCAGCACCGTGTAGCTACGCCTTGACCCACTGCTTGTGTGAGCTGACCCATCGATAGCTCGAGAGCGAGCATATATGTGGTATGAGATTGAGATAGCTTTGGCTATATACGAGGCACTTCGAGTGCGAGATTCATTGAGTTGGCTTCGGGCCATGATATTGGCTCTTAGTGTGCGAGATTCCCGAGTATCCGATATTATTCCAAATTGTTCAATGGGTATATCAAAGATACATATGAGTAAGACACTAATAAGAGGTGGTACAGGTATGTACATGAACCTATAAGCTCTGAAGCAAAGAAACTTATGAATTTCAAATCTAATCTTATGCTTGAAAATATGGAAGGTTTGTTAGTTAATATGAGCTATGTGTTGTTATATAAAAGAGTGGTAAGGTTTAAATTATGTAATTTCTTATTAAATGGTTTATCATGTGATTAATTCCAAAAGTGCTATGTTTAAATGCATTAGTTTGTGGTTATGGTTGATGATATGCTTATGTCTTATGTGTTATTATAAACGGAAAAATATATAGGATTTTTCCTATGTAATTTATCACCTTCTTACTTAAATCCATTGTTAAAACTAAGTAATTGTTTAATAAATTAATGAAATATGTGAAAATATGAAATTAGGACATAGAAATTATTAAAATGTGATTTTATGCTTTATTATATAGTTTTCATGCAATAAATGGCTTATTTTATATTAATTTGAATATATTATATTTTTAAGACATAAAGTGGGTCATGCATGATTAAATTAAATAATAAAATATAAAATTATATTTAATAATTCATTTTAAAATATTTCATTAATAATTTATGTTTTAATTAATTAATTAAATTGGATAAATTTTATTCTTTGGTCATCTAACTTGTTGATTTATTCTGGACAGGTCTGATAGTTTTGTTGGATTACAAAATCATCCAAATTGGACACCAAGTCAACCCAATATTCGGCTACACATGGCTGTCCATTTAAACCATTCTTTGGTTTAATTACACAGTGTCCTTGCAGTGTTGAAGAAATTAGAGTTTTGCTCGAAGATTTACGATTGACCGAGTCTCAGTCCTGAGTTGTGTGGCATCCAAAATTGCTTTAAAATCAAGCAAAAATCAAGTCAAAAGCCACTAAGCATCGCCAGACACAATTTGAGGAGATTTGAAGAGGTTAACATCCACTATTTTTAGCAAACTATCCCCCTCTCCTCACTTATAAATAAGACCCTCTCATTCCCTCATTCATCATCCCTCAAAGATCCCTTAATCATTCCTCATTCATTCTCATCATTCATCATTCTCTTTTCTCTCGAAATTCTCTTAGCCTTTTCCATTCCTATGCCTAGCATCATCTCTTCATAGAAATTTTAGCAATTAAGCCTCTTAAAGAACCCTTGGTCGGCCACCTTGGAGAGCCATCAGCAAAGGAGCAAAGCAAAGGAACGTAGGAGCCTCGTCAGTCAAAGTCTTGGGTGACAGCCACTCTGAATTGGGTTTAATCTTTCTTTTCTTTAATTTAATCTAAAGAAGTTTGCTATGTGTTCTTTGTTCTTGTTCACAACAATGTTAGCTTAATTTTATTTAAGCTAGGATGATTGCTTTGATTAAATAATATTTATTTGATTCATGCTTATAATGTTTGTGCCTCAATCGATCATGTTTTCAATTAAAATCAAGTCTGTATTTCGTTCATACGTGATTGAAATGCACCTGAATTAGCTGAGCGATCCTGGCCAGACGACGGCTAATGGACACATAATTTAAATGTGCATTCTCAATTTAGATCCTAACACGATTAAATTGTAGGTTGCATGACAACTCTGACCAAGCTCTATTATCTGCATAGTTTTTAGATTTGTGTGATTAAACTGTTTCAAACTTGACACGTCCCTGTTACCTCACATGAATGCTAGGAAACCCTTAGTAAATAAGGATCAGTAAAATGTGTATTTACTAAGTAAAAGATTCCGAAAGGACCTAATGTGGTTTCCAAACTCATGAAAGATCGAATTGACATGGAATATTTTTCCGAATGTTATTAAGCATGTTGATAATAAATTGAGTTTAATTAAAGTAATTGTCCTAGTTTATTTATGTTATAATTGCTGCAAATTGTGTTTAATTTTACTAAAATCTATTTCATTCATATAGTTTGCATACTTAGGATAATTTGCATTAGGGATCATTGCATTTAGTTTAATTTATTTTAATCACCACTTCTCAACTATATTGTGTTTTTATTTACCAAATTTTTAATATAATTTTACAAATTAAATGACTTAGCACAAATACAATCCCTGTGGAGACGATAACTCGATACTTATTACTTGATAACGGCTGTGTACACTTGCACAAACCTACGCATTACAGTTATGCATATGGACCGTGTGTGGAAACTAATGAAATACAAATGAAAATAAAGAAATGTGGAGAATTTTAAAGTTGTTTAAAATTCTACTTTGTTAGGGATAATAGGTATAAGTGATGCTGTGGAGTTATTCAATTTGTGAATTGTTGAATTTGGTTTTATGAATCGTGTGGTATCGGTATATGATTATTCTTGAATTGTATAAATTTCATATTTAAAATGGATAGATATGATTAAATTTTATATGAGCTTACTAAGCATTCATTGCTTACATAGTTATTTTTCTTTACTTTTCAGACTATCAAAAGCTCAATCGAGTTGGAAGCTCGTCGGAGATTTATCACACTATCCAGCGATTATATCGGTAGATGTTAATGTTTTGATTTTGGTTATAATGGCATGTATAGGTATTCTAATTAATATTGGTCTATGTGTTTGAATGTCGAAATGGCCATTTGACTTGATTGAGTTTTGGTATATTGATGGTATAATAGCAAAGTTTAGCATGCATATGAGTAGCCTTGTTATGGTTAATGTTTGGCTTGTTTGTTTGAACAATAAAATATGAAATGGTAGTTGAATATGCATATGGTATATGCGCTATATGATATGTGATATATGTGTTGATTTGGTACCTTGTTATGTATAAGTATTTTAGTTAATTGATATTAGTTAAAGAATGACATTTTGGTACCAAATGGTTTGTGTTTTGGTAAGTAAGATTTACGGTATGTATGGATGCAAATCAAATTGGAAGTTAATTGTTTATTTTGACCAATTGGAGTACTTGGTGACACATGTTTATAAGTTGTTATTTGAGATGCCTATGTGCATATTGGTTGGGTGTGGTTATACTATATGTATAAAGCTAGATTATGCATGATTTCGGTGCCTTTTAAGGGCTTATGTATATGTGCAAAAGGAATTATAGGTACATGTTGAAAAGGGTAAGAAAAACGGCTTGTAAAATAGCTTATTTTCATCCACATGGGCAGAGACACAGGTGTGTGCCTCAGCTGTGTGTGACACACAGTTAGGTAGCACGGTCGTGTGTCCCCTGTAGTTTTCAAATGGTTGTAAGTCAGGTTTTACACCTAGCACACGGCCTGGCACACGGGCGTATGGTTTGGCCGTGTGATCGAAGTTAATGAGTTACACGGGTACGGACACGGGCTGGGACACGGCTGTGTGACCCCTACAGTTTGTAAATTTTCATTTTTTCCCAGAAATTTCTATATGTTTCTAATTTAGTCCCGATTTGCTTTTAATGAGTTTTTAGGGCCTCGAGGGCTCGTATAAGGGACAATATGTATGCTATTGATTGGTTTTGCTATGACTGATGATACGAATTAAATGTTTAAAAAAAATTTATAATTCCAAAATGTAAACTTCGGTAATACTCCATAACCTTGTTTCGGCAACAGATTCGGGTTAGGGTGTTACATAACCAATGTGGTGCCAACCGAAGAAATCGACGAGTTTATCTTATTCTCTTTCAACGATGAAGATAAAGCTTGGGCAACCAAAGCTTCTCGCAACATGTAGGCGAGGAAGCTCGAGCCAATAATACCCAAAAAATAATTTGAGGTTGGCTTGGATTCGACACCAAATGGCTCGTGATGTGGATGTCGAGTTGGTTGAAGATAAGGTGATATTATTGGAATTGACCAAAGATTCTGGTTCAAATATATCAACAATGGAACAAACGACAGGTTAAAGACTCGAGGGCTTGTTGTAAGTTGTTCTTCGAGGGCGATACGAATCGGCCGACTCCAAAAAAGGACTTTGCTTTTAAATTTTGTTTTATTTTAAATTTTATTTTTCATTGTTTGTACTATTAGTTAGATTTTAGGATTTATAATTTTAATTGTATGTTAGAATTAGGAGCAAACAATTCTCCAAACACAATGGGACAAGGAGAAGCTAAGCGGTGACAAAAACGAACAACCGAAGGACTTTAACACAACCCAAAGGGCAAGGAAAAATGTCATGCCGCGTCATGCTCAAGTTAAGGCGCTACACAAGTACTTTGCAGCCAACATATTTGAAGCACTTTGAAGTCATGCATAGGCTATGGTGCGACACAAGCACTTTGAAGCCAAATTGGGGGATGTAAACACCCTCCTCTAACTGTCATACCTCTCCCTCAAGATCTAGCTTTGAATTTTTGCATTCCCTACCTTCGATTTTCATAAGTTTTTTTCCTCTCTTTTCTTCACATTTTTCTAGATTTCTTCTTCTATTTCAGATTATAGTCCACATCGATTGAAAAATGAATCTTGTCTGCAACTACCCGAGGTTTTATGTTCTTACTTTGTTTTCATAAACTTTATCGTTCAGGTTTGTTGTTATTTTGCTTCACTTTGAAAAAATGGAACCACGAAAACAACAATGTATCACTTAAGTACAGAGCAATATTGATTCCAATCGCTTCCATAACCTTGAAGTTGAGAGGTTCTTTCTCAAAATGAGTGGATGTTCGTTTATTTAGGAACGTGGGTTCGATCCCACCATGTCCACTTGTGATGACATATGGAATTTGGTACAATCCCATCATTGGAATAACTTCTGTGTGACCCTTGTAACACCCCTTACCCGTATTAGACACCTGAACCGGGTACGTCGCATTACCATACTTAACTCACTCAATCATACAATATTGATCCTTAAGAACTTCATTTCAAATTAAAACTTTTCATCCGAGACCATAATGTCCTTATTATAGGTCTACGAGACCCTAAACTTACACCCGGAATGATTCGGGACCAAATTGGAAACTCTTGAACACTTAGAAAATTTTGACACAAAACAAGGCCAAACGCCCGTGTAGCATATCACATGCCCGTGTTCCACACCCATATGGATTTTTTTTTCAATTCGAACCTACAGGGGTTTTCACACGGCCTGACACACGCCCATGTCCATAGCTCGTGTCCCTTACCCGTGTGTGAAAACCTTGACATTCTGCTTATGACGACATCACCTTAATAAGGTCACACGGCCAAGGCACACGCCCGTGTCCTTAGACCGTGTGTCAAATTAAATTCCTAATTTCAGATGCAGACTTCACACGGGCCTGGGCACATGCCCGTGTTTTAGGCCGTGTCTCTCACACAGTTGAGACATACGGTCGTGTCTCAGCCCGTGTGTTCACTACTGGGTATTCCGACTTGTCAACCTAGTATGCATGGGGACACACGGCCTCTCAACACACCCATGGGGCTAACCGTGTGTCACACATGGCCTAGACACACGCCCATGTGTCTAACCTTGTGGACAATTGTAAGGCTATCTACCAAGCCATTTGCCACCCTACAAGCAACCACACTTATACCAAATCAATTCAACATACATCATGACCATAATGCACTTCCAAAAACTCAAAATCAAAACACCCACACAAGCATGCACTTCATGAATTTCATCATCATTGAATATATGAACTTGCCAAGTATTGGTCAATTTCCAATGACCATTTACAAAATGAATTGAATAACATCAATAGCCAACACTTTCGCTAACATATATGACATAACAAAATGACCAAGTCCTATACATGTCATACTTTGAGTATGATTGATAGTGTGATTCCAACCTCTGACGTTGCATGATCCCCGAGTTAGCTAGGCGATACTATAAGGAAAAGGGAAATGAGAGGGGTAAGCATAAAGCTTAGTAAGTTTGCCTGAAATAAATAGCAACATAAAGGCTCATAATGCCATCCATCCATTGTATTGAATAAGAACACGAAGTCTCAAGTACATTGCTATAACTAACTCATGCTTACTCTTACCAATTACATGTCATGTCACATATCGTAAACATTTCTCGTGAATTACTCATATGTACCTATATCACTTCATCACATAGCTTTAGCACTAATCTCATCTCTATTATAAGCTTAGCTATTTACCCCTTTGAATCACTTGGGATACTCAAAAATACATAATTATCATCATTCACATAAATGAGACGCCAATGCCACATCCCAAATGTGGTCTTACATGAGGTCACCTCTAGGTGCCGATGCCATATCCTAGATATGGTCTGATACGGGATCTCATATCGATTATCGATGCCATATCCCAGATATGGTCTTATATGATTCTCATATTCGATGTTGATGCCATATCTCAGATATGGTCTTATACGGGATCTCAATTCGGTACCGAGGCCATGTCCCAGAGATGGTCTTACACAGGACCTTACCAATATCATGTCTCGATGATGATATCCTCTCACTTCTTAAAGTCCAACTGGGACTTCAGCATCATAAACTTTCATCATTTTCTCATTCAACATCGTTATTCAATTTCATAGAAATAATATACAACATCATTAATATCAAACATTTTAAACTTAATAACATGATATTGAATTTATTACACACAAACTTACCTCGATTCCAAAATAGGCCAATTTGTCGATCTAGTCCGATACATTGCCTTTTCTTCAGTCAAGGTTTAATTACAATTTTATTTTATTATATATATAGTTTGTATTTAGTTTTTCCTTGTACGAAACCCAATATTTATTACAGCACTACAATTGTGAGCCAAAATAGAAAGCAAGAGTAGTCCCACCAATTGTATTGCATGTATCACGCCAATCATGTAACATCTTTCCTTTATATTTTATTATACATTAAGGACAATGTGTCGAATAAAGTGTAGGGTGACTTAGGAAAATTTTTAATTTTTTCTGTTATATTTACTTTATTTTCTTTCTTTCGTTTTTAATTTTTAATTACATGTTTTCTATGTGCTTGAGCTTGTAGAAATACAAGTGATTGGTTAAGAGTATATATCTAGGTTGTTTTTTTAAATTGTAAATTTAGCCTAAAATTAAATAGTTTAGGTTACTTATATTTAGACAAATTAGTTCAGTTTATTAAATTGTAAATAGGAAAAAGAGATTAAATATACCAAGTGATAAAGGTAGATACGAATAGGTAATTGTATTTGTAGAAATATAGGATGTTCAAATTAAAAATAAAATACTCAATAAAATCCATGGTTATTGAAATGGTGAAGTATGACTAGTATATCCCTTACGAAAAGTGCTCGAGAAAAACCTCAATCGTATTGACACAAATAAATAAATAAATAAATATAATGGATTATTGGGGAAATATTACTGCATTAGAGTTCAAAGCATGGATAAAAATAAATTGAGTAGAAGAAAATATTCGAACTGACTATTCACTGCAACAATAAATACTATATTAGTAGATACATTTTGATGGAGATGTATATTTAATTTTCTTTAATTTGTTTACTTTGTAATTTATTGAACTTGTCTGTTTACGTGTAAATAACTGTGAATTGTTTAAATTTCTAGCTAGAGTTTTATATTTAGACAAATTTTCCTAGTGTCGATGCACTGATCTAAAATCATATATCAAGCCGGCTCAAGTACATTGTTTAGTTATAGTTTTTTTTTTTAGTTTGCTTGAGGATAAGCAAAGATTTAAGTGTAGGGGTATTTGACCTGCCGTCAAATGTAGTAGTTAATTCCGCACTTAATTCCGCATTTAAGGCTAATAAAAATAAGTATTTTTAACACATTTTTTAGTATTGATAACCTATTAGGCTGACATGGGCGTTAGGTAGGGATAATTTGTGTATTTAAGTCTACAGTAAGCTTCATTTTAGGCCCAATTGACATAAAAACTTGGGACGAGTGCTGTACAAGCTTCCTAGGCCATGAAAGCATGAAAAAAAACGTCCAAAGCCACAAAATGTCTTGCGTGGTGCGACACGCAATGTCTATGGCACGACACATACCCTGTGTTGAGCCATAGCAGCCCTATATTGAGCCACAGCCTGAACGTGGGCTAAAAGCAAGGATGACGTCGGCAACCGTATTTTGACAGATTCTCGGAGATTTTATTTCTTACTTGTACCCAAAGTATCGGGGGTATATCGAGAATAAACTGCACATCTTTTAGCCTATAAATAAGAAGGTTTTGTACACAAATTAGGGCATCCAATCAATCAATATATCAACCCATTCATCAAACATAGTTTTAGTTTTCTTTTCGTTTATGTTTTAGTCAAAACTTTTCTATTTTGATGTGAAGACAATTGCGAGCGGAGATTGTTCCTGATTCGAGCTTCAATATATATTCATAAGGATTCTCTTTACTCTTCTATTTTACTCTTTTATTTATATTTTGTTAGCCTGATCAACTAATGTTTGTATGAATATTAGAATAAATATTGTGCTTAATCCATATCCTTCATGATTCATTTATTGAATTAATTAATTAATCAAGTCGATTAAATAACAAAAGAATACGGGTTCATAATAAGATTAGTTGGTATAGATTTGTGTTCTTAAACCCTAGGCTTGAAAACACTAGGAAGTTATCATAGGCGAGACGAGATCGAGAGATAAGTCAAATTGAGTAAATCATAATTTATCTTGGCAGAGAAAGTGAGGTCGGGAGATAAGCGAGTATCCGCTAGTTAATTAGATAGTAGGGGTCGAGAGGTAATACTAGTTAATTAGTAGCTAATTCATATTAAAGGTCGAATTCTTAAATTAGTTAATCTTCTTTTCTTTTTCATTTTTTTGAATAATCAGACTAGACTTTATTAAAATATAAACCAAACCCAAAATAAAAGAAAAAGTCCAACACCTTGTGGTCAAGTCCAAAACAGAAATAGAGCCCAGCAGATAGTGGCCTACCTGCTAGAAAATAAAATGACAAAACAAAAGGAAACTAAAAAACATGTCTAGTCAAAATGATGTACTGCTACCCACTCCACTTCCTAAAAATCACTTTTCTTATTGTCGGTTCCAGTTCCCATAAGAGTTCATTGATGCTACCCAGATACCTACATCTAGCATCCTCTCTGTCGATTCAAAGGTCCTTGAAGCCTCTCAGTTAGACTATAAGGTCCTTGAAGCCTCTCAGTTAGACTATCTTTCCCTTTGCCTTCCAAAACCTAATGATTCTAAGAAGTAAGAAGGCACCGCTCCTTCTGGGTAAACCTCTTGTCCCCTCTTTAGGCTCTCTGTTGTGATTATATGGGATGTTTAATTCTCCAATCTTAAGCTTTGTTTAAATTGAATTCTTTGAAATCTTCTTTTGACTTTTTTTATGTCTCTGATGTATGCCCCAATCTCTAATATAACTAACCCGTTAGACTGCATTGCTTTATTATTGTTAGCGTGTCGCCTTCGAACATGCTTATCCCCAATCTTACCACCTAAGAACATGCACAAGCCTCTACAGTGAATGAAAAAGCTATCTTCTTTACCAATATCGATTTTGAACCTAATACGTCTCCTCTTTCATTTCTGACTACCTATCCCAAGGCTGATATGAACTATTGAGGATTATAGGTCGCGTCAAAGTTTATTCAAATGATCTGGTTTTCAAAAAGCCTCCATTCCAAAATCATACACTAGTTGGTGAGATTTCTATCCCTTAGTTCATTGATTTCCTAGATATATCTAGTAATTTGCTCTGATAACCCTCTTCCCAAATTGTATTCTAGGTGAGCCACTCCTAATTTTCCAGATTTGGCATAGATAATACCTATTCGAGATTTAAAACGCTCCAAACTTCTACTGAAATATGGCATTCTCTAAACACGAGCGCAGTAGTCTCTACCCCATCACCACATCTTGGACATGTTGTATTCAATCTAAGCTTTCTGTAATGTAGATTTACTAGAGTAGGCAAGAAATTCCAATAAACTTTCTATATTGTAATTTTTTGTTTAGTTGTTAGTTTGAGGTTCCATATTTTTATGTACAAGGATTTCATATCATTTTATAATTCAATAGTAGTAGGATCAATTGTACTATCTAGCAGTAGTTTGTACCCACTACTAACCAAGAACTCACTAGAAGGCTCTCCCCTCCATACCAACAAATCTTCATGTTCCATCAAGATTAAAGGAATCTTCAAGATTTTACGTGCATCAACTTCAGAAAAGGTATCCTAAACAACTTCAACTTTCTAAGTTCTAGTTAAATTATCAATTAATTTTGATACCTTTGTTATTCCATTGTTACAAATATTACACTGATTCTATATTTTTCATCTCCTAGGATCCATACGGCATCTACAACAGATATTTTGTCACCTTTCCCATCCCGCCAACAAAGGCCCTTCTCAAGGAGACCCCTAGCTACCCATATACTTTTCCAGGTATAAGAAGGTAGACTCCCTAACCTAGCTTCCAAAAAGTCACAATGTGGATAATATTTTGCCTTTTACACATGTGCTAACAAGGAATTTGGATTGCAAATAAGATGTCAATCCTGTTTTGCTAACAAAGCTAAATTAAGTTTTGCTATGCTATGAAAACCCAAGCCTCCGTTCTCTTTCAATCCACACAACCTATTCCGTTCACACCAATGTATACCCCTTCAATCATGTCCTTTCTACCACTAGAATCTACCCATTATGCTAATCAAATCTCCACAAAGCGACATAAGCAGCAAGAAACACATCATAGAATACGTTGAAATGACTTGTAAGACGACTCTAATGAACACTTCCTTCCCCCCTTGAAACAGAAATCTCGTACTCCAATTGTCTATCTTTTGTTTAACCCTACCCTTTAAAACCTGAAACGCTAATTTCTTTCGTCTTCCCACCATATTCGAAAGTCTCAAGTAACGTTCTGGATCACTTGAACACCTAACATCTAATATTTTTGAAATCTCTAGCCTTTTACTATCGATAGTACTCGAACTAAAAAAACTCGTAGACTTATCATAATTAATACACTATCCAGAGTAGACCTCATACTCCCTTAAAGTATTTTTCAAAGTACGAGCCCCACTTTCATTTGCCTTACCAAACAACACACAATCATCAGCAAATAACAAATGCATTATCTATGGCCCTCTTCTACTAACCTTAGCCCCTTTAAGCAAGCTTTCATTCAAAGCCAACTTCATCAGGACAAAAAATCCTTCACTACAAATTAGGAAAAGGAACGGACTCAATGGGTCCTCTTGAGGAAGCCCTCTACTCAGTTTGAAAACTTTCCAAACCTTTCCATTAACAGTCACTAAGTACAAGACAAAGGAAATAAAATGCATAATTAAATCTACCCCACAACATAGCAAAACCCATCCATTCCATCATCGGAATGTAAAATCTCATAGGCCAACAACATATTATCAAAAATCAACCTCCCAAGCATAAAGACATTTTGGGCATTATCAATGCAATCTTTTAACACTTGTTAAAAATGATTAGCTATCACTTTAGCTATCAATTTATAAACTACTATACATAAACTTATAGGCCTAAAATTTTTAAGATACATTGGATGGGGAATATTTAGGATTAACACAATATTGGTGATGTTTAAAGTATCTAACGCCTTACCTTCAATCAACACCTCCAAGAAAATATTAAAAATCTCTCTCCCCACAATGTGCCGGCATTTCTGAAAAAATAAAGCCAAAAAACTTTCATCACTTGACGCTTTTGTTAGCCCCATTCCTTTCAAGGCCGTGACAATCTCATCCTCCGTATACCTCTCTGTCAACATTAAATTGGCTTCATTAGAGATACAATTTCCTACCCCTTCCAATATATGATTTGTAACTCTTGTCCCATTTGTCAAGAATAGATTTTGGAAATAGCTTCGAGCAATATCTTCTATTTCTTACTCGTCCACTATCACTCTCTCATCCTCATACTGAAGCCCCCAATTCTATTCATCATTTGTTGTTATGAAGCATAGTTATGGAAGAAGGTTGTGTTCTTATCCCCCAACCGCAAGCAGTTCACTCTAGCTCTCTGTTTCCAGAACATTTCATCTTTGTCAATCTCCAAATTTAATTGGATTTTCGTATCAATCAACTCCTCAAGAGTGTCACTGTTTTTTTCCTTCTCTAACAACTCGTCTAATTTATTAGTCAAGTTTCTTTTAATTCCATCCATTTTCCTTCTAACCATCTTCGCCCAATCACACAAACCCTCCCTTACGCGCTCTAGCTTGACATAAATACCTCCTCTAACCCAATCCCGCAACCTCTTAACCTCACCTTCAATAGACTCCTCCATTGCCCACCATGCCTCAAACTGGAATCTTTTCGGCCTTCGATAAAACCCTCTTACTCCAATTGGACAAGAAGAAGATAATGATCTGAATATGAATGTGGGAGATAGCAAACCGCTAAGTTTGAGAACATATTCATCATTGCTTCGTTCACCACTCCCCTATCCAACCTTTCTCTAATGTTTGTTTCCAGAAGGTTACCCCTCTCCCAAGTGAACCATAGCCTAGAGTATCCCACGTCCACCAAATAACACTTCTCTAATACACCTCGGAACATTTTCATTCTCCTTTCGTCCCTTTGTACCCCGCCTACCTTCTTAAAAGAATACAATTATCTCATTAAAATCCCTACATACCATATACGGAAGATTTTGCAAGTGACCCAAAGTTTTTAGTAAACTTCACGTATCATCTCTTTCCTCGAGCATAAGGAGCATCTCCATTGTATATTATTCTTGAGCTCCTAAACTTAAACCCCAATGTGATGTACTAAATAACTCCTAAGAGCGACTGCAATGTTTCCTTTCCAAGCCAGACTTAAACCTCCTCTCGACCCTTCAGTTGAAACATCAAAACCATTCAAGAAACCACATCTCCTATGAAAACTTTCCATTATTCTATTATTTAATTTAGTATCTATAAAGAAGACTATCTGGGGATTATACATCTTTAGCAAATGCTGAAGCCTCCTCATTGCCCGTGGACTCCCCAAACCACGGACATTCCAACATAAGATTTTCATTACAACCGATCGACTTGCCTCTCGGTAGCCGCCGATATAAAATGAGTTGTTGTACCCTAGCCAACCACAATAGAAACAGATCATTGTTAATCTCTCGTACTTGAAACTGACATAAGTACAATTCCCGGGTGCAAACTTATTTTTTTATTCCTTTTCAAAGGCCTCCTGACATCCAACTGAACCCTGATTTGAAGGAAATTCCTCACGCCCCTACTCAAACTCTTCGAGTCATATTCCAGGAATTTTCCTATAAAATCCCCCAATTGCCTCATAATATCCTCCGAGAACAACCCGTAGGTAACTCATAGACTTGTACCCAAAAATTTAAGAAGACCAATGGAACCTTTACCAGATCTTCTCTATTCTCCAATTGAGGGAACACCAAGAGATGATTGTTGAATGTCCAAGGCGAACCACTTATTACCTGCTCCAGATCCATTTGATGGAAAAATCTGAATAGAAATATTTTATCCCTTAAATCCTAGATCTGAACTCCTCTTACTGGGTGCCAAACATTCACCATGGTACTTTTCATAGCCGAAAGGTGGGCTATACTCTCTGTTAGAAAACAACCAACCAAACTAAAATTAACCACCACCATCAGAGATCCTGATTCCTTCTGTACCAACAAAACCTCTTCTTTACCGTCCTCTCATGATAGATCATCCATCTCATTTTCCATATTTGTAGAGTCTACTATCAACCAAATCCACCTCACCAAATGTAAAGAATCGCCGTCAACTAGAAACAGAAAAAGAAAATGAAATAGAAAAGCAAAAGAAGAAAACCATAAGTGTGCTCGCGCAGCTAGTATTGCAGAATTTGTATTCAGTAATCTTCTGTTTATTAATTAGAGATTTAATCGATCATAAGCTAGATGCTCTCGTTGTCAACACTAGGAATAGGAAAGTCCATTAAGTTATTTTAAGTTTAATAATTTAATTAGTTTAATCAATATATTAATTTGAACTAACACTACTAATTCGCGGCTCAATTAGATTAGTAATTATTTTCTGTAATTAATTTAATAATAATTTATCCAATATGCAATCCCTTAGGTACGATCCTCGGAATACTTACCAGTGTTTTGTTGTAAATTTTACTATATTATAATTTGTATGCTTGCGAGCACCGCCGATTTAATTTTATATATTTTTTGTGTGATATTTTTACTATAAACGATAACACGTTTATAGACGATCAAAAGGCCACAAGAAAACTAAGCACACCAAGTGTTTAAGTAAATGCTCTTAATAATATTCAATTACTATGAATGGCATGATTACAAATGAGGGGGAAGATCTCTATTTATAGTTGAGCTCTTCCAGATCTAACGGTACATTCTAAATTACATCAACGGTTAAGATTAAAGTCTATATACAAGATGAGAGTCCTAAAGGATTTAAGCTCTATACAATCTTATCCCTTAGAATTTGCAATATTCACCACGGTAATTTTAGTTTTACTAGAGTATTCCACTGGGTTACCAAGGCTTCAAGTAGATTAACTTCTCTGTATGTTTCACGAATCAAACTAGTTCAAATAGGTCAAATGAGCCACATTTAATCAGTTGACCTCTATAAGATACATTATGTATATTCATCACGAATTTCGATCCGTGACCCATGACACATAGGTAAAGCAACTCCTCGACTCAATAGAAGCAACCCTTGGTAGCCAAGCTCTATACAAGACATTTTTTGTACTAAGTTATGGCTTGAAGTCTAATCAAAAGATAAACAAATTTTTAATTTAAAATCAATTCAAAGTTACAGATTATTTATATAAAAACATTTTTAAATATTATAATATATAATAGAATATAAAGATTGTGAACATTGAAATAAGAATTTAAAATTTTCTTTTTTATTAATAAAAATCAAGTTACAACTTCAATTCATAAATATATCTAATTGTAAGCGTGACAACTCGTAAGGTGAGTAGTCTCTATCACTGGATTTTACTTCATCGTCTGTTTATGATGAAATTAATTATGTATCACATTATTCATTAGTTGCCCCCAGTTTCCTCCCATCTTAATTACGACTTTCATCTATCTGTCCTTTCTCCTTTCAATTCAAACATCAACCTCTCCTCTCCCTTTCCTACTTTTGTCCTATGAAACCATTGCATTCAGCCCTTTTTCTTCCCTCTAGTCCACGAATTTTATTTCATTTAATTACCGATTCATTTTTTTTAATAATTAGTTTTTATGTCACCATAAGTTTTCATGGTAATTTTTATAGTCATGTATAAAATTAAAAGTGTACCGTGAAGAAGCATCGTCATCATCATCATTATTATTATTATTAAAAAATAGGAATGTTTGATGTCTATTGTCTACATCGTGAGGCCAATTTTCAAATATTTAGCCTCAATTAGGTAAAAATATTATATAAGTTCATGTATTAATAATCATATTACATTTTTTTCTTTAATTAAAAAATAAATAAATTAGTTCTTGTACGTTAGATTTAAGTTAATTCTATTTGTTAAAAAATACATCTATTTATATTGTTAGAAATTAACGTGGCTGGCAAAATAACTAGACAATGAGACGTAACATGCTACGTATATCTCATGCTGATGTACAATAATTAATTTTTAAAAGTAAAACTAAAATAAATTCTTAATAAAAAGATTAATTTACTTCTTAATCTAATATACAGTTATAATGCAGCTGTTTATTTTTAATGCAAGACATTTTAAAATAGGTTTAGAGGGCATCATTTCCAAACAATCTGATAGACAAAAAGTCATAAAATGCAAAGTGTATTGTTTACATTCAAAGGGTATTGTTCACTAACGTGCACGCGTGTTGTTTTCCTTTTATTTTGTCATAATATAATCGTACAAAACTGTTTTCTTTAATAAAAAAAATTTTAACTCAATTGATTAAATTATTTTACATAATTTTAATTAAAAAATCCAAATATTACTGTTTACTCCATATTTATAGGATTTATTTTTACCACTTCAATTAAAATTTTATTTTAATATATTTATACATTTTAAGAAAGTGAATATCATGATAAATAATTTAAATGTCTTTAATATTTTTAATTTAATATATTTAGCTATTTAAATTTCTTTTTACTCTCAAATAAAATAAAATTTTAATTTTAATTTTGTATATATTATATTTTTTTATTAGTTTTTAACTTTACGTTTTGATTAATTATATATATATATATATATATATTATTTTTAAATACCTACTTATACTATAAATACATGATTTTCATGAATTTATAAAATTAATAATTAATAATATGTATATATTATACATTTATATATCAATTTGTATCGTGTTTTAAAATTTTTTTCATCAAATATCAAATTAATATCATATCCGGTATTGTTTCAATCATAAGTTAAGAGTACAAAAGGATGATAAAGAGCAAGACAAAAGTAGCTTAGCTTTTTTTTTTTTCTTCATAATTACTTTCAATCTGATCATAAAAATATTAATATATATTTGTGTTTGACACTTTTTTATTTTGATATTTTTGCTTTTAAGTTTAAAATAGTATTGTATTTAACAAAAATTATGTATTTTAGTGTCTAGAGATAATTGTGTTAATTGCTTAGTATTTAATTTAGATTTTAAAGTTGATTTGATAAAAATTAATTATTACTATCGTTTTGTTTAAATTTTCATGATTTTATTTTTTGGATTTTAGGATTGATTTTATCAAATTTAATTGTTAGTATTATAAATTAATTATGAATTTTCATCAAAGCAGTCTTAAATCCTAATTAAAAATTAAAAATTAACATTGTCACCTTGAAGTACTAAAATGTATAATTTTTATCAAGTACCAGTGTCATATAGTATAAAAAAAAATATAGGTACCACATTAAAAATATTAAACTCGTACACCAAAATGATTTATTAAGCCATATATTGGATAAACATATACTTTTTTTATGAAGAAAAACAAATAATTTAGGCTTTAAATTATTAAAATTATAATGGCTTTGTAATTTTTGTTTTGTACAAATACAAATGTTTTCATTCATTTTACAGTTTGAGTTTAATCCTATATGAAGAGCCAAGAATGATATTTAGGTAAACCTCTCCCAACAATATCAATTCTAAGATTTGAACTTGGTCTAAATACTTAGGGAAGAAATCTATTTCCACTTATTCCAACCACTTGTTGGTAATTCAAGTTTATATGTTTACTAACAATTAGACCAATTTTTCAAATTTCTTAAAAGTCAAGGATTAAATTAAAAAAAAAGAAAATGATTAATTTATCTATTTTTGTAAAATAAAAAAAATTAAAAAAATAGCAAATTTAAGACTTACATAGTGATGAATGAAGCATGAACAAATCATGGCTTAAAATAAGGGAGAAATAAAACAAAAAGAGAAATGGAATGCATATAATATAGAGATGGTGATTGAAGTAAGGAGTAGTGAGAAAGGGATGGATCTTTGATTGTTAAACAATTTGTATAAGATCTGTTTGGTTTAGAATATTGGTGTTTAAGACCGTTGCCTTAGTAATTAATATTATCATAAGGAGAAGATATAATTGAGAAGGGTTTTGGGGTGGGGGACCATTCTTACTTTTAGGGCGCATTTCATTCTTTTAGGGCACAAATTTAATGCACCACAATGTTATTTAATGCAAAACTTCTTTTTTTTTTTTTTAATTCCAATATTCAAATGGTTTCTTTATTTGCATGGACAGATGAGCAACAACAGCAAAGCACTATAATATTTTTCCTTTTCTTCAAGGAATAATATATACATTATATAAAGGATTCAGTAAAAATAATTTTGTTAAATATTTTGATTATGAATAAAATTAGGAACTGAATTGGATTATGAATAAAAGTTTGAGTTGCTATTCTATCAAGAAAAATTGTAATTTTTTCTTTTTTAAAGCAATAAATGATATTCGACAATTCGTTGTAGCAGATTAAACTATTTTCCGTACTTAATAAGTTCGTAGGAAAATAATTTAGTTATTTTTTTTTTAATTTTCACTTTTAGTATGTAGATAATGAAAACAATAATTTGAGTTATTTATATGACCTTGGGGGCCAAAGTAGGCCTAAAGGTAGACTAATATGTTCGATGAGTGTGCAGGACACTATTTGGAGGCATAAGGACATGAGACTACCTGCGATGTTGCAACACAGTGAACAGAGTACCCAAAAGGAGCAATCTACCTTTGATGTTGCGACACAACCAAAGGGTGTCGCAACACATACCTGAAGATACGCCCTAAGGAGTAAATTGCCATCAGTGTTGTGACACAAGCTAGAGGGTGTCGTGACATCGACATGACGAGGACACTTAATGAGCCAAGGGTGTTTCCGTCTTCACAATGACCCATAATGCAAAATTGTCAGTCGAATTAGGTCAATGATTAGTGACCAACGCTAGGTCTATAAATAGAGTTGTTTTGAACACATTAGGAACAAATTTTACTTAGTTTTATTTTCACTTTCAGTTGTAATTTAGATTTTCTTTTAGTTTTAGTTTTTCTTTCAATTTTCTATTTTGTTCTTCACGAGGATAGGATTGTAGTATCATTAACTTTTCAATGAATTATTGTTTGCGCGTTTATAATTATATCAAGATTTTTCTTATCTTTTTTTTATCTATTTTTAATGTTTATATTTTCCATCAATTGCATTGTGTTTGTTAAATCCATGGGGAACTAATCTGGTAAGGGAGATTAACGAGTGGATGTGGGATTAATTAACGACTATGTAGGGTTTATTAGCGGAACAACTCATTAGGATAGGAAGAACTTAAAACCTAGGCTTGACGACCCTAGGAAATTATATAGGTGGGAATGAACTCGAAATTAATATTGTTATCCATGAAAACCTTACTCCAATCCGGTCTGGACTGTAACATTAAGAGATAAGTAATTATTGCTAACACATTAGGTTAGTGGAAGGCCGAGAGGCCCTGTTAGGTTAATGACTAGTTGATTTTGATAAAACCCAAAATAGGAGTTAATTATGAACATTGGAACGAGTTAGCCTTCTATCATTAAATCTGATATATCATTAAATCTGATAAAATCTGTAATGTATCTCCACCATAGTTTTTATTATTTTTTTATGAAATAGATTTTCTCATCACCTAAGGATTAATCTTAATATAGTTTAGTTAAAGTACTAACCAGACGATTAGCGTAGAAGTTAAGCTTAGTTTAGTCTCACCTCCCTTGGGTACGATCCTCGGAGTACTCCAATACTTCGTTCTAAAACTATATTACTGTTGGGAAATGTGCCCATATTGTAGTAAACATGTAATTGTTTTCTATATATTTGAATAATGAATAATTAAATTTCACATTTCACTGTTATGTTTGTTGTTTTTCTGTCTTTCATATTTGCATGCATAGTGAGGCAGTCGTAAACTAACTAAAAATTCAACAAAGACAAGTGCACCTATCAATTAATAGTATAGTTACAATGAGAAAAGATATCGTTCCCACAAAGACTAAAAGTACTAGTAATTATTGTATTTATATTATTTAACCGACAAATTAAAGTGGCTGATTAAAAACTAAAATTAACTAATTAATTTAACTAAAGAACAAATCAAGAAAATAAACGATTAACAACCAAGAAGTGAAACAATACCTAGGAAAGAATTCACTTAGACTTCATCTGTCAGTATCAATCTAAATTACGGAATTTATTCACTTAGCATCTTGATATGTAGAAATCCCTAAATTATGCTAATATCTCTCTTCAAGACTAAGAGCAACCGACTCTAGGTTGATTAATTGAAATTTCTTTCTAATTAAAATCCCTATTTTCGCATTAACTCGATCTATGAATCTCCCTATTAGATTTTACTCTAATCCGGTAGATTAGTGACATCTTATTTCTAGGATTGCATGTAATTCCACTCAATTACACTAGCTCTATTCTTAAACAGGGTCTATTCCTCCTCTGATTTAAGCACATCAAACATGGATTAATAGTCTAGAAATATCAAACAAAGAATTAAGCACACATAATTGAGAACAAAATCCAAGTATTTATTGCATAAAAAAATAGAAATCAAATGACATAATCCATCTTAGGGTTCATCTCCTTAGGTATTTGGAAAATTAGTTCATGATAGCAAATAAAAACATCTCAAAGATAGTATAACCACAAGAAACAAAGAAACACATAATAAACTTCAAAGAAATCAAAAGGAAATATGCTTCAGAGTCGGTTTCAATGGTGCTTTTTGAGTTGTTTTCTTCAATATGCTCTGACACCTCACTCCCCTTTTCTTATTTTTGTTATATATATGTCTTAAAGTGCCTGAAAAACCTAAAAAATGCACTTTCTCGCAAGTTTGCAGTGCGATTCATAATTCTCACACGGTCTAGCACATGGCTGTGTGGTAGCCCGTGTGGCTCACACGGTCGTGTGCCTAGCCCGTATGGCTCCTGAAACTTGTTTCGATTTTTTGATTTTCGCTCGTTTTTTGCTTCTTTTGCTCCCAAATGCCCTCCTAAGTATAGAAACGTGAATTTAATGGATTAGAAGCATAAAATTCACCATTTTAAATTGAATAATCATCCAAAAACACATTAAAATGAGGCTAAAATATGTTATATTTATCATTTATCACATAGTGAGATTATGACAAGCAAATATTAGCTCATTGATTGTCTAAGTTTGAACTGATGATAAGTTGCCCTATAAGAACATTTACATTGCTAGAAAGACAACTTACTTCAATAGATAATATAAACGAGTCCGTAACCCCGTAAAAGAATCAAAGTGAGCATTTGATTCAAATACCAAGAAGGATTATTATGTCGTCTACAAATCCAATTAAGGAGATGGTTAATCTTGGTATCGAAGCAGTTGACTCCACGAGTAGAGACATAGATATATTCATTGGCAAAATGATACATTGGACTGGACCCAAGATGAATTAATTCTGAATTCGTTTGTGAATTAACTCACTTGTGACATTCATGTTGTGATTTACTTAAATCCTGAGTTAGTCATTGACCATGCGTATGTAACTCATGTGTTTTGATATAAGTGGAGGCTTATGCTCTAAAGATGATCGAGCCGATAGTCGATATGTTGGGTACATGACTTGTGTATGGCATGGCTTTACTGGCAACAGTGGAATTCATAGCTCAATAAAATAGTTAACAATATCCTCTCATTGGCATTTTGTGGATTGATAAATATGGAATGTGGACATGGGTTGCTAGTTCTCGAACGAGCAATTTATCACAGCCATTTGTTGACAGTAGTCATATTAATCATTAAGAAGACACAATGGGGACAATGATATAAAATAAGATTGTATTGAGTGAACGAATTTAACTCAAAGGAATCAAGGATATCATATAAGGTAACACACACATGACTAGGTCATTGGAAAAAGCAGTTGCATGAATTATTTTCGTAAAGAGTATACAATAAGGAGTTTTCAATCATGGTAGTTCTTGTGAATTGACTCCATTATTAAGTAATTGTGAATTATTTGAACGATGCTTCTGGACATAATTGCAATTACTAGAGCCTAATTGTATATATCTTATTGGTCCCTCCACTAGCTCAACAAAAGCTCAATCGAATTGCATTTGAATTATAAGAAAATTCTACGAATTTGGAAATAATTTAATTGAGTTGATTTATTCAATGTGGAATTAAATTGGGCAGTCGTAAGAATTGTTCAACTAGAGAATTTAATTAAAGAATTTTCTTGACAAATTAATTTGAAAAATCTAAGTGATTTTTGGGAAAATTAATTTTGATTAAATAAAATAAAATTAATTAAATTAACTAAAAATTAATATGATATTTTTGAAAATTAATTTTTAAGTCAGACAATTGGCCCAATAGGCAATTGACTTAAAAATTGGACCTAAGATCGTAAATTTGGCCCAAGAGCCCAAAACCGAGACCAAGACCCAAAAATTGGTCGAATCGAGCCTGGTATGTGAAACCGGGCTGACGGTCCAATCAGTGGCTGACCAAACCAGTCAGGCCGTCATTAGATCAGACTGATCGGGCCGTCATTTGCCTGGAACTAATCAGTAGAAACCCAACCAGATTGGGGTGTCAGCGGCTATAACAGTGGCCAAAAAATGGTTGGCGGCGATAGGTCTTTGGTGGTTGACGGTGGCATTCGTTCTAGTTACCCCATTTCCTCATTGGTCTCTTCTTACCATTACCCCCTTCTAGTGGTCCATCCTCTGAATCATGGTTCATATCTATTCGATCCATTTTTTATTTTCCCTAAAATTTGTGTCTCATTCTAAGTTCAACCCTAAGACTGGATCATATTGAGTCATAGCATCACCTTGAGTCTCCTCTACCCCTTAATCTCTTAACCATATGCTACTTATTGTCATAGCTCTCCTTAACTGGGCTCAAATCAACAAATCCCATCCCATCTCCACTACTTCCAACACGTTTGCCATTCGGATTTGACATAACGAATCGTTATGTCCCAAGTGACCACAAAAGAAGCAAATAGAGTAAGCTTTTCATACTTGAAACTAACAAACAAGCATTTACCTAGGGCAAACATAATATTCTTCTTTCTTCTGAAATGATGTCTAACATCCATTTTTACCCGGATCCGCATATAATTGTTCAAACCCCTTTCCAAATTTTTAGTATCATAATCTAGGAATTCCCCCACAAGATCCCCCAATTGTTTTGCTATATGCTTAGAGAAAAAACTCGATGGTAATTCATAGACTTGTACCTAAAACCTTACATAAAGTGGGGGTAATTTTAGAGGATTTTCTCCATCCACCAATCGATGAGTCACTAGAAGATTATTGAGCATCCAAGGATCGCCATTTTGCACCCGATCTAGATCCATTTTATGAAATAAGCAAAATAAAAAATGTTTTTCTCCCATATCTGTAATTTGGACCCCTCTCACCGAGTGTCAGAGATTAGCCATAATGCTTCTCATAGTTAGAAAGCACCCCACCAAGCAAAGACCATAATTCTCCTTTACATGCTCAGCCTCACTTTGGATCTGTAAGATCTCCTTCTCCTCATCATCCAAAGAAAGATTCGCCAAATAATTTTCCATACAGTCCAAAATCAAACAAAAAAATACTAACAGCTCCACAATCACCACTACCTCAGAAACAAATAAAAAAAGAAGACGAAAAAACAATAAAAAATAAAAACCCTAAAACTAAAACATGCTAGAGTAGTAGACTCTTTAAGAACTATTATAAACAAATATATTATTAGTGTGCTATTTCATCTAAGTTGTTTTAAATTTTAAATTATAGTAAAACCTGTATTTTTCTCAACTCGAATGGTTTTAAACAAAAGAGCTTCGAACACTTGCTTTATGATTTGGTAATGTCTTTGTATGTGTTCAATGTCTCGAAATGATTTCTAATAATATTTGAATCTTCATAGACTTTACCAATTTGATTTAAATAACATTAATATACGACGAAACATATATTTTTACCAAAGAAAATTTTTGGTTTAAACTTGAGAGTTTCCGATAGCATCTCTCAATCGTACCATATGTCGGGGCGGGTAAGGTATGTTACATGGTGCCATTTAAACTTTGATGGAAAATAACCATCTATGGATGAAGAAATAAATTGTAGAATATGGAAGAACGAAGTTGCAAGATACAAGGATATGGAATATGAAAGAAGCAACCAAGGTTCTAAGAACCGGACCAGTAGTCAAACTGATTATTCCATTGGTTTGCTGGTTTGATTGGCCTATCTGATTCGATTAAATAAATTATTAAAAAATTAAAAAATCGGTTCAACCGCTTAATGCAATTGATTCGTATTGATTCCCAAGTCAACTAGTCTAATGACTTTCTTCAGGCCAATATCCCGATCGATTGCCGATCCAATTGACATGTTCGATCTGATTCAAACATTATTAAAAAAAATGAACAAAACCCTAAAAAAATAAGCATAGATTTGGGATGGGCTTAAAAAGTAAGTCCAAAAACATTTTGGATGGATTGATCTAAATACCCATCCAAATAACTCTAGTCCAAAAGAAATTTTTAATGAATTTAAGATAATAAATTAAAATAATTTTGGTAAATAAAATATTTTCAAATAAAATGTAATTTTTCATAAAATATAAAGGGAATCATGTTTATATAACATCTATATGTAATATATATTATTTAAAAAAAAAACATATCGATGAATCCAAAATGATAAGATCAAAACATGCCGACATTAATATGCACTAACACCAATAAAAAATGTATCACTTAGATTCTAGTGCTTATAAATATACCTTTGTTGCTATTACAAATTAAAGAAATAAATTATTTGCAGCTTAATTACCAATTTGATTGATTTTATTATTTATATTACGTAATTCACGTCCTATTAGCTAATATTGAATTCAAGTCCCGTAATTATGTAATCTTGATTTGGTTGTTTTAATGATGTAATATACATAATAAAATATCATTTTCTAAAATCAATCTTCAATTTAATATTAGCTAATGCTGGATTCACGTCCAATAATTTGATAAAATTAAATCATATTAAGCTAATATCACATAATACCGATTTTATTTTATATTTACAACAACATTTCCATTTTATTTAAAGTGAAATGTGAAGTTTTTCATAATTGCTCCAAAACCTTGATTCGTAAAGTATTAAAACTGCTTTGGGCTCCTGAAATTGGGCCTTCATTGAATTTGGACTTGGATCACTATTACCTAAAAATTTGTAGGACCCAACTAAAACAAAGACATTTTCAACAACTCAATTTGGTCTTTCAATTCATCAAACCATTTTTAAAGATACTGAAGCTCAATTATTGCAAAATTTTAACTCAAAATGTCAATATGTAAATGTTCTTTAAGAAAATAGTAAATCATAATCAAATATATCATAAAATATGTATTTTATTAAATGTATATTAGATTAGATTAGATTACAAGGTCTAAGATTACTTACACAACTTAATGGATAAATGTTACTATTTTTTTTTTATAAATTTAAATAAATCAAATTTAAAGTCCTAAGTAAAATTTGAAATGGTTAGATGATTTTTGAAATTTTTTCTCTAAAAAGATAAATATATATACTATAATAAATACCAAATATTATATAATTTTTATGTATTACTTAATTTAATTTAAGATAACTAGATAAATAAATTTTAAATTTTTTTTAAAAATCTATATAAATATTCACAATTTTTGTATAAAAATTATTAAAAAAGAATAGTATTTTAATTTCTTATTTTTAACGTATATTTTTCTATGTTCTTGCTTTCAATTATTTTTCTATGTCAACAATTATTTTAATTTTTAGTATTAAATTAAAAATAAATTACATTTTAATTAATACATATTGGCTTGGCACACAACCGTGTGACGTCGACAGTGTTGTTTTTTAGTTTTCGTCGTTTGCTGATTTTTGGGTTTCTCGTTATACACATGGAGGTTTTCTGACGTGAAATCAACAATCAGATACTCCCGCACCTAAATTAACAGTTCAATCAATAACGGTTTGCGAATTTATACGAAAGTTGCTCACACATGATTAAAACACTCCAAAACATATTGACAACCTTTATCACTTAACGGACAACAACTACACAAATTTTAGGTCGGTGGAAGATCACTAATCATCTCTCGAACGTCCCTTATAACGAATCGAACTAATTAGATAACACCCACTCAAATTAACACCACAACCACAGAATTTCTAGAAATCCCTAAACGTCCAAAGACCACTTTCAACAAAAGAATAAAAAAAATAATCAAAACCTTACCTCTTAACGATTTGCAGTCAACAGAACAGGGATTAAGTGTTACAAAAAGAATTTATCAAATCAAGAAAATAATAAATCTATAATAGTGCGAAAGAACTAAGCAAGGAGGGTGAAACAAATTAAGAAATCGTGGAATTTGGAAAAGAAGAAAATGGGAAACAGACTTCAAACCAAAAATTAAAAAATTATATAAAAATTTGAAGGAACAAGGGAGGTGTGGAAACGTGCCAATATGTTTTGGTTTTCGGGAATTTAGAAAAAAAAATTAAAATAATAAAAGATATTAACCACCCAAACAACCTAATTTTTTTTTAAAAAAATTTCTACACAATTTAAAACCCAATCAAACGACTAATTTACCTAAAAAGACTTATTTCCAAGCATATTTACGGAAATGAGCCGATTACAGAATTATTTATCGAAAAAGACTGGTTTTGACAAAACGCTACTACGTGGACGCACTTTAAGGGGAAAATGCCAGCAAATCGCTTCCCTAGGGGAGCGTTTTTGCCACGTCAGCAAAAAACGCACTGATGAGGACGCGCTTTGCTGACGTAGCAAAAACGCTCCCCCAAGGGCGCGTTTTGCTCCGTGTTTTTATAGGTTAGAGATTTTTTCATGTTTAGTCCCTAGGGTTTTTTAGGGTTAGAGTTTTGCTAAAATAAGTTTAGGTTTAAGTTTTTGTTAAAATAAGTTAGGGTTTTAGTAGATTTTAAAAATAAATCAGAATTTAGTGTTATTTTATAAAAATTATTTAAATTAGGGTTTATGGTTTCCTGAAAAATAATTTTGAGAAGACGTTTATGAACAAATAGTGTCAAAAACGCTTCAAGCAAGATGCATGTCAGCAAAATTTTTGAAAAAAGCTCCTACATGGACGCTCTTTTTCTACAGTAGTTCATTCTTGGCCTTAGGCTATAAACGAGACAAATTTCATTCTCAAGTTGCATAAGTTACAGCAAGAAAAATTAGAGAGGCTAAGTAGAATAGAAGTTGAAGATGAGATAACGTATTAGTGCTATTATTTACTATGATGGTGAGGTCCGTGACACCGAGAATGACGTTGTTTTTTTATCAGAGAACACAACGCGAATGGTTTTTAACTTGAGTATAGATTTTATAGAATTTCGTAAAAGAAATTAGGCGCAAAATCTTTGGAACGACGCCAAGTAGGGTTTCTTCTATTAAGTACTGATTTTGTGCTTCGATTGATCCCGTGACATATGACTCATTTGATATCAAAGGTGGTTGTAGCTTTGAGGCGATGGTGCAAACTCATCTCGCTAGTGGATTACACTATCTTGAGTTATATGTTCAATTTTCATCGTCAAATAAAACATTTGCGACTTCAACATCAATTGATGTTCGAGAGGAATACACGACTCCTAGCCGCAATTGAGCTACAGGGAAGCCTATGGGATCGTACACACCATCGATATTGTCTAAGGCACGTTGCGTCCAACTACTAAGGGCAATATCGGTCTATGACTGAACGATGGCAAATGACCAATATGGGTATTTAATCTCTATTAATATACTTTCGTTTGTAATATTCAATTTATTCTAAATGGAATATTGATATGTAATTTTCGCTATCAACTTATATTAGCAGGGTACAAGATCAATAAAGACCGTTTTTATGAGATGTTGGGGATTTTGCATTTAGTTAACGATGAAGGAGTAAACTACCTCTGTAACATACCTTTCGAACAGTAGACACAAGCATACGACGGCGGCCTACGATATGGTCATATGACTACAAACCTGGCTGAATGCATAAATTCTGTTCTACAATATGGTCATATGACCATAAACCTGGTGATCTACGATTTGGCATACTGCCCATTGAGGACGACTCAGCTCGAGCCCCTCTACGGCGCCCACTGTGCCCATAGGTACCGCATCCATGTGATCCTCGAATGCTCATTGTATATAATATCTACATTACAAATTTTATGTATCAGTTTCAGTATTTATTAGCAGATTTTTTAAGCTCAAAAGTTATCAGAAGAAGTTTCAGAGATATTTCAGTCTCTAACTATCACAGTACAGTTCTAATCATTTTAGAGTTTTCTAAACTAAAATTTTTCTAAGTAAGAAGTACTTACAGGATCGACGTCGGAGACTCGGTATTTCACAGAATTATTTTTCAAATTCATCCAGCAATAAACTTTACTTGGACAAACAATTTTCACAAAAACAATTTTGAACCCAAAATTTTACAACCTGAGTTTTGCAACCTGGCTCTGATATCACTAAATGTAACACCCCAAACCCGTCCTAGACGTTATGACCAGATCAGGAAGTGTTACGTAATTGTTTGAAAATTCAGTTCACATATAATTTTGAATTCTGTTTTGAATTCTTAAAATTTTGAATTATTTGAAAACATTCCTTGTCTAGCCATTTTATTAAAAGCATTGTTTGCTTATATTATAAAACTCATAATTTTGCAGCGAAAAATTTTTATAGCATTTTTTTAAACGCTCACCTTATTGCTTGAAATTCGTTACTTTTGCAGGAAAAAAATTGTTTTTATCAATAAAACATTTTAACGACATTTTATGCAAAGAAAAAATAAAAACCTCAAAAACAAACCAAAACAGTCCAAAAGTCTAAAATTTAGAAAACACCAAAATTCCCAAAATTTAAATAATTAAAATAAATGCAAGATATTTTATAATCGAGCTCTTGTGGCATCGACCAGCCCAAATCTGAGGATTACCTGAAAATATCAGTCAAACAGAAAGTGAGTTTTCAAAATTGAGTGTATAACAATTAACTTAAAACAATTAAAGCATATCAAACAGATTTAAACAATAACATAGTCTTAACAGAACAATACAGATACAAATATACTTTCCTACCCCCAACTGCTACACACCATCTCTAACCATCCCAGCACACTATATGGGGTATAAAATAATCATCCAACCCTACACACCACTTAGTGTTGTTTAAGACACTTATAGAAGAATTGCAGCTGCGCTGCCAGATAAATAGGCGAATTATTGCCTTTTTAGATATACTTCCTCCACATAGTAAAACCCATCCCATTAATAGATACAGTACATATCAGTAATTAGTCATAAGCACAGTACATACACATAGCATAACTAATGCAGAACATATATCGTACTTTTACTGGTTTTCCTATAAACCATTACATAATTTACTCGTCATATGACGTTTCATATACAAAACAAGTATCAGAACTCATGCAAACAGTTAACTTTTTTTATATATTTTTTAGTCCATTTAAGCACATACCGACCCCACGAAAGACCTATGGCCGATTGGAACGACGTGAATGGCCCTAGGAAAAATTTTAGAATTTTGGGCCTACACGCCCGTGTGGCCCAAATAGTCAGCCCGTATGACCCACATGGCCTTGTGGTGTCGACAGTGCTATTTTTTGACTTTCGCCGTTCTCTGATTTTTGGGTTTCTTGTTACATACATGGAGGTTTTCTGACATGAAATCAAAATCGAGTACTCCCACACCTAAATCAACAGATAACACAACCTAAATTAGTAATGGTTTACGAATTTACACGAAAGTCGCTCACACATGACTAATTAAAACCCTCCAAACATATTGAGAACCCTTACCACTTAACAGATAGCAACTACACGAATTTTAAGTCGCTGGAGGATCACCAATCGTCTCTCAAACGTGCCCCATAACTAACTAAACTAATTAGATAACACCCACTTGAATTAACACCACAACCAAGGAATTTCTAGAAATCCCTAAGCGTCCAAAGACCACTTTCAACAAAAGAATAACAAAAATAATCAAAACCTTACCTCTTAACCATTTGCAGTCAACAGAACAGGGATTAAGCGTTGCAAAAAGAATTTATCGAATCAAGAAAATAATACATCTATAGTGCGAAAGAACTAAGCAACAAGGGTGAAACAAATTAAGAAATCCTGGAATTTGGAAAAGAAGAAAAAGGGTAACAAACTTCAAACCCTAAATTAAAAAAAATATATAGAAAATTGAAGGAACAAGGGAGGTGTGAAACGTGCCAATCTGTTTTGATTTGTGGGGATTTAGAAAAAAAAATTAAAATAATAAAAGATATTAACCACACAATTCAAAAACTCAATCAAACTCTACCATGGGGCGATTCAAACAATAATACAAATCACTTATGTTAGGGTTTGAATTCAAGAACTCCAACCAATACTTAAAGTACTTAAACCAGTGAAATAGATACAAATTATAATAGAATCTAACAAATTAAAAATTAAAATTTTGAGACTTTACAAGTTTGATGTAAATTTAAAACTTCTAACTATTTGTTTTATGTAAAAGAAATTGAATCATTGAATATATATATTAATATATAGAGTATTTTGGACCGATATGATAGTTATATTAGATTAATTTGAAAATTTATATGCATGACAAGTACAATTATATTGATAAATTCAACGGTTGAATCGTTAAAATTTTAATCATATAAACAATTATGAAAATATGTAAAACTACGTTAGTTTTTACATTATGTAAGTGGATCCCTCCCCAAGATTAGAGGAAGGATTCACTTACACCATATAAAAATAAAAATATTTTTACACACTTCCATAATTATTTATATGATTAATATTTTAATGATCTAACTGTTATATTTTATAGTCTATTCATGTGGATTATGCATGTCAAATTTGATGTAAATTTAAAACTCCTAACTATTTGTTTTATACATATAAAAATCAATCGTTGAATATATTAGCGGGTTCTGCTTACACAGTGTAAAAATTAAAATAGTTTCACATACTTCTGTACTATTTATATAGTTAATATTTTAGTGATCCAACCATTATATTTTATAATCTTTTTATATAAATCATGCATATCAAATTTGAGTTATTCTTGACCAAAAGTTTATGATTCCAATTTAGTCTTTGTGGAAATAATTTTTATGCTTTGTTGTTTCCAAATTATTTAATTAAAAAGATTCTTATAAATTTTCCATATTTATATTTTTTTAACAAAGTTTGACTTTTTTTCCTTTTTCTAAATTAAGTAAAATAGACATTATGAATAATATATAGTTTGTAATTAAACCTTCAAATATATTATTGTTGATGTGTGAGAAGGTAAGTAAGATAATTGAACAACAATCTAACAACTTAAGAACTAATTCTTTCCTTATTTATGTCCATAGATGACTATAATTCCCTTGTTTTTATTAATATATTTTTATTAAATTATATGAAATATTACATTTTATATAAAAAATCAGTAAGTTTAAAAAAAAAAAATCTAACATGTGGGAATCCAGCATAAAATTATCTCACAAAATTAAGATATAACATGTAATAGATTTGAGATTTGAATCTTATCCTTTGCAAATTTCTTTTTTCTTATATTTTAGTCCAATAGTAATTGAGATGATTTAACTTTATCCTTTTTTTTTATTTTAATCTAATAGAGTTTTAAAAACTAAATTAGAATGATTGCATTAGAAACCAATGATGTAAGCAGTCCGGTATATAAATCTATTTTAAAATCCTTTACATTAGTATAAAGTAAAAAAATTGAAACAAAAAATGATTTTAAACTTATTTTTTTAAAAAAATTTATGGAAATTTATTCTTATAAAATTAATTCATACAGGTAAGAAAAATAGTATAAATATAGTAATTAATTTTGCATAATATTAATAGTTCATAGGATATTAACACTTTGAACTCTAAAGAGAACCTAAATATGTATCTTGAAGCTGCTAAAGAATATAGAAATACTTAGGGCAAACAGTATGGCACATATAGTCCACCACATCATAATATTTCATTTTCTCTTATTAAACCAAAAATAAAAAAAAAAAATTGTAGGAAGATGGTTGATTGCAAAGCACAGAAGTAATGAGAATGGCGGGATTGGGACTACTTTTGAAAACCTTGTTCCAGTAATCCTTGAGAAATGGTGTCGTTTGATGGCCTTGCTTTGCGATAAATGGCATACAGAATAAGTTGTACTGTTCCAAGTAGAAAACCTATCCCATTTGGTACCTATATAATTAATCAACCAAACATAAAATTAAAATGAATGCTGAAAGTATATTGTAATGATTCAGAGGAAGAGATATATTACCCCAAGGAAAATGTCATGCTCCAGCAATGCATAGAATGCCCAAATTCCTCCGTTCAAGAACAGGAAAAACGACAGAAAAAATGGCATGTATTCTACACTTTTGCTTTTCACTACCGTTTTCTGAAAATTTTATACAAAAATAAATCAATAAAAACTTTAAAAATAAACGAGAAAATTCTCTAATTTCGTATATATATATATATATATATATATATTAAGTTGTAATTACAATTAATACAATTATAATGTGCAAAGAGAATTATAATTATAATACATAAATAGACGAATTGACAAATGAAATATATGTAGTAGACATTTAAACAAATTATTGGCATCATTCAAATTTCTTGAGAATTTTTTCTCAGATTTTGAAATCTTACTAGTAGAAGGAAAAAAAAAACAAATGAGAAATGGAAAAAAGAAGAAAATGTCCAAGAGAAGAAAGCTATTGTTGCAAAAGGGTCCCCCATGACCCTAAAACATGAGGAGCAAATGCAAGCAGCGTCACAGGCATAAATATTTGACACCTGTGGTAATCAATAGTTAAAACTTGAATCAATTATTAAAAGTATAATTATGTACCTTGTTAACAGATCCAATATTAAGAGAGAAAAACAACAATCAATCTTTATGTTTTCGATCCCTCTCTATTAACAGATATAAAGTTAAAAAGAGAATGACAGGGGATTGAATGTTAGGTATAAACTTACCATGGCAGCTAAAGGGGAGCCATACATGATGATGTTAAGCCCAGCACACATGAACCCTATTGCATCGATTCGAGTGTCTCCTTCCAATGCTAAATGAGTAGCCAAAATAGCTGCTGCTAGGAACCCCACATTTAATATCCCCACCAAAATCCCAGTCTTCACCTGCATTTTCATTCCATTCATTAACCCCATCTGCATCCCACTATAACTTGTTTAGAATATATATAAAAATATTATACCCTCATCTTTCTGGGTGCATATATCAGGAACAAAACAACATAGACAGCTTCAGCCAGGATGCCAAAGCCATTCACAGTGGCAACAAGGTAAGCCCCAGGCTTTGTGATTCCATAGTAAGTCCACAAGCTTGAACTCAACAATGTGCAAACGTAAGGAAGACTCTCAAAATCCTCCGTTGATCCATTCTTCGCTATCCTCCAAAACGTTCCACTTCAAAAATAAAAAACACTCATAAACAACAACATCAACAGACAGAACCAAATCACAAAAGCACCATCTTTCTTAGATTTTGAAGTTCTTACACTGGAGAAAGAAAGACCAGAACTGAGATCACATTGCCTGCAAGAAGGACAACATATGTGTACAACTTTTAACAGTCAAACATGTATGAATTGTTAGAGAAAGTATATATATGACGACAAAATGAAATTGATGTTTTCCAAATTTACCTATAACACCCACAATGAAGCTCAGCTCTTCCATATTTAGAAAAACAAGATTCAATATTTGGGAATTTAGGGGGTGGGGGAAGATGAAAGATGAGGAAGCTTTAAAAGGGAGAGAGAATTTTCTTCTTTTACGTTTTATGGTTTAGTTATGCAATCTGTGCTTATGCTTTTTCAACTTTTAAAATTTAATCCTCTACTTTTATTTTCTAATAAAAACTTAATCAAATTTAAATGAATACTATATATGAAAATTTAATATGGAGTGGTTATGTTGTAATAATTAAGAATGTTAAAATTGCAATCTTTATATCATATTGTATATTAAATTAAAATTTATATATAATTTTATAATATATCTCAATAATTAATAGAGTAATACCATTATTTGAATCTTCTCTACTAAAAAATAAAAGAGTGGGTTCCTTTATCTTGCAAGTTGCAACAATATCTCAACAAACAAACTTAAATATATTTTATTTAAATTTTTTTTTAAAGAATGATGTCTTCATGTCACAAATTTAAGTAATAAATAAACAACACAAATTTGACTTTGGGGTAGATAATCATATATAGTTTGTGAAAAATAAATTAAACTTATAATAAATATTAAAAAGAAAATCAAGTTACCTATTCAATTATTGTTCATCTCAAAATTTTTATCACGTGATATAATAATTGTTTGGTTACAATTTTTTTGGTGGGGGTATAGTTTAATAATGTTAAATGGATATTTTCATGTTAGTGGGACCTAAATACGGAAATCATGTTTATATTATTTTATGTCGGAAATGTGAGTCAAGTGATCACCCACTTGGATGCAAAGGGTGAGATGGTACCTTTATTTGTAAATGTCTCCCTCTAAGTATTGGCATTAGTTCGCTCTTAAAATCCCCCCCCCCCCCCCCCCAACCCCAAAACTCACACCAACAACAAATCTCCCTCTAATAGTCAACAGAGTTGACCCTTAGTTTCACATATCATTATTTACTTACTTTGATTGTACAAAGTGTGGGTGTATTATCATTTTATATTTTTGAAAAGTACATAGTATGAAAATTAAAGTAATTTTATATATTTTTAAAATTATTTATATTAAATTTTTTTTTTTGAAAAACTTTAAAAACATGGGAATGGAGTCGCCACCAATCTTTTTTTGAGGTGTGATTAGGCCACCTTATTTGGTCTACGAATTTTGAGAAAACGGGTCCGAGAGTCGGTTACGCACGAGGAAGGATTAACATCCTCGCAACGCCCAAAATTGGTACCTTATTGATTGATTAATGTCCTAATATCGAAAATTAGAAGAGATTTTAAAATATGAATCATTTGGAAAATGTTTGGGTAATTCGAATTAGATATCGAAATTTTCTTGTTCCAAAAGGATGAAATATCACGTCTAGCACGTTAGGATACGATGTTTCAAAACTTTGGCACCAAGATCATTTCATAATTTCCAAAATTCATGCATTGTCATTTTAAAAAAAGGTATTCCATTTGGCCAAACGAAACAACCGAAACCCAGCACGTTAGGGCCCGATTCCTCAAATTTCCAAACATGAAATATTGCCTCATTTTTAAAGTTGAGAAAACACGACCAAAATTTTAAAAGGATATTTAGTCCTTTGGACGAGCGGAAAATTGAAACCCAACACGTTAGGGCACAATTTCTCAAAACTTCCAAGCACAAAATATTGCCTTGTTTTTAATTTAAGGAAACACGGACACAATCTTAAAGGATATTTAATGATTTGGTCAGACGGAAACCGAAACCCAGCACGTTAAGGCACGATTCCTAGAATTTCCAAACACAAAACATTGCCATTATTTGAAAAGAATTATGTATCGAGTAAAACTAGTGTAACACGAATTTGTGAAAATAAATCGCAACATTGATATGCGTAATGGAAATAAGATGGTTGAAAACATAAATAAAAATAATAGAAAATAAAAAATAATAGTAATAATGGTAGGAGTAATGAAAATAATGGTACTAATAATAAATGTAAATATAATAGTATAAATAATAATAAAATAATGAAAATGATAAGAAAAATAAGAATAATATTAATGATAAAATAATAGTGACAATATTGCAATTAATATGGATAATAATAGAAATAATACTAATAGATATAATAATAGCATCTACGTATATGTAGGAAATTTTTTTTAAGAAATTTTTTTTAAGTAAACCATAATATTAATAATAACAAAAAAAAATAATATTAGAGTCAATAGAGATGAATAAAAAATAATAATGAAAATATAAACAATAAATAGTAATGTTAAAACAAAATAGTGATAATAAAGTATAAGAAATATAAGAGATATGATTACAGTAATAATAATAGTATATATAAAAATAATAATATAACGGTAAGTATAATAATAAATATTAAAAATAATTAATGTAAAAAAAAGTAAAATGGGTGAAAAAAAGGTCGAAATTAAACTAAAAATAAAAGCTTGGGGGCAAATTATAAATAAAAAAAAGAAAAAAAAGGGCTAAATTGCAACTCGCGTTAGAGAATAGGGACCAAAAACACCATTATTCCAAATTCTTAAAGGTAGTGCCTGAACGCGGGCCAAATCGAAGCGGCGTATAAAATTCAGGGGCAAATTTAAAAAATAGAAGAAGGCTGAAGGGGGATGCAATCAAAATAGGGGCGTAAAAGAGATGACCAACTGCGCAATTTACCCATGTGGGGTAAAATTGCGCAAATCCACCTGTGGAACAGGTGATCGCGCGGGGCTTCCCCCCTTTTTACACGACGTCGTTTGCTTCATACTTTAAAAACTAAAAAAAAAAAAAAACATTTCCTTCATTTCTGCTTTCTGCTTCGAAAATTAAAAACCAAAACACCCCCATTTTCTTGTTTTCTAGGGTTTGAGTCCTCTCTTTGCAGCGAGCCCCCACGCGCGCACCGACAGCGGCGGCCGGAGAAATCGCGACAAGGTCTTTTCAATCTCTTTTTTTTTTTAAAAAAAACTTTCTTTGTTTTTTGAAAGTTAGTGAAATTAATCTGTGAAATGGAAAAGGTTTTTGATACACTCTTCTTCTATTTTCGCATGTAATAGCAAAGCAAAGGGAAAAGCAAAAACGAGACTCGAAAATCGGAAGGCCAAAAAACTGTAATCACCTTGTTTTTTAACCGATCTTCTCCTTCAATCTATGCACAAGCCCCTTTTCTATTTACTGTTTTTGTATTTGTAGAAATTGCGTGTATATTTCTGTGAAAAAACCTCCCCTTTACAGCTTTCTATTTCGGCCTTTTATAGCCTAAAAAAAAATCCCCAACAAATAGAGTAAAATCGAATCCCGAATCCCCTGCTGTGTTTGTTGCTTCCTGTTTTGTAGGTACGACGACGTGTTGGAGGCGCGTACGATGCGGAGGGGCTGCTTGAAGGCGTTGGCTGCTAGGGTTTCTGAAACCCTGATTTTCGTTTAGGTTGTATTGGGTTTGGGCTGACATTTGGGTCGATTTTGTAAATGGACTGTTTTTTATTTTTTTTTGGACTTGCTTACAGACTTTATTCAATGTGTTTTGTTTTATTTTTTGCTTACTTTGGGCCCGGGCAAATTTTGCCCATTACAGCTGCCCCTCTTTTCTCGCTATTGTGTAATGAGAACGAAGCAAAGACTTTAACAAGGCAAATTTTGCCCGGTCTAGCCAAATCTTGGTTTCTTGTAACTTCATTCCATCCACTACATCTTCAGGGGTATAGGAACTCTGTTTCGATCTGCTCCACTACTTCTTAGGGAGATAAGATCTACAATTTTTAGCTTGTTACCCTACTGCTTAGGGGATTAAGGCTCACCGTCTTCGATCTGCTCCACTCCTGCTCAGTGGAGACAAGGCTATAATCTTTAGTCTGCTCCATTGCCGATACACGGAGATAAGACTTGACGTCCTCGATCTGCTCCACTCTTGCTTAGTGGAGATAAGATCTGCTATCTTTAGCCTGCTCCACTCCTGCTCAGAGAGATAAGAGTAGTGGCTTAAATCTGCTCCATTGCCGATACATGGAGATAAGATTCGCCATTCCCGATCTGCCCCACTCCTGCTCAGTGGGGATAAGATCTGCACTCTTCAGTTTGCTCCATTGCCGATACATGGAGATAAGACTTGTAATTTCTGATCTGCTCCACTCCTGTTCAGTGGAGATAAGATCTGCTATTTTCAGTCTGTTACCCTACTGCTTAGGGGATTAAGGCTTACTGTCTTCGATCTGCTCTACTCCTGCTCAGTAGAGATAAGATCTGTTATCTTAAGCTTGCTCCGCTCCTGCTCAGGGAGATATGGCTAGTCTTCAGTCTGCTCCATTGCCGATACATGGAGATAAGACTTGATGTTTTCGATCTGCTCCACTCTTGTTCAGTGGAGATAAGATCTTCTATTTTCCGTAACTCCAATCAATTTTACTACATTGTCTTATGAGGAACCTATCTGTAGTGTTAATTTCATGGGGTCTATGCTTATGCCAAATGATTAGCATGTCATGATTGAAAAAATGCTCCTAACCATATGTATTATGAGTGTTATATGAATGGATGCAAAATGTCATGAGCATGATCCAATTTTTAAATTTTGGGCTATCATTACTCGCCATTTGTTAAGGCGATATCCCCGATGTACGTCTTCCTGTTCCGCTGATACTTCTAACAGAGAATCTGAAGATGCCTTCATTGCTTAGACCCTAATTTCAAGGGTTCCCAACCCTTTAAGCCTGATGAGTTCTAAATAACTGTCCTGTTTCAGATTCTTGTATTATTTAGAGACTTTCAAAGTAATACGTAAAACTTCTTTTGTGAAAGCATTATTAGTTCAGTGATCATTACTTCAATATGAAATGCTTGGAAAAAGATTATAGAGATGAATAAAACTGAAATTTATTCGGGAAAAAACCTGTGAAGAATGGATTGAGTAAGGGAAACAAATTTTGCTAAGGTACAAAATGTGTAAAAATGGAATTGGTGCCCCAGATATCACAGCCTGAGCTTCTCTGTACGTACTTCCTGAAGACCATTCTGGATTCAACATGTGTTTAGGAGATCTGTGGTACTTTGCCAATTCCCCGAAAATGTAGCATATCTCCTCATTGTTAGTTCAGGTATAGGGTGGCTAGCGCATGCCCTATTTCCTCCAAACATTTGAATTGCCCTTTATGGGTTTTCAATTCAAAGCTCATTTGGTATCAAAGTGCCCTTTGCGGGTTTTCACCTTGGCCTCCCCGCTTTTTTTTTTGAACTCAAGACGCCCTTTTGCGGGTTTTCGCATTGGCCCCTTTTCCTTCTTAAGCGAAATACTTCTTGACTGAGTCTGCATTAATTGGATTTGGTAGACTTTTGCTGTCCATCTCAGCTAGTATCAATGCTCCTCCAGAAAATGCATTCTTTACAACATAAGGTCCCTCCCAATTAGGCATCCACTTTCCTCTGAAGTCTTTTTGCATAGGGAGGACCTGCTTCAATATCAAGTCTCCCTCATAGAATACTGTGGGGTGAACCTTCTTGTTGTAAGCCCGCATCATCTGCTTCTGGTACATTTGACCATGACGGATGACTCTTAGCCTTTTTTCCTCAATTAGATTCAGCTGATCATATCAAGATTGAACCCATTCCGCTTCATCCAACTTCAGCTCTGACAAAACCCGGAGAGAAGGAATTTCGACTTCAATGGGCAACACTGCCTCCATCCCATAAACCAATGAGAAAGGTGTTGCCCTGGTGGAGGTTCTAACCGATGTTCGATAGGTGTAGAGGGCAAGCAGTAACTTTTCATGCCAATCCTTGTAGGTCTCAGTCATTTTCCCCACAATTTTCTTAATATTTTTATTAGCTGCCTCAATGGCGCCATTCATTTTCGGGCGATATGGCGACGAGTTATGGTGCTTAATGTTGAACTGACTGTAGACCTCCGCTATCACTCTATTGTTCAAGTTCAACGCGTTGTCAGATACGATCCTTTCTGGCATACCGTAGCGACATATGATCTCCCTCTTCAGAAATTTGCTAACTACCGTCTTCATGACATTGGCATATGAAGCTGCCTCTACCCATTTGGTGAAGTAATCAATGACCACGAAAATGAATTGATGCCCGTTAGAAACCTTCGGCGAAATCGGTCCAATAACGTCCATACCCCACATTGAGAAAGGCCATAGAGAAGTCATAACATGAAGAGGTGAAGGAGGCATATGGATTTTGTCTCCATATATTTGACACTTGTGGCACTTCTTGGCATAACGGATGCAGTCTCCTTCCATCGTGGACCAGTAATACCCGAATCTCATGATTTGCCTGTCCATTGTAAACCCATTGGCATGCATTCCACAGACACCCTCATGGATTTCTTACAGGATTTTCTTAGCCTCCACAGCATCGACACATCTTAACAACACCTGATCTTTCTTTTTTTTTATACAAGATCTCTCCGTTTAAGACAGTCATTGGCCAGTCTTCTCAATGTTCTCCTGTCATTTTTTGTTGCTTGATCAGGGTATTACCGGCTCTTCACATATCGCAGAATGTCATGATACCAAGGATGATCATCTCTCCCCTCCTCTTCGTCGATATTGCAGCAGTGAGCTGGAGTCTCACAGATGCTCATTTGGATGGGCTTCATACCCCCTTGCTCATTTACTCTGATCATAGAAGCTAATGTGGCCAATGCGTCAGCCATCTGGTTTTCATTACGCGGGAGGTAAAAGAATGTGATATCATCAAACTCCTCAATAAGTTCCAAAACTAACTTTCGATAACTGATTAATTTGGGATCTCTTGTTTCCCATTCTCCTTTGAGCTGATATATCACCAATGCGGAGTCTCCATATACCTCTAGCACCTTGACTTTGCGGTCTATGGTTGCTCGAGTCCCCATTATACATGCTTCGTACTCTGCTATATTGTTTGTGCAATCAAAATCTAACTTGCAGGTGAATGGATAATGATCTCCGTTTGGGGATATCAGGACTGCCCTAACTCTATTACCAATTGCATTTGACGCTCCGTCAAAGTTCAGTTTTCAAGGACGATCTTTTAGGGTATCTTCCTCGGTAGCCGCTACATACATCAGATCTTCATTGGGAAAATCAAAGTTCAAGGGCTCGTAATCGTCTAGCGCTCTGCTGGCTAGAAAATTTGCTATTGCACTCCCTTTCACAGCCTTCTGATTCACATAGACTATGTCAAATTTGGAGAGCAAAATTTGCCATTGGGTCATTCTTCCATTTAGGTCGGTTGACTCCATCATGTACTTAAGAGGGTCTAGTTTCGAGATTAACCAAGTCGTATGGTACAACATGTACTGCCTCAACCTTTGAGTTGTCCAGACCAAAGCACAACATAATTTCTCAATTGGCGAGTATCTCATTTCACACTCAGTAAATTTCTTGCTGAGGTAATATATCGCCTTTTCCTTTTTCCCTGTCTCATCGTGTTGGCCGAGCACACATCCCATTGAATTATCGAATACCGTCAGATACAGAAACAATGGTCTATCAGGACTGGGTGGCATTAGCACTGGAGTATTAGACAAGTATTGTTTAGTCCTGTCAAAAGCCTTCTGGCATTCGTCGTCCCAAATGCTTGGGTTGTGTTTCTTAAGAAGACGAAATATGGGGTCACATTTCTCAGTGAATTGCGAAATGAACCGGGCAATATAATTTAGTCTCCCTAGAAAACCTCGGACTTCCTTTTGAGTGTGCGGCGGAGGCAATTCCTGTACGACCTTGACTTTATTCGGGTCGACCTCAATTCCTCTTTCACTGACTACAAAATCGAGCAATTTTCCTGACCTAGCCCCGAAAGTGCATTTGGTTGGATTGAGCTTCAGCTGAAATTTCCTCAACCTCAAGAATAGCTTCCTCAGAACCTATACATGCTCATTTTCCGTTTTGGACTTCACAATCATGTTGTCAACGTAGACCTCAATCTCCTTATGCATCATGTCGTGAAACAAGGTTACCATGGCTCTTTGGTATGTTGCTCCCGCGTTCTTTAACCCAAATAGCATCACCTTGTAACAAAAAGTCCCCCACAAGGTTATAAATGTGGTCTTTTCCATGTCTTCAGGATGCATCTTTATCTGATTGTATCTAGAGAAACCATCCATGAAGGAGAATAACGAATACCCTGCCGTGTTATCCACCAAAGTGTCGATGTGAGGCAGCGGGAAGTTGTCTTTTGGGCTAGCCTTGGTTAGGTCCCTGTAATCGACACACATTCGTACTTTTCCGTCTTTTTTTGGAACATGGACGACATTAGCTACCCATTCTGAGTAATTCACCACCTGTAAGAACCCAGCATCGAATTGCTTCTTAACCTCTTCTCTTATTTTTACTGCCACATCAGGTCTCATCCTTCGGAGCTTCTGTTAGACTGGCTTGTATTCCTCTTTTATGGGGATACGGTGTACCATAATGTTAGCGCTCAACCCCGGCATGTCTTGATTTGACCACGCGAAGACATCCTTGAACTCTAGCAGAAGTTTAATGAGATCCTGCCTTGTTTTCTTATTTATGCAAGTGCCAATTTTCACCTCTTTCCCATCCTCTATGATACGAACCGGCTCAGGATGAGTCGAAACGTATGCGGGTTGCCCAATCGTCTACGAGGAGGAAATCAAACCTTCGAAAAATTATCGAAAAATATGGATGAGTTTGTGGAAGTTTTAAGTGAATAAAAGATGAGATGGTTTGGTGTAATGGAATGAAATAAAAATAAAATAGATAAAAGATAATTTGATGGAAATGGATAAAATAACTTAAACAAGAATCGATTCAACACTAAATAGTGTCACCCCGGATTGTATAATGTCTAAGGTGAAAAAATGGTAATCGAAGATGAAAATGGAAATACGAACTTAACTTAAGAAAGATTCAACACTATATAACAGTGTCACCCCGTTTCTTATATCATTAAGGTGGAAAGATGAAGATAGGTTGATGAACGCCACACCAAAGGGAATTTGGTGATAAGTTCAAACAAGTCGAAGACGCCACAAGCAAGCTTGATAAGTCTAACGAAACTTGTACGAAAAATGAAGAGGAGACAAACTCACTCAAATGAAAAAAGTTCATGAAATTTCATTAAAGTCTGAATTTCGTTCCTTACAAATGAAAATAGCAAATATTTATAGGCTATCATGGAGCTAGCCTAATTTGGTCACTATTATAATTTAAAGACTAAGAAAACTCTAGAATAAAATAACCATTAAACTAAAGGTTGAATGTGTGTCATCCAAATGCTTGCAAATTCGGCTTGGAGAGATCAAAGTGTGTTGGCCGAATATTCCTTTGAAAAATAAACACCAAAGTGCAGCCCATTAATGCGGCCCCAAGCATACCACCATCCCTTGTCTTCCTAATGAATAAATTAAATTAATCACATGTGGCCATTGCTGTCCAAACATGGAAGCTCTTCAATTCCAACCACTTCCACTCCTTGTTAATGATTTAAAAATCAAGCCACTTATGCAATTCCATGCTTTGTTTGCTTCCCACGCATGGATAAAGGAATCATAGGCTCCTTTGTTCCATGTTTATCCCATGCTCCTTGAATGAATAAATAAATCAATCCTTTGTCTTATTCAAGCATGCTAATTTATTTATTCCAAGCCGTCCACATGTTTGTTTGACTTCCATGGTTCTTTCAATTTGTTTATTCAACAATAGCTTCATGGATTTTAAAAGCTTTGTTATTTTATTTATTCATTCTCACTTTGAAAGACCATGAATGTTTTGTTTCACTTAGTGCTTTTTTTTATCCTTTTAAAAATCTCCCATTTGGCACATGGATTTATTTATCATGCCGTCCAAGTGTTCCACTAAGTATTCCATCATGGTGCTTGTATTTTATTCAATCTTATGGCTTGAGTTCCAATTATTTATTCCCAAGAACAAAGCCTTGCCGCCCCACATATTATCTCCCACGAACTCCTATGAATTTGCACCAAAACAAATATTGTTTAATTTTCCCATTCTCCATATTGCTAAGTCAAGCCATTAAATTCGGCAGCCAACAAAATTCATTTTAGTTCCACCTGCACAATTAAATAAACAAATTTAGTTCATAAATTTGGCAGCAGGTTACATTCAATTCGGCTAGAACACATTAAAATTATGTAATAGCTTAGAACACAATAAACACATGCAATAATTAACACACATTAATACTTGAAAAAAAAATGTCCAATTCTATGAACACATTTATTTAATTAATTAATTTAAGTAGAATTTAACTAACTAAACAAATAAATTTTATTCAGCCAATTAAAATGCTTGAAATAAAAATCAAACTCAATAAGCTAAAAGCGAACACAAATGAGCTGAAAATAAGCTCATTTAGGATGTGCACCAAAGGATACGAATCACATTGGCTTTGATCCGAGCTGTTAAGTTGTAAAAATGTTCATGTCCCGGGCGTGCTCGTATCACTCTAGAATCATCTTTTCAATTGTCTCTTTGTGAGGTAGAATCAGCTTCTCTTCCCGCTCTACCATCCTTAACAAATCTGGGGATAAACTACAATCTCCGTCATCTGTAAAATCCTGAGGTCCCTCTAGGCACATGTCTTGTTCATCAGGGAATTCTGGGTCCGTAGCTGCGTTGCTCATGACACTGATATCTGGGGACCTATGGCAGGTACGAAAGAATACCCAATAAATCTAAGAATAACTTATTTATGTTATGATTATGAATGGAATGAATGGGAAAAAGAATACGAGAATAGTTGCCCGTCATGAAACGAAAAATGCATTTTTATTGAAAGTAAAGATGTTTTGAACATGAGCCTATTTCACAAAAGATTCTTATTGTTTCTAGGCTTAAAACAACAAGTGTGTTTTGAATATTACTCTGTTTTAGTTCTAAAAACTACAGGAATTTCTTCTGCAGTCCAGTTGTCCAGAACACTTACATGCTCGTGGGGGCGAATACCGGCCAAGTTTTCTTCTTTCAGACCCTCTTCAAACACCGTGTTGATGCTCAAAGCTCTCATCATATCTTCAGCCGTTTCTTTATTCATATTTTTCGGTCCTGAATAGATGATTCCTCCAGACAAAATGTATTAAATATATGGGGAAAAATCATTGACCCCTATTTGACCTCAGCACCATTCAATCGTGCCCTTCGTCTTTCACGTTTCCTCTCCAGTTCCTCCTTTTTCTGTTTGATATCTGGCCTATGCCCCAGACCAAAACGATCGCGCTTGTCAACCAACCTCGGTACTTCGACTCGTCTGTGGAGGTATTTTCTGAGTCCCCTCCCAAGCAATGCTCTTTTTCCTACCATCAGTCGTAGGCTCATCCACATAGCTTCGGATATTTTTGGCACAGGGATCTTGCCACCCACACTGATGAAAGCTGCATTTACGAACTCTAGTGATCGAAAAGAACACTCTATCGCCTCAGTATCATTTTCGATGTATTGCGCATCACTAGTAACGGACGCAATGATGTCCTCCTCCGCGTTTATGGTTATCAGCCAACCCTCTGTCATCAACATTAGCTTTTGGTGCAATGATGATGGCACAGCTCCCGTTGAATGAATCTAGGGCCTCCCCAATAAGCAATTATAAGAGGGCTTGATGTCCATCACGAGGAAGGCTACCTCGTACGTATTTGGCCCAATTAGGAGGGATATTTCAATCCTCCCCGTGACTTTCCTTTTGGTGCCATCGAATGCTCTCACTATATTTTGGCATGTTTTCATATGAGAGCTGTCTACCGACAACCTGTTCAATGTAGATAGGGGCAAGATATTCAGTGCCGATCCGTTGTCAATTAACACCCCCGGTAGCATATACCATTTGCATCGGGTAGTGATGTGTAGGGCCTTGGTGGATCCCATGCCTCCTGGTGGAATTTCATCGTCGCTGAAAGAGATGAAATGTTTGCGCTTATGTTACTAACGAGGCGGTCTAATTTGTTCACCGAAATATCACTGCTGACATAGGTCTCGTTCAATACCTTTATCAACGCGTTTCGGTGCATCTCCAAGTTTAAAAGAAAGGCCAGTACCGATATACGTGTAACACCCTTAACCCGTATCCATCGCCGAATTAGGGTTACAAGGCATTACCAAACTTAACACAAGTCACCATAAACATTTACTGCTTATACAGTCAAGAATCAAATATATATTAAGAAATGCATTATCAAAGCATACTTAAACCATTTCGAGCCTATTTTAAAACCATTCAACCAAAATCATTTCTAAGTATTTTCCATCAAATAACAAGGGTTACTAGACATTTGGTCATCTAATTTATTTCCTTACCAAATATGCTCATATCCATAAACATTACACTAAAATAAGTTATCAATTATCAAAAACTAAATAATCATATACACACCTAAGCATAGACATTATTCAATTGAATCTAACATATTTCCAAATTTTCCATACCAAGAGTTTACACATCCAACAAGATATAAATCATTTCATATTCAAGAGCATACTCGAATAATCAAAACCAAACATATATCTTCCATCATCAACCACTCATGAATCTAAACCCTTTATTCGCATATACATATATATATCATATTCAAATATACCAATATAATTACATAACCATTACTAGCTACATCTTGTCGAATTCAAAGATTATAGTAAAACAATGATTTTATAAAGCTGATTCATGTTTCTATATTACTCATCAAAAACAATGTTTTACAAATTATAAACAAACTTATTAATCAAATACATATGTTAACTTTCCAAATGAGCTAGCAAGAATTCATACATAGTTATTCCCTATCAAAACATACATATATATACATATATATACTTAACATGAATTAAGACACACCCAAATTCATAATCCAATCAAAACATTCACGCATACAGCTATACTCAAGATTTCATAAACCTTATATCATTAACTTTTAAAACAAGCCATTTTCGCATGGCTTATATACAACAACAAAAATATCATCTAAGTATTAGGCTAGCTTATACATGCCTTAAGTTCAAAACCCATACTTTTAAAGTACCAAGATAAGTTGATAGTGTGGATGACTTCGTTGATGATTCCCTGAGCTCGTAGCTTGACCAAAATCTATAAAATAGAATAACAAATACATACAGAGTAAGCTAACTTAGGTTAGTAAGTCTTAAGCAATTATAATAAATCAATTTAACAATCTAACATCTTAAACCAATCATTTTATAACATAATGTAATTACAAAACACAACTGATCCATCATAGCCGAATATTACCATCCATACATAACATTTTAATTATTCCTTATCAATTCCAAAACATCGCTATTTTACTTTAAGAACACAAACTCATCAAATGCATATAATTCAATATGTTTTCTTATACAACCAAATTAATAATTCATGTACAATTTAATCACAAATAATCGAATGTATGTGTATATATATAATTCCACATATCCGAATATATGTATAAATAATCTCACATATCCGAATGTATATGCATAAAATTTTACATAATCGAATGTATATATATATAATTCCACATATTCAAGAAACCAAAAATACAAACACATTCATCTATCAACTTACTTACTCAACCATATCACATTTCACATATAACATACACATATGTATATGCATACCTTATGGCCGAATATAATCTAATTCATTTTGATAAGCTGTAGCTTGCTCAATTTCCACCATATCTTAATCATTTCATAAGCATAAGCTTATAATATAGATCACCGGCATTAAGCCTGCTAGGCAATAAAGCCCGATATAATTCACCAGCACAAGGCTTGCTAGGCTCACAACCTGAATAATAATACTTTAACCTGTCTCACACGAATCATTTCATATATCGAATCTTTTCTACATTTCAAGCTCATTGTACGAACATTCAAATAACTTATATCAATCGAATAACTTAAACAAATCCAATATTGTACTTAGCCAAATTTGGCTATTCCATAATATAATTGCCATACTTCCAAAAATCAACATATACTAGGTTACATAAATAATTTACGATGTTTATTTGCTTAGAGACTTACCTTGGATATCGACGGATGACGAAAACCGGCTATTCAACTATTTTTACTTTTCCCCGATCCAAATCCATTTTCTTAGGCTCTTGATCTAAACATGTTCAATTTAAATTCATTCAAATATATTTTTATTCAATTTAGCTCAAAAACACATAATATTTCACACTTTTTACAATTTAGTCCTAATTGCACAAAACACAAAATACACAAAAATTTGGCTACACACCTTAAGGGCCGAATTTTCCTAGTCTTTATACAAGCCCATATATTCCATTTATTTCACATTTTAGTCCCTCAAAAATTTATTTTCACAATTAGCCCTAATTAGCTAAATTCATAAAAAAATCAGGAACAAAGTATGTTTATCTAGCTCATATCTTTCATTTAACACCAAAAATCATCAAAAAGCTTGACATATCATCAATGGTATATCACACAAACATCATTAATTCACAAAATTAATACATGGGTTTGATAGCTCTCGAAGCAACGATTACAAAAACGTAGAAATTATCGAAAACCGATCAAAAACTAACCTTTAATTTGGCTTGCAAGTGCCGAAAGTTTGAAAGCTTCTATTCTTTCTTTTCTATTTGGTTTTTCGGCGATGGGGTGATAAAAATGATGATAATGCTTCCATTTTGTTTTCATTATAATAATATATCATATTAACTTTATAATATAATATATAATACTTTAACCTTATAAATAATATATATATATAAAAGAAAACTATATAATATACACATAATGCCGTCCACTATCTTTGTTAATGGCCTAATTTCCTATTAAGGACTTCACATTATAAAGACATTTGCAAGTTAGCACTTTACACATTAATTAGCAAATTTCACATTTTACGCGATTAAGTCCTTTTATTAAATTAAACACACAAACAGTCAAATTTTTATACGAAACTTTCACACATTCTAATTCACATATAATTAACACAGAAAATAATATTTAATTATTTTTCGGACTCGGATTCGTGGTCCCAAAACCACCGTTCCGATTAGGGTCAAATTCGAACTGTTACAATACGTGCTGACTGTTTGTGTAAGTGTTCCACCACACTGTACTCACTGTGCTTCAGGAACTTCAGAAACTCTTTGGCTTCATTCTCCGTTACTGGTTCATTGACCAGTGGCTCCGTCCTCTTGTCTCCCTATCTGATCACAGAGAATTTCTTTTCAATGTGTTTGGCTTCTGGGTCGGGCGTGCTCGCTGAACTCTCCTTCCCCGGGCATGTCACACTGCAACTGTAATTCCAGGGCATCATTTTGCTATCTCTATAGGGAAAAGCCACGGGTTTCTGAATTACCACTCTCGGCGCCACTCTTGCTCCTTCTTCATCGATTCTCGGCCTTGTGATGATCACTACCGGGTGATTGACTTCAAAGACCTTCCCTGCTGACTCTCCTTCGGTGGTGCACACAACCTCTTCTTCAATAGAGTTGAAGAACTCCAGTTCCTTGTTGTGGAACTCACAGTAGTTCCTTGCATCTCGAGATTTGCTCACCAACTCTTGCAGAACTAACCCCCTTTTCTACATTTCTCTTCAAGCCTCCCTTAATGGGGTTCTTACTTCAGCAACCTTCTGCTTGATTCTTCTCTCTAGGTTCTCGACTATTGCGTTTACCCTTTTATCTGTATGATTGGGTAACGGATTTCTCCTAACAAGTGCATCGTCGAACTTTACAACCCCAGTCTTGATAAGCCTCTCGATTAGCTTTTTGAATGAAGTATAGTTTTCCATCGAGTGACCTACTATGCCTGCATGGTATTCACACTGAGCGTTTGTGTCATACCACTTAGGATATGGGGGTTGCAACGGTTTCAGGTAGAAAGGGGCTACGACATGCGCATCGAATAGGTTTTTTTACAACTCCCTATACGTCATTGGTATGGGAGTAAACTAAAATCTCTCGATATTCTGCCTCGTATTGGGCTCCAGCCTTGGTGAGGCTTGCTGGCCTGCAGCTACTGCTCTCGGTTGATTGACGGTAATAGGTTTTGAATAACCCGAACCCACATTAGTTACTTCATTCTCCCTTTTCTTCGGAGCTGATCTTTTCGTGCCTTCTCTGGTTTCTATTTTCCCGCACCTTATCATATTTTTTATCATTTCACCAGACATTACTATCTCTGCGAAACTCTTAGTGGCACTCCCCAACTTATGATTGATGAAAGGTGTTTTCAGGGTGTTAATAAAGAGCATGGTTGTTTCTTTTTCCAATAGTGGCGGTTGGACCTGGGTAGCGACCTCCCTCCACCTCTAGGCATATTTTTTAAAACTTTCACCTGACCTTTTCTCCATGTTTTGTAATGTGATTTTGTCAGGCGCTATATCGGTCAAATGGCCATAATGTTTCATGAAGACCTGTGCTAGATCCTTCCATGATTTGATTTGGGTACAACTCAGCTGATTGTACCATTTTGCTGCAGCACCAGTCAAACTATCTTGGAAACAGTGGATCAACAGCTGGTCGTTGCTGACATATCCCGTCATTCTTCAACAGAATATTGTAATGTGGGCCTCAGGGCAGCTGGTCCCGTTATATTTTTGAATTCTGGCATCTTGAACTTTGGTGGAAGTACCAGATCAGGGACCAAACTCAACTTCTTAGCATCTACCTCGCATTAGTAATCAACACTTTCCAATGCTCTGAATTTCTCCTCCAACCATTTGCATCGATCCTAAAACTTTTTTGGGAGTTCTACCTTTGCTCTTTCTCCTTCTGCTGCATCATCAAAGTCAGGGACTATTGGTTTTGCCAAATTATCTCCTAGGTTGGAGCTCAAGCCTGCCGGGAAGTTTACCGGTGCTGAGGTACTAGATTGGTACTGGGGTTTGATGTTGACTGACACTCTTGGTGGTTGAATCTGGGAATTTACCGAGGCCAAGCTTGGAGGATAAGTAGAATCTTCATTGTCATCTCCGGTATCAACTATGGGGCCCTTCCCTTCATCATGCCCTCCAGTCAACAAATGTGTCAACTGGCTCATCATGCTTCTCTGGGATTCCAGCATTTGATCCCTCATGTCCTGTTGGATTTTAGCCAACTGTTCTTGCATCTCTTTCTGCATCTGCTCTAACTTTTCTATCCTTTGATCCATAGCTTTCGTTTTTTTCTGAGTGTAGTAGCGGTGTTCCAGGATAACTATAATACGTTCTCTAGTTAATAGGGTTCTCTTATGATTTAATGCATATGATGCAATGTAATGCAAATGCATGATATGAATGCCAAAAATAAGAGGCGTCAATTCTGGTTCAATTTTTTTTAGAAAACTTTATAAGAAAACAAAATCCTTTATATAAAACAAAATTATATATACGACCTAGCCCTTATGCCCAAAGCTTTAACTTTCCTAAGAAGCCAAGCTAATTCTCGACCCCGGTCTGACTCTAGCTCATATTTCACACTTAACACATCAGCCTGAACCGCTAAGGCTTGTAGATGATCGGCCACTTCTCGTATCTGAGCCACAGCCTCGCCCATGATGTAATCTCTTTCTCTGACCTGGTCTTGAGATCGTTGAAGCTGTCCTTCCAATCACTCATTATTTGCCTCCAATAATTGGATTCGGAGCTCACTACTTTGCAGCGCTATTTCAAGCTCTACCACATTTCCTTTCAAGTCTTCAATCTTGTTCAGGCTGGTTTCTAACTTCATCGCAGAGTTACGGCTTCGACATAATGCCTTCTCTAATTCTGCTACTCGAGCTCTTAACATCTCATTTTTGCCTCAGCTTTCAGACACAGTCTTTTTCAGGGTGTCCTTTTGTACTTGAGCATCATGAAACCTCTTCTTCCAATGATCGACCTTGGCCTTCTCTTCTTGAATTTCTTGACGCCATTGTTCTGAGGTTTTACCCAACCCAACAGTCCTCATCGATGAATGCAACTTCTTTTAGTCAGTCTTCAAACTGTCCAAATCCTCTTCGGCTTTCCTTTTCCCTTTCCTCAGTTTCTCAGCCTCTGATTTCTGGATGTCAATATCTAACCTCAAGTGCACTTTTTCTTCTTCCAGTTGTTCTATCTTTTTCCCTAACTCTGAATTTTTGCTCTCAAAGTCTTGTTTCATAATTTCCAACTCAGAAGAGACTACTAACAGGCATTCCTCCATCGGCCGAGCACCATCTTGTGTAGGTCTGGGAATATTATCATTGATTCTCCTACTCTGCCATGCATCATATTCGAGGGTTGTCATCGGACCTATTGCAACTCTTTTCATTCGGCAAGTCTGCTTCCAAGCATTAGAAATCTCTCGGACCTTCTTTTTATAATTATCCCCCTATACGAGAATTCAAACTGAGCTAGCCCATGCGTCGTCGGAACAAACTGTCTTGATCTGTACTGCCTCAGCACAAGCAAAGGAGCATACCCAACGGCACCCAAATTCCTAGCAGAGGGACCCAATCATAACTCCCACACCAGTAGAGAACTTCGTCGGGGATTAACCAAGGAGCCCTCCACTCAACGTCCTTGTCCTGGAGATTCTGAAGGAGCGCGATCCAGTTTTCTTCTAATATGTCATCTCTTTTGGGCGTGGCTACCTACTCCTTTAAAGGGGAGTAATTCCCAGAGAAAACCCGATACGAAACTTTATCTACCTTCCAAAAATGGCTATAGAACCAAACCAACAATAGTTGCGTGCATCCCGTGAATCTACCCTCACCGGCTTTCCTACATGCACTCAAGGATCTAAATGTCTCAGCCAAGACTGCCTCATCTACATAGCCCAATGCCCTAGGAAAAACCATTAAACCATAGATATTCAAAGCGAAAACATCAACTCTCATCTTCGTATCAGGATGCACTTGAATCAAATCCTTTAAAATCCTCCATGGGATGCACTTATACTCCCATTTTTGCTTGATCCTCGCTGCCACCCACTGTTTACTCATCCCTGTAATATTCATCAACTTCTTTAAAAAGGTAAGGACACAAGCGACTCTGACATAGGCCTTGTCAACTTGGACTTTCGAGCAACAAAGTAAAGCTGTGTATTCTTCTATAGTGGGTACCAAATCTACCCCTCCAAAGGTAAAACAGCTATAGGCATGATTCCAATATTGCGTGAGGGCCTAGAATAGATGCTCATCTATCTTGATATCAAGTAGGTGAGGCAAATCCCCATAATTCCTATAGAGCAACTGCTTAGTCTCTTCATCCCACTGGTCCCATATTTCTTTTAACTCCCACAAATTATTTTACGTCACACTGATGCGAGTGTACTCACATAACTCCGATGTATATCCCTCAGCTAGGCTATCCCCTTTTTCTAATTGTGTTTTCTCTGACCATTTACAGGCGGCCGTATTATCTTCCACTTTATCAAGGAATTCGTTCTCCATGACAAGCTTCCTAAATTAGTAACCGAATGTAAGTCGACACCTCTTTAAAATGAAATGACATGCAATTATAATGAAATGCAATAAGTTAGTATCATGCACCAGAAATAAAATTCAAAGTATGCGAAAAAAAATAATCCAGTACCTATCTGGGTAATTGCTAGGGTTTGGCGTAGCTCTACCTAGGGTAAGTTCCTAGGGCTCTCTATATGCAGTTTGGCTCTAAAGCAAGGGTACCTAAACCAGCAGATTCCTCGATCCTCACCCATTATAGGCTCATACTAACCGAGTTCAGTTTAGGGGAATACATTTCCCTATGGTTGCACGGAGATGAAAATCTCACGAAGACATAAGTACGGATGTATCCTGAAAGCGATTCACTATCCTGCACAGAGGTGATAACCTCACGAAGGTGTAGCTTCTCACTCTCACTTAAAGGTGTGACCACTAAGGTCATGCAATATGATGCAAATGTATCCTAGACACTTAAATTGTAACAAACATATGACGCAACCCAAACAAATGCGATGAAAAAAAAATCAAAATCAGATTTTAATTTTCGATAAAAGGACATTAATCAATCAATTCTACGGCTTGACTCTCTTATTGGTCCCTAGTGGAGTCGCCAAGCTGTCGAAACCATATTTTTGTTTGGAAAATGGGCCGACTTTAAAAACATGGAAATGGAGTCGCCACCAATCTTTTTTTGAGTTGTGATTGGGTCACCTTATTTGGTCTACGAATTTTGAGAAAACGGGTTTGGGAGTCGGTTATGCACGAGGAAGTATTAGCATCCTCGCAATGCCCAAAATTGGTACCTTATTGATTGATTAATGTCCTAATATCGAAAATTGGAAGAGATTTTAAAATACGAATCTTTTGGAAAATGTTTGGGTAACTCGAATTGGATATCAAAAATCTCTTGTTCCGAAAGGATGAAATATCACATCCAGCACGTTAGGATACGATGTTTCAAACCTTTGGCACCAAGATCATTTCATGATTTCCAAAATTCATGCATTGTCATTTTAAAAAGGGCATTATTATTTGGCCAAACGAAAGAACCGAAACCCAGCACGTTAGGTTCCGATTCCTCAAATTTCCAAACATGAAATATTGCCTCATTTTTAAAGTTGAGAAAACACGATCAAAATTTTAAAAGGATATTTAGTCCTTTGGACGAGCGAAAAATTGAAACCCAACACGTTAGGGCACAATTTCTCAAAACTTCCAAGCACAACATATTGCCTTGTTTTTAATTTAAAGAAACACAGACACAATCTTAAAGGATATTTAATGATTTGGTCAGACGGAAATCGAAACCCAGCATGTTACGGAATGATTCCTAGAATTTCCAAACATAAAACATTGCCTTTTTTTGAAAAGAATTATGTACCGAGTAAAACTAGTGTAACACGAATTTGTGAAAATAAATCGCAACATTGATATGCCTAACGAAAATAAGATGGTCGAAAACATAAATAGCAATAATAGAAAATAAAAAATAATAGTAATAATGGTAGGAGTAATGAAAATAATGGTACTAATAATAAATGTAAATATAATAATATAAATAATAATAAAATAATGAAAATGATAAGAAAAATCAGAATAATATTAATGATAAAATAATAGTGACAATATTGCAATTAATATGGATAATAATAGAAATAATAGTAATAGATATAATAATAGCATGTACGTATATGTAGGAAATTTTTTTTAAGTAAACCATAGTATTAATAATAACAAAAAAAAAATATTTGAGTCAATAGAGATGAATAAAAAATAATAATGAAAATAGAAACAATAAATAGTAATGTTAAAACAAAATAGTGATAATAAAGTATAAGAAATATAAGAGATATGATTATAGTAATAATAATAGTATATATAAAATAATAATAATATAACGGTAAGTATAATAATAAATATTAAAAATAATTAATGTAAAAAAAAGTAAAATGGGTGAAAAAAGGTCGAAATTAAACTAAAAATAATAGCTTGGGGCGAATTATAAATAAAAAAAGAAAAAAAGGGGCTAAATTGCAACTCGCGTTAGAGAATAGGGACCTTAAACACCATTATTCCAAATTCTTAAAGGTAGTGCTTCAACGCGGACCAAATAGAAGCGGCGCATAAAATTCAGGGGCAAATTTAAAAAATAGAAGAAGGCTGAAGGGAGATGCAATCAAAACAGGGGCGCAAAAGAGAGGACCAACTGCACAATTTACCCATTTGGGGTAAAATTGCGCAAATCCACCTGTGGAACAGGTGATCGCGCAGGGCTTCCCCCTTTTTTACACGACGCCGTTTGCTCCATGCTTTAAAAACTAAAAAAAAAAACATTTCCTTCATTTCTGCTTTCTGCTTCGAAAATTAAAAACTAGAACACCCCCCTTTTCTTGTTTTCTAGGGTTTGAGTCCCCTCTTTGCAGCGAGCCCCCACGCGCGCACTGACAGCGGCAGCCGGAGAAATCGTGGTAAGGTCTTTTCAATCTCTTTTTTTTAAAAAAAAACTTTCTTTGTTCTTTGAAAGTTAGTGAAATTAATCTGTGAAAATGGAAAAGGTTTTTGATACACTCTTCTTCTATTTTCACATGTAATAGCAAAGCAAAGGGAAAAGCAAAAACGAGACTCGAAAATCGGAAGGCCAGAACATCGTAATGACCTTGTTTTTTAACCGATCTTCTCTTTCAATCTATGCACAAGCCCCTTTTCTATTCACTGTTTTTGTATTTGTAGAAATTGCGTGTATATTTCTGTGAAAAAACCTTCCCTTTATAGCTTTCTATTTCGGCCTTTTATAGCCTAAAAAAAATCCCCAACAAATAGAGTAAAATCGAATCCTGAATCCCCTGCTGTGTTTGTTGCTTCCTGTTTTGTAGGTACGGAGACGTGGGTACAACTCGGTGTTGGAGGCGCGCACGATGCGGAGGGGCTGCTTGGAGGCGTTGGCTGCTAGGGTTTCTGACACCCTGATTTTCGTTTAGGTTGTATTGGGTTTGGGCTGACATTTGGGCCGATCTTGTAACATGGATTGTTTTTTATTTTTATTTTTTGGACTTGCTTACAGACTTTATTCAATGTGTTTTGTTTTATTTTTTGCTTACTTTGGGCCCGGGCAAATTCTGCCCATTACAATTAATATTTTAACGACTCAACCGTTGAATTTATCAATATAATTGTACTTGTTATGAATGTAAATTTTCGAATCGATCCAATATTTCTACCATATTAATCTAAAAATTCCTAGTAAAGGAAAAATAGTACATATATCTATAACACACATAATATGCTACCTCATTAAAAACCTCACCAGGAAAACTCAATGGGACAAAACCTCGGTTAAAAGAAAAAGAGTACAACATGTATTTACCCCCTTTCATGAAAACATCACATCCGTTCTTATATATTAAGTATTCAACCTTGAATACTAGTTTTTCAAATGTCTATTTGAATGTATTTGCTAAGCATTTATATCACCATTTTTTGAAAGTCATGAGTGAGGGAAATTTTGGGGGAAATATATTTTGATTTCTTCAGGAGTTTCAACAATAACCATAGCAAACTTTAATCATGCTTCTTCTATAAAAACATAAATAGGTATTTTGGATCATTTTATAATCTTCCTTCAACTACTATTCACTAAGCTAAATTTAACACATATGTTCAAATTATTTCAATTCATATAAATAAACAAATTCTCAAGAATTTCAATATGCTTTTAGCATTCTAAATCCTTCAAGGATTTTAATATAAACTTTACTATATAGTGATTCATAAAAGGTTATAACAACAACAATTAGACGCAAGTTGAATCTTTTATGAACTATCAGTTTAATAATATATCTAAAGGTTATTGTATCCACCGCAAAAGAATATTATATCTTTTCATAATCAATGTTAGGACTCAGCAAAAACTTCATATTTTATTCCGTTTGTGCAAAACTACTTCATTTATACCCTCGTTGGCTTTATACCTTTAGATATTTAAACTACTGGTAAAAAAACTCCACAAATTTAATTGTACTTGAGTTGTGTCTTTCTATTTTGACCAATCTATTTCATATATATATTTCTCAATAGATTTATTCAAGATCCTCCTTTTATTTCATTATTTCAACAATAATATTGCATGCAAAACCATTGTCAATCAGTTTTATTATCGATTCCACATTTTCTCAAAATGACATAACTTATCGAGATCTTTTATTTTCGCTATCTTAATCTTCAGATTCAGGTACCTGAATCTTTTCTGGAGTTTTAGTTATTAGTTATGTCTTGGGTCTCTTCTGGAGTACCCACCTCCACTATATGACCATCTAGAAGAATTTTCATCTTTGAAACCGATCAATCTATCATTTATTCTAACTGGTTGTCCTACTGGGACTTTCATTCAAAATAAAATATTAGATGGTATATAACACTTGGTTACTCTCATTAAGTTTGTAAATACATCTGATAGTTAACTTGTAATAAAGTGAGTTATCCTTTCTAAACTTCAGGTTCAAATTACTCTCTATGAGGATCTAGATAATGATAACTTATTACAGGCAGTGATTTCATTTAGCTATTATTTATTTCCTCCTAATGTCGAGAAAACTATCAAATCAAAATAGTAATCACAAATCATGTCATAATTAAATCTCTATTACATTCAAAACATCTAATAATACAATGAGACTTATTAATATATATCCTCAACTTTCTTTGAGGATTCACTCATCTTTGTGCGTTGTGGTACAGCAATTGGAACATATATGCACATACAAAAACTCAAAAATGAGAAATATTTAGCTCTTGACTAAATACCAATTGTAATGGGAAGTATTTATAATTTATTGGCTTGATGTGTAAAACTTGTAAATCAACAAAACTTCATGCTGAAATAGGAAGTTTAGTTCTCATAAGTAATGGTTTAAATATTAATCAAATGTGTTCAATCAATAATTTCTATAAACCATTATGTGCATAAATAACAAGCTTTTACGAAAGTTTTTCAAACTCAATCAATAAAAGACTGAGATATAAACTCATCAGCTTTAGCAATATGAATTGTCTTAATTGCATAATCTGAAATTAATTATTTAAACAAGCAATCTTGCAAACGACAGGTTGCAAGTTGATAACACATATGTGATTATTTTGTAGATGCATCTACCAAAATCATATAATATCAAAACCATCCACATGGTGGATGAATGGGCTCATATTCATTTCAGAAATGTAAGACATTAAATCTCAACTTAGGTAATGAGTTTCTAATAATCAATTTTCATTGAGAATAAGCAACAAATGAGAATTCTTTAAATTAAATAATCTTCTGGTTCTTTACTGGATGTCCATATGAATTCTCAATTAATTTTGTATCATATATGATCCAGGATGGTCTAACTGGTCACGCCAAGTAGTAAATGTATCCGCATCAGTAAACTTCTGGTTTACTTTAATATGCATTTCAATTTTACTAATAATGTCAATAAAAATGGTGAAAATTTGATAATTTTATTATAACACCCCAAACCCAGCCTAGACGTTATGGTCGAATTCGGGAGTGTTGCGAAGAATATTAGAAAAACCATCTTTCTTGTTAATGTAACCATTGTTACTTAGTGAGTCCCATTTGTTTGAAAAACTTATTGATATATTTATTTGATTTAAAATCGTTGATCGTTTACATCCCTCAATTTAAAACGAGTATTTTGCAGCGAAGTTTCTTAAAGCATTATATCAAATTGTTTATTTGAAACCGTTATTTTAGAAAAGTTGTCATTTTCAGAAAAATTGTTTTATCAGTTGTTATGCTAGAAAACCAAAATAAAATTCGAAACCAAAAACAATCCCAAAAATTCCAAAAAGTCCCAAAATTACAAAACTCTCAAAAACTAGAAAATTAAACAAATTTTATGAAAATGAAATTTTACGGAAAAATGGTCAAATCTAAGCTTTCGTCGCACCGACCCTCCTAAATCTGAGGGTTACTTGAACAGAACAGACAAACATAAAGTGAGTTTTGGTAACTCAGTGTGTAACACGTATATAAACAGAAATTCAAATTCAAACTCATGACAAAACAGACATAAATGTAAATCTTTTACAAAATCAGAATTATACAGAATCAGACAGATACAAATAAACATAATCCTAACCCCATCCTTTACACACCAACTCTGACCATTCCAACACACCATGTGAGATTTAAAACACCCACCCAGTCCTACACACTGCGTAGTGTCTATATGACACTTTTAAGAGTAGTTGTAGCAATGATGCCAGTATAATGGCGAGATACCAGCTTTACACAGAACACTACCTCCTCATAATACAATTCCTACCCCATAGCTAAATACAGACAGAATATCAAATAAAACAGATTAAAGATACAAAAATTAACATATCATGCATGCTCGTGTAACAGATATTACACATGCTTATACATAACAGAACATATCATATATACCATATTTCATAATACTAATATAAATGTTATTTACGTAAATTTCAATCTAACAGAGTAGCAAATTTCATGCTTTAGGACTTATACCACACATACCTACCTTACGAAAGGCCCACAGTCGATCGAGACGATATGTACAATCCTAGGGAAAAATTTTAAAATTTGGGCCCACATGCCCGTGTAGGCCCACACGCCCCAAATGGCCTTGCCCGTGTGGCCCACACGACCCAAAATGGCCTATTGTGGCCTATCACACGGCCGTGTGGCGTCGACAGGCTCAATTTTTGGCTTTCGCCAATTGTCATTTTTCGAGTTTCTCGTTACACACCTGACTCGATTTCGACAAGAACGCAACCACAGAACTTTCGAGACCTAAATACGTAAAAAAAATGATTAATTACTGCACTTAGGCACGAAATAGCCAAGAATCGAACTCACTAATAATGCTAACACCCTTCCATACTCTTACCGATAGTCGAACTGCAACCCCGCGAAATTACGATGCTACAAGAGTGACCAACGTCCCCCGATTCTCTCCTAAATGCAACAAAATAATTACCATCAATAACCAAATTTCACAACACCTATTGCACCTAAAAACCCCTAAATTAAACAGTCAAAAACTAATTAATACGTTACCTAACAGAAGCAAAAAGGAAGACCCATGAAGAACAATCCAATGTTTGAAGAAAATTTTCTAAAACACAATTGAAGGGGCGGATGGACAGAAGAACACTAGAAAGCAAAATTTCTTTTTTCTTTGAAAATCTCAATTGTGGCATGACTTAAGGGAAATAATAGAAAACGTGGGTTTTGGGTTTTCTCTTTTTTTTTTTTCTAATAGTTAATTAATTAAAAATAAATAAATAAAACATAAAAGAAACATAAAATAACATAGTATCTATATTATTAATATTATCCCATTATTCTCTTTTGTTTTCCAACAAACTCATTTTTATTTAAAATAAATAAAATAAAATAAAAACACTCCAAAATTATTTTTACTTCAAAACATATTTTATCCAAAATTAGATAGGCCTAAGAACAATACGCTTGAACTAAAACTCAAACCCGAGACTTTTGACACAGAATTAAGGCACTTAACCACTGATACAAATACTTAATTATGACAGAGCTTGTAAAAAAAAAATTAAGAAGTAACGACATTACAACTCTACCCCCTAAAAAAATTTCGACCTTAAAATTTACTTAACTCAAACAGATGCGGATATTGCTGACGAATCGAGTCCTCGGGTTCCTACGTGGCTTCCTCTGTGCCATGATTTTGCTACATAACCTTCACTAATGGAATAGATTTCCTTCTCAAAACTTTCACATCTCGATCCAGAATCCAAACCGGTTCTTCCTCAAAAGTCAAATCTAGCCTAACCTCAATATCTTCAACAGACACAACATGAGATGGGTCAGGCCGATACCGCCTCAGCATGGATACGTGAAACACATCATGGATACGGTCTATTTTCGGCGGTAGCTCTAGCTGATAAGCAATTGGTCTCATAGACTTCAAAATTCGATACGGCCCAATGAACCTAGGACTCAACTTGCTCTTACGTCCAAACTGTAGAACCTTCTTCTATCGAGATACCTTAATGAATATGTAATCACCCACGGAGTACTCAATAACTCTCATTTTTAAATCTGCATAGGGCTTCTGCCTATCAGAAGCCCTCTTAAGATGATCCTGAATCAGTCTAACTTTGTTTTCAGTTTCAGAAACCACCTTAGGACCCAAAACTTTCCGTTCACCCAACTCAGTCCAACACAGCGGGGTATGACACTTACGACCATACAATGCCTCGTAAGGTGACATCTCAATGCTAGACTGAAAACTATTATTGTAGGCGAACTCGGCTAATGGCAGAAAATCTTCCCAACTACCACGGAAATCAATTACACAACTCCGAAGCATATCCTCCAGTATCTGAATCACCCTCCCCGATTGACCATCTGCTTGAGGATGGAACGTAGTACTGAAATCCAATCTTGAACCCAAAGCCTCATGAAGCTTCTCCAAAATCGAGAAATAAAACGAGGATCTCTATCTAAAATTATCAAAATTGGAACCCCACGAAGTCTCACAATCTCAGCAATGTATTGTTTGCCCAACTTCTGAAGAGAATAATCTGTTCGAACTAGAATGAAGTGGTCAGACTTGGTCAATAGATCCACAATGACCCATACAAAATCTTTCTTAGTAGGTGTTAAGGGCTACCCACAAACGAAGACCGTAGTCACATGTTCCCATTTCCATAAGGAAATCTTAATGGGTCAAAGCAAACCCGAAAGCTACTGATGCTCAGCCTTAACTTGCTGGCACGTCAAACAACGGGAAACAAAATTTGTTACCTCTCATTTCAAACCTGGCCACCAATATAGTTCACAAATATCCCAATACATCTTATGTCCACCGGGATGCATAGCATATGGGCTACTATGCGCTTCCCTCAGAATAGACTGTTTCAAGTTAGAGTCATTAGGTACACAAACCCGTCCTTGAAAACACAGAATCCCATCACTATTCAACCCAAAGTCAGACGTACTACCATCTTCTACCTAACGTAAATGCAGAACCAGAGAATCATCCCCTAACTGCTTATCCAGAATTTGATCAATCTAAGTCGGTTTAACCTGTAATTCGGCTAGCAGACTCTCATCATCAAACAGAATTAGGCGAGCAAACATTGCCATTAAATTAGACATTGCTCTACGACTAAGAGTGTCAGCCACCATATTGGCCTTACCAGGATGGTACTCTATAGTGCAATTGTAATCTTTGAGCAGTTCAATCCATTTACACTGCTTAAATTACTTAAGGCTCTTGTAATCAGTGTAAATGATACATCTCTCACCATACAATAGTGCCTCAAAATCTTTAAGGCAAAAACCACAGTAGCCAACTCGAGATCATGCGTCAGATAATTTCCCTCATGTGATTTAAGCTATCTGGACGCATAAGCCACAACTTTACCATATTGCATTAGAACACATCCCAAACTGACATGCGACGCATCACTATATACCACGAACTCTTTACCAGATTTAGGCTGTATCAGAACAAGAACCCGATTCAAAACAAATTTGAGCTTCTCAAAGCTCGATTGCTGCTCTTTAGTCCAGACAAAAGGGACGTTCTTTTGCAACAGCTTAGTCAGAGGAGCTATAATTAATGAGAACCCCTCGACAAACCTATGGTAGTAGCTCGCAAGACCCAGAAAACTGCGGATCTCAAAAACGTTCTTAGGCCATTTCCAATCAAGTATAGCCTTAATCTTTCTAGGATCAACTCGAATCCCCTCAGCAGAAACCATATACCCTATAAACGTTACTTCCCTCAACCAAAATTCACACTTGCTCAACTTAGCGTAGATTTGTTTCTCTCGAAGTATTTGAAGAACTACTCTAAGATGTTCATCATGATCATCTTCCGTCTTAGAGTATATCAGAATGTCGTCGATGAAAACTATGATGAACTAATCCAAATACAGCTAGAAACCCCGATTCATCAGATCCATGAATGTAGTCAGAGTATTCATTAAACCAAAGGGCATGACTAGGAACTCGTAAGGCCTATAACGAGTCCTAAAAGTAGTTTTATGGACATCAACTTCCTTAACTTTAAGCTGATGATACCTAGAACAGAGATCTATCTTAAAGAATGCTGAAACCTCACGAAACTAATCAAATAGGTCATCGATCATCGAAAGTGGGTACTTACTTTTCACAATTAGCTTATTCAACTGTCGATAGTCGACGCATATTCTCATTGTACCATCCTTTTTTTTACAAACAAAACTGGTGCCCCCCACAGAGACATACTAGGACGGATGAATCCATAATCCAAAAGCTTTTGAAGTTGAGCCTTTAGCTCCGTAAGCTCCTTCGGTGCCATATGATAAGGAGCGATGGACACCGGAGCTATACCTTGTAACACCCCTTGCACGTGTTCAAGCCAGAACAGGGTTTGAGGTATTACCTAGCTAATCTTGCATAAACATTTAGAATAGAGTTATAAAATTTCGTTTAACCCGGTCGCTTGCACATGCTCAACCCAAGAGGCCCTAAAAATACTTTCGAGAAGTATCGAAATCTTTCCAGGAACTTTCAACAAGGGCCACACGCCAGTGTAGGCCTAGGGACATGCCCGTGTGCCTCTACGGTATGCCCGTGTCTTCCACTCGTGGTCAAAACTGACTAATTTCACACGGCCTTAACACACCCGTGTCTTCTAACCTTGGTCGATTCTGACTAAAGTCACACGGCCTTGACACGCCCGTGTACCCCAGCCGTGTGGTGATTTAAATTCCAGGTGCAAGGTGCAGACTTCACACGGCCTGGGCACACGCCCATGTGCTAGCCGTGGCTCCCACATGGTCTAGACACACGCCCGTGTGTCTACCCATACAGACATTTAGCAGGCTATATACCAAGCCGATTAGCTACCCTCACTTGCATACATTCATACGCCATCACATAAACTTCACATAGCATTAATATAACTCTTGAATTAAAGACACTTAATTCATACAATGTAATCTTCATCTCAAACACGAGGGAGAACTATTTCTACCACAATTACAATCGACTTAGGCCATCATCTATAGCTACACATAAACAAACTATAAGTTCTCTTAGGCCAACATAATTTGGCCACATCAATTAGAACTTTATCAACCTTAAGTATTAGCCCTATACATGCTATGACTCATAAGGACTTGATACCTCATACTAAGTGTCTGCTCGATAGTGTGAAAACATCTCAGGCGATCTCCAACCCGAGCTAGCTAAATTAACCTATAAGAGATGGAAAAAGGAAAGGAGTAAGCAATAATGCTTAGTAAGTTCATATACAAATAAGAATTAGTTACTGATATTCAATCACAAGGTATTATAATGAGTTTTTTTCTCGTAAACTCATGGTTACCTACTCAATCATTCTTGAACTTACTCATTCTGTCTCTTACCATAATCTAACTATGCCACAAGCCACATACTCATGTTAATTGGCATACATTCCTGCACTTATCATCACAGGATCACATAAAATAACACGTCAAGCATTTTCAATAAGCCACTCGTACTACTAATCTCTCGGTGGTTTCGCACTTAGCCCATCATCAATCTCTAGTAGGGTGGTATCGCACATAGCCAACCAATCATTTATACTTATGTTGGTATCGCACTTAGCCCACCAAATGATTTTATAAGCGATGGTATCGCGCACAGCCCAACATTAATAATATAGTTGATGGTATCACACACAGCCCATCACTAACCATCAATAAGGTGATATCGCACATAGCTCACCGTTATTATACATTCATGGATAGTTATCCACATGTAATTCTCTATTTTAAATGTTCATCCGGGAACATCCTCACACACTACTATTCTTACTTAACTTTATATTATAATCGTTCGCATTCACACAATGTATTAATGAATATAACTTATGCAACCGAAGTGCATCATTTACACATAACCCACTATGGGTTCATCAGATACCGAATTCATCTCAATTCAGTTCTCACACATACCTGTACCTATCATGCTACAACACATTCATTCTCAACTTTCAAAATACTTGTTGAGTCACTAAAATTGTTAAGTGACTCCCTTGAGTCTCATACACATAATGTCACATTGACATTATAACCTTGATAGGGTCATAAATGAATTAACATATCGATGCCATGTCCCCGACAAGGTCTTATACGAAATATCACATCGTTGCCATGTCCTTGACATGGTCTTATTTAATATCTCTCACCGAGGCCATATTCCAATATGGTCTTACACGGAACTTTAACTATCATCGTTTCATACTATTTACATTTCTTACTATTCTTAGATTTAATTCTCTTAACAACTCATCAACAAGTATTTAATACATTCATTACGTAATTATACATTCCATACAACATTGGAATATTAAAATAACTCATACGTAATTACAACATTTGCACATGAACTTACCTCGATGTCGAAAGGGTCGAAAGGGACTTTTTACCCACATTTCTCTTTTCATTCGCTCTAAGTCCGAAACTCGCTTTCTTTGATCTAGTACAATGGAATTTACTAATTTAATCACTTATAAATCATTAATACACCATAATCTACACTTTAGGCAAAAATAACTATTTTTCCCTTACACTTTAGCAAAATTACGATTTTACCCCTAGGCTCGTAAATAAATTTTCATCAAATTTTCTTGTTAAACAAGCCTAGCTGAACATTTAATCCTCTTATAACTATTCATAATTCCAACTATTTCATGCCTTAATGAACAAATTACAACTTTTGCATTTTAGTCCTAATTAGGTGTTTTCATAACAATACATTTCACAAAAGTTGTTTATCAACATCCTAACATTCATTTTCTTCCATAAAAACTCAGCAACTAGCATAAACTCTCTCATGGCAAGTCCCTAGACTCTCAACCATGTTACAAATTGGTCCCCTCATTAGCTAGCTTAAGCTTTGGGGACTCCAAAAGTACAAAAATTATCAAGAAAAATCATCAAAATCACTTACTTGTGAGGAGAAATATTTGCTGAAATTTTTGAGCTCCATAACCCTTATTTCTCTTCAATTTTCAGTGGATGAAGGTGAAGGAATAGTGAAATGATGATAACATCTTTATTCATCTTATTTTATTCATTTAAACCACCTAACATCACCAAATTTTGACCATCATTTAATGGCTTTGTCCCCTTAGCACCCTATGGCCGGCCAACTCACTTAACAAGGCCAAATTGCACATTTGGGACCTCCAATTTATATTCCATAGCTATTTGGCACCTTTAGCAAATAAAATAGAACTTTCGCACTTTATGCGATTTAGTCTTTTTTCACAATTTGGCTAGAAATTGCTAAAATTAAGGCACCAAAATTTTCATACTTCCCTATAAACATGTTATAGCACATAGAATAACATGAAAATAATTTTCTCTAACCTCGAATTAGTGATTTCGAGACCACTATTCTGACTAGCCCCTAAATCGGGCTATTACAATTCTCCCCCTTAGGGATTTTCGTCCCCGAAAATCTTATCAGGAGGAGTTGCTACCAAAATTCTTAAAATGTTTCCATAACTCTTCAAAATCACAAATCCACTTATCCTCTAGTTTCTCTTGTCAACAACCTTTAAGTTGTGATATCAATTTGGAACTCTGCACATGTCTAAATGATCGTTCGAGTCTTTACTGGTTGATTCACTACAATTCGAATGACATATTTGAATGACATCCCCCCTCTTGGGAATTATGTCAAACCAAATTTGAAATCTATAAGGTTTTATCTCACTTTCTCATTAAAGCGTTCACCGACTGTAATAGTCTTGACTTGTACGCTTTGAAAACTCAGCTTTTAGTGGTCAACTACTTCTGATCATAAACTCAATCATATTGTGAAATGTGCTCTATTGTCAAAATATTTATGCACATAACTGCATTTCGTTATTCTTGCATTAATAGATATGCTACTGCTAAATCTCATACCAAAACTTCTGTATAAGTTCTGGATTCATCAACATTCAAATTCTATCTCAATGAAACATCAACAACGGAAATCTTATCCAACCTGAATTTTGTCACCTTAAATAAACTCATTCAGAGCTTAATTAAAATAACATTTACTATATCACTTTTGAACTCCTTTGTTTTGAAAGGAAGACTCGCTATAGTCATTAACCTCGCTGAAACTAGGATATTATCAACTAAGGTCAACTGAGTAACTAACTGCATTGCTTAACATGGATCTTTCATTCAGTCACCTGTATTATGTCTACTATCTGAGAAGTATCACAATAACTATACCCACCATTGTAATAGCTTAAGCCGTTTCCACTATTTCATCTTCAAAATCTTCTGTAGCATAAGATACTCTAACTTATCAAGATTCAAAAAATACATATCAATTTTTCCATGGATCATTTCATAACATCTAACTCACTGCATAGACACAAAAGTGATCGTCTTTGGATCACCAATCTGGCAACTCTTTTTTCTCGATTCAGACTAAACTCAGTACTAGGACTTTCAATTAATAGTTCCTTCTATAGCTTTCAACTCAACCATCATGGTTTGAACATTTCAATGAGCATACCTTTGTATCATGCTCCCTACTCACGTACACACAGAATTTTATTCTCCTTATTGATTCATGCATACATATACACAAAACTTGAATCATATTTCAATACATTAATCTACTTTTTTTCTCCATACTGAGAACATATTTCAAGCATACTCTCATCTGAGTTTCTCTTGCTATGCTAATCTAAAATCTTTACTATCGTCATATCACACGATAGCATGGACATCTCGATCGAATTCATTAACTCTACTCGGCTTACCCGAAAACCCATCACACAACGTGAAACTTGTGATTTCACCTCTTATACTCGAATCATCACCAACTTCCTCCTCAAGGTACCCAAATAAGGTTACGAGGAGATAAAGGAATGTCGAATTCAATTAACTAAATCGACAACCGTTTAGTCTACTTTTTCCGTCAGCTAACGTTCTCACACAATCACAATTTATGAGAGGAACAACTACCTCAGTCCTGAAAGGCAACAAATATTTATACATAATACCCAAGGAGATCATTTTAACCCATCCATGGCATTAACTGACCATGCACAGGTCACAGGCTTCAAGCCAACTTACTCACACTTGCCATTTATTTAGCACATACCGTGCCACACATCGTACTCGTTTCTTCTTAACTCGTTCACGAGTGCCTATATTCAGCCATTCACATGGCTTTAGTACAATTCTCATTTCTACCTCTAGACTCATTTATCTATCCTATTCAAAATTTTATCTATATTACGAAGTTTTATGAATCAGTTTCAGTATTCATTAGCAATATTTTATGCTTTAAATAATTATCAGAAGTAGTTTCCGAAAGTTCAGAAATTTCAATCTCTAACTAACTAAATGCAGTTTTAGACATTTCAGAGTTTCTAACTAAAGTATTTCTAAGTTAGAAGTACTTACAGAATCAGTACCAGAGACTCGATGTACCACATACTTACTTTCAGGTTAAAAATAAACTTTACCCGAAAACCGTTTTGACAAACAAAATTTTGAACCCAAAATTCACAGCCCGAGCTCGGCTATGATACCACTAAATATAACACCTCAAACTCGGCCTAGATGTTATGGCCGAATTCGGAAGTGTTATAAAAAATATTAGAAAAAACCATCTTCCTTATTAACATAATCGTTGTTACTTAGTGAGTCCGTTTTGTTTGAAAAACTTATTAATATACTTATTCAATTTAAAATCATTGATCGTTTACGTCCCTCAATTTAAAATGAGTATTCTGCAACGGAGTTTCTTAAAACGTTATATCAAATGGTTTCTTTGAAACGTAATATTTTGGCAAATCAAACTGTTTCTTGAAAATCGTTATTTCAAAAAAGTTGTTATTTTCAGAAAAACCATTTTATCAGTTGTTATGCTAGAAAACCATAAATAGTCCCCAAAAGTCCAGAGAGTCCTAAAATTACAGAACTCTCAAAAACAAAAAAATTAAACAAATTTTATGAAAATGAAATTTTATGGAAATGTGGTCACATCTAAGCTTTCGCACCGACCCACCTAAGTCTAAGGGTTACCTGAACGGAGCAGAAAAATAGAGAGTGGGTTTTGGTAACTCAGTGTGTAATGCGTATATAAATAGAAAATTCAGATTCAAACTCATGGCAGAACAGACACAGATGTAAATTTTTTACAGAATCAGAATTATACAGAATCATGCAGATACAAATAAGCATAATCCTACCCCCATCCTCTATACAACAACTCCGATCATCCCAACACACCATGTAAGGTTTAAAACACCCACCCAACCCTACGCACCACTTAGTGTCTATACGACACTTTTCAGAGTAGTCGCAGCAATGCTGCTAGTATAATGGCGAGATATCGCCTCACACAAAACACTTTCTCCTCATAATGCAATTCTCGCCCCATAGCCAGATACAGACAGAATATCAGATAAAACAGATTAACAAATATCATCATCAACATATCATGCATGCTCGTGTAACAGATATTACACATACTTATACATAACAGAACATATTATTGATAGAACTAGAAACAACATAGGTTTTTCCATTTACTTATTGGTTAAATTGTTCCCATTTAGTTATCCTTAGCATATATTTTAGCATTTTCAATTTAGTAAATTGCATTTTATAACTCGGTGAATCCTAGCCTATTTTATCCTTAATTTTGCTATCTTATTGCATTAACGTCGATGTATGAGTTAATTTCAGATTGCGTCCAGAATTGTTGTCGCACCTGACAATTGTCCAGATAAGAATTGAAATTGCGTGAGCTGTCTAGTTTGGTATAACCAACATGTACGTACAAGGATAAAATAATTATGAGGAAAGGACACCTATACTGTTGGAGGAGGACATAAAAGGTGGACGTGAGAAGAAAATGAGAGCTTTTTTTTTCCGGATCATCATCTTCATCATCCTTCCTTGAAGCTTGCGGCCATGGCAGGTTAAGCCTCCCACGGGTGAGCCAACGTGAAAACCAGATGCAGACTAGCTTCTGACAAGGAGACCTAAGTGCGAGATAAGACGGAATAAAGAGATTCAGTCGAGTTGTCTAAGAATAGAATTCTCCACTCGATTATTTCTTATTTCTTTCCAAATGCTAGTGATTACTCTATATTTTTTTGTTTGTTGGAAGTACACATGAATTCTTGGTAAAATGTTATCTTATTGAATCTTGCTTTTATTGTTTAATCTTGGGGTTTGAATGTTTTTTAACACAGAAGTGTTATTGCAGTCATTGACACTGGAAAGCGCAGTGACAGTTTGAGCCAACAAGCATTACAACGGAAGTTGAGTGAGGATTAGAGGAATTTAGTTCACTTTTTCTTAATAGTGTTGTATTGCCATCATCGAAATGTGGGGTTAGTATGTATGTTTAAGTTTCAGATTAAATAGAGGAGTGACGCTGGGTAAGATATACGTTGAATTCTATTGCCTCGACAATCACCTATCTTTTTATACCTTGTGAGCACTTAGTATCCTGTTGAAGATTCATGTTGGGGATCCCAGTTTACCTTTATCATATTTTATTTTATTGTTTTCAAGTTATTGCATTGACAACTATTCTCACAATTTATTTCGTTTCTATCTAGTTGTTGCACTGACATAAATAGACAAAAGACTACCATCCTTGTGGGTTCGATATCTGACAGACTCACATCTGTCTACTATACTTGCATCGACAGTGTACGCTTGCACATTATTGCTGTGACGTTAAATAACCGATCAAGTTTTTGGCGCTATTGCCGGGGACGGCGTTTGTTTGATGTTTATTATTGTTTTTGTGTGTTTTTGCACTTTATTTTCCTTATATAATATTTAGTATTCACTAACTGGTTTTTCTTTGTTGCTAATTCTTTAACTTCAATTTAGGTGTTTTATGACCCGAAGCAAGTCAGATTTTCTTGCCGATTTTGATCCAGAAATTGAAAGGACTATTCGGAGTAGGCTTCGAGAACAAAGAAATATGACTTTACCAAGGGACAATGCAGCCATACCCCCGATGCAACAACAAAATGTTAATAACCCATTGTTGCCACAAGATGCTCGTATGCAAAATAGGACTATACGAGATTTTGTAGTACCTGTTTTGGATGATTTACAACCAGGAGTTGTTAGGCCAGCAATCCAAGCTGGGAATTTTGAACTCAAGCCAATAATGTTTCAAATGCTGAATTCTAATGGACAATATGTTGGACTACCACATGAAGATGCAAGAGAACATCTTAAATTCTTTTTATTGATCCGTGCTTCCTTTAGTCAACAAGGCATTCTTGATGATGCCTTAAAGATGTAATTATTTCCTTATTCCTTATAAGGAAGAGCCCGTACTTGGTTTTTTGGGCTACCTGCCGGATCAATTACTTCTTTGGATGCACTAGCAACACAGTTTGTTTTGCGATTTAACCCGCCGACAATGAATGCTCGTCTTTGAAATGTTATTACTGCTTATCATCAGTTGAATAATGAAAATCTTCACACCACATAAGAACGTTTTAAATCTTTACTTCGAAGTTGTCCCATGCACGTCATTCAACTAGAAACTCAAATTAAATATAAGAATCACTTTCCAACTAATTAAATTCCTAAGAAAATGACTACTTTCTATCGTACCAAACACTAAAAAAATATTACATTCAAAAGAAGGTAAACCAATTTTTACATAACAAACGTTAGAATCACATTCTAAACATCCTCTTAATTTGATAATATTGAGTATTAATTAGTATAAATATCCTCCAATTTCTTTATTTTGTATTCTTGCAAGAATAGAGCAATGAGAAGTTTGAAATCCGCCAATTCAGGTCCCACCCTTGTAAACATGTGAATTCTCAATTTAAATTTTATTCAAGATATTATTTATATTTGTTTTAATTTAAATCTGAATATATATATATATATATATATATAGATTTTCAATCCACCTACATTAATTTGATTTCGATTATGATTATTCAAACTGATTTGAGATCATACTTATAATTGTACTTACCATACGCGGTACAAAGTTCAAAAAAAAAAAAAAAAACTTGGATACTAGTGCATCTTATCCCAAAAGTAAACTAAGGGGTCATATAACAACTGATATCCTGTCAGCTTTTACTTAAAGAATGTTCCAAACATGTATTTATACCCCCAATAAACCCATCCAATCAAAGTAATAAAATTATTTTAAGGGGAAAAAAAGATGATCCATTGACTATATTAACAATGCAAACATGCTTATTGAACTTATATCTGTGTAGCCATGGCAAAGGAGAGAGCTTGAGAAATGGGCAGTGCCGCAATCGAAAACTTTCTTATAATCTAGATTTGGCCTGCTCCACCGGCGCGCTCTGCAATCCAACAGTTCAATAATCAGAACAAATTACAGTTAGCTTTGTCAGCTACACAACCTAATATGATATAGTTTACAGATACACCATGGCTATTCTCCGGCGAAAATGGAGGATAATTTTGGTGCATATGCAACAAGCATGGGAAATTACTGAATTTTGTTTAACAAAGAGCCAGCCTTATACAACCAAACATATGTATGATTGTGGTACCAAGTGATTGACATGAGATGAAAAAGGAACACCATGAAAAACTTATGGTATGAATAATGATCGGTGGTCCAGAACGATCACAGTTCCAATAATGTAGCAAACAATCTCTACGGTTTTAAGGTTTGCTTACCAATGGAGCACCCTTGGCTGCCATTTCAGCCAAGAAGGCACAAGGCTTGAAGAATTCTCCATACATTTTTGTCCACTCCTCCAGTCTACAATAAATGTAGTTAGATCCGAGAGAGTCGGCCCAAAACATGATTCCTCCCCTGAGAAATGTTAAAAGCTATTTAGTTTATTGAGAAACCGATGAGGAACCAGAAGGATTAATGAAAACCTTTACAAACCGGTAAGGTGGAAATCCCATTCCCATAACAGAAGCAATGTCAAGGTCAGCCGCTTTCACTGCAATACCTTCGGCTAAAACCCGGCAAGTCTCATTCACCACTGGGAAGAATATCATCTCCACAATGTCCTTATCGGACAATTTCACAAACTGCATAGAAGTGTAGTCCCACAAATATGAGATAGAGAATTTAACAAATCATATTTAATCGCTCACACATAACAGTATTCGATGTGATCATAGCTTCAAGCTAAGTAAAAAGAGTGACACCAAATACAACAGTTTCGAACACAAAACGGACCTTAGGGTCAACAGCTACACCTGAAATGCTCCTCGACTTCTCGATGTATTTATATAGTTTAGGATCAGGACTAGGTTTGCGTTTATTGTCGTATGAATAAAACCCTTTACGGGTTGCTTCACCTGAAACAAAGTGGATCATGATAATAAGATATGCCTGAAGATGGAATTTGTTTGTTTGCTAAGGTCCAAGAATAAAAATTGTACCAGTTCTCTTATCCTCTTGCATAAGTGGGACAAGCATTGATTTATAGGTTCGCTCAGGGAAGTTCTCAATGAACTGCATTCCACTTGCAATTGCAACACCGAAACCAACTAGGTCAGCCAATCTGAATAAAAAATAAAATTACTAAGAGCTTCACCGACACATCAAACTTCTACAAGGCAACTGCAAGAATAAAAATACCAAGCTATATTTTATTTTATAACGAATTAGGAACCTGAATGGGCCCATTGGCATTCCAAACTTGGTAATTACTCGATCAATCCGATAAACATCAGTTCCCCGTTCAACAAGGAAAAGGCCTAATTGCGTATAAGGGAAGAACATCCTATTGACAGCAAAACCTGTACAATTGCCAACAACAATCGGAGTCTTCTTTATTTTCTTCCCAACATAGAGCATGTCAACAATTATTTGGGGAGATGTTTGCTTGGTACGAACAATTTCCAATAGTGGCATGACATGAGCCGGACTGCATCAGACAGATATATCAATAAATGAACCATCTAAGTGAAGAAACAGCACAAGAAAAAGAAAAATAGGAGTTGCACCCAGAATAATACCTAAAGAAATGAGCCCCAACAATCCGATCCTGGGATTTGGTCCTCTCACCAATCAAGTTCAAATCAATAGTGGAAGTGTTACTTGCAAGTATGCAATGTGGAGAGCAGAATTTCTCGAGATCAGCAAAAATTTGTTGCTTCAAAGAAACATTCTCAATAACTGCCTGTTACAAGGATTATAAACAAAAACAAAATCAATATTAAAACTACGGATAAAACACCATAGGAAAGGCAAGATGATAACACATTCTTAACTACCTCAATGACCATGTCCACATCTCTAAAGCTTTCATAGTCAAGAACACCGCTAAGCAGAGAGATTGTTTTTTCAAACTTTTCTTGACTCATTTTCCCTTTCTTAACTCGGCTTTGAAGATTGGCTGCACAAAAAAGAATATGATCATACAAACAATCAAATGTGATATCCTTAAAGAAAATAAACAATCCAGTTGTGCTCACCTTTGACGCGACCAATTCCAGCCTCCAAAAACTTCTCATTCACTTCTTTCAGGATTACTGTATAATTGCTAAGAATCAATGCAGTTGCTATTCCGGAGCCCATTAAGCCTCCACCAAGTACAGCAACTTTCCTCACCTGTCTTGGCATTAGCCCCCTGTCGGTAATCCCAGGAACCTGTCCATTGCTAAGAGATAAGTGTTTGTAAAATGTTAAGCAGAGAAGCTAGCCGAGGTTAGGGGTAGCATAAGGGCTACCTTTTACAAAGGGCTCAAGAAATTGATACTTTGAAGAGTATAATGTAAAACAACTCTAGAGTTCATATATTGAACATTAAATTATTTCTATCAACGATAAGTTGTAAGACACGGTTTGAGCCTCACGTTACATGCCAGATAAACTAAATCAAAATATATTTCAATTAGTCGAAGCAATGATGAGAGAGAGAGATGATTTTGATCAAAGATATGTTTTGGATCAGGCTAGCTGATATGAAAAGTGAAAAAGACTTCACCTTAGCTACAAAATAAGGAGGTGAATTCTAAAATTCTAAAATCATATCTCTAATCAACATTCAATTGCAGAATATATTAAAGGTATTATGAAGGGATAGAACGAAAAACCAGTGCCTAATAGTAATTATCCTTTGAACCTTAGATGTTCCGCGCATGGCAAAGAAGATGTGGACCAAGCTTTTGCACGTGTCAGATTTAAGAAGTACTTGGAAAGCTTCAGCCTCCTGCCAATATCAAATGTGTCGTTATGAAGTTGACTTTTAGTTGTAAATAAAAAGATAATTGAAAATGTATTAAAACCATAATGGGGATAAGCAGTGACCTTCCACAGCCCTGCCCTAGGACCAGCAACTACACCCTCTTCAATAACATCAATACAAACCAAGGGGTGTTTGAGATTTGGAGCTCGCTTCCGAGCCTGTGCTCTAGCAAAGTTAAATATTTCCCGGGCTTCCCCAAGGGACTCTAGCTTTTCAGTTTTGTAGAGAGTAGCAACCCATGGTTTTCTTCGTGCCAAAATATCTAGTGCCCACTGACGTGCAGTCTCTATCAACTCATGAGATGAAACGACAGCATCGACTAGACCCAATCCAAGTGCTTCTTCACCTTTAACAGGCTTAGATGTCTATTTAAGGGAAAGAAGGGAAGAAGAAAGTGCTCAGTCAATGAACAGAGATATTAATATAGTAACCATATCAAATCATACCAAAGCCTGATGTAAGAAAAAAGAATACTGATCTAACCACATACCAACATCATTTCAAGGGACTTCGTGAGACCAACGAGTCGTGGAAGTCGCTGTGTACCTGAGCCCATTTAGGAGCAGAAAGCAGAATATAAATAATGCCAATATAACCAAGAATTACCCCAAGCTGAAGAAATGAAAGAGTCATACCTCCAAACCCAGGAATAACCCCAAGTTGAAGTTCAGGCAGGCCTAATTGTGCTGTAGGAGTCGATATTCTCGCATGACATGCCTGAAAGGAAAAAAACTATAAAGATATTTTCTTTCCAACAAAAATAAGAGATTTCTGAAGTTAAATAAAATACTGACCATTGCAACTTCTAGACCCCCACCTAAGGCAAGGCCATGAATGGCAGCAACTGATGGTTTTTTTGCAGCTGAAGTACAAAGTATCTAGAGTCAACACGGATCCATGCAACTTTGAAATGCTTTCTGTTTTAGAAATCATTATACGGTAATTACCTTCTAAAGTGTCACTGACAATCTCAACTGATACAAAACCAAGCTTCGGCTGCTCCACTGGAAAATACTACCAACCCATCAATTTCAAGCTAATGCAATATTATACATAAAGGACTACTGTGCATACCTTGTCCTGATTGCATTCCATTAAAAGATGTGATATCAAAACCACCAGAAAATTTTCCATTTGCACCTGCTCACAAAAGCATCTCAATAACCAATTCCAGTCTTTTTGGAAAAGCAGTAACAGAGACAATATCTATACACATCTTTTCCTTTAATTTTAAGGAGTGATCTCTTTGAACTTACCTGTAACAACAATGGCCTTCACATCGTCTCTCCGTAAGGCCTCGTCATAACTCTCTTTTAAGCTATACAACACTGTGAGGAGGACACACAAAGGCAAGGGAGATCAATTGCATATATTCTCACATATACAAAATCATTAAAATGTAACTGTGGGGGAAGAATGATGACTATTGTTTTCATGTAACCATATAACCTAATTTGGGCAATATACCAAGCAAAAAAAAAAGAACAATGAAATTATAGATCCAAATTTGCCTTTGAACCCCAATTATGCTTCACAATTTTCTTTTAAAATCTAACACTCTTTTTCTCTATTACCGAATATAAGTATATAATCTGGAGTTTTTCTACAGCTTTATCTATTGCTATATAATTCAACCAATAAAAGAACCATATTTAGCATAAAGCGAATTACTTGCAAACCGACCAACACAGAACCATGTAAGAGAATTGTATGTCAACATTAATGGTTCAAGTATAAGCCCTCTAAATTCCAATCTTTGCAAGAAAAATGAGTATCAAGTTGATAAATACATCTGTTTTCCTCTGCAGCTAAATAAAACCCAATACAATTCTTTTGCTAACGAACCCCAAAAAGACAATCAAAACTTTATAAAACAATTTGCATAGAAAAATTGTGGGTCATAAATAACAAAGAAATCCCAAATTCCATAACTCAAAATCAAGAGGCAAAAAGGTAAGATAAAGAAAGAAGAAAATGAAAAGGGGGGGTACCATCAGGAGAAAGAGAATTGACAGGAGGATTGATGATGGTGATAACAGCAACTCCATCAGCTCCAACTTCAAGGGTTGTTCTTCCATTGTTCTTGCTCCCCATTATCACTCTTTGCTTAAGCTATAATCTCTTGCTTTATTTATTTTTAATCAAAATTTGGAGTCGAACAATGGGTACTAATTAATAGTAAAAATTATAAAAGAAGTTAGTTGGGGCGACGGTTTCATTTAAGGAGCGACGATTTCATTTAAGGAGGTGTCATGTAAGAAGGCGGAGGAGGGAGTGATGTTTGAAGAAAAGAGTGTACGGAGAAACCCAAGTTAGTAGGCTTTAATCAACTGCTGCTCCAAATCTTTGAACTGCTTCGTTGGTCTCAAAGTTGCTTGGTTGAGTTCCAACGCCTGCATGGCTGTCTTCATCCACCCATAGTTGTTTACTGTTCCACTCTCATTTCATATATTTATTGAGGACAACTATAATCAGAGTTAATTTATGTTTATTGATGGCACAACCCTTTAATTCTCATAAATGAAATTGAAAAATGGTAATACATCTCATTGAGTTGGAACTTTTTTACTACATTACTTGCTATATATCACAAATCAAATTAAGAGAATAATAGGTAAAATATTAACTGCCCCCATATCAAAAACGAAAATCTTGTCTTTTAGATACAACTTTCTTCAAGTTTAGTGAAAGTTAAATTATTTCAGGGTTAATTTGGATGGTCAATGTTTTTGTCTACTGTTTATGTAAAAATAACAGTAACGATAAAATTATAGACATTGTAGCAATAGTATAAGGTGAGACAAAAAGTAAATTAAACACATCATATCACACACCATTACCTATCCAAATCTATCAAAATTTGTGGTGAAATTAATTCTCTAACATATTAAATATAAAATATGTTAATATTATATCTAAGTTCAATTTGAATAATTTCATGTTGCAACTAAGTGTCACATGGTAGCTTGGGCAAGGTGTCAATTTTCTACCGGCTATCTTTAGGGTAAGATATTAAAATGCAAAGTAGGGGAAATTAGGCGGAGAGAGAGATAAGACGGAGAGATAAGACGAAGAAAACAAAGCTAATTGGATTATGATAATTCCAAAGTATTAAAACCCCTGGACTTGGTCGCTTTCATTCTCGAACCCACTTTACCCTTTTTTCCAAAAAGATAATTTCATTTATATATAAAAATATTACCATCAAAGGAAAGGAGTGGGGAAAACTCAAATATGTTAAAAATAAATTTTAAACAAAAACAAATCAGAACGGAAAAGATTGTATAAAATAAAGTGGTTTTATGTCCTTGATATATTATTTTAATAATTTTTTTATCTTAAATCTTCGACCTTAAATTTTAAACTTTAAATTTTAAACTTTATTCTTTAATTTTTGAAACTTTAAACTCAGATTTAAAATTTAAAATTTAAGATTAAAAATTTAAGGTCTAAAATTTTAGGGCACAACATTCGAAATTTAAGGTCTAAAATTGAAGTTAAAAAATTATTAAAATTATATGTTAATTATATGAAAAATAATATTAAAATGACATTAAATAATTAGTAAAAAATATAAAATGATATAACATCTCTGTTATATATAATTTTTTTCCTTAATAAAAAATACAAAATCACATAATGTCTCTATTTCGTATAATTCTTTTTAAAATATCTTAGAAAATAATATCAAAAAGAACGTGAAACATCATGGATACAAGCTATATTAACCAGTAAGATGGATCTCTTAGCTAGCTGCTTTAAATTCAACACTCATCATGTTGTCTTTCCCAAATAACTAAATGTTAAATCTTTTAAATTAGATATAAACATAAATAAATTAATTTAAATTCGATAAACCACGTCATTAAAATAAGTCACAATCGACTTAAGAAAATACGAATCTTTCACTAACTCCAACAAAAACCACTAAAAGAGCCAAGAGCCAACCCCTAAACTAAAATTATTAGGATGGCAATTAATAACATTCATTCTTATATTTACCAACATTTAATTTATTTTTTATAGATGGAATAATTTTAGTAATTTTAGATGGACTAAAATTAGAATATGATTTATAGGGAGTTTATTATTAATTCAAATTTCACTGGCATAAATTTTAATAAAAAAAGTTTAATTATATAAGATTTTTCTAGTCAATCTACTTAATTACTAATAGTGGTTCTAATCATATTCATCGATACATATGGTTTTGGTAATAATATGAAATAATGAATTCTTTTTCACAAGTGAATTTTTAGTTTGTATCTATAGTTTAGTTCGTTCTATCTAATTAGGATTGTATTAGTTTGAACAATGTATGGTGTGAAATTGAACGTCGATGATGATAATGAATCGCAAAGAAAGGGAGAAAAATAGAACATACAGAATTTTACGTGTGTAAAAAAAAATATAACGTCGGTAATGACAATATATCGCAAAAGAAAAAAAATAGAAATAAAGATAAAGAACACACAGATTTTACGTGGAAACTCTTTCGAGAAAAACCACGGGCAGAGGAGAAGAAAATTCACTATGTCGAATTCGAATCAATTACAAGAGGAATAGACCATGTCTATTTATAGGCTTATAAAGCCATATTCTAATAGGAGTGTAGTACGATTGAAACTCCTTATTCTAATCAATATCAAATAGATGGAGTTTAATAAGGTTTAAAAAACCTTATTCAAAATAAAATAAAAGAAGTGTAATTCTATAAGGATTCTTCTTTTATTTTATTTTACCATTGTATTTTATTTAAATAAGAATTTGGGTCACTTAATTCTAACAATCTCCACCTTAACACGAATTCTCAATAAACAAGTTCTTCATCGCGAACTCTCAACGAACAAGTTCTCCACCTCTTCCATAAAACCCCTTAAGGGTTTAACTTCAACAATGAACACCAACCAAGTCTAAGCAATGCTTAAACTTGGTCATAGGAAGTGACTTAGTCATCATATCTGCAGGATTTTCATGAGTACTAATTTTGCTCACAACAATATCACCACGAGCAATAATATCACGAACAAAATGATACCGAACATCAATGTGTTTTGTTCTCTCATGAAACATTTGATCTTTTGTAAGGAAGATGGCACTCTGACTGTCACAAAATACTGTGCTGATTTGAATGTCTTCATTGAGCTACTAAAGAGTCCCTTCAACCAAATAGCTTCTTTACAAGCCTCAGCAATCGCCATGTACTCAGCTTCAGTGGTAGACAAAGCGACTGTAGTTTGCAAAGTAGCTTTCCAACTAATTGCACAACCTCCGATTGTAAAGACATAACCAGTGAGAGATCTTCTTCTATCAAGGTCTCCAGCAAAATCAGCATCAACATACCCAATGACTCCATCTCTAGTTCTTTCAAACTGTAAGCAAACATCAGTAGTACCTCGTAAGTATCTTAAAATCCACTGAACTGCTTTCCAATGTTCTTTACCGGGATTCGCCATGTATCTGCTAACTGCACTGACTGCATATGATAAATCTGGACGTGAACAAACCATAGCATACATCAGAGATCCCACTGCACTAGAGTATGGAACATGTGACATGTACTCAATCTCATCATCTGATTGTGGAGACAAAGCCGATGAAAGTCTAAAATGGGCTGCTAAAGGAGTACTAACAGGCTTAGCACTCTGCATATTGAACCTGCAAAGAACTTTCTCAATGTACCCCTTCTGACTTAGGTACAATTTACTTGCTTTTCTATCTCTGAGAATCTCCATACCAAGTATCTTCTTTGCTGGTCCTAAATCTTTCATCTCAAATTCTTCACTTAGTTGGGCTTTGACCTTTCTTATCTCTCCTTTATCTTTTGCTGCTATCAACATGTCATCAACATAAAGAAGTAGATACACAAAAGAACCATCACTGTTTTTCTTAAAGTAAACACAGCTGTCTAAACTACTTCTTTTAAAATCATGAGAAGTCATAAAGGAATCAAACCTCTTGTACCACTGTCTTGGTGACTGTTTCAAACCGTAAAGAGACTTTTTCAGCAAGCAAATATAGTCCTCTTTTTCTGAGACTGTAAAACCCTCTGGTTGTTGCATGTAAATATCTTCCTCAAGCTCTCCATGCAAAAATGCAGTTTTTACATCTAACTACTCAAGCTCCAAATCTTGCATGGCCACAATACCAAGCAAAGCTCGAATCGAACTATGCTTTACAACTGGGGAGAACACATCTGTAAAGTCCACTCCTGGAATTTGACTGTAACCCTTTGCAACAAGCCTTGCTTTATATCTGGGTTCTTCAACTCCTAGAGTCCCTTCTTTCTTTTTAAACACCCATTTACAGCGAACAACCTTTTTACCTTTAGGAAGTTTCACAAGATCCCATGTTTTGTTTTTGTGGAGTGATTCTATTTCCTCTTGCATAGCAAACATCCACTTTTCTGAGTCTTCACAGCTAACCGCCTCAGAATAATTTGACGGCTCTTAGTTTGCATCTATATCTTCAGCCACATTTAAAGCATAAGCAACTAGGTCAGCCTCAGCATACTTCTTTGGAGGTTTAATTTCTCTTCTAGTTCTGTTTTTGGCTATAGAGTATTGTGGTGAAGAAGCAATTCTATTCTCAATTTTTGTACTGGCTTGAGGAGTTGACTTTGTATTAATCTGATGCTCCACTTGCTTTTGATTTTCTTTATTGGAAGAGTCTTTAAGAGATAAGTTAGGTAGCATAGCAGTTTCATCAAAAACAACATCTCTGCTAATCACAACTTTTCTATTTTCAGGACACCATAACTTATACCCTTTTACACCAGCTTTATAACCAAGAAAAACACATTTAATGGATTGTGGTTCCAATTTTCCATTATTAACATGAGCATACGCAGGACACCCAAAGATCTTTAAATCAGAATAATTAACAGGATTACCAGACCATACCTCTTGTGGAGTCTTTTTCTCAATGGCAACGGATGGAGATCGGTTGATCAAAAAACATGCAGTAGAGGCTGCTTCGGCCCAAAACAACTTTGGTAAGTTGGCATTTGACAACATGCACCGAACCTTCTCCATAATCGTTCTGTTCATTCGTTCTGCAATGCCGTTTTGTTGTGGAGTATGACGAACTGTCAAGTGTCTCACGATTCCTTCTGACTTACACAGTTTATTAAACTCATCAGAACAAAACTCTAAGCCATTGTCTGTGCAGAGGTATTTTATTTGTTTTCCCGTATGTTTTTCAATCATAGTTTTCCAAGACTTAAATGCGGAAAACACATCGCTTTTCTGCTTCAGGAAGAATGCCCAAACTTTTCTGGAAAAATCATCAATAAAAGTTAGCATATAATTAGCTCCACCTCTCGAAGGTACTCTTGATGGCCCCCACAGATCAGAATGAATATACTCCAATGTTCCCTTCGTGTTATGGATTCCTCTGGTGAATCGAACTCTCTTTTGTTTCCCAAAAACACAGTGCTCACAGAACTTCAGTTTGCAAATTCCTTGCTCATCAAGAAGTCCTCTTTTGCTCAATTCTGCCATGCCATTCTCACTCATATGCCCTAGGCGCATATGCCAAAGTTTAGTAATATCATCATCTGACAAAGAAGAGGAAGCGACAGCTGCATCACCAATAACAGTAGAACCCTGCAAAACATATAACTTGGCATTCTTTCTCTACCCTTTCATCACAATGAGGGAACCTTTGGAAATCTTCAACATCCCACTTTCAGCTGTGTATTTGTACCCTTTTGAATCAAGAGTACTCAACGAAATTAAATTTCTCTTCAATTCTGGAACATGCCGTACGTCACTAAGTGTTCTGACAACTCCATCAAACATCTTAACTTTAATTGTTCCAACACCTACGATTTTACACGAAGCATTATTTCCCATCAAAACAACACCTTCAGACACCGTTTCGTAATTTGTAAACCAATCCCGATTGAGACTCATGTGGAAGGTGCAGCCTGAATCAAGTATCCACTCCTCGCTCTCTTTAGAATTGTTGACAGAAGCGACTAGAAGTTCACCATCACTGTAGTCTTCTACAATATCAGCTTCACCAGAATTTTCTGGTTGTTTTCCCTTTTGATTCGCAGCCTCCCTTTTAATCTTGTTCTGTAGCTTATAGCACTCAGATTTAATGTGCCCTTTCTTCCTGCAGAAGTTACAAGTTTTACCTCTATTTGAAGACTTTGATCTACCCTTAGATTTACCGCGATGATTCCTTTCCTGTGTCCTTCCACGATCATCATTAGCATTCCGATCTTGTCTCCCACGAACAATAAGACCCTCTCCCTGGGAGTCGGGTTTAACCACAAGATGCTTCATCTTATCATACGAGGTCAAAGAATCATAAACCTCATCAACTGTGAGAGACTCGCGGCTATATAAAATCGTGTCTCTAAAGGTTGAATAAGACAGGGGCAGCGAACAAAGTAGAATCAACCCTAAATCTTCCTTATCATACTGAACCTCCATGGCCTCCAAGTTTGAGAGAATTTCTTTAAACACTGTTAAGTGTTCGTGCACAGACGCACCTTCCTCCAAACGATGAGCATAAAGTCGTTGCTTCATATGCAACTTGCTGGTTAGAGTTTTCGACATACATATTTGTTCTAGCCTCTTCCATAATGCTGCGGCAGTCTTCTCCTTCATCACATCCTGCAAAATTTCGTTAGATAAATGCAGATGTAACTGTGTTAACGCCTTTCGATCCTTGCGCTTCTTATCTTCCTCCGTCAATGTCGAAGGCATCTTATCTACCCCTAGCAGGGCTTCCTCTAAATCCATCTGTGCAAGAACTGCCTGCATCTTTATCTGCCACAACGCAAATCTGGTGTTGCGATCCAACAGCGGAATTTCATACTATAAAGACGCCATTACCGTGATCGAGATGAAAAAAAAAAACCCGGAAGCTCGGATACCAATTTGTAAAAAAATATAACGTCAGTAATGACAATATATCGCAAAAAAAAATAGAAATAAAGATAAAGAACACACAGATTTTATGTGGAAACCCTTTCGAGAAAAACCACGGGCAGAGGAGAAGAAAATTCACTATGTCGAATTCGAATCAATTACAAGAGGAATAGACCATGTCTATTTATAGGCTTATAAAGCCATATTCTAATAGGAGTGTAGTAAGATTGAAACTCCTTATTCTAATCAATATCAAATAGATGGAGTTTAATAAGGTTTAAAAAACCTTATTCAAAATAAAATAAAAGAAGTGTAATTCTATAAGGATTCTTCTTTTATTTTATTTTACCATTGTATTTTATTTAAATAAGAATTTGGGTCACTTAATTCTAACAACGTGGAAACCCTTTTGGGGAAAAAATCACGGGTATATGAGAAGAAAATTCACTATGTCGAATTCGAATGATACAAGAGGAGAGACGATTACGTCTATTTATAGGTTTAAAAACCTTATTCTAATCAAAGTCAAATAGAAGTAATGTAGTAAGAATAAAATACCTTATTCTAATCAACATCAAATAGAGGTTGCTTATTTGGGATTTATGATGGGCTACAACCCTCGTAGACCCCCTATTTTGCCACTTGTATTTTATTTTTAATAGAAATTTGGGTCACACAACTTCTAACAATCTCCACATTGATACGAATTCTCAATGAACAAATTCTTCGTCACGAACTCTCAGCAAACAAATTTTTCGTCATGAACTCTTAACGAACAAGTTCTCCACCTCTTCCAAGAAACCCCTTAAGGGTTTATCTTCAACAATGAACACCAACCAAGTCTAAATAATGCTTAAACTTGGTTATAGGAAGTGACTTAGTCATCATATCCGCAGGATTATCATGAGTACTAATTTTGCTTACAACAATATCACCATGAGCAATAATATCACGAACAAAATGATACCGAATATCAATGTGCTTTGTTCTCTCATGAAACATTTAATCCTTCATAAAGGAATATGCCACTTTGACTGTCACAAAATATAGTACTGATTTGAAGGTCTTCATTTAGTTCACTAAAGAGCCCCTTTAACCAAATAACTTCTTTACAAGTCTCAGTAATCGCCATGTGCTCAACTTCAATGGTAGACAAAGCGACATTAGTTTGTAAAGTGGCTTTTCCAACTGATTGCACAACCCCCAATTGTAAAGACATAACCTGTGAGAGATATTCTTTTATCACGGTCTCCAGCAATATCATCATCAACAAACCCAATGACTCCATTTCTATTTCTTCCAAACTGTAAACAAACATTAGTAGTACCTCATAAGTATATCACAATTCATTGAACTGCTTTCCAGTGTTCTTTACCGGGATTCACCATGTATCTACTAACTGAACTAACTACATATGATAAATTTGGACGTGAACAAATCATAACATACATAAGAGATCCCACTGCAATAGAATATAGAACATGTAACATGTAGTCAATCTTTTCATCTGACTGTGGAGAAAGTCTGAAATGAGCTGCTAAAGGAGTACTAACAGGCTTAGCACTCTGCATATTGAACTTGCAAAGAACTTTCTCAATGTACCTTTTCTAACTTAGGTACAATTTACTTGCATTTCTATCTTTAAAAATCTTCATACCAAGTATCTTCTTTGCTGCTCCAAAATCCTTCATCTCAAATTCTTCACTAAGTTGGGCTTTGACCTTTCTTATCTCTCTTTTATCTTTTGCTGCTATCAATACGTCATCAACATAGAGGAGTAGATACATAAAAGAACCATCATTGTTTTTCTTAAAATAAACACAACTGTCTAAGCTGCTTTTTTTGAAATAATTAGTAGTCATAAAAGAATCAAACCTCTGTACCACTACCTTGGTGACTGTTTCAAGCCATAAAGAGACTTTTTCAACAAGCAAACATAGTCCTCTTTTTCTGTGACTGTAAAGCCCTCGGGTTGTTGCATATAAATATCCTCCTCAAGTTCACCATGCAAGATCGTTGTTTTTACATCTAACTATTCGAGCTCCAAATCATACATGACCACGATACCAAGCAAGACTCGAATTGAACTATACTTTAGAACTGGAGAAAACACATCTATGAAGTCTACATATGAAATCTGAGTGTAACTTTTTGTAACAAGTCTTGCTTTATATCTAAGTTCTTCAACTCCTAGAGTCATTTCATTCCTTTTGAATACCATTTACAATGAACAACCTTCTTACCTTTAGGAAGCTTTAGAAAATCCCATGTGCTGTTCCTGTTGAGCGGTTCCATCTTTTGTTGCATGGAAAACGTCTACTTTTCTAAGTCTTCACAGCTAATTACCTCGAAATAAGTAGATGGCTCGTTATTTGCATCTATATCTTCAGCCACATTTAGAGCATAAGCAACTAGATCAGCCTCGACATACCTCTTTGGAGGTTTAATTTCTCTTCTAGCTCTGTTTTTTGTAATAAAATATTGTGGTAAGAAGTGGCTTTATTCTAAATTTCTGTACTATCTTGAGGAGTCGACTCTATTGTATATCCTGGATCAATTTGAAGCTCCACTTGATTTTGTAATTCTTTATTGGAAGAGTCTTTAAGAGATATGTTAGTGTAACATCCTCAAAAGGGGGTTATTTGGAATTTAATTATTTTTCTTATGTATAGACTGCTGTGATTTTATTTATTGAATAATAGAGCTTAATTTAAGGCTTTGAGTGTGCACGGTTTGGTAGAAAATTTCAGTTTGTAACTTTAAAGGCAGGAAGCCTTAGCAGGAGGGTGTTATAAGAATAAATGAAGGAAATTGGACACTAATAAGGCCTTGGCAAAGTGGCAAAAGTGAGGCCACTTAAGAGCTAGCATGTGACGCCACCAAGGAGCAAGGGAGAACCTTGGTTCGAGTCACAGAAATCCTCCCTTTTGCTCTTTATTTGGACGGCACAAGGGGAGAGAAATTCTCTCCTTAAATTATTTTTTTTATTTATTTATCTATTTGGATAATAAGATAATATGAGCATTTTAATTGCTTAATTCTAAGGATAATTAGGATAATATTAGTTTTATTTTGATAATACAAGATAATTAAGGAGATTATTGGATTAAAAGGATTATTTGATATTATTTGGATTATTAAGTTTATCAATGGATTATTGGGATTAATTCAAAATTAATTTGAATTAATCAAAAGGGGGTGGACGGCAAGGGTACTAAGTGCCTATAAAAGCATTAGTTGATCCCCTTGTTTTACTTTTCTTCATTTTGCTAAGTGCCGAACCCCCTACCCTCAATTCCCTTTTCTTTTATTTCCCTAATAGCTGAATTCACCCAGTAGTTTGCCGAAATTCCCTTCTTCTATCCTATTGTACTTTGGCCGAATATTGGAAGGAACATAGATCTCTTCAGATTCTTTGTTATCAATCGGTTGATAAGGTAAGTGATGGCTGAAATTCTATCTTCCCTTTTCTTACTTTTCTGTCGACTTTTTACAAGGAAAGGTGCCGATTTCGGCAATGGTTAAGTCTTCTAATCGAGTAGTAACCGATTTCTTCTAGGTACTCAGGGAAGTGAAGCAGTTGACTCACAGCTCGATCTCTAGTATTCAATTTTGGGTAAGTAATGGTAAGATCTGCTTTAGTTAGTTATTTGGTATTCGTTTAAGCCGAAGGCTACTAATTTATTGATTGCCGATTCATGGAATCAGAAGCAGATTCGGGAGTTTGGTGTTGCGATTAATATCCAAAGGTGTGAAGGTAAGGATTCTGGTTTACAAGGAACCCCTCTCAAATTATTTGGTTTGGTTAAATGGCCCATGTCACTAACACTATTATGGCCGAATATAGGGATCAGTAAATCTAGGTGGCCGACATCTCTTTTCGAGATTTAGACGATTCAGTGGTGACAGGTGTGTACATACACACGTATAACTTATTATATATACTGAATATTGTGAATGCTAACTTAATTTATGTAGCATTGAAAAATATACCTTATTGGTATAAGTGACGATTCAGGTAAGTCTCTGTCAATATAAGATTGTTATTAATGCTTTTGGGAAGCATGGCTTATGTGATACTTATGACAAATGTATGTTGATATAAACTCTGTTATAATATGATTTGATATGGGCTGATGAGTGGAGGGGGTAGTGTTATTCGTGCCGACGGGCACCAGTGTTTTGGTAACACACCGTGACTACGGTCACCAGAGGTTTGGTACCTCCAGAGGTTTGGCACCTCATAGCGACTTATCCCTGTGGTTAACACCACCGTGGGTTGGCCCCACTTGAGATATGGGATTGTCTGCCAGTGATTTGGTATCACACGATGGGTTGGCCCCATCAATCGATTCGTGTCTACGGACACCAGTGTTTTGGTAACACATCGTGACTATATGTCACCAGTGGTTTGGCACCACCAGTGGTTTGGTACCACAGCGGGGTAGACAGTGGCGTTTGGTTGGCTAGGTTGGGGTACATAATATTCTGCATATTAATTGTTATATGTTGTGTATGAAATTGTCTTTAAAACGGGGGAGGGGTTACATACTGAGTCTTGGTGACTCACCTTCTCCTTTACATTTTTCAGGTGACACGTAGATCGCGGATGTGGAGCCGGGTTGACTCGAGGTGGCCATGCGGTGGATTTAAATTAAATGAACTTTAATTTTAGCTATGATAAATTTTATTTCCAGTTTTTTTTTAGGTTATTTGGATGTAATAAGGCCTCCTGATATTTTATTTTTGTTATTTTTCACATGTCGAATAATTGTTTTAAACTATGATTATCAATATTAAATTAAAGGCACATGTTTTCCCAAAGTTAACACGAAAATGTTTTCATCATGCCATCGGGCACACTCGATATTTTATAATAACTTGGTTGAATTAATTTTAAACAAATTCTAAGTAAGGTTTAACAAAACAATCAATTGAAAAGGTTTTCGGCAACTAAGAATTTTTACTTTCCAAAAGTGTTTTCCAAAATATTCTCCACTGTAGCAAACTAGATTCGGCCATAGTGTTTGGGCCGGGTTTGGGTTGTTACAAAATTGGTATCAGAGCCCAGTTCAAAGCTCGGCTGTGGGGGCCCAAGGCCCAAAAATGTTTTAGTAGGCCTTTTGAATTGTTTTTGGGTTTTAAGCAGCATGGCCCGAGTCTCCGGCAACTATCCGCCCAGGTAAGTACTTCTAAATCTCTTGGTGAATTATCTTTTATAGAAGGGTAGGAAGCATGGAACGTAGAATAGTCTTATAGGACTTGAACCCTAGGATTAGACTACTCAAGCACACAAACAGAACATAAGACTTAAGGAACTAAACCAACCTATGACTTAGTCATTGAGCTAGGGTGTGGTAACCCCTGTACGCATGTCTAGGAATGGATCCGGAAGAGCCTGGTATTTAAGCAGTCCTCGTGACTCACCTCCTCTTCGCAGGTATCCTACCTGGTGCGTAGCTTCGGTTCACCCTAACTCAGAGGGCTCAGTGGTGTGGCAACCTCTGTGCGCATGTCTAGAAAGGTTCGGTGAGAGCTTGGTATTTAAGCAGTCCGCGTGACTCACCTCCTCTTCACTCGAAACCTGCCTGGTGCGCAGCTTTGGTTCACCCTGACCAAGAGGGCTCGATCATAGGCTAACCATAATGATTAAAACCCGAAAAGGGAATTAGCCATGTTTTCGAAAAAGAATGAACAACGACAACCCGAACGTTTTCAAAACTTTTGCAATAACTCTTTCCAATCTGAGAACGTCATTCTTACAAACATTTTCCTCGAAAAACTTGATTTGTGGAAAATTACAAAAATACCCTTAGGGGTAAAATTACTAAAATGCCCTCGGCTCATAAAATATCAGTTCAATGGTTTTGCTCAAAATTTCAACTATTCTACAAATATTCAACAACTTAGCTTTGAAAATCATCAACAAAATATTTTGGTCTTAGAAAATTACGAAAACGCCCTCAAGTTGCAAAATTACCGAAATGACCCTGGTTTTGGAAATCTTTACAAACATCACTATTTGAAAAGGAACATTTTCAAAAAAAGAACCCTCGGAGTTTTACAACTGTTAAAAATATCACTGACTTATTAAAATTTCGAAATTGCCCCTGAATGACAAAATTACCAAAATACCCCTGGTTTCAAAACGATGCCGTATCTCTAAATTTTACAGAATTTTCAGAAAAACCCTCCAGTGTTGGGAATTGCAAAATGACCTACTTTACTAAAGTTTTAAAAATTTCCCCTATTACGAAAATACCCTTGTAGGAAAAAGACGAAAATGCCCTTGGGTTAGAAATGGACAGAAATGTCCGAAGAGCGAATAGGTATGGAAAGTATTAAGGAATGGATGCATGAACTCCTTTGTGTGAACTAGGATAGAAGACTGAAACATTGTTTGCTTGAAAGAATCTCTGATTAAACCTTATCCATAAAATTTCTTCGCGAGTAATAAAGTGAAACAAATGCTAACGCATAAAAATTTTATTAATCAGATTAAAGCGCGGTAGATAGAATGAGTTCTAGAGGACGTGGACGCCGTGGACGCGGTAGGGGTAGGATGACGGTGTCTGAACCCGTCAGGTCGGGACAAGGTTCTGAAAATGAAGTACCACCGCCATCACCATCTCCTACTTTTAGAGTTGAGGAGCAGGATCAGACCGGGGGTGAGGCTGTGTCGCAAGCTATTTTGCGGGTTTTGGAAATGGTGGCTGGGGCTGGTGGAAACTTGGGAGCTCGGAAATCTGTCCCCGAGCGAATTCGGTCTAACGGAGCGGAGGTATTCCGGGGTGTGTCAGGAGTGGCACCCAGTGCAGCAGAATACTGGCTAGAGTCAACTGAAAGGATCATGGATGATCTTGACCTGACTGAGGAAGAAAAGCTGAAAGGGGCAGTGTCATTTCTAAAGGATGAAGCGTATCAGTGGTGGCTTACGGTTCGAGACGGGGCTACAGCAGATGATCTAACTTGGGAGTATTTCAAAACCACTTATCAGAAGAAGTATGTGGGTACCGGCTACACTGACGCGCAGAGAAAAGCTTTTCTAGGATTAGTGCAAGGAACTAAGTCAGTGTCGGAGTATGAGGCGGAGTTTTTAAGGCTGAGTAGGTATGCTAGAGGCATCGTGTCTACTGAGCATGAGCGCTGTGTCCGTTTTGAGGACGGACTCTGAGATGATTTGAGGTTACTGATTGCCCCGCAGCAGGTTCGTGAGTTCTCATCTCTAGTGGAAAAGGCTAAGGTAGCCGAAGGGATCAAGGAGGCTGTGAGGCAAAGTTATAGTAGGAATAATCAGAAGAGAGGATTTGGGTCAGCTGGATCCAGTGGTAGTGTCCAGAAAAAGGCTAAGCCAAGTGGGCCAAATCAGGCGGCAAGGCCCACGACTACTAATCAGAGGCCGACTCAGTGTAACCGCTGTGGAAAGACCCATTGGGGAGGTTGTTGGACCGGTGATAGAGGATGTTTTGAGTGTGGGTCTTTGGAGCATCGTGTCAGAGATTGTCCCCGGAAACTAGCTAAGAATCAGCCAGAGGGGCAGAATCGTACTCAGGATAAAAATGTGGGACCACAGAGAGGTCGTGGTAATGGTAGAGGAAACAATGGTCCTAACCGAGGTCGTGAAAATCAGGGCAGAGGTTCAGGCAACACAGAGGCTAGGCAGCCTGGCTTAGTCTATGCGGCAAGGCGTCGCGAGGAGGGTGACGCACCGGATGTCATAATCGGTACGTTTTTAATTTTTGATCTTCCTTACATTGCACTAATTGATGTGGGTTCGACGCACTCGTACATTGCTAGTAGTGTGGTAGGAACTATGGACCTAAACTCTGAAACTGCTTCTAGGGAGATGACTGTAGTTAGCCTTTTAGGTCACTCTGTAATGGTAGACAAACTTTATAGAGATGTACCCCTAGAACTCCAAGGGGTAGTATTTGTGGCTGATCTGATGGAACTACCGTTTGGGGAGTTCGATTTGATCCTTGGAATGGACTGGCTGGTTAAGTATCAGGCGAATTTGGATTGCGCGGCTAAGCGCATGGTTCTTAAGACGGTTGATGGTGATGAAGTGGTTATGATAGGTGATAGAAGGAATTACCTATCCTACGTGGTGTCTGTCTTGAAGGCTGAGAAGATGGTCAAGAAGGGTTGTAAGGCGTATTTGGTTCGAATCTGTGCTTTGGAAGCTAAGGAGTCAGCTATTGGAAAGGTTCGAATAGTAGGGGAATTTGCTGATGTGTTCCCAGAAGAGCTTCCGGGTCTGCCTCCAGATCGGGAAGTTGAATTCGGTATAGACTTGCTACCCGGTACGGCACCTGTGTCTATAGCACCATACCGAATGGCACCAAAGGAATTGGTGGAGCTGAAGGCTCAAATTCAGGAGCTCTTGGATAGAGGGTTTATCCGACCAAGCATATCTCCGTGGGGAGAACCTGTGCTGTTTGTCAAGAAAAAGGACGGTTCTATGCGGATGTGCATCGACTACCGTCAGTTAAACAAGCTAACGATCAAGAACAAGTATCCGTTGCCTCGGATTGACGACTTGTTTGATCAACTGAAGGGTGCCTCGGTGTTTTCAAAGATAGACCTTAGGTCGGGTTACCATCAACTTAAGGTGAAAGAAGTAGATGTTCACAAGACGACATTCCGAACTCGGTATGGGCATTACGAGTTCTTAGTGATGCCATTCGGGTTGACCAATGCACCGGCGGCATTTATGGACTTAATGAATAGGGTATTTCAACAGTACTTGGACCAATTTGTTGTGGTGTTCATCGATGACATATTGGTTTACTTAAGGACGGAGGAGGAGCATGACAAGCATTTACGGATAGTTCTGCAAGTATTGAGGAAAAAGTAGTTATACGCCAAATTCAGTAAGTGCGAATTTTGGCTGAGGGAAGTGGCTTTCTTAGGGCATGTAGTGTCAGCGGAAGGAATTAGAGTAGACCCTCGCAAGATTGAAGCGGTGTTAGATTGGAAACCGCCTAGATCGGTGGCTGAAATTCGAAGCTTTTTGGGTCTAGCGGGGTATTATCGGAGATTCGTGGAAGGATTCTCTCTAATCGCAGTGCCGTTAACTAAGTTACTAAGGAAAGATGTTCCATTTGTATGGACGGAGAAGCAGCAAGAAAGCTTTGATAAGCTAAGGAAAATTCTAACGGAAGCTCCGGTTTTGGTACAGCCTGAAGCAGGGAAGTTGTTTACCGTCTACTGTGATGCATCCCATACTGGTTTAGGATGTGTGCTGATGCAAGAAGGAAAGGTAGTAGCCTATGCGTCCCGTCAGTTAAGACCGCATGAGGTTAACTACCCAACGCACGACTTGGAGTTAGCTGCAGTTGTCTTCGCTCTAAAGATATGGAGACACTATCTGTATGGGGAAAAGTCAATAGTCTACACTGATCACAAAAGCTTGAGGTATCTTCTGACTCAGAAAGATCTAAACCTGAGACAACGGCAATGGATTGAACTATTAAAGGACTACGATTGTTCAATCGAGTACCATCCGGGTAAGGCTAACGTGGTAGCTGACGCGTTGAGCCGGAAGGTTATGACGGATTTAAGAGCAATGTTCGCCCGGTTGAGTCTATATGATGATGGGAGTCTTCTGGCAGAACTTCAAGTTAAGCCAACATGGATCGAGGAAATTAAGGAAAAGCAATTGGTGGATGAAGGCTTGAACACTAAGAGGATACAAGTTCAGGATGGTGGTTTGGAAGGGTACAGTCTGTCTAGTGATGGAGTGCTTTGTTTTCAAGGGCGAGCTTGTATGCCAAAGGATACAGAATTAAGGCGGAAAATTCTCCAAGATGCACATAGCAGTCCATACGCTATGCATCCGGGAGGAAGCAAGATGTATGGAGACCTACGGAAACAGTTCTGGTGGCCTGGGTTGAAGCGTGAGGTAACTGAGTTCGTGGGAAGATGTCTGACGTGCCAGCAGGTTAAGGCTGAACACCAATTGCCATCAGGGCTACTTCAACCGGTAAAGATCCCTCAATGGAAATGGGAGAGGATCACTATGGATTTTGTCAGTGGGCTACCCCTGACGCCTAGCAAGAAGGACGCAGTTTGGGTGATTGTGGACCGTCTGACTAAGTCAGCACATTTCATACCGGTAAGAGTGGATTTTTCTCTTCAGAAGCTAGCTAAGTTGTATGTGACGGAAATAGTGAGATTGCAGGGTGTGCCAGTATCGATCATCTCGGATAGGGATCCCAGATTCACGTCAAGGTTCTGGAAAGCGTTGCATCAAGCTTTGGGTACACGGTTGGATTTCAGTACAGCCTTCCATCCACAGTCTGATAGACAATCGGAAAGAGTGATACAGATCTTAGAAGACATGTTAAGAGGATGTGTCTTGGATTTTAGTGGTAGTTGGGAGGAGTACCTGCCATTAGCGGAATTCGCTTATAACAATAGTTATCAAGCGAGTATTCAGATGGCTCCATATGAAGCCCTATATGGATGAAAATGTCGTACTCCTACATGTTGGACGGAGTTGGGGGAAAGACAAGTTCTGGGTCCAGAATTAGTAGCAGAGACTGAAGACAAAGTCAAGGTGATTCGGTCTCGTCTCAAGGAAGCATCAGATAGGCAGAAGTCTTATGCCGATCTCAAACGCAAGGAGATGGAGTATGCTGTGGGAGACAAGGTCTTTCTGAAGGTGTCACCCTGGAAAAAGGTGTTGAGATTTGGCCGAAAGGGGAAGCTGAGCCCAAGGTTCATCGGGCCATATAAAATTGTAAAGCGAGTAGGACCAGTAGCTTACCAGCTAGAGTTTCCGGCAGAACTGAATCAGATACATGACGTATTTCATGTATCGATGTTGAGACGGTATCGGTCAGATCCTTCGCACATCTTGCCAGTGGCTGAGATTGAGGTTAATCCAGATTTATCTTTTGACGAAGAACCAATTCAGATCTTAGACCGAGATGTGAAGGTTCTACGTCGGAAGTCAGTGCCCTTGGTGAAGGTGCTGTGGCGGAACCACGGTGTGGAAGAAGCTACGTGGGAGCCCGAGGACGTGATGCGGCAGCAATACCCCCACCTCTTTTGAGCAAAGAATTTCGAGGACGAAATTTATTTTAAGCGGGGTAGAACTGTAACATCCTCAAAAGGGGGTTATTTGGAATTTAATTATTTTTCTTATGTATGGAATGCTGTGATTTTATTTATTGAATAATAGAGCTTAATTTAAGGCTTTGAGTGTGCACGGTTTGGTAGAAAATTTCAGTTTGTAACTTTAAAGGCAGGAAGCCTTAGCAGGAGGGTGTTATAAGAATAAATGAAGGAAATTGGACACTAATAAGGCCTTGGCAAAGTGGCAAAAGTGAGGCCACTTAAGAGCTAGCATGTGACGCCACCAAGGAGCAAGGGAGAACCTTGGTTCGAGTCACAAAAATCCTCCCTTTTGCTCTTTATTTGGACGGCACAAGGGGAGAGAAATTCTCTCCTTAAATTATTTTATTTATTTATTTATCTATTTGGATAATAAGATAATATGAGCATTTTAATTGCTTAATTCTAAGGATAATTAGGATAATATTAGTTTTATTTTGATAATACAAGATAATTAAGGAGATTATTGGATTAAAAGGATTATTTGATATTATTTGGATTATTAAGTTTATCAATGGATTATTGGGATTAATTCAAAATTAATTTGAATTAATCAAAAAGGGGTGGACGGCAAGGGTACTAAGTGCCTATAAAAGCATTAGTTGATCCCCTTGTTTTACTTTTCTTCATTTTGCTAAGTGCCGAACCCCCTACCCTCAATTCCCTTTTCCTTTATTTCCCTAATAGCCGAATTCACCCAGTAGTTTGCCGAAATTCCCTTCTTCTATCCTATTGTACTTTGGCCGAATATTGGAAGGAACAGATCTCTTCAGATTCTTTGTTATCAATCGGTTGATAAGGTAAGTGATGGCCGAAATTCTATCTTCCCTTTTCTTACTTTTCTGTCGACTTTTTACAAGGAAAGGTGCCGATTTTGGCAATGGTTAAGTTTTCTAATCGAGTAGTAACCGATTTCTTCTAGGTACTCAGGGAAGTGAAGCAGTTGACTCACAGCTCGATCTCTAGTATTCAATTTTGGGTAAGTAATGGTAAGATCTGCTTTAGTTAGTTATTTGGTATTCGTTTAAGCCGAAGGCTACTAATTTATTGATTGCCGATTCATGGAATCAGAAGCAGATTCGGGAGTTTGGTGTTGCGATTAATATCCAAAGGTGTGAAGGTAAGGATTCGGGTTTACAAGGAACCCCTCTCAAATTATTTGGTTTGGTCAAATGGCCCATGTCACTAACACTATTATGGCCGAATATAGGGATCAGTAAATCTAGGTGGCCGACATCTCTTTTCGGGATTTAGACGATTCAGTGGTGACAGGTGTGTACATACACACGTATAACTTATTATATATACTGAATATTGTGAATGCTAACTTAATTTATGTAGCATTGAAAAATATACCTTATTGGTATAAGTGACGATTCAGGTAAGTCTCTGTCAATATGAGATTGTTATTAATGCTTTTGGGAAGCATGGCTTATGTGATACTTATGACAAATGTATGTTGATATAAACTCTGTTATAATATGATTTGATATGGGCTGATGAGTGGAGGGGGCAGTGTTATTCGTGCCGACGGGCACCAGTGTTTTGGTAACACACCGTGACTACGGTCACCAGAGGTTTGGTACCTCCAGAGGTTTGGCACCTCATAGCGACTTATCCCTGTGGTTAACACCACCGTGGGTTGGCCCCACTTGAGATATGGGATTGTCTGCCAGTGATTTGGTATCACACGATGGGTTGGCCCCATCAATCGATTCGTGTCTACGGACACCAGTGTTTTGGTAACACATCGTGACTATATGTCACCAGTGGTTTGGCACCACCAGTGGTTTGGTACCACAGCGGGGTAGACAGTGGCGTTTGGTTGGCTAGGTTGGGGTACATAATATTCTGCATATTAATTGTTATATGTTGTGTATGAAATTGTCTTTAAAACGGGGGAGGGGTTACATACTGAGTCTTGGTGACTCACCTTCTCCTTTACATTTTTCAGGTGACACGTAGATCGCGGATGTGGAGCCGGGTTGACTCGAGGTGGCCATGCGGTGGATTTAAATTAAATGAACTTTAATTTTAGCTATGATAAATTTTATTTCCAGTTTTTTTTTTAGGTTATTTGGATGTAATAAGGCCTTCTGATATTTTATTTTTGTTATTTTTCACATGTCGAATAATTGTTTTAAACTATGATTATCAATATTAAATTAAAGGCACATGTTTTCCCAAAGTTAACACGAAAATGTTTTCATCATGCCATCGGGCACACTCGATATTTTATAATAACTTGGTTGAATTAATTTTAAACAAATTCTAAGTAAGGTTTAACAAAACAATCAATTGAAAAGGTTTTCGGCAACTAAGAATTTTTACTTTCCAAAAGTGTTTTCCAAAATATTCTCCACTGTAGCAAACTAGATTCGGCCATAGTGTTTGGGCCGGGTTTGGGTTGTTACAGTTAGGTAGCATAACAATTTCATAAAAAATAACATCCCTGCTATTCATAACTTTTTTATTTTCAGGACACCATAACTTATACCTTTTAGCACTAGCCTTATAGCCAAGAAAAACACATTTAATGGATCCCGGTTCCAATTTCCCATTATTAACATGAGCATACGTAGGACACCCAAAAATTTCAAATTAGAATAATCAACAGGACTACCAGACCATACCTCTTGTGGAGTCTTTTTCTCAATGGCAAAAGATAGAGATCGGTTGATCCAAAAGCATGCAATAGAGGATACTTTAGCCCAAAACGACTTTGGCAAATTAGAATTTGACAACATACATCAAACCTTCTCCATGATCATTCTGTTAATTCATTTTGCAACGCTGTTTTGCTGTGGAGTATGACGAACTGTCAATGTCTCATGATCCCTTCTGATTTGCACAATTCGTTAAACTCATCAGAACAAAATTCCAAGCCATTATCTATACAGAGGTGTTTTATCTATTTTCCTGTTTATTTCTCAACCATAGTTTTGCAAGACTTGAATGCGAAAAACACATCACTTTTTTGCTTCAGGAAGAATGCCCAAACTTTTTTGGAAAAACCATCAATAAGTGTTAGCATATAATTAGCTCCACCTTTCGAAGGCACTCTAGATGGTCCCTAAAGATCAGAATGAATATAATCCAATGTTCCCTCTGTGTTATGGATTCCTCTGGTGAATCGAACTCTCTTTTGCTTCCCAAAAACGCAGTGTTCACAAAATTTCAGTTTGCAAATTCCTTGCCCATCAAGAAGTCCTCTTTTGCTCAATTTTGCCATGCCGTTCTTACTCATATGCCCTAGACGCATATGCTAAAGTCTAGTAAAATCATCATCTAACAAGGAAGACAAAACGATTAAGACTCATATGGAGGTGCAGCTAGAATCATGAATCCATTCCTCACTTACTTTATAATTGTTGGCAGAAGCAACTAGGAGTTCACCATCGCTGTAGTCTTCTACAACATCAGCTTCATCGGATTTTTTAGTTGTTTTCCCTTTTGATTTGTAGCCTCCATTTTGATCTTGTTCTATAGCTTATAATACTTAAATTTAATGTGTCATTTCTTCTTGTAGAAGTTACATATTTTACCTCTATTTAAAGATCTCGATCTACCCTTAAATTTATTATGAGGATTTTGATCCTTTTTCCTCCCACGATCATCATCAATATTTTGTTCTTATTTTCCATGAACAATGAGACCCTCTCCTTGAGAGTCGGATTCAACCACAAGATGTTTCATCTTGTCATACAAGGCCAAAGAAGTATAGACCTAAACAACTGTGAGAGATTCGCGGCTATACAAAATCGTGTCTCTAAAGGTTGAATAAGACGGGGGCAACGAACAAAGTAGAATCAACCTTAGATCTTTTTTATCATACTGAAACTCCATGGCCTGCAAATCCGAGATAATTTCTTTAAACAGAGTTAAGTGTTCGTACACAGACGCACATTCCTCCAAATAATGAGCATAAAGATGTTGCTTCATATGTAACTTACTAGTCAGGGTTTTCAACATGTATAGTTGCTGCAGTTTTGCCCATAATACAGTGACAGTCTTTTCCTTCATCACATCCTACAGAATTTCGTTCAAAAAATACAAATGTAATTGCACCAAAGCCTTTCAATCTTTATGCTTCTTTTCTTCTTCCGTCAACGTTGAAGGCATCTTATCTATCCCTAGCAGGGCATCCTCCAAATCCATCTGCGCAAAAAATGCCTGCATATTTATCTGCCACAACGCGAATCTTGTGTTGTGATCCAACAATGGAATTTCATACTTTAATGATGCCATTACCGTGATCGAGATAAGCAACCCCGAAAGCTCTAATAATAGTTTGTGAAATTGAATGTCGATAATGACAATGAATCGCAAAGAAAGAGAGAAAATAGAACACACAAAATTTTACGTGAGACCCCTTTGGGAAAAAAATCACATGTAGAGGAGAAGAAATTTCACTATGTCGAATTTGAATGATATAAGATGAGAGACGATTACTTCTATTTATAGGTTTAAAAACCTTATTCTAATCAAAGTCAAATAGAAGTAATGAAGTAAGATTAAAACACCTTATTCTAATCAACATCAAATAGAGGAAGTAAACTTCTGCCCTCGACTTTTGCCCTCGAAGATTCCCCTATCTTGCCACTTGTATTTTATTTTTAACAAGAATTTGGGTTATATAACTTCTAACATATGGGATGATCTTTTGTTTTCTTATTTATTTTAGATGTGTTGAATGCAATATTTTTATTTGTAAAGTTTATTTATGAGTATTTGCAAATTATATATATATATTGTTCTACTTTCACACCACAAAAGGCGTCGTTACAATGCTACCGAGGATGGTCTCCACATCATGTCCAATCTTATCAATTCTTCCTACCTACCAAGCATACCAACCATGCATGTATTCAAGCCATATTCTAACTTGAGTTCAAAATGGACCTTAACAATGAGGCAATTGTATTACGAGAAAGCCAATTCAAACTCTCCTTCTCCTATAGATACTCTAAAAATTAATGGGATAAAGAAACCGATGACATACAATATAAGAGACCAACCATTAGCTATCGCTATGCTAAAATATTTTCTTAATCCTCTATTCTCAATGGCTCTTAAATGTATCTAGGAAATAAATTTTGCTAACACATTTTAAGGAATAATAAATATTTTGATCATGTTAAAGTCAAAGTGCCACATATTATTGGACATCACATATATAATAAGAGTAATTACATGTTATTATTTACTATAATAAAAGATTAGCCCAAATTAAAAGTGATCTAATTTGGTTAAGGTTTATTGGGCTTTAATTATTAAATAAAGTATGGATCAAATATGTGTAAATAATTTAGTAACTAATTTCTAATTGATGATGAGCTGATTAGAAATTAGGGTTAATATGAAAAAGCTATATATTAGAGTTATGGTCCCCAAATTACACATAGCTAACTTTTCTAATATCCCATCTTTAGAAAAGAGAGAGTCACTTCTCAAAATTACTTGTACGCTAATTTGGAAGATCAAAACCATAAGATCAGAAGATTTCAGGAAACCCATACATTTATGAACACTTTCGCATTTAGATTTATTCTTGATGATTTGACATGACAGATCTTGGATGGTTTGTTAAGATTTATATCAGATATTATTTTATACGTCGAACAAGTGGCATCCAAGCCTCATCATATTGAATCATTGAGAATGAAATGATTCTTTATTATTTTTTTATTGATTTATTTTTTAAACTTTATGGATTTGATATTTAGATTCGGTGTTTTCGATCATACACATATTAAACCTTTTGGATTTATGTTAAAAGGTTAGGGTTTGGTTTATCAATTTTTAATTTTACTGATTTTTGAAGGGATGGATTCTGCTTGATTTTCAAGAACCCCACAAAAATTGTTTGCTTGTTTAATTTTTGTTGGCACTTTGTGATGAATTTTTTAATATTAGTTTTTTTTGGGGTGGGATTCTTTAAGCATCTATTTGTTATAATATTTTCAATATAAACTTCTCCTTGGATTCATGGCAGCTTAACAAGTTTTCAACTTTGTAACACCCCTAACCCCTTTTCGTCGTCAGATTAGGGTCACGGGTATTACTAACATGTCATACAATTAATCAATAATAATTACACATATATATACTAGCCATTAACAATATAATATACAGGGGCAGGTCACAAACAATCAGATCATATCATACTAGAATATTATACAATCGAATAATGATTCATGCTATGCAATGCTAAACTTGGTCTTCCACTGTTTACACTCTTATCACTATTTATACATTGCTAAACTTAGTCTTCCACTGTCTACACTCTAATCACTATTTATCCCTTCTTCAATGTCAAAATTTAGATACATACAAGACTGTTTCTATAAACCCTAGCCAACAGTGCTTTGCTTAGTATCCTAGAGAAAACAGTTTCTATTGCGGTTTGGGATAAAGGAAAGTGGTGGCGACAAAGGTTTTGAGGGAGACGAGATCTCCCTTTTGGCAGAAGAGCTCATTCAATTATCAATCAAAAGCTCGATGGTGGAACTAAACGAAAAGCTAACTCTGATTTGTATTATATGGACAGAGAAATCCTATAATCCGAATAGCTTTAGGGCACAAATGAAGAGTATATGGAAAACAAGGAAAAATTTTGAGATTCAATTGGCAGGGAAAAATCTCTTTTTGATAGTGTTTGAAATTGAAGAAGATTTAGAGACAGTTCTGGAAGGTCAGCCATGGTTATTTCGGAAAAAATTAGTTATTTTTTATAGTTTGACTAAATCGATGGAAAGAAGTCAAATCAGGCTTAATTCATCCCCGTTCTGGATCAAGATAGGGCCATGCCTGCCAGAATTTGATAAAAAAGATCTACTGCATGCTATTGGGGTTACTTTTGGAGGCATACTTAGATCTGAAATTAATCGTAAATTTTTTCATCTTAGAATTAAATTAGATGTGAAAAAACCCCTTTGTAGGGGTAGTTTTGTCTCAATAGATAATCTAAGAAATCTTGGATCTCTTTTAAGTATGAGAAACTATCGACATTCTGTTTTGGATGTGGAAGGATGTGGCATGGTCTCTAAGAATGTATTGGATAAAACCTGAAGAAAAAAAAATCAGAGATGATCCACCTTATTCTTTAGCGTTAAAAGCAGAATTAAATTTACTCGGAAAGGAAAGTTTAAAGTTTAATGCCCTCTTAAAGAAGATGCAGCCTCAATGTTCGTATATATAAATTATGGAGAAGATTTAGGAGATGAATCCATAAAAAGAGGATGAAAACGCCATGGTCCAGAGAGTACAAGATAATTTACAATCAAATAAAGCAGAGAAAGTTACGAAGATGCAAGAGGAAGGGGCAACCGTGGAAGAGAAAGTGAATGGGAGGAACACTTCACGTGAAGAAACATTGAAACCAGTCAGGAAAACCAGCTAGAAAAGAATTGATTCAGTGAAAGTGATGAGCCATTATAGTGAAGAAAGTATATTGAGAAAGAGAAAATCGATAGAATTAGAAGTTGAAGATTGTTGTACAGAAGAGACCCGTGAAGATGGCTCAATTTTGTCGGCAGAAAATCTGAAACAAATTTATTTTCCCAACCAAGATAGATCGGCAGCTACCAAAAGGCAAGCCGACCGGGTGCAATGAAATATGTATGTTGGAATGTCCGTGGATTGGGGAATCCACGGGCAGTGCGGAGGCTTCAGTTTTTACTGAAGCAATATAATCCCCAAATGGTCTTCTTTATGGAGACAAAAATAGACAGAAAGCGTATGGAAAAGATCAGAAGGAGATGTTGTTTTGAGAATGGGATTGATGTAGGAGTAGAAGGTTCTCGAGTTGGAATCTATCTGGTGTGGAAATAAAAAATTACGGTTAGTCTAAAAACTTTCTCAAAAAGTCACATTGATGTGTTGATCAAAGAGGACAGTTGATAAACCGTAAAAATAACATATTTTAATCCCACATTTAGCATATTTTCGGATGATTTATTCCTTGATTCATGTAAAAAGGTGCTTTTAATCCTTTCTTTTCATGTCTTATACTCAGGAAAGCACCTGAGGATGAAAAGAACGTAAAACGGGCCCAAAACGGAGTAATAGGTCATATCACGAAATCCACACGGCCTGGGCCTAAGACCACACGGCCGTGCCTCATTGAGTAACTAGAACACGGCCTATTCACTATTTACATGGCCGTGCCCCATTCAACAGGTTTGAACATGGCCTTAAGACGATTCACATGGGCGTGTGTTATGGGCGTGTCCCTGCCGCGGCCAAGAGAAGTTTTACTCGGATTTGGATACTTGGAGGCAAAGAAACATATTCTAAAGCCTATTCAAACACCCTAGTAGGAATTCTACTTGAATTAGGATACTTAAGGACCAAGTAAGGCATCTCAAAGTCTATATAAACACCCAAGGGGGTAACTTGAAGAGGAGTTCGGCAAAAGCCGAAACAGATGGTGAGCTAGGCTAAGGAGCCAAGCCGAAAAGGTTAGAATTGTGGGAATCACTCGAAGATAGCCAGTTGATCCATCTCAAGAAGTCGAAATTCTACTCAAGATAGCGGATCTCTCTTTTAATTCTTTCAGGGAGTTTTAGGGATTTCTTATGTTTTGCTTTATCTTTTCTTCTGAGATGTTTTCCTTATTTGTTATGAACTAAATCCTTCAGATACCTGAAGGGGATGAAACCTAAGACGGATCTTGTTATTGTTTTCTGAACTATATGATAAATACTTGATTTGTTCTTAATTATGTGTGCTTAATTCTCGTGTTAATATTTTCGAGATATTGATTCAAGTTGGATGTGCTTAGGTGGTGGAGCAAAAGTCCCTGCTTAGGAGTAGATCTAGCATAATTAAGCGGAGTTGATCGCGCGCCTAGAAATAGGGTGACGAGATTTTGCTGGATTAGGGTGAAACCTAATATGGGAGTCCATAGATCGAGTTAATGCGATTCTAGGGGTTTTTATTAGAAAGAGATTTCAATTAATCAACCTAGGGTTAGACGTTATTCACCTCGAGAGAGGGTTTAATATAACTTAGGGAGTCTTACGGATCAAGTCAAGTGAATAAATCGTCTGGTTCAGTGTTAGATAACAAGTGAAGTCTAGGTGGATTCTTCCTAGAGTATCGTCGTAATCAACTGAGTTTTCCCAACAGTATTTCCCCAATTCGTTCTTTTTGTCTTTGCGTCTTTAGCTTAGTAGTTAGTTAAATTTAGATTAGATAACAACTTCACTTATTTTAGGCTAGATAATAAAAAGAAAGTTAGTATTAGTACTTTTAGTTCCCTTGGGTTCGACAATCCGGTCTTGCCTAAGCTATACTGCTGTTTGATAGGTGCACTTGCCTTAAATCATTGTCAGAGTTAGTTTCCAGGTTCAATCATTCTCATTCATATAAATTTAAAACTCTGAAATCTAACGATTAAATTTTTGGCGCCGTTGCCGGGGAACTAAAATATTAAGAAAACTCTATTTTTATTACTTTAGCCATTATTTTTATTTTCCGTAATTTACTTTTAGGTTAAATTTTGATTTTGTTAAATTTTCTTTCTTTTCTTAGCAAGTACCTCTAGTTTATGACTAGAAGGAACCCAAAAGGACCACTAGTATACGACAGTGATATTGAAGCAACTATTCGTGAGAATCGCAGAGAAATTAGGCAAGCCCTAAATTACACAGAAGAAGAGTGAGAAGACAGATCCAATCCTACTGAAGGGATGGACGAGAATAATCCACCACCACAAGATATGGGAGAAAATAATGCTCCGCGTACTATGTACGATTATGCTAAACCTCATTTAACAGGAGCAGAATCAAGTATTGTTAGGCCTGCTATAGCTGCTAATTTTGAATTAAAGCCTAACACTATACAAATGATTCAACAATTTGTTCAATATGATGGTTTGCAGGACGAAGACCCAAATACTCATATAGCTAATTTTTTAGAGTTCTGTGATACCTTCAAAACAAATGGCGTTTTTGATGATGCCATACGTCTTCGGTTATTTCCTTTTTCATTAAGAAATAAAGCCAAACCGTGGTTAAACTCGTTACCACGATGGTCAATCACTACGCGGGATCAAATGTTCGAAAAATTTTTATTAAAATATTTCCCACCAGCCAAAACGGCCAAATTATGAAATGATATCTCTTCGTTTGTGCAGATGGATTTAGAGACATTATACGACACATGGGAGAGATACAAGGATCTCTTGAGAAGGTGTCCGCACCATGGTTTACCCTTATGGTTTCAGGTCTAAACTTTCTATAACGGTGTGAACCCTTCAACGAGACAACTAATTGATTCAGCCGCTGGTGGAACCCTGAACAACAGAACTCCTGAAGTAGCCTACAAGTTTATTGAAGAGATGTCACTAAATAACTATCAGTGGCAGGTTACAAGGACAAAACCAACAAAATTAGCAGGAGTTTTTAACCTCGATGCAGTAACCATGCTATCAACACAGGTAGAGATGATGAATAAAAAGCTTGATAGTTTGTGCTCTTTGCAGGCACATCCAGTAATGCATGCGACGGAAGTGGAACTGTGGCAAATCCTGAGTACCCACCCTACCTACCGGACACAGAGAACGAATAGATGAACTATTTAGGTAATAATTTCAGATCTAATAATAACCCTTATAGTAATACTTATAATCCAGGTTGGAGGAACCACCCAAATTTTACATGGGGAGGTCAAGGAAATCAAAGACAACAACCTTCTCAAAATTTCCAAAAGCAGTCCTATCCACAGGAAAAGAAGTCGAACCTTAAAGAGATGCTGACAAAATTCATGGCAGCCACAGAAAACCGTTTCCAAAACACTGAAACAAACCAACGAACATCGATTGAAGAGATCAAGAGCCAAGTTGGGGAACTTACTAAGTCAGTTGGGGAAATTACTCAGTCAGTCGAACAACTTACTAAGATAGTCTCTGAACTCCGATCAGAGATTTTTTTTATAAAGGAACCGAACAGGTAAAGGCAGTTACACTGAGAAGTGGAAAAGAGTTAGTCGAACCAAAGAAAAAGATACCACACGAAGATAACAAAGCAAAGGATGAGGGAGTTGAGGATTTAACTCCAGTACGCATCGAGGGTAAACCACAAATTCCATATCCAGCGAAGTTGAAGAAAGACCAATTAGATGCCCAATACGGTAAATTTCTTGAACTTTTTAAACAAATACATATTAACTTACCCTTTGTTGAAGCCATTTCACAGATGCCAACATACGCGAAATTCTTAAAAGAACTCTTGACGAATAAAAGGAAGCTTGAAGAAATATCAACAGTCGAGCTTAATGAAGAATGTTCAGCCATACTCCAAAACAAGTTACCAACCAAATTAAAAGACCCAGGAAGTTTTACTATTCCCTGTTTAATTGGTAGCTTAAATATTAAGAAAGCATTAGCTGATTTAGGTGCTAGTATTAATTTAATGCCTTATAAAATGTTTAAACGACTAGATCTTGGGGAACCAAAACCCACTAGGATGAGTATTCAGTTAGCTGATAGATCTATTAAATATCCTAGAGGAATTGTCGAAGACGTCTTGGTAAAAATTAATAAATTTATTTTCCCTGTTGATTTTGTTGTCTTAGACATGGATGAAGACATTGATGTTCCCTTAATTTTAGGGCGCCCCTTTTTAGCTACTGCTAGGGCTGTTATCGATGTAGGTGATGGTAAACTTGCATTAAGGATAGGCGATGAGGAAATTATTTTTCAAATTTATGATGCCATGCGATATTCTAGAGAACAAGATGATTCCTGTTATTTTGTTGATAACTCTGATCATATCATTCAAGACTCATTACAAGAAATTATACATGATGACACGATGGAACTGTGCCTGACTCAGGAAGAGGGGGAAGAAGATGAAGTCGACGAGCTGAATTCGAATACATCTTCATCTAGACATACGAAAGAAGAGAGCATTAAAGTCAATGATGAACTAAAACAAAAACCCTCCATTGATGAGCCATCCAAATTAGAATTAAAACAGCTGCGAAAATACTTAGAATATGCATTCATTGGGGAAAATTCTACACTACCGGTAATTATCTCTTCAGAATTAGAACCCAAGGAAAAAGAGGAGTTGATACAGGTACTAAGAGAACATAAAAGAGCCATAGCTTAGAAAATCTCTGATGTTAAGGGAATAAGCCTATCGTTTTGCACCCACAAAATTTTAATGGAAGAGGAATACAAGCCATGTGTGCAACCTCAAAGACGATTAAATCCCAACATAAAAGAAGTTGTGAAAGCTGAGGTAATTAAACTTCTAGATGCTGGAATAATTTATCCTATTTTTGACAGCAATTGGGTGAGTCCTGTGCAAGTTGTTCCAAAGAAAGGAGGCATGAGGGTGGTAGCCAACGAAAAGAATGAACTAATTCCCACCAGAACAGTCACAGGTTGGAGAGTTTGCATTGATTACAGGAAGCTGAACGATGCTACTAGAAAAGATCACTTCATTGATCAAATGTTAGAAAGGTTATCTGGGCACATGTATTATTGCTTCCTAGATGGACTCTCTGGCTATTCCCAAATCCCAATAGCACTTGAAGATCAAGAGAAAACAACATTCACATGCCCATATGGTACGTTTGCTTATCGTAGAATGCCTTTTGGATTATGTAATGCTCTTGCTACTTTTCAGCGTTGCATGTTGGCAATCTTCGACGAACTTATAGAAGACATTATAGAGGTATTTATGGACGATTTCTCGATATTCGGTAATTCTTTCCATCTTTGCCTTAAAAATTTAAAACAAATTCTAATGAGATGTGAGGAAACAAATCTTGTCTTGAATTGGGAAAAATGTCACTTTATGGTTAGAGAGGGAATTGTGTTAGGACATAAGATTTCTAGTAAAGGGATTGAGGTAGATAATAACAAGATTGAAACCATAAAAAAATTATCTCCCCCTAGCTCAGTTAAGGCTATTAGAAGCTTTTTAGGACATGCTGGATTTTACAGAAGATTCATTAAAGATTTCTCTAAAATAGCTAAGCCTTTAACGAGATTACTAGAAAAAGATGTTCCTTTCAGTTTTGATCAAGAGTGTTTAGAGGCATTTAATATCCTCAAGGATAAACTAATAAATGCTCCGATTATAATTGCACCTGATTGGAATCTACCTTTTGAACTAATGTGTGATGCGAGTGATTTTGCAGTAGGAGCAGTCTTGGGACAGCGAAGAAACAAGCATTTTCAGCCAATTTATTATGCCAGCAGAACACTGACATCTGCACAAGAAAACTACACCACCACGGAAAAAGAACTGCTAGTTGTAGTTTTTGCGTTTGATAAATTTATTATCCAAAGTTGTCGTTTACACTGATCATTTAGCTCTTCGTTATCTCTTAACTAAACCTGATGCAAAACCTCGACTCATACGTTGGGTATTACTTTTACAGGAATTTGATTTGGAAATACAGGATAAGAAGGGAGCTGAAAACCTTGCAGCAGACCACCTCTCCAGGCTTGAGAACCCACATATCGAAGAGCTCGATGAAAATGAGATAAACGACTCATTTCCTGAAGAACAACTCTTTTCTATAACCCACTCTGATGTACCATGGTTTGCAAATATTGCAAATTATTTAGCTGCTAACATCTTGCCAAAAAGACTAACACAGCACCGAAAGAAGCGATTCTTTGCTGATGCAAAAAACTATTTTTGGGAAGATCCTTTTCTTTTCCATATATGTGCAGATCAAGTAATTCGAAGATGCGTCACAAAGGTAGAAGCAAGCAAAATCCTGGAACATTGCCATTCAGGACCTTCAGGAGGACACTATAGTGGCATTAAGACAGCACATAAAATACTCGAATCAGGTTTTTATTGGCCTACACTATTCAAAGATGCCAACAGGTATGTCGCTTCATGTGATAAATGCCAACGAACAGGTAATGTTTCTAAATGTGATGAAATGCCTCAAACATATATGCTATCATGTGAAATATTTGATGTATGGGGTATTGATTTTATGGGTCCATTCCCTAGTTCATTTGGAAATAAATACATTCTAGTGGCAGTTGATTACATGTCAAAATGGGTGGAAGCTGAAGCTTTACCTACCAATGATGCTAGAGTAGTAGTTAAGTTTCTCAAGAAACTGTTCTCTCGATTTGGAACACCTAGAGCTATCATTAGTGATAGGGGCACTCACTTCTGTAATAGTCAATTTAACAAGGTCTTAAAAAAATATGGAGTACACTACAGGATAGCTACCCCATATCACCCTCAAACCAGTGGGCAAGTTGAAGTAGCAAACCGAGAACTTAAATGCATCCTAGAAAAAACGATTGAATCAAACAGAAAAGAGTGGGCATTAGAAGTAGATGATGCCCTATGGGCATACAGAACAGCGTTTAAACCCCCTAGGAACATCCCCATACAAACTTGTCTACGGGAAAAGTTGTCATCTACCATTCGAGTTAGAACATAAAGCTTTTTGGGGCATAAAATTTTTAAATTACGATTTTAAGACTGCAGGAAAGAAAAGAATGATGCAGATGAACGAGCTAGACGAATGGAGAGCTGAAGCTTACGAGAACTCGAAATTATACAAGAATGCGACAAAATGACGCCACGATGCTCGTTTAAAGATATCGAAACAATTCGAAGTAGGGGACTTGGTCCTGCTATACAACTCAAGGCTTAAATTGTTTCTCGGGAAACTGAAATCAAGATGGTCAGGTCCATTCATGATTAAAACAATCTTCCCCTATGGAACAATCGAGGTAACTCATCCCACTCAAGGCACATTCAAGGTAAATGGTCACCGACTCAAAATCTATAATGGTGAAGGTTTTATGGATATGAGAGAGGAGCTTCAGCTTCATGCACCTTCTTTTAGAAATGAAAATAGGGTAAGTCTAGCTTAAGACTTTAAACAAGCGCTTCTCGGGAGGCAACCCGAGCACTAACCTTACTAACATTAGATTCTAAACTTTTAGCATTTAATTCCATACTAACTAATCCAGTAAGGCACAGGTTTAGACCACACAGCCTTGCACACGGGCGTGCTCGTGGCCGTGTGGAAGCTAGGGAACAGACCACGGGCGTGCTAGTAGCCGTGCATGACAAAGAAGAAAAATTTTGCCCAACACGGGCTGCGATAATAGTCCACGCCCGTGCCGACCTTCCGTGGACTATACTGACTTACCAAACACGGGCTGGACACGCCCGTGCGACACAATCGTATGGACATACTGACTTGTCAAACACGGGAGAAACACACCCGTTCTAGACAATCGTGTGAAGAAGAACACGGGCGTGTCATTTTAAACACGATAGTGGCCAAACCCCTTGAAGGCGCCCAAAATTCAAAATCCGAAAAACACGGGCTAATTAAAATCAAGCACGGGCGTGGCCCATGCCCGTGTCCCCCCTAAAGAAACACAGCCCCGTTTTTCCCCAATTTCCTTCCCCAAACCAACCCTAGCAGTTTCTCCCCTCAAAAACTCAACCCAAATCCATCCACCAGCAAGAAAACCCCCTCACCATTGTCTCTCTCCACCCCAAAATCTTCCAAACTCTCAAATACTCATACAAAAATGCAGCCACGCTCGTGTTAAAAGGAGCCCACGCCCTCGCCATGTTAACCAGTATTTACATAGCACACGATCGTGCGCCACCGTCACACGGCCGTGCTCAGCCGTTCCAATCACCGATACCACCGCAGGACCCAGCAGACGATGAGGACCTCTGAGTCCTTTTATTCTCTTTAAATTCAGTTTCTTTATTTTTAGTTCTTAGTTTTAATTTTTATTTTTATTTGCATTTTTATTTAAACATTGTTGCATTTTATTTTTCAAACTTTTATTTCCTTCATGATATCATTAGCTATCTAACCTTCAAGTATTGCTAACAACCACTTGTTTAATCATGCCACCGAGACATCTAACTGATGACTGTGCAGTTTCAATTGCACACTCCAAATAACGAACAAATCACTAGGAGTAATTCAATACTACATAAGTCAACATCTTTCCACCTCCGACTTCAAGGAATCCATCCATAATTCAGGAAGTGTCACTTTTTTCCCCTCTCTTTTGATTATCTAATAATTGTTATTATCTATCTTTGTACATTGAGGGCAATGTACATCTTAAGTGTGGGGGGTGAATAGTTATTTCAAGAAAGTGCCTAACTTTCTGCATTATTCTCAAATCCCTAAATTATATTCTGTTCTTAAGTAATTTTCTCATATTACTAATTAGGATGAAATATCTGATGAATTATGATCTTTATTGACATGTTTTTGAGTAAGTCATAGTTAATTGTGCATTGATGATTAAATTTGAAGAAAACTAGAGAATCAAGCATGATAAGTCTATTTTTAAGAAAATTAAAATTTTTTAGGTTGTTAACCTAAATTTGAATGTTACCTTGAAATTTGAAATTTACGAGGTTGATGTAAAAAACACCCATAATTTTTGTGAGATTTTGAGCCTTATAGAGCATATATTCTTTTTCATGCTCACTTTATTGATTATGAGTGTGTCAACATTGAACTGTTATTCTAGAACTTGCCTCGATTATACATGTTGAGACCACACCTATGATTTCATATGCCGAGATGATAAAGGCACCTAGGTTTTAACCCACTCACTCCACTAAAAAGCCTACCTCCATAATTAACCCCTAGTTAACCCCGTTGATCCTAACAACCCTTTTTGTTGACTCACCCACTAATATTACCCCAAAACCCTTTGTATTTGTTATCAGCATTCCTTTTGACTACCCTTATATCCAGGTTTGACTTGATTAGTTACCTAATTATATTATTTCAATAGTTGAATTTATCTTTTATTACTTGATTTGTTCTTAAAAAAAAGAAGTATATTCAGTATTTGTTCTACGTAAGTGAGCTTATACGAAAAATTCCAAATCTTAAAGAAAAAGCTCGTATTATTAGTTTTCATTTGATGTAATTATTTATTATCAGCTCGTGTTTCTATTTAGGTAACTTGTCAGGTCAGTCTCAATTCTAACCTTCTCATTCAGCCTTTATCCACACATTTAACCCTAGCCCCGTTACAACCCTGTTAAAGACCTTTTGATCTGTTTATCATCTCATTTTACAGTGGTGGAGATTTGATTTTCAGGCAAGCCTATGGGATTAACTTTTCAGGTTCGACTTTTGAGTGCTCTTTTCCTGAACCTTAAACACTTCGAGTGATTTGAGTGAATCTTTTGTGAGGATGTCAGTCCTTGTAGGTTTTGAATTAAGGGTAATTATTCAGGTAAGGGGAAACACCTACGTTTTCGTGATACAAATGTATGAGTTATATTGTTTGAATCTTTAGGACTCTTCAAGTTAGATCATCCATGTATAAATTATCTATGAATTATGATGAGACATTGTTGATAGGAATTATGAATCATGGAAAGTTTGTTTTAATTGTAAGTTGAGAATTTTGCTTGAGGATAAGCAAAAGCTTAAGTGTGGGGGTATGTGATAAACCATAAAAATAACATATTTTAATCCCATATTTAGCATATTTTCGGATGATTTATTCCTTGATTCATGTAAAAAGGTGCTTTTAATCCTTTCTTTTCATGTCTTATACTCAGGAAAGTACCCGATGATGAAAAGAACATAAAACGAGCCCAAAACGGAGTAAATGGGCCATATCATGAAATCGACACATTCCAAAGCATATTCAAACACCCTAGTAGGAATTATACTTGAATTAGGATACTTAAGGACCAAGTAACGCATCTCAAAGTCTATATAAACACCCAAGGGGGTAACTTGAAGAGGAGTTCGGTAGAATCCGGAACAAGTGGTGAGCTAGGCCAAGGAGCCAAGTCGAAAAGGTCAGAACTGTGGGAATCACTCGAAGATAGCCAGTTGATCCATCTCAAGAAGCCGAAATTCTACTCAAGACGGCGAATCTCTCCTTCAAATCCTTCAGGGAGTTTTAGGGGTTTCTTATGTTTTATTTTATCTTTTCTTCGGAGATGTTTTCCTTATTGGTTATGAACTAAACCCTTCAGATACCTGAAGGGGATGAAACCTAAGACGGGTCTTGTTATTGTTTTCTGAACTATATGATAAATACTTGATTTGTTCTTAATTATGTGTGCTTAATTCTTGTGTTAATATTTCCGGGATATTGATTCAAGTTGGATGTGCTTAGGTGGTGGAGCAAAAGTCCCTGCTTAAGTGTAGATCTAGCATAATTAAGCGGAGTTGATCGCGCGCCTAGAGATAGGGTGACGAGATTTTGTCGAATTAGGGTGAAACCTAATATGGGAGTCCATAGATTGAGTTAATGCGATTTTAGAGGTTTTAATTAGAAAGAGATTTCAATTAATCAACCTAGGGTTAGAAGTTATTCGCCTCGAGAGAGTTTTTAATATAACTTAGGGAGTCTTACGGATCAAGTCAAGTGAATAAATTGTCTGGTTCAGTATTAGATAATAAGTGAAGTCTAGGTGGATTCTTCCTAGGGTATCGTCGTAATCAACTGAGTTTTCCCAACAGTATTTCCCCAATTCATTCTTTTTGTCTTTGTGTCTTTAGCTTAGTAGTTAGTTAAATTTAGATTAGATAACAACTTCACTTATTTTAGGCTAGATAATAAAAAGAAAGTTAGTATTAGTACTTTTAGTTCCCTTGGGTTCGACAATCCGGTCTTGCCTAAGCTAACTACTGTTCGATAGGTGCACTTGCCTTAAATCGTTGTCAGAGTTAGTTTCCAGGTTCGATCATTCTCATTCATATAAATTAAAACTCTGAAATCTAACGATCAACAGTGTTAATGAAGAATAGAGATTTACAGGGTTTTATGGTTCACCTTATGTAAGTAATAAAAGTGCCTCATGGAATTTACTAAGGAGCTTGGGTCAAGAACAAAATCATCATTGTCAGAATTCAGAAACAATAATTGATAATTAAACAATTTTAACAGAAGTTTAATTCTATAAACCCTAGCCAAGAGTGCTTTGCTTAGTATTCTAGCGAAAATAGTTTCTATTGCAGCTTGAGATGAATGAGAGTGGTAGCGACGACGGTTTTGAAGGAGACGAGATCTCCCTTTTGGCAGAATAACTCATTCAATTATCGGTCAAAAGTTAGATGGTGGAACCAAATGAAAAGCCAACTCTGATTTGTACTATATGGACAGAGAAATCCTATAATCCTGAAAGCTTTAGGGCACAAATGAAGAGTATATGGAAAACAAAGAAAAAATTCGAGATTCAATTGGCAGAGAAAAATCTCTTTTTGATCGTGTTTGAAATTGAAAAAGATTTAGAGACAGTTCTGGAAGGTCAACCATGGTTATTTCGGAAAAAAATAGTTATTTTTTATTGTTTGACTAAACCGATAGAAAGAAGTCAAATCAGGCTTAATTCATCCCCACTTTGGATCAAGATAGGGCCATGCTTGCCAGAATTTGATAAAAAAGATCTACTGCATTCTATTGGGGTTACTTTTATAGGTGTACTTAGATATGAAATTAATGGTGAGTTTTGTCGTCTTAGAATTAAATTAGATGTGCAAAAACCCCCATTGTAGGGGTATTTTTGTCTCAATAGACAATCAAAGGAAATCTTGGATCTCTTTTAAGTATGAGAAACTACCAACATTTTGTTTTGGATGTGGAAGGATGGGGCATGGTCTCCAAGAATGTATTGGGATAAAACCTATAGAAAGAAACAAAATAAGAGATGATCCACCTTATTCTTTAGCGTTAAAAGCATAATTAAATTTACTCGAAAAGGAAAGTTTAAAGTTTAATGCCCTTTCAAAGAAGATGCAGCCTCAATGTTCTTATATAGAGGAATTATGGATAAGATTCAGGAAATGAATCCACAAAAAGAGGATGAAAACGCCATGGTCCAGAGAGTACAAGATAATTTGCAATCAATAGAAGGAGAGAAAGTGACGAAGATGTAGGAGGAATGGGCGACCGTGGAAGAGAAAGTGAATGGGAGGAATACTTCACGTGAAAAAACTTTGAAACCAGTCAGGAAAACCAGCTGGAAAAGAATTGACTCAGCCAAAGTGATGAGCCATTATAGTGAAGAAAGAATAGTGAGAAAGAGAAAATCGGCAGAAATAGAAGTTGAAGATTGCTGTACAGAAGAGACCCGTGAAGATGAAGCAAAGACAATAAAACATGATGGACAAGAGTTAAAAAGCGAAGATGGCTCAATTTTGTCGATAGAAAATATGAAACAAATTTATTTTCCCAACCAAGATAGATCGGTGGCTGCCAAAAGGCAAGCCGACCGGGCGCAATGAAAACTATATGTTGGAATGTCCGTGGATTGGGGAATCCACAGGCAGTGCGGAGGCTTCGGTTTTTGCTGAAGTAACATAATCCCCAAATGGTCTTCTTTATGGATAACGAAATAGATAGAAAGCATATGGAAAAGATCAGAAGGAGATGTGGTTTTGCGAATGGGATTGATGTAGGAGTAGAAGGTTCTCGAGGTGGAATCTGTTTGGCATGGAAAGAAGAAATTACGATTAGTCTAAAAAATTTTTCAAAAAGTCACATTGATGTATTGATCAAAGAGGACAGTGTTAATGAAGAATGGAGATTTACAGGGTTTTATGAAACACCCCACACCCGGCCCACGAGCCTGAACCGGACCTGGTATGTTCCTTAAGAAAATCGGTTTCAAAGTTCTTTGTTACTTAGAGAAAATTTGTGTAATTTTTTGAAAAAAATTGTTTTGGGTTGAGCTTAGATCGAACCCCACTTATTTACTTAGAAATCATTTAATTACGATGACAAAACAGTTTAGGGTTTATTTTTAAATAAATAATTCTTAAGTTGAACTTTAATCAAAAATAGTTCGTAACATAGTAAATTAAAAGTTTAAACAGAAATAAAGAAAACCAACTTGGGCCTCATGGCCTTATTACATCAATCAAAACCCAAAATAAAATTTAAGTTTTGAGTAAAATAAAAGCCCAAGTCTTTAAATTTCTCCTTGCGATGCATGGCCACCTTTAGCTCCTGCCGACCCGGTCCATTACTGCTCATCACCTGAAAAAAATATTTCCCCAACGGGGTGAGTCAACCAGACTCAATGTGTACGTGGCACTAAATCGTAATAGAATCAGACATACAATACATTCAATCATAAAATACAAGTTATGATGCATTCCCAAACCCAAACCTAATTGTCCATCCGCTACACACCCCCGTACCTGCCAAACACACCGTGGGGACTACTAAGTCGACCCTCCTTCCGCTACACACCAATTTACGGGCTTAAGGCTCCGCATCTGTGGTTTTAGGAAACCACTTTTCAGATTACTGTGGTCTTAGATCACCACTTTTCAGATTACTGTGGTCGTAAGTCACCACTTTTCAGATTACTGTAGTCTTAAATCACCACTTTTCACTTCCCCTTTCAATATACAACCATATGCCCCATAAACATTAATATGCATAATATACCATAGTTCACATTCTTATCATATTCTCATGTTATGAATAACATATTTCATATTCCTAGTAGAAGTAGGAAACGTACCTGAGTACTTAGTACCTTAACATGGTACTTTAGCCATGCTCATATTTTCATTAACATATATTTTAATACATGCAACCATAATTCATATTACAAAGTAGTGTGGAGTACACACCTGATTCGCTTAATGAAGTCCTCGAAAATCCCGAAGAGAACCGATTACAGATTTAGATCTCAAATCCTACATAAGTTAATCACTTACTATTTAAAAGACCATTCGACCATTTTTCCAAATACAACTAGGATTTGTATTACTTACCTTGTAACTGAATTGATTTTAAGAATCAAGGGCCGGATCTTTGTATTCCTCCCTTGTGAATTCGGCTAAACACTATATTACTCCACAGGTTAGTTTTCGGCTTCTGATAATAAATCTAAATATTTAAAATAGCCTTGGCTGAATATCTTAAACACATACCTTGTGATTTCAAATCCCGAAAAGTAACCCTTGGCTATGGAGATGTTGAAATCCCTATACACATATGTTAGATCTGATCTCCATATCACTTAATAATCTTAAATCAATTGGCCTCTGGCCTAAACCATGCTTTTCTTACCTTAAATCCTTAGATCTGAAATCCCGGAATTCCTCCTTTAATATTCGGCCAAAAGACAACCAAAAGAATCAGTTCCCAAATCTTGGTTGAAAGAGAATAAACAACAAGAATCCATTATTCTTACCTTATCACCACAGTCGACGGCACCCTTGATTGAAGCCACAGAGATTCGGCTATGGAGACTTAAACAGGAATCAAAGAGGTTTCGGCTTGATAGTAGAAGAGAAAAAAAGAAGAAAAGAGGAGAAGAAAATTCGGCAGAGAGAGTTTGCCAGGAAATTTTCGGCAGAGCAGAGAAAGAAACAAACTGATGAGTAGCCCTCCTTCCTTCCTTTTATAGGCAAAATTATCAGCTAAGGAGTCCCTTACTTGGCCACCACTCCTCTATCTGATAACTTTATCTTTTTAATATGATAAATAAAAGGATTTAATCCAGTATTTATCTCTTCTAAATAATCCAATTTAAAAATCTAAAAAAAATCCCTTATTATCTCTTCAAATAATCCAAATAAAAATCCTTTATTATCTCTTCAAATAATCCAAATAAAAATCCTTTATTTATCACCTTATTAATCACATATTTATGAAAATAAAACACCTCATTTTCTAGAAGCATGTGCCATCCACCTCAGCCTTCTGGAAGCCAAAATAAAACCTCATTTATTTGCTTCCCAAGTGACTCGAACCATTTCCATTCCTCTTGCACATGGCGCCATTTCCATAGGCCCTAAGTGGCATCTTCAGGCCACTTTTCCAAGCCTGTTTGTATGTCAAATTTCTCCAACTTTTTCTTTTAAGGCCTCCTTGCCCTAATTTCCTATTTTAAACTTTAAAATTTGACATTTCTAGGTCATTTCCAAGTTTCCTAAAATTTTCGATCGGCTCTGTAAACTTGCCATTTTCTTACATTTCCAAGTTTCCAGAAATGTTCACTTTCCAATTTTTGAATCATTTCCTTACATTTCCTAGTTTCCAAAAATGTTCATGTCTATGCATTTCTAGGTTTCCAAAAATGTTCATGTCCATGCATTTCCAGGTTTCCAAAAATGTTCATGTCCATGCATTTCCAGGTTTCCAAAAATGTTCATGTCCATGCATTTCCAGGTTTCCAAAAATATCAAAAATTTATTCATAGTGCTTAAGACTTGTCATTTCGTACAGTTAGACTGAAAATGCATAGGCCCTTTCCAGGATGTTACAGTTCTACCCCCCTTAAAATAATTTCGTCCTCGAAATTACTTACTAACGAATAATCGTACGGTCTAACTCACCCCACTACGCTATTGCTGCGCACTCTGATCCTAAAGAACTATCATACTTTCTAGGCACATTCTCTAGGTTCACATCCAAAGTTTTAGTCACTTCACCAGCAATACAAGAATAAGCTAACCCTATAACAAGCAAAGCAATTAAGGGTATTCCAGAAATGAGGAACGTACCCGTTGTCACATCTGGCACATCTTCCTCCTCGCGACGGCCAACTGCATAAACCAACCTTGGTTGCCTCGCGTCTGCACCTTCAGCACCTCTTCTTGGTGCTTCACGTCCACGGCCCGAACCATTTCCTCCATGGTTCAGTCCACGACCTTGCTGAGGCTGCTGTCCTCCTCTACCCGTCTGACTAACATTCTGAGTTGCCGATTGGCTTTCATCTAAGTTCTTAGGACATTCCTTGACCACATGGTTCTTGGACCCACACCTAAAACATCCTCCTGTTTTCCTCCAACACTCTCCCAAATGCGTCTTTCCACACACATCACAAGGTTGATACCGCCCTTCTGAACCAACTTGCTGACCTCGCGGCCCATCAACTCTAGGCCTCTTATTCCCAGATTAGCCAGACGATCCAAAACCTCTTTCTGGCCTATTCCGATCAGTGTTCTGCCTTGCAGAATCCTTAATTCCTTCAGCCACTTTAGCCTTTTCCACTAACGCAGAAAATTCCCGCTCTTGATGCGGTGCTATCAACAGTCTCAGATCATCCCTTAGCCCGTCCTCAAAATGGACACAGCGCTCATGCTCAGTCGCCACGACACCTCGAGCGTACCGGCTCAACCTCAGGAATTCCGCTTCATATTCTGCAACAGACTTGTTTCCTTGGACCAGCCCCAGAAAAGCTTTCCGTTGCTCATTAGTGTACCTGGTTCCCACATACTTCTTTTGGTACGCTTCCTTAACGTACTCCCAGGTCAGATCCTCAGCCGTGGCACCATCCCACACAGTTAACCACCATTGATACGCTTCATTGCGTAACAGTGCCACCATTCCCTTTAACTTTTCCTCAGGGGTCAGATCAAGCTCATCCATGATGCGCTCCGTTGCTTCCAACCAGTACTCAGCTGTACTGGGTGCTACTCCAGACACTCCACGAAACACCTCGGCTCCATTAGCTCGGAGCCGTTCAGGCACAGACTTACGTGTTCCCGAATTTCCTCCTGCCCCCGTCACCAACTCCAGAACTCACAGCACAGCCCGCGACACAGCATCGTCCCCATCTGAGCTTGCTGCTCCACACCAACAGCTGGGAGCGGTGGGGGCGGTGGTACCTCATTATCAGACCCTTGACCCGATCTAACGGGTTCTGACCTAGTCATTCTTCCTCTACTGCGTCCACGACGGCCATGTCCTCTAGAGCTCATTTCGGCGTCGAGATCTGATTAAGAAGTTTTATGAATTAGTCATTGTTCCACTTATTTACTCGCGAAGAAGTTTTATGACAAGAGTTTTAGGAGTGGTTATTTCGTATTCACACAAGCATACAGTCTTTCCATTCATTCATTCATCCATCAAACAAGCATGAACTTTCGTTCATTCAGAGAAACGTTGTAATTTTCATCGTTATTGTGTTTCCACTACCCAGGGGTATTTCCGTAATTTTGTCCTATAGGGGTATTTTCATAATTTTTCAAGATAAAAAGTTCCTTGATGATTTTGTCGAAAATATTTTGGTAATTTTAAAGTCCCGGGGTAATTTTGGAAAAATTTTGAAATCTAGGGGTATTTCGGAAATTTTTGACCTCGGGGGTATTTCGATAATTTTCCAAAAACAGGGTAAATTTGTAAAATTTAATAAGTTAGGGTATTTCAAAAGTTGTAAAACTTTGAGGGTTCTTTTTTTGAGAGTTTCCCTTTTCAAATGGTGATGTTTGTATAAATTTCGGAAACCGGGGTCATTTTGGTCATTTTGTAAGTTAGGGGCAATTTTGAAATTTTTTTCAAAATCAAGGTATTTTTGATAGTTTGCAAATTAGGGTTTGTGAACACTTATAAAATAAGGAAATTTTGGCAAAACTGTTAGGTAGGTTCATATTTTGTAAATCAAGGGCATTTTGGTAATTTTGCCACTAGGGGCATTTTTGTAATTTTCACAAATCAGAAATTTTTCAAAAAATTTTATAAAGATGGTTTTCTCAAATTCAAAAGAAAGTTATGAGAATTTTAAAACTGGGGTTTGTTGTTTTGTTCTTTTTTTTTTATGAAGAACATGGCTAGTTCCCTTTCGAGTTTTAGTCATTATGTTTAGCCTATGGCCGAGCCCTCTTGGTCAGGGTGAACCAAAGCTACGCACCAGGCAGGATTCGAGTGGAGAGGAGGTGAGTCACATGGACTGCTTAAATACCAGGCTCCCACCGAAACCATTCCTAGACATGCGCACAGAGGTTGCCACACCTACTGAGCCCTCTGAGTTAGGGTGAACCGAAGCTACGCACCAGGTAGGATTCCTGCGAAGAGGAGGTGAGTCACTAGGACTGGTTAAATACCAGGCTCTTCCGGATCCAATCCTAGACATGCGTACAGGGGTTACCACACCCTAGCTCAGTGACCTAGCCATAGGTTTGTTTAGTGCATTAAGTCTTATGTGTTTTGTGTTTGAGTAGTCTAATCCTAGGGTTCAAGTTCCTATCATACTATTCTACGTTCCATGCCTTTTCTACCCTTCTAATATTCACAACATAATTCACATAATCACCCAAATAGTTAGGGGTACTTACCTGGTGGACTGCGGGTCGGAGACTTAGGTGCCATGCCAGAAAACCTGTTTAATTTCAAGGAAAATCATTTGGCTCGCTTTGAAGATGTTTTGGGCCTTAGCCCATAGGCCGAGAGTTTAAAACTGGGCTCTGATACCAAACTGAAACACCCCACACCTGGCCCACGAGCCCGAACCGGACCTGGTATGTTCCTTAAGAAAATCGATTTCAAAGTTCTTTGTTACTTAGAGAAAATTTGTGTAATTTTTTGAAAAATATTGTTTTGGGTTGGGCTTAGATCGAACCCCACTTATTTACTTAGAAATCATTTAATTACGATGACAAAATAGTTTAGGGTTTATTTTTAAATAAATAATTCTTAAGTTGAACTTTAATCAAAAATAGTTCGTAACATAGTAAATTAAAAGTTTAAACAGAAATAAAGAAAACCAACTTGGGCCTCATGGCCTTATTACATCAATCAAAACCCAAAATAAAATTTAAGTACTGAGTAAAATAAAAGCCCAAGTCTTTAAATTTCTCCTTGCGATGCATGGCCACCTTTAGCTCCTGCCGACCCGGTCCATTACTGCTCATCACCTGAAAAAAATATTTCCCCAACGGGGTGAGTCAACCAGACTCAATGTGTACGTGGCACTAAATCGTAATAGAATCAGGCATACAATACATTCAATCATAAAATACAAGTTATGATGCATTCCCAAACCCAAACCTAATTGTCCATCCGCTACACACCCCCGTACCTGCCAAACACACCGTGGGGACTACTAAGTCGACCCTCCTTCCGCTACACACCAATTTACGGGCTTAAGGCTCCGCATCTGTGGTTTTAGGAAACCACTTTTCAGATTACTGTGGTCTTAGATCACCACTTTTCAGATTACTGTGGTCGTAAGTCACCACTTTTTAGATTACTGTGGTCTTAAATCACCACTTTTCACTTCCCCATTCAATATACAACCATATGCCCCATAAACATTAATATGCATAATATACCATAGTTCACATTCTTATCATATTCTCATGCTATGAATAACATATTTCATATTCCTAGTAGAAGTAGGAAACGTACCTGAGTACTTAGTACCTTAACATGGTACTTTAGCCATGCTCATATTTTCATTAACATATATTTTAATACATGCAACCATAATTCATATTACAAAGTAGTGTGGAGTACACACCTGATTCGCTTAATGAAGTCCTCGAAAATCCCGAAGAGAACCGATTACAGATTTAGATCTCAAATCCTACATAAGTTAATCACTTACTATTTAAAAGACCATTCGGCCATTTTTCCAAATACAACTAGGATTTGTATTACTTACCTTGTAACTGAATTGATTTTAAGAATCAAGGGCCGGATCTTTGTATTCCTCCCTTGTGAATTCGGCTAAACACTATATTACTCCACAGGTTAGTTTTCGGATTCTGATAATAAATCTAAATATTTAAAATAGCCTTGGCTGAATATCTTAAACACATACCTTGTGATTTCAAATCCCGAAAAGTAACCCTTGGCTATGGAGATGTTGAAATCCCTACACACATATGTTAGATCTGATTTCCATATCACTTAATAATCTTAAATCAATTGGCCTCTGGCCTAAACCATGCTTTTCTTACCTTAAATCCTTAGATCTGAAATCCTGGAATTCCTCCTTTAATATTCGGCCAAAAGACAACCAAAAGAATCAGTTCCCAAATCTTGGTTGAAAGAGAATAAACAACAAGAATCCATTATTCTTACCTTATCACCACAGTCGACGGCACCCTTGATTGAAGCCACAGAGATTCGGCTATGGAGACTTAAACAGGAATCAAAGAGGTTTCGGCTTGATAGTAGAAGAGAAAAAAAGAAGAAAAGAGGAGAAGAAAATTTGGCAGAGAGAGTTTGCCAGGAAATTTTCGTCAGAGCAGAGAAAGAAACAAACTGATGAGTAGCCCTCCTTCCTTCCTTTTATAGGCAAAATTATCAGCTAAGGAGTCCCTTACTTGGCCACCACTCCTCTATCTGATAACTTTATCTTTTTAATATGATAAATAAAAGGATTTAATCCAGTATTTATCTCTTCTAAATAATCCAATTTAAAAATCTAAAAAAAATCCCTTATTATCTCTTCAAATAATCCAAATAAAAATCCTTTATTATCTCTTCAAATAATCCAAATAAAAATCCTTTATTTATCACCTTATTAATCACATATTTATGAAAATAAAACACCTCCTTTTCTAGAAGCATGTGCCGTCCACCTCAGCCTTCTGGAAGCCAAAATAAAACCTCATTTATTTGCTTCCCAAGTGACCCGAACCCAGGCCCATTCCTCTTGCACATGGCGCCATTTCCATAGGCCCTAAGTGGCATCTTCAGGCCACTTTTCCAAGCCTGTTTGTGTGTCAAATTTCTCCAACTTTTTCTTTTAAGGCCTCCTTGCCCTAATTTCCTATTTTAAACTTTAAAATTTGACATTTCTAGGTCATTTCCAAGTTTCCTAAAATTTTCGATCGGCTCTGTAAACTTGCCATTTTCTTACATTTCCAAGTTTCCAGAAATGTTCACTTTCCATTTTTGAATCATTTCCTTACATTTCCTAGTTTCCAAAAATGTTCATGTCTATGCATTTCTAGGTTTCCAAAAATGTTCATGTCCATGCATTTCTAGGTTTCCAAAAATGTTCATGTCCATGCATTTCCAGGTTTCCAAAAATATCAAAAATTTATTCATAGTGCTTAAGACTTGTCATTTCGTACAGTTAGACTGAAAATGCATAGGCCCTTTCCAGGATGTTACAACTTATGGTTCACCTTATGTAAGTAATAAAAGTGCTTCATGGAATTTATTAAGGACTTTGGGTCAAGAACAAAATCATCCTTGGCTGGTAAGTGGTGACTTTAATGAAATAATGTATTCTTTTGAAAAAAGTAGAGGTCAACCGAAGGAGGAGAAAAGAATGGAAGCCTTCCGTGAGGTTTTAAAGGAATGTCAACTAACGGACGTGGGTTATACGGGGGGTATGGTTTACATGGGAGAGAGGGAATTTACCAGAAACAAATATTAAAGAGAGATTGGATAGGGGCGTCGCGAATGAAAAATGGATGCATCTCTTTCCAAAGGGCAATATTCATCAGTTAATACACTTGACATCAGATCATTGCCCTCTTTTTATCAGTACAAATAATGAAAAAAAAGTTATAAGGGGATTCCAAGATTTAAATTTGAGGCATGGTGGACCGTGGAGGAGTCGAGTGAATGAGAAATTAAGAAATCATGGGAGGCATCAAATGGATCGATCTTTGAAAAACTTGAAAGACTGCAAATTAGTTTGATAAGATGGGCAAGCTCAATAAAGAAGGGTCGAGACAGTTTGAAAAGTAAGCTCATAAGGAAATAAAAAATTTAACGGAAAGGGAGAGGGATGATGAAATAATGGCAAAGATAATTGATTCTAGAATTCGACTTAATATGAAGATTGATAAAGATGAAATGTATTGGGAACAAACAGCACGGGCCAATTGGCTTCAATTAGGGGATAAGAAATTAGCCCTTTTTAATAAATATGCCTTAGTTCGTAGCCGATTTACCACACTAGGATGCAATCAGATGAAGGGAAGGAAATTTCTGATGAATCAGCAATTAATGAGGCCACTTTAAACTACTTCCAGAATCTATTTTCGTCTAATGGAGTGGGGAATTTATCCCACCGCTTAATGGGCATTAACACTAATATTTCCTCTGATATCAATACAGCTTTGTTAGCAACATATACGACAGAAGAGGTCTATTCAGCATTGAAAGGAATGGGGCCCACTAAAGCTCTAGGTTGTGATGGTTTTTCGACATTATTTTTTCAGAAGTTCTGGCACATTATGGGTAAAGATGTTGAATCTTTTTTTTCTGGGAATTTTAAATGATGGTAAGGATTTTGACTCTTTAAACCTTATGGATATAGTGCTTATTCCAAAAACCCCAAACCCCACAAGCCTTGTCAATTTCAGACCTATTAGTTTATGCACAATTATATACAAAATTGTGGCCAAAACAATAGCAAATCGACTTCAAGAGTTTATTGGAAGATGTATTGACAATGTTCAAAGTGCTTTCATTCCAAGAAGGTTAATCTTCGACAATGTGCTGCTAGCCTATGAAATTTTACATACGTTATGCCAAAAATGTATGGGGAAAAAATGATTCATGGCAGTGAAATTAGATGTGAGGAAAGCTTATGATAGAGTTGAATGGGCTTTTTTAAAGGAAGTAATGCTTCGGATGGGATTCGCAGAGGAATGGGTGGCATTAGTTATGAGATGTATTTCGACAATTTCTTATGCAGTGAACATTAATGGGAGTAGAGGCAATGTTTTTAAACCTACTAGAGGGCTCCGTCAAGGTGACTCGCTTAGCCCTTTTCTTTTTCTGATCTGTAGCGAGGGACTTTCATCTCTGATAAGGTTGGCAATAAGAGAGACTTTGTTAAAATGAGTAATGGCTAGCAGAAGGGGACTGGCGATATCACACCTACTATTTGCAGATGATTGTATTTTGTTTGGTGTAGCTCAAAATAGAGGAGCAATGATTTTGAAAGATATTTTGAAGGAATATGAATGATGCTCTGGCCAATGCGTGAACTTTAATAAATCGATGATATTCTATAATTCTAACACAGCAAAAGGGGACAAAGAAGAAATCTCAACTGTAATGGATGTAAAGTGCTCAACAAATCTGGAAAAATATCTAGGACTTCCTAATGTGGTAGGAAGATGGAAGAATGAATCTTTTCAAAATATCAAGGATAGGGTTAAGCAGAGAATTGAAAATGGAGTACAAGGCTTCTATCACAAGGGGGAAATGAGGTTTTTATAAAATCTGTGCTTCAAGCAATACCAACTTATGCTATGACATGGTTTCTTCTACCAAAGTCTCTATGTGGGGAATTAGAAAATATTTTCGCTAAATTCTGGTGGCAAAAAGGACAAGGGAAGAAAGGGATACATTGGTGCCAACAGAAATTTATGTGTCACCCAAAAGAGGAGGGGGGAATAGGTTTTAGAAACATGGCTTAGTTCAACATTTCCCTACTAGCTAAACAAGGATGGAGAATTATTAATAATCAAAATTCTCTTGTTACGCAAGTGTTTAAAGCCAAATATTTTTCGAATGATCAATTTTTAAATTCCCGTTTGGGAAATTCAAGTTCTTATATATGGAAAAGTATCTGGGTGGCTAAAGGTATTTTGGTAAAAGGACTATGCTGGCAAATAGGTACAAGTATTAATATCTCTATTAATGATGATGCTTGGATTCTAGATGTAGTAAATTTTAGATTATCTTCAGTGGCTAATTCTTTGCGAGATTTTAATGTTAATGAGTTTATCGATGGCAATGAAAGAATATGGAAAAGGGAGCTGATTAATAATACCTTTTCAGAAGAAGATTCCGGAAAAATCCTCCGGATCCCCTTGACACAAGCAACCCACGATGATTTTCTGGTCTGGGGAGGCGAATCTTCGGGTGAATTTTCGGTTCGCAGTGCCTATAAACTATTACAAACTTCTGATGTAGAGCTTACGCTTTACAAACCATCTACAGGAAATTTTACAAAAAACTTTGTCTCCTAAATGTACTAACAAAAATCAAGATTACAATCTGGAGATTTTCATGGAATTATCTGCCTACAAAGGTCAATATGCAGTATAGAAAATTAGCCAACAATACAAGTTGCCCCCGATATAGAGAAAGAGCTGAAAGAATTGATCATTTATTTCGCGAATGTCCTATTATAGTGGAAGTTTGGACAACATTATCAATCCAAAATATTCTCATGGTTACTATTATGGATTTTTTTATAGTGGCTTACCTGGGTATTTGATCAGTTTACCCCTTATCAAAGTCGCCTTTTCTGCTGTGCACTCTGGGCTATATGGGGAGGTAGAAACATAAGAATACATGAAAAGAGAATTAGTATAGGCAAGGAAATAGTGAACTTCATTAACAACTACATTGCTGAACTTAATGGTATTGAAAACAGAAAATTAGTAAGTACGAAGGAGACTAGAAGTTGGAGCCACCCACCTCGTGAGTTCATTAAAATCAACTTTGATAGTGCGTATGATGGGAATTATAATCATTCGACTTCAGGTATTGTGGTCAGAAATGAAGAAGGGATAGTTCTCTTATCTTGCTCAGAGATCCATCAAGGGGTCGTATCCGCCTTTGCTGCTGAAGCAATTGCATGTTGAAAAGCAGTCCAAATAAGAGTTGAAAAGAAATGGTTGGCAATAATAATCAAATGAGACTCCCTCGTAATAATCAATAAATGTAAAAAAAAAGAGTCAAGATCGATCACTGATAGGAGCATATATATTTCATATTCAATAGAGAACAAATAGATCTAGAAATTTCATGTTCAAACATATACCGAGATCCACAAACGCCCTTGCTCATATACTTGCAACAAAAACTTTAAAAAGAAATGAGGAGGTGTAACTGGAAATGAATGTCCCTGAGTATGCCGAACATCAAAAGAAGATTGACTGGATGCATGAACCAGATTGAGAAATGTTTATGGAGAAGAAGGTATACGAGAGGAAAGCTTCAAAGAAAAGATAAGTTTTTTTTGAAAGAAAAGGCTTTCTTGAGTATTGAAATCGTCAAACAAGAATAGAAAAATGATGGATAGCTGACAAGACAGATTTCAGAGATTCTGATAGGGCATTCATTCGGCGCATTTATTGTCGTTATAGACTATTCTGCATAATATCTAGATTTTTTTTGTTCTATTATTTGGGCCATTTTTAATTTTTGGCCTTTTTTAGGTATTTTTCTTTTTAATTCTTTTGGTTTTATTGCTATGTAATCTGCTTCTTTTCTTATTAATAAAAGCCCAATATGAAATTTAGTAAAAAAAAAACAATATAATATACAGAGGCAGGTCACAAACTATCAGATCATATCATACTAGAATATTATACAATCGAATAATGATTCATGCTATGCAATGCTAAACTTGGTCATCCACTGTTTACACTCTTATCACTATTTATACATTGCTAAACTTAGTCTTCCACTGTCTACACACTTATCACTATTTATCCCTTCTTGAATGTCAGAATTCATATACATAAAAGACTGTTTCAATTATTAGCATTAGAGTATTAGTCCATACTCCGTCTGCGATTATCTTTTTAACTTATCTTCGATGATGTTAGTGGAATGCACTTAATTTAGGTTTACTGATCCACCCCAAAATAGAATAAAAATTACTCTTACAGCCCTTATTCCGAGTCTACGTTACCTTAAAAGTAGTTTAAAAATAGGCAGGGACTAATTTGAAACAATTCTAAAAGTTTAGGAATTAATTAAAAAAATTTGATTTCAAGGGTCACACACCCGTGTGGCCAGGTTGTGTGCCTCACATGGTTGAGACACATGCCTGTGTGGCCAGGCCGTGTAACTCTCTGACTTGGGTCACACGCCCATGTGTGTTGCCTATATGTGACACACGCCCGTGTGGCCAGGCCGTGTGCACCAAAAAGTACGTTAAAACTCAAGTTTACCATTTCCTACTTACTTGGGCATTAAGCAACTCAATTACCAATTGTTTAACCTATTCAAAACATGATTAAAGATGCCCAAAATACACCAAATTCATCACCTAATATGCCTAACCAATGTACCCTCATTGGTACCACATTTTATATGTTCAAGTACATCAACAACACACCAAACATTCAAGACTTTCATTTATATCACATTTACCATATTTGAATTAACTTTCAACTTCTAAAGTTACCAAATATGAAGCTAAGCACATACCAAGTATTATGTTAAGCTACCAAACTTTAAACTATCACATACCGAAATAGAAACTAGGCTAACATGCCAATACAGCCTCAACCACAACCATATACACATTTAACTGTCATTTCACTAGCAACTGAGTTAACCACACCTTATAAACAATATCAACCAAAGACTTCCTAGGTATATGCTATTACAAAATGAAATATGACCACACTTGAGCTCGGGATTTGTGATTTGATGCTGAGTCGGCGATAAATCGAACAGTACCTAACTTGCACACGGAAAACAAGACCGCATGCTGAGTAAAACTCAGTGGTATTTTAATAATCTGAATAATAGAAACTTGATATAAGTATTTAAAATGCAAAATGCAACAAATAAGCTATGTTCATGTGTTTCAATTCAATAGTATAATTTTTGCTCATTCTTTATTCATATCTACTAAGATTTTCACATGTTCAAATATATAAGTATATTTCAATGGCATTTCATTTAACATTTGAATACATCATCTCATGCAATGGCATGATTCATATCTTTGATCAATACTTGAATTCATTCAAGTTTCACATCTCAATTCATCATTTCATATCTCATTTCTCATCTTATAATCATTTCTCATGTTTTCCATTTTAATATCAATCACATAAATTATTATTTTACTTTCCCCTATTAACACGACACGGACTCGGATGGATACACGGATCCAACCAACATACTAGTTTGGCACCCGGTGCCTCACCGGATAAATTTGAAGTAATAACTGCACCCAGCGCTATATAAATTGACACCTAGTGTCTCATCGGTTAAATCAAAGTAAATTGGCACCCAGTGCCTCATCGACTCGAAGTCGAAGAAATCCTTGAACTTTTCCTATCCTATGGCATGCCATCTATATCCGGCTCAGCCCGATATGATTAATAGAGATTCATTTCACTTTTTAATACAACCAATGTCTCAATTTCATGAATGTATATTATCATATATAAGCATATATTTAATTTGATAATAATCACATTTTTCTCGATACACACATATGCATAATCAATACATTTCATAATATACAAAATCAATCCATTTCATTTCAATTATTAATTTTATTCAGTCCCAAAGTACCAAAGTACTCACTTCAAATGCTTACCATATGCTAACACTTATATATGCAATAATCTACTATTTAATTTGGATTATAGAAACACAAACCATGATTTTCGAGCTATTCGACGTCGATTTTATCCTTTCCCTTTTTACTCGAGGATTCCGGTACGACGCTAGCTATGGAATAAAACAATTAAATCACATTAATATTACACATTTCAATTTTACATTAATTTTAAATTTGCACACTATATTTTGCTTATTCTTCAATTTAGTCCTTAAACCGAAACTAATTTTAACCTTCACATTTAACTTCATATTTTTATACTAATTTCACTTTAGACCACATTTAGCTTCTTCTTTTCCAATTCAACCCTTTAATTTTGAATTTTTCACAATTTAGTCCCTATTGTTCAAAATCAACAATTAATTCCATAATTTAGTCCTTTTCCATTTCCAACTTAAAAATCTATCTATTTAATCCCTAATACTTAATCTATTCAACAATGTCGACATCTAAAAAAACTATTCAACAATGTCAACATCTAAAATCTTGTAACAATACTAAAGATTACAATATGGTTCGGATAGCCCTAAATACCGAGATTCCAAAAATATAAAAATTACAAGAAAATGAGACTAAATTGACAAACTAATTTAAATTTGAAAGTTTAGAGCACTTGGTGCCATCGGCCACTTTGTTTGTTTGTTTCTTTTCTTTTCTTTGATTTGCATGCAATTATTTTATCTTTCTTTCTATTTTTTTATTATGTTTTCATTTTATTATCTTTATTATTATCATTATTATTAAAGTTACTTTAATATATAACATATGCAAATTCATCAAACCATAACCGGCCACCTCCCACCATTTTAATAAATGGTAAATTTGCTACTTTAGTCCCTTCTATTTCTTTTAATCTATAATTCAACTTTTAACCCTTACGCGATTTAGTCCCTATACCTTAATAACTCCTAATTTCACGAAATTTACTAATCCAAAAATTAATTAGCTACTAAGTTAGCCTCATAAATATTTAATAAAAATATTTACGGGTCTGGTTTACGAAAATGAAATCCCAAAAATACGTTTTCTGACACTCCTGATTATTGAATCGTTACAAACTTAATTAATTTTGAGTGCCTCCTTGAATAAATCCTCATGTTTAGGTTTAAAGAAACAATTGCACAAAATTTTACACCAAAAGAATAAAAGTTAAAATATTGAAATATGTTACAGGACCAATTACTATGCTAAGTTAATTATGGAAAGGGAATTGTTCCTGTTATTGTATGACCATATGCTAAGTTTTGGAGTTATATGTAGATGTAAAGAAGTCAGTAATATTTTTATTATATGCATATACATATCAATGAATTTAAAGAAATAATGCATAATTTTATTTTGCATGAATTGAGATTGATTTTAACGGTATGGTTATAAACTTTGATCGAATTTGGTTTTGAAAAAAAAAATCAGTCAAAGATTAAGGTTTTCAGTATTTTTAATTGCACCATTAAGACAACCTTATTTTGGGTTATTTTGAAAATCATAGCGCAATGATAAATTTTAGTTTTGACCTTTGACCGTTATGGAAATATTAAATTTAAATATTGGTATGTTTATATATTTTAAAAGTAACTTAATTTAAATAATAAGTTGCCAAAGTGGCCTCTGTTATTGAAATTATTTTATTTTAAAATATAAAAGGTTCTGTGCATGTAACTTAAACTACATTAATATTGATCGACCTAAAGGAAAGTTAATATTTAACAAAATTACATGTGCAATTGTGGTAATAAATATGTGACGATTATTCAGTTTTACATTTGAGTAATAAATTGGCCCAAAGGAAGATTTATTGTTCGACATGCTCTTATTGTCAGTTTTTGATTACTACACCAAGATATCACTTACAAGTTAATATTTTGTCCAAAGATGAAATATTAATGGAGTGTCTGATAACTTGAGATGGGGTTTACCTTTATTCAAATTATTTTGGTTTAAATTTGGAATCTTATGTGAGATTGTTTTTTATTTAGTCAACTATTATTATATTTTTCAACATCATTGTATTCTGTTTTGGGATATATATATATATATATATATATATACACACATATATATGCCATTATCTTTTAATTTGATTGAAAGATGAAATTAAGAGGAATATTTTGAAACAAATAAATTTAGGTTTTGGCTTTGGGTTCTAATTAAGAATGTCTAATATTTTAAATAAATTAGTTGAAACAAAGTTCCACCAGAGTAACCTCTTTTGCGTAGATTATTTGTAATGCACTGAATAATTTCTTTCTAAATCTGTAATTATCTGACACAAATCTGTATTTGCTTTAGCGATTAAGTGTTCTAGGTGTGTGTTTGAGGTCTTGGGTTCAAGTCTCATTTTTGCCAATTTTGTTATTTTTGATCTAAGCCTTACCCTTGTTCAGTTGGATTATATTAAATTGCCTGTTAGTTCATGTCAGAATGAGCCTACTGGTTTGAGTGGTAAGAGGGTTAGTGTGTTGGAGGTCTTGTGTTCGAATCTTTGCGCGAGCGTAGGTATTGTTTTTGCTCGGTTTCGTGATAGAGTTTTGGTGTAATTTAAATTCTGAAGTAGTTGAGACTGAGGTGTAAGTGGAAGAAAAATAAGGGATGTGTATTATGTTTTTTATTTTTTTTTTCTTTTTCAAAAAATCCCCCACTCTTTCTAGAAAATTCAACGTTTATCTTCTTTTTCTTTGTTCTTCTCTTTTGCTATTCATCCGTTTGTTACTTCCTTCTATTCTATTTCGATTGGTCAACGAATCTTTGTATTTCGTTGTTCTACTTCCTGCCATTCGGTAAGTGGGGTTCTTGTGTTTACGTAGTTTCGTTTTCCAAAATTTTCTGTTGGAGCCTTATTTTTCTGTTTTGGCAGTGGCGATTCGCGAAGAACGGGGCTCCTCTCTTGCGAGTTTGTAGTCAAAGTCGTTCGGGGTGTTGGGGTAAGTGTTGAATGCTTGAATGGAATTTTTGTTTGTTTTGTGGTTTTAAATTATCGTGATTTAATACTGAGTTTGGGGTTTTGGTTTGTCGATTATAGGTTCTAGTGGTATCGAGATTACTTTTGCTTTGAAAACGTACTAGATGTGTACCCAAAATGCAGAAAAGAAGGCTTAAGCAAAAGTTGAAAAACTATTTTGTCGATGCCACACGGGCGTGTGGTCACCCGTGTGGTTGGCCGTGTCTCGATTGACAAAGGCATGGCCGTACGCAGGGCACGACCTTGTGGTGGTGTGAGCGTGGCCATATGGGCTCCAAAGGCTAGGCCAAATTGGGAGTGTGGGCCACACGGGCATGTCACACAGTCGTGTGGATTCTAGGCCAGGCCGTATGGGCCCACACGGGCATGTGGGCCCATAATTTTGGAAATTTTCCTTAGGGGCACATGGGTCATTCCGATCGACTGTAGGCCTACTGTAGGGTCGTTAAGGGCTCACCAAACTCTAGTTTATGTGATTTGATATTCTGATAGTATGCTCTGAGTAGGATACGACTATGCATAATTGTCCATTCTGCTATCTGTATATCTGATATCCGTATATAAGCATGTTGAGCATGTCTAGTCTATTATTTTTGTATATGATTTTGGGGTGGGATATGTGTATGAGGAGGAAGTATTCTGTACGGCAATCATTCCCTATTTTTTGGCAGCTTGGCTGCGCTTTATCTGACATGTGTCGTAATGGCATGATGTGGTGTGTAGGGATATGTGGATGTTTTAAACCCCACATAGTGTGTTGGGATGGTCGGAGATGGTGTGTAAAAGATGGGGGTAGGGTTCTGTATATCTGATTCTGTTTACTGTATCTGAAATGGGCACGAGCCCGAATCTGTATCCGTCTGATTACGAGATTGTTGTATGTTTGCATGCTTAATTCTATTGGATTACACACTGTGTTTACAAAAACTTACATCTGTATGTCTGTTCTGTTCAGGTAATCCACAGACTTAGGCGGATTAGTGCGATGGAGACTCAGCGGTGACTACTGGACTATAAACTGTTAAAATTTGCTCATTTATGGTTTTATTTAGGATTTTGGTTTTCAATTGAGAGTTTGTAATTTATGGGATTGTATGGAGTTTTAACTGTTGGTTTTTGGTTTCGTTACTTGATAGTTTGCATGCTTCAACAAAACCTATTCTGTAAAATCGTCAGTTTTACGCAAACAAAGGTTTTTTTAAAAACACAACTGCAATTATCAAATTAGAACGGTTTTAAGGCTTCCGTTGTAATAAGTTTTTGGAAAATGAACTAACTAATCAGTGTTTTCAGTAAATTATAAATGTATGTGGTTATGAAATGTTAATGATTTGACAAGACAACTTCGTTTTCAAAGAAACCCATTCTTTGTGACATCTCTGGATTCGGCCATAACGTCTAGACCGGGTTTTGGGTGTTACATTTGGTGGTATTAGAGTCAAGTTGCAAAACTCGGGTTGTGAATTTTGGGTTCCAAAATTTTGATTTAAAAAGAATTGATTTTCAAATATCTTGGATAATTTGAAAAAGTATGGGGTACACCGAGTCTCTGGCACTGATCCTGTAAGTATCTCTGTACTTAGATAGAACTATTTTAAAAACACTGTAGTTAGTTCTTTTTGAAACTGTATTGAAATAGTTAGAGACTGAAACTTCTGAAAACATCTCTGAACTTCTGATAATTTATGCATAAAACATCTGTTAATAAATACTGGAATTGATGTTTATAATGTAGATAGATTCAAATTATACAATGAGCGCTCATAGAACTCGCAGACGTGGTACTCGTGGCCGTGGGAGAGACTGTAGGGGAGCTCGAGCTTAGTCTTCCTCTCTGGGCAGTATGGCAAACTTATATACGAGTGAGACACTAGTTTCGCCTGCTACTGAGACTGGGTCTCAAAGCCATTCGGGTGGGACAACATACTGTCCCAAGCCATGCTGAGGATATTGGAGAAGGTCTCTGGACCCCATTCTAGATCTGGGGGCCGTGGGTCGGTAACTGAGCAACTTCGGTTTAATGGTGCTGAGTTGTTTAGGGGTGTCACTAGAGTCGCCCCTACTATGGCCGACTATTGGTTGGAGGCCGCTGAGGATTATGAATGATTTAGCTTGTACTCCTGAGCAGAAATTTAAAGTTGCAGTCTCCTTACTTTGTGATAAGGGATTGGAACGGTGGAAATGTGCAAGCGTACACAATCGCAACAAGTAATAAAATGACAAGTAAATGTCGAGTTATCGTACCCATAGGGTCTGTAAAAGAATTATTTATGAAAATGATTTCAAACACTTTGGTGAAGGGAAAATATTTGGATTTAATAAAAATTTAAAAACTAAAAAAAAACAAAGTAAAATAAAATAAAACAAAGTTCTAATGCACGATTTCAAAAGCTGATTTTAATCAAGATGATATAATTGTGTTGGATTAATTACATTTCTTACCTTAGAATTATTAAAATGCTTATACTTGTTACGAATAAATCACGACAACTCGGTAATTTGCTAACTTATGAACATATTTACAAATCAAAAAGCCATTCATCTCTTGTACATATCCCTATGTCAATTCGACCGAATAAACAGATTTATAAAAGTAAACATGTTATTGCACATACATACTTATTAAATTAAACAATCTCTCGCATATTCCTATGTCGATTCAAACGGTTAATTCAACCTAATAAGCATATAAAAGACCATGTGAGGTAACAAAAATCTTGCAAGTTATGCAAGGCATATGTATCGCCAAATACAATGCTAATTTAATCTTCAGCTACCTTAGAAGAATTAAACATGCACAGATTAAGTATTGTGTCCATTAATTACAATTTCAATGCCTTTAAATAATTAACTCTTTAGTTATCTAAACAATTATAATGCCAGAATAACTTAAGCATAATTTTACTTAATCAAGCATTTTACCGAGGCCTATAACAGCATAAACACAATTTTAATAATTCAGGCAGGCAAAATATAATCAACCCAACACGGATTAAATTCAAGCTAAATTGATTAAAATAACCATTTCAATATCATAACTATCCATAAACATGTTTGTCAAAACAACAACGAAATTAAAGAGATAGGGAACAAGAAGCAAATCCGGTGTTTCTCCGTGGCTTAACTGATTGCTCCGTTCTTCGTTCTCTGTTGTCCTCAGCTATCAAGGTGGCTTATGAACACTCCAATTGATGCTCCAAATGGCTGAGAAAACACCTCTTTTCCAAGAGGAGAAATCGGCACAAGAAGGCTTGGTTTTATTTTTGGAGATAAAGAGAGAATGGAGAGAAGAGAAGTGATGAGAGAATGAGAATGTTGAAGGCTTGAGGAATGATTTGAATGATCAGCCAAGGGTGGTATTTATAGCTGAATGTGGCAGCTAAATTTTGCTAAAAATAGCAGCCAAAGAGCCACACCTTGGCCGGCCACCTATGTGGCAAAGTTGATGGCTTCAACTTTGCTATATATGGCATGGGGCAAATCTACAAAGCCACTAATTGTGGAAGGGGTTGAATGCAACTTTGACAAGTCTTCAAGGGCTTCTTTGCAAGCTTAATTAATCAACTAATAAGCTTATTTGGGCCAGAATATGGACAGTTTGGGCTGCCCAATTGGTGGTTGGTTCGGTTCACTGAATTCGGTTCAACCAATGCGGTTTAACTGGACCCTTTTTCCATAATTAATTAATAATAATTTATTTAGCCCAAATTAAATTGGGAATAAATTAAAATTAATTATATTATGATTTAATATTCATAATTGGACCGTCTTGGGTTGGAAATTATTTCACCTTGTTACTTTGAATTGCTTCTCGATTTTGTTCTTCGAGCAGTGTCTGCCGAGTCAATATTCTCCCTTTGTGCGAATCTGTCGAAAATAGTCAAAATTAATCAAAATTAACTATAAAATTAATTAAAATTCATCATGTTCATATTTTTAGCACAATTTAATTATTTTATAATATTTAATTATTTTTCAACAAGAATTTAACCTAAATAGCATGATTTTAAGTTAAAAAGGGCATGTAAAAACACGTAAATTTTCGTGTTTCCAGGGATATTAGTGGTGGTTGACGGTTGAGAAGGGTACTCAGCCTGGTCGTCTGGACTAGGATTTCTTTAAGACCACCTTTCAGAGTAAGTACGTGGAGGCGAGTTATGTGGATGCTCGTAGGCGTGAGTTCATGAGTCTCACGTAAGGGGATAGATCAGTGGCCAGGTATGAGGTCGAGTTACTGAGTTTGAGCTGTTACGCACAAGGTATGGTGGCGTCTGAGTATGAGAGGTGCGTCCAGTTTGAAGATGGATTGAGGGATAATTTTAGGGTACTAATTGCTCCACAAAGGGAGAGAGAGTTCGCAGTTCTGGTTGAGAAGGCGAATATCACCGAGGATGTTAAGCGCTTGGAGTGGAAAAATAGAGACTGTGAGAGAGGCAAGAATAAGAGGGAGTTGGAGCCTTCTAATTTTGCTCAGAGGCCTAAGAAAAAGACCAGATCTGATGGGTCGACTAGGGTGGGGGTACCTGTTGCTACTACTGGTATTCAACCGTGTGGAGATTGTGGTAGGCGCCATCTGGGTGAGTTTTGGAGGAGGATTGGGGCTTGTTTGAGGTGTGGATCTTTGGAGCACTGTATTAGAGAGTGTCCACAGAGGGTAGATCAGATGCAAGCTTCAGGACAAGGTTCTGTATAGTCTTAGAGGCAGTTCAACATCCACCAAGGGGCTGTGGACCGGCTACGGGTGGTAATGGAATAGACCATGGGCAGAGAGCACCGGGCAGAGGTGCTAGTCAGACTAAGGTGAGGCAGCCTGCACTAGTTTATACTGCTCGTCGCCGAGAGGATAAAGATGCTGCTGATGTTACCACTGGTACGTTCTTTATTTTTGATATACCATATACTGCTCTGATAGACATAGGTGCTACACACTCCTATGTAGCTAGTTATGTTTCTGAAAACCTGGGAATTTCTGTCGAGAGCACTTCTAGTGAGATCACTGTACTAAGTCCATTGGGGAATCTTCTGTCAGGGATATCAAAACAGTGAGGGATTTTCCAAATTTCTTTCATGAGGAGTTACCAGGATTACCTCTAAATCGAAAAGTTGAGTTTGGGATTGAGCTTCTTCCGAGTACAACTCCGGTGTCCATCGCTCCTTATCGAATGGCATCGAAGGAGCTTACAGAGCTTAAGGCTCAACTTCAAGAGTTTTTGGATCGTGGTTTCATCAGCCCTAGTGTGTCTCCGTGGGGGGCACCAGTTCTGTTTGTGAAGAAAAGGGATGGCACCATGAGGATGTGCATCGATTATTGGCAACTGAATAAATTGACTGTGAAAAATAAGTATCCACTTCTGAGGATCGACAATTTGTTTGATTAGTTCCTAGGGGCTTCAGTATTTTCAAAGATTGATCTTTGTTCTGGGTATCATCAGTTGAGAGTTAAGGAGGTGGATGTTCATAAGAATGCATCTAGGACTCATTATGGATATTACAAGTTCCTAGTTATGCCTTTCAGTCTAACGAATACTCCAGCTGCATTCATGGATCTGCTGAATCGAGTGTTTTAGCCATATCTGGATCAACTCATCGTGGTCTTTATCGACGATATTCTGGTTTACTCTAAGGCTGAGGATGAGTATGATGAGCATCTCAGAATAGTGCTTCAGATTCTTTAGGAGAAACAGCTCTACGCTAAGTTGAGCAAGAGTGAGTTCTGGTTGCGTGAGGTAACTTTTCTGGGACACGTGGTTTCTACTGAGGGGATCTGAGTTGATCCTAGAAAGATAGAGGTTGTGCTTGATTGAAAATAGCTTAAGAATGTATCTGAAATCCGCAGTTTTCTAGGTCTGGCGGGTTATTATCGGCGGTTTGTCGAGGGGTTCTATCTGATTGTAGCTCCTTTAACTAAGCATTTGCGTAAGAGTTTTCCTTTTGTTTGGACTGATGCACAGCAATCGAGCTTCGAAAAGCTCAAGACTATTCTAACTCAGGCTCCTGTTCTGATATAGCCTGAATCCGGTAAAGAGTTTATATAGTCTACAGTGATGCATCGCATGTCAGTTTGGGATGTGTGTTAATGCAAGATGGTAAAGTTGTGGCTTATGCGTCCCGTCAGCTTAAGACACATAAAGGGAACTATCCAACGCTTGATATTGAGTTGGCTACTGTGGTTTTTGCGTTGAAAATTTGGAGGCACTATCTATATGGTGAGAGGTGTATTATCTACACGAATCACAAGAGCTTTAAGTATCTCCTTACCTAGAAGGAGTTGAATCTTAGGCAGCGTCGATCGATTGAGTTGCTCAAAGATTATGACTACATGATATAGTATCATCCTAGTAAGGCCAATGTGGTAGCCGATGCTCTAAGTTGTAGAGCGATGGCTAATTTCAGGGCGATGTTCGCTCGCCTTAGTCTGTTTGGTGATGGGAGTTTGTTAGCCGAGTTGCAAGTTCAGCCGACTTGGACTGATCAGATTCAGGTTAAGCAGTTAGGGGATGAGTCTCTGGGTTTGTGGTTCCGTTAGATTGAGAGTGGCAGTACTTCGGACTTTGGGCTCAATAATGATGGAGTTTTATGTTTTCGAGGTCGGATCTGTATGCCGAATGATTCTGATTTGAGGTGGTCGATTTTGAGGAGGTGCATAGTAGCCCATATGTTATACATCCCGATGGGAATAAGATTTATCGGGATCTTTGTAAATTGTACTGGTGGCCGGGTTTGAAACGTGAGATTACGGATTTCGTTGCTCGTTGTTTGATGTGCCAACAAGTTAAGGCTAAGTGAAAACAGAAAAATATATAGGATTTTTCCTATGTAATTTATCACCTTTTTACTTAAATCCGTTGTTAAAACTAAGTAATTGTTTAATAAATTAATAAAATATGTGAAAATATGAAATTAGGACATAGAAATTATTAATTTTATGCTTTATTATATAGTTTTCATGCAATAAATGACTTATTTTATATTAATTTGAATATATTATATTTTTTAAGACATAAAGTGGGCCATGCATGATTAAATTAAATAATAAAATATAAAATTATATTTAATAATTCATTTTAAAATATTTCATTAATTATTTGGGTTTTAATTAATTAAGTTGGAAAAATTTTATTCTTTGGTACTTTAACTTGTTGATTTATTCTGGACAGGTCTGATAGCTTTGTTGGATTACAAAACCGTCCAAATTGGAGACCAAGTAAACCCAATATTCGGCTACACATGGCTGTCCATTTAAACCATTCATTGGTTTAATTACACAAGGTCCTTGTAGTGTTGAAGAAATTAGAGATTTGCCCGAAGATTTACGATTGACCGAGTCTTAGTCCTGAGTTGTGTGGCATCCAAAATTGCTTAAAAATCAAGCAAAAATCAAGTCAAAAGCCACTAAGCATGGCCGACCACAATTTGAGGAGATTTGAAAAGGTTAACATCCACTATTTTTAGCAAACTATCCCCCTCTCCTCACCTATAAATAAGACCCTCTCATTCCTTCATTCATCATCCCTCAAGCATTCCTCATTCATTCTCATCATTCATCATTCTCTCTTCTCTTCAAATTCTCTTAGCCTTTTCCATTCCCACGCCTAGCATCATCTCTTCATAGAGGTTTTAGCAATTAAGCCTCTTAAAGAACCCTTGGTCGGCCACCTTGGAGAGCCATCAGCAAAGGAGCAAAGCAAAGGAACAAAGCAAAGGAACGAAGGAGCCTCGTCAGTCAGAGTCTTGGGTGACAACCACTCTGAATTGGGTTTAATCTTTCTTTTCTTTAATTTAATCTAAAGATGTTTGCTATGTGTTCTTTGTTCTTGTTTACAACAATGTTAGCTTAATTTTATTTAATCTAGGATGATTGCTTTGATTAAATAATATTTATTTGATTCATGCTTATAATGTTTGTGCCTCACTCGATCATATTTTCAATTAAAATCAAGTCTGTATTTTGTTCATACGTGATTGAAATGCACCTGAATTAGCTGAGCGATCCTGACCAGACGATGGCAAATGGACACATAATTGAAATGTGCATGCTCAATTTAGATCTTGGCCCGATTAAATTGTAGGTTGCATAACAACTCTGACCAAGCTCTGTTATTTGCATTGTTTTTAGATTTGTGTGATTAAACTGTTTCAAACTTGACACGTCCTTGTTACCTCACACGAATGCTAAGAAACCTTTAGTAAATAAGGATCAGTAAAATGCGTATTTGCTAAGTAAATGATTCCGAAAGGACCTAATGTGGTTTCCAAACTCATGAAAGATCGAGTTGCCATGAAATGTTTTTCCGAATGTTATTAAGCATGTTGATAAAAAAATTGAGTTTAATTAAAGTAATTTTCCTATTTTATTTATGTTATAATTGTTGCAAATTGTGTTTAATTTTACTAAAATCTATTTTATTCATATAGTTTGCATACTTAGGATAATTTGCATTAGGGATCATTACATTTAGTTTAATATATTTTAATCACCACTTTTCAACTATATTGTGTTTTTATTTACCAAATTGTTAATATAATTTTACAAATTAAGTGACTTAGCACAAATACAATCCATGTGGAGACATAACTCGATACTTACTTATTAGTTGATAACGACTGTATACACTTGCCAAACCTACGCGTTACACTGAGCACCAGTTGACTTTGGGTTTGCTACAACCCGTTAAGATTTGTATATGAAAGTAGGAACGAGTAACGATGGACTTCGTTAGTGGGTTGTGTAACACCCCTCACCCGTATTCAATGCCGGAATAGGGTTAAGGAGTATTACCGGACTTACAATTTAAACAACCATGCAATTCGAATAAAAAATAATCAACCAAATGTAATTCCAATCAAATACAATCACATTGTCCCTATTACGAGCCTACGAGGCCCTAAACATGCTTTGGGAGTTGTAACACCCCTTACTCGTGTTCAATGCCGGAACCGGATATGAGGCATTACTGAAATTAACTTACTTAAACATACAACATTGGGCTATAAAATTTCATTTCAACTTCAAACTTCTCACTCATATTCATAATATACTTATTATGGGCCTACGAAGCCCTAAACATACCTACAGAGGGTTTCAGAATTAAACCGAAGACTTTTACGCACTTAGAGAATTTTTGCCTAAATAGGGCCACACGCTCGTGTAGAGGAAGGGACACGCCCGTGTGACATATCACACGCCCGTGTTCCACACCTGTGGTCGACACTGACTTACATCACACGGTCTGTCACACGTTCGTGTGTCTGGCCCGTGGTCGACACTGACTTGCATCACACGGCCAGTCACACGCCTGTGTCCTTCGACCGTGTGGTGAATTAAATTCCAAAATTTAGGTGCAGACTTCACACGGCCTGGCACACGCCCATGTTCGTGGTCGTGCCTTCCACACGGATGAGACACACGGCCGTGTCTCTGCTCGTGTGTTTACTACTGAACATACTGACTTATAAAATTAACATGCAGGGGACACATGGCCTAGACACACGCCCGTGTGTCTACCCGTGTGGACAAGAACAAGGCTATTTGCCAAGCTCTTTTTATCACCCTAACTCATACAATCATAAATCTCATTCAACCATCAACCTATTCATGCATACTTTAACCAAGCAACCCAATCATGCATCATACACATTCATGAATAACCTCATCTTTTCATAAATCAATAATAATGAGCCATCAACTATGGCCTTATACAAAAGAGTTCACCTCAAAAGAGTCAACACACTTGGCCAAAACAACAAGACATTTCACTAAGTCTAGCCCCTATACATGTCATACTCAAAATGCTAAGTCTAAATATACCCAGATGTGCTGATAGTGTGGGTGACCTTCTGCTTATCTTCATATCCTGAGCTGGCTCTTTGACACTATAAAACAAGGGAAAGGAAAGGGAATGAGCTTTAAGCTTAGTAATTCTATATGTAAACCATACACACCATACCACATAAAAATTTAGCCCAATCATCACACCCTATGCAATAACAATTCTTAATCTCATAGTCAAGCTTACTCATTTCAAATCTTACCACATCCCAACACATATCACAACATTTCTCATAATTACTTGCACATATACCCTGCACTTATCACACAAGCCACATGAAACATTTTACTCAAACAAGTTTCTCGATGAACCCTGCAGAAAGATACAAGTACCCGGTGGTTTCGCATACAGCCCACCATTAATCAATAATATGGTGGTATCACACACAGCCCACCAAATGATAATATAAACAATGGTATAGCACATATCTCATCCTGAATAATTATTAAGGTGGTATTGCACACAGCCCACCAAATGATGATTACAGATATTTATCCGTACTTACATTTCTATTCCGAGGTTCATATGAGAACTACTCATTATCTACCATTTTCAACCAATCTCATCAATAAGCAATTTCATCCATACGATACATCAATAGGTAACAACATATGTATTAAAGATGTGTCGTTTACACATAAACTTACCTCGGTGCAAAATGTGTTAATTGACGGTTTAGTCCGTAACCTTACCTTTTCCCCGGTCAATGTTGTTTCCAAGATCTTCTTAATCTATAATAATAAAATGTACTCATTCAATCATTACATAACTCATAATACATCAAAATCTCCACTTAGGAAAAATGACCATTTTGCCATTATACTTGGGCAAAATTACAATTTTGCCCATAGGCTCGGATATTATTTTTCATCACATTTTCTCATTAAAAAAACCAAGCTGAACATTTATTTCTCTTACAAAAATTCACAAAACCAATCATCTCATGAATTTATTACTCAATTATGACCTTTACAAATAAGTCCTTTTTTTAGGTGTTTTCATGGTAACACATTTCATAAAAGTTATTCCTTAACCCACCAACATTCATTTTCTTTCATGAAAACTCAGAAAACAACATAAACACTCTCACGGAAAATCCCTAGACTTTCAATCATTTTGCAAAATAGTCCCCTCATTAGCTAGCTTAAGCTTTGGGGCTTCCAAAAGTACAAAAATTATCAAGAAAGACCTCTAAAGTCACTTACTTGTAAAGAAATAGCTTGGCTGAAAGTTTGAGCACCAAAAACCTATATTTTCTCTTCAATTTTCGGTGGAAGAAGGAAGGTGAATAGTGAAAGATGATATCTCTTTCATTTATCTTATTTTATTCATTTTTTGTCACCTAATTTCACCAAAATTTCGACTAAATTAATGTCTTTGTCCCCCTTGGCCGGCCATCACTCTTAGGGTGGTCTATTTGCACTTTAAAGACTTCCAATTTAATATTCCATAACTATTAGTCACTTCTAGCTTGAAAAATGAAACTTTCACACTTTATGCGATTTAGTCCTTTTTCACAATTAAGCATAAAATTGCTAAAATTAAAGCACCAAGATTTCCATGCATCTTTATAATCATGCTATAACACATAAAATAATATCAAAATAATTTTCTTCAACCTCGGATTAGTGGTCATGAAATCACTGTTCCGTCTAGCCCCAAAATCGGGCTGTCACATGAGTGGTTCAAGACTAAACCGATAACTTTCGAAACTTTTTAAACACTTATAAAATTTTCTCAAAAATAGGGGACACAAGCCCTTGTGGCCCGCACGTGTGTCTCACACGGCCAACAGACACGCCCGTGTCACAAGTCGTGTGGACATTCGAAATAGGAGTACATGGCCGTGTCGCAGCCCGTGTCCGACCCCATGTAACTCTCTGACTTGTGTCACACGGCCAACACAAACGCCCGTGTGGCTAGCCGCGTGCCTTAAAAATGGCCATACACGCCCGTGTGCGAGGCCGTTTGCTAGGCTGTGCCAAACCTGTAGGTTATACTTACTTATGCCACACAGCCAGGTCACACACCCATGTGTGAGGCCGTGTGGAGCATACTGACTTGATTTCAATTTCAACACCAGGCGACACACGGCCGTGTATTGTGACCGTGTATCACACACGGATGAGACACATGCCCGTGTCTCTGCCCGTGTGGACAAAAATAGGCTATTTACCAAGCCAATTTGCCACCCAAATTTGAATGTACCTACAACACATCAATTTGTACCATCTCATAACATATATAGGCATTTAAACCAACCATTTCAAACCTGATTCATGCATATTCTATACCACATTTCTCAAAACACACAAGTTGCAAAATAGACCAATCCATTTATACCAAAATCTCATAACCTTAGATCAACAATATGGCTACTTAAAACATGTATTCTTTACCTTGATTCACTAGCAAATAACATCACCAATATCAACCATTCAACCTCCATAATACCTACTATTAATAAGAATCACAAAACCAACCTAAATTTACATAATATAGACTATAAGCACATACACATATACACAAGCAAATTAACTCAAAACAAGCCAACTCTCATGGCTATTATATACAAACCAAGACATTGACATTTACAAGCCAATTCAAATGGCTAAAATCATTACCAAAACATAACCATCATGACCAAAATCCATATACATGCCATATACTCAAAACATAAGCTTAAAAGTACCAAATCGATAGTAGGATAGTGTGACGAAATCTTCGACGATCCCCGAATCTGAGCTAGCTTTGAATTCACTATAAAACATAGAAAAATAAACGATGTAAGCTATATTGCTTAGTAAGTTCATATGAAATAAACTCAACTAATCATAAATACACAAATAATGAATTTGAACATATTAACATGTAATTCATGATAACTAACAAACCTTTTACATGCTTAATCATATGCTTATATGCAAACTTCATAACTTCTTCAATTTAAAGCTCATACTATCCATGTACATACCTGTACCAATCCGTAAGAGCTCATACCTATTCAGAATACTGTCAAATACTTGAAATCTCGCACACTAAGTGCCAATACATAGCCGAAGCTATTCTACTCTCGCACACTAAGTGCCATTCATAGCCGAAGCTATCTTGATCTCGCACACTAAGTGCCATATATAGTAGAATCATCATCAAACATGATTGTAGTCTCGTGTACACAATTTATGCAATATCAAATCATTTAAAGCATAATTTTAACAATGCTTATTACATACGAACTTACCCCGGATGTAAAAGTTGATTAGTAGAGAACTTTGTTTTTCCCTTGATCTAGATTTGAGTTTCGCTTTTCTGATCTATATGTAATGAAAATTAACTTATTTAATTATCTCTCTGTTCAATTTAGTCCAAAACACTCATTAAGGCAATTTTACACATTTACCCCTAATGTTTCACAACTTTTACAATCTAGTCCATATTTCATAAAATCACAAATTCATGAAATTCAAGCATAACCCATGCTAGCCGAATTTCTCTAATGCACATATCAGCCCATATTTCTCACTTATTTTACATTTTAACCACTACATTTACACATTTCACAATTTAGCCCCTAATTTGCATTTTCACTAAAAATTACTTAACAAAACTTTGTATATTTATCAACAAGCATTCATAATTTATCATCAAACATTGAAACACACATGTATTCATCAATGGAATCATTCAAAATCTTTAGCAGATTTTCAAATTAGTCCTTGGGCTAGCTAGACCTAGCTGCAACAATCTCAAAAATGTAGAAATCATTAAAAAGGGACAAAAACTAACTTACAACTGAGTTAGGAAGTTTGGCTGAATGAAAAAGCTCAAAAATGGCTTCCAAAAACCTATTTTTAGTTGAAGATGGAAACATAAAGATGATAATAGGCTTTTTTTACTTATTTTATGTTTATTAACTAACTTACTAATTTAACCTTGATTAAAAACCATCAAAGTTCATGATATTATGTCCATATATGTCCACTCATGTTTCAAATAGTCTCATTACAACATAAGGATCTCTAAATTGAGATTCCATAGCTATTAGATACCTTTAGCTAATGGAACTCCACTTTTACACTTTACGCGATTTAGTCATTTTTCTCAAATTAACTAATCAAACGATAAAATTTCTTAACAACAATTTCACACAAACATATTATCATGCTGTAAACATTAAAATAATAATAAAATAATTATTTTGACTTTAGATTTGTGGTCCTGAAACCACTATTCTGATTTGACTAAAACCAAGCTGTTACAAGTTGCCCTTGATACCCACTAAGAAGGATTCTATTTGGGTCATCGTGGATTGATTGAACAAGGCTGCTCATTTCATTTCGATTTCGATGGACTATTCTTTGCAGAAGCTAGTGAAGCTCTATATCTCTGAGATTGTAAGACTATATGGGGTTCTTGTTTCGATTATTTCTGATAGAGATCCTCGCTTCACTTCTCAGTTTTGGAAGAAATTACACGAGGCTTTGGGTTTGAGATTAGACTTGTAACACCCCAAACCCAGCCCATGCGGTATGACCGGATCTGGCATGCCACATGAAGAAAACGTGTAAATAACTTGTGATTCTTACTAAAGTTGTCGTTGTTTGTTTATAGTTAAGAAAACAAGTTTGATTATAAAAACTACTAATCTCGAGAGGTTGATTGATGAATCGAAAATTGAACTAGTGAACTTTAAAATCGTGACTTTTGAAAAGGACGTTAACAAAATTCGAAGGAAAATACAAGTTAAATTATTTATGCATATTTGTTATGAAATTCGTTTGTTAATAAATTTTAGAAAACCGTTGTTTATGATTTCGGAAAAATCCCCGTTTAGAACAATTCAAGAAAAATAATAAGTACGTCAAAACATAAAGCAAATTAAAACAAATCCCAGAGGCCTTATTACAACTTTAAACCCAAAACTGTAAAAGTAATGAAATAAAGTGGAAAAGAAGTTTACTAATGTTCGAAAACATTATTTCCAAAGTATGGCCTCCACCGAGTCATCCATGGGCCCAAGTCCTCATTACTGAGCATTACCTGCAAGGATTAATAAAGAAAAGGGGGGTGAGTTACAAGAACTCAGTGTATAATCCCCTTACCGTCATCCACTGGGCCAGAACCCGCATGGCATAATCTTGGGCCTAAGCCCATTTACATAGTAATAAATAAATGAAATGAATGTAACCCAACCCATCCATCCATCACAACCCCGACCAGCCAATCACACTCGTGGGGATCAAGTCAACCCACCCTGCCGCTCACACCAATTTGCAGTCGAGCTGCTATTTGTATAATATTTTTGTGGTCAAGCCACCGAAATCATAATTAAGCACAATAATAAACAAATTGTGGCAATGCCACCAGGCTACACTGCTCTCCATACAATTTTCCCAACCCATGCAATATGTACAGATGCAACATAATAAAAATATATCCACATATATAACAACCATTAATCTAGTGAAAAATTTCGGTGAATCAGCCCATTAAAGCACTTTGGTAATTCGGCCCATAAGGGCATTCTAGCAAATCAGCCTATTAGGGCATTTTGGTAAATCGGCCCATAAAGGCATTTTCGTAAAACGGCTCATTAAAGCTTTTTAGTAATTCAGCCCGTGAGGGCATTTTTGTAATTTAGCAAATTAATACCGATTTTGACAGATCTTTAGAACTAATGTTGTTTAAGCAAGTTACTCAATTCATGCCATATTACGGTTATTAGATTCGTAAGCAACATTGATTTATTTTTCCAACATGATGGTGAATGACGAATTTACAGGATTTCTGTGTGAGATTACACACCTGATTACGGTAAGAACTAAACCTTCTTGATCGTCGGCACCCTTAGTATTGTGAACGACCACGATTTGCCTACTCTCACCAGAAGATGGTCCACAACCTGGTGGAAAATCCCGAACTGCCGATACCGCCCTACTTTTGAACTTGGGAGTAGAGATTGCAAGCCCACTCCTTTTTCGTCCTCCTATCGATTTTCCTTTAGTATCACTACCACTTGCCTCCATTGGAAGAGTCTCGGTTAGAATAATACTACGATGAGAGAAAGTCTAAGGAGAGGGTTTCGGCTTACCACTACTTCTGAAGGATGAGTGAGTAGAGAAAAACAAGTGGTTTAGTCCCTAAAATAATCAATTAGTCATAACCTTTGATCCGACTTGTAAAATAACCGAGCAAAGAGCGATATCGAATGAACCAAGAAGAAACTTTTTACCTGTCTCAGGTTGAATTAATACTAGTGCTTCTGTCAGAATCTTCTTCAATTTCTCAAAGCTCTCTTGCTGCTTATCTGACCACACAAATGGTACTCCCTTATGCAATAGCTTAGTTAGGGGTGCAATAATCAACGAAAAGCCCTCAACGAACCGCCTGTAGTACCCAGCCAAACCTAGAAAACTCCAAATTTCTACCACTGACTTCGGTGGCTTCCAGTTCAATACAGCCTCGACCTTCTGGGGATCAACTCTAATTCCTTTATTGATCAACCATATCCCTCTACATAGATTGTGGTATATCCAACATCAGCCTTTATAGAACAACCTGTTACGGTGTACGTTTGACTGTATCAAAATATACAACTCACGATGCTGGGATGATAATGATCTCAAGTCTGAGGATCATACATATTAATCACTATGAGTAATGTTGTGACAATTACATAATAATCCAAGAAACATGCTCATAGCGGGTCAATCCAATATGTTGTTCTCTAACACACATATTCATGCATTGATTTTGACACTCCATATCAATGACAACTCTTTATCATCAATCAACTACATGTTAGTCTTAATGCATTATTATTGTCCTAGTCAACAATAATACTCGACTAAGGATCTTTTAAGAATAATCATATTATTCTCAGGACATTATTATAAAACAGTTTATCTATACACACAGAAAGAAAAACTTAAATAATAATGACAACGCTTTATATTAATAAACATGGTAAATTAAGTATGTTATTACAACCATCTCATGACTGATCTTTGGGCATACTCTTACAATCTCCCACTAGCACTAAGACCAATCACTCATATATCTAATACCAAGTGACTTAGTGTGACGATGATGCTTCTGCTGTGTCAGAGGCTTGGTCAGGGGATCAGCGATGTTATCATCTGAAGGTACTCTACATATCTCTACATCCCCTCGATCAATAATCTCTCGAATAAGATGGTAGCATCTAAGTATATGTTTGGATCGCTGGTGAGATCTAGGTTCTTTAGCTTGTGCAATAGCTCCATTGTTATCACATCGGAGTTCTATAGCATCTGATATGCTAGGCACAACCCCTAGTCCAGTAATGAACTTCTTGATCCAAACTGCTTCTTTTGCTGCCTCACTGGCTGCAATATACTCGGCCTCTGTTGTAGAATCGGCTACTGTACTTTGCTTTGAACTCTTCCAGCTCACAGCACCACCATTAAGGCAAAACACAAAACCTGATTGCGATCGAGAATCATCCTTGTCGGTTTGGAAGCTGGCATCAGTGTAACCTTTTACACTTAACTCTTCCTCACCTCCATATAATAGGAACGTATCCTTAGTTCTTCTTAAGTACTTAAGGATACTCTTGACTGTGGTCCAGTGACCTTCACCGGGATCTACTTGATACCTGCTCGTCATACTTAAGGCATACGAGACATCTGGACGGGTACATAACATAGCATACATGATAGATCCAATAGTGGAAGCATATGGAATTTTACTCATACGTTCTCTCTCTTGTGGAGTTGAAGGACACATTTCCTTCGAGAGTGAAATACCATGTCTCATAGGTAGGAATCCTCTTTTAGATTCTTCCATACTGAACCTTTTTAGTACTTTATCTATGTATGTACTTTGGCTTAGACCTAGTAGTCGTCTTGATCTATCTCTATAGATCTTGACTCCTAAGATATAAGTGGCTTCGCCCAAGTCCTTCATAGAAAAACAACTTCTTAACCAAGTCTTAATAGACTGCAAGGTAGGTATGTCATTTCCCATGATAAGTATGTCATCCACATATAGTACCAAGAATGTGATAGTGCTCCCACTAACTTTCTTGTAAACACATGGTTCATCTTCATTTTTGATAAAACCAAACTCTTTGATTGCATCGTTAAAACGAATATTCCAACTTCGAGAAGCTTGCTTTAATCCATAAATGGATCTTTGTAGCTTACATATCTTTCTAGCATCCTTTGGATTTACAAAACCTTCAGGTTGTGTCATATACACATCCTCTTCAAGTTTCCCGTTAAGGAAAGCTGTTTTGACGTCCATCTGCCAGATTTCATAATTATGAAATCCAGCTATGGCGAGCAAGATTCTGATGGATTTAAACATAGCTATAGGAGAAAAGGTTTCATCATAGTCAACACCATGAATTTGGCGAAAACCTTTAGCGACTAATCGCCCTTTGTATGTTTGTACATTACCATCCATGTCTATTTTCTTTTTGAAAACCCATTTGCACCCTATAGGTTTAACCCCTTCGGGTGGGTCAATCAAAGTCCATACTTGGTTTTCATACATGGAATCCATCTCAGATCTCATGGCCTCAAGCCATTTCTCAGAGTCTGGACTCGTCACCACTTCTTGATAAGTCCTAGGCTCATCTTGATCTATAAGAAGAATGTCACCATGCGTTGTAATGAGAAATCCATATCTCTCAGGTGCACGGCGTTCTCTTAAAGATCTACGCGGTGGTTGTGTTTCTATAGCAGTTGTTTGTTCCTCAATTTCTTGTGGAATTTGGTTTTGTTCAATCTCTGGTTCAGTGGTATCTTATGATTCTTGAATTTCTTCAAGTTCAATCTTTCTCCCACTTCCTTTTCTAGAAGTAAATTCTTTCTCTAGGAAGACACCAGTCCGAGCAACAAAAATTTTGTTCTCAGTGGGATTAAAAAAATAATATCCTTTGGTTTCTTTTGGATACCCCACAAAAATACACCTTTCAGATTTGGGTTCAAGCTTAGTAGACGTCTGACGTTTAACATAAGCTTCACAACCCCAAATTTTCATAAAGGACATACTAGGACGTTTCCCAGTCCACATCTCATATGGCGTCTTTTGAACCGATTTAGATGGAACACGATTTAGTGTGAAGGCAGCAGTCTCAAGTGCATGTCCCCAAAAGGAAGTCGGTAGATCAGCATGACTCGTCATGGATCGAACCATATCTAACAAAGTTCGATTTCTTCTCTCAGATACTCCATTCCATTGAGGAGTACCAGGAGGAGTAAGTTGTGAGACAATCCCACATTCTTTCAAAAGATCATCAAACTCTAGGCTCAAATACTCTCCACCTCGATCAGATCGAAGTGACTTGATAGTTTTGCCTAGTTGATTTTGTACTTCATTTCTAAATTCCTTGAACTTTTCAAAGGACTCAGACTTATGGCGCATGAGATAAACATACCCATATCTACTGAAATCATCAGTGAAAGTAATGAAGTAGTGAAATCCACCTCTGGCCTGTGTATTTATTGGTCCACATACATTAGAATGTATTAGGCCCAATAAATCACTAGCTCGTTCACCATTTCCAGAAAAAAGAGATTTAGTCATTTTTCCCAATAAGCAAGATTCACATACTTCAAATTGTTCAAAAACAAATGAATTCAAAAGACCATCTCTATGGAGTTTGGATATGCGTTTCTCACTTATGTGGCCCAAACGACAATGCCAAAGATAAGTTTGATTTGAGTAATTTATTTTAGATCTTTTAGTATTTATGTTGTAAATGGGATTCGTTTGATCTAAAATATAGAGGCCATTAATCAATTGTGCCGAATCGTAGAAAACATTATTGAGATAAAATGAACAACAATTATTCTTAATAATTATCTCAAAACCAATTTTGTCTAAACAAGAAATTGAAATAATGTTTTTAGTCAAACTGGGCACAAAATAACAATCCTCTAAACATAAATCAAGTCCACTAGGCAAAGATAAAGTATATGTTCCCACAGCTAATGCAGCAACTTTTGCTTCATTTCCAACTCGTAGGTCCACATCTCCTCTAGCCAAAGTCCTACTCCTTTGTAGTCCTTGTACAGAAGTACAAATATGAGAACCACAACCAGTATCTAATACCCAAGAAGTAGTAGTTGATAAATTAATATCAATAACATAAATACCTGAAGTAGACATTCCGCTTACTTTAGCCTTCTAATGTCCAGTCACACCACAATGAAAACAGTTTCCTTCCTTAGACACCCCACCTTTAGGTTTCAGTGCAGTCTTTCCTTTTCCAAATTTGGGCTTACCTTTGCCCTTGGGCTTTGTTTGAACTTTGGCCTTTCCCTTGCCCTTGTTATTACGGACCATCAGTATGGACTTGGGTCCAACCTTTTTCAAGTTGCCTTCAGCAGTTCGTAACATACTGAGCAATTGTGGTAGAGTCTTGTCAATTTTATTCATATTGAAATTGAGGACAAACTGGCTGTAGCTATCAGGCAACGATTGTAAAATAACATCAGTGGCCAACTTTTGGCTCAATGGAAACCCAAGCTTAGATATGCTTTCAATATAGCCAATCATCTTAAGGACATGAGGTCCTACTGGGCTTCCTTCAGCCAACTTACATTGGAATAAGGCCTTAGAGATATCAAACCTCTCTTGCCGTGCTTGTCCCTGATAAAGTTCTTTCAGGTGCTCGATCATATCATAAGCAACCATATCCTCATGTTGCTTCTGAAGTTCAGGATTCATAGTGGCAAGCATAAGACATCCAACATCTATCATGTCATCGAGATACTTCTTGTAAGCATCTCTATCGGTCCTCGAGGCATTAGCGGGTGGTTCATTAGGAAGTGGTTGTTCAATGACATATAATTTCCGTTCTTGTTTAAGGACAATCCTCAAGTTACGAAACCAATCAAGAAAATTCAAACCATTCAATTTGTCCTTCTCAAGGACCGATCGCAATGAGAGTGTGCTAGTGTTTGCAGCCATAATATATCTACAACAATTAAATATGCATGTGAGTAAATTTACCAATTTTATATCAATCATTAAAAAGACTTTATTAAATGATATTTCCACTATTTTATTTCAAAATTAATAACCCTCGTATATTAATTTCGAAAAAACTTTCTCAAAAGTATTTCTAGTAGGTTAAGGATCCATATTTCACCACCTCTTAAGTCAGCTTTGGCTTTACTCTTAAGATTATGGTTATTTAGGTAAGCAACATTTGCTAATTACATCATATGTAACTCCTAATATTTGGTGAACAACTCTTGTTCTAATCATCTTATGATTTATCCAATTTACTTGCCTCTAGGTTTCTAATCCTATTAGAGTAACCTAGTTAAGTCATTAACCAATTTTTTAACCAGCGAATATCACTTGTTTATTCTTCGCGTTTAACCAAGATAAATACTAGTACTTCGCTTTGGCAGAACCTACATAGTATTGATCGAGGCCTTAACGAGGGCAAAATTGGAAGGCCATGTTGACTTAATATTTTAATAGAGGGATTTTATTAAGGTTGTTGCATCTCACCAATTATGGTCTACTTTAGCCCATTTAGTCTTCTAATCGATCTCATCAATTAATAGGGTTTATTATCAACAAGGTTTATTATCATCCATAGCATCTCATACATGAATAAATAAAGCAATAAATAAATGCAATAGTTATAGCCCATAAACTAAAGTGGTTCAACCCAAGCCAATGGGAAAACCAAAAGGAAACCTAAAGGTGTAAGCCCTTTCACAAGCTATCATTCACAATCATTGTCCCACCTTCCTTCTTGTTTGGCCCACAGCAACTCTTGCAAATTACAATATGCAGAAACTCGTTTTACATACGAGGGAATAAGATGAGAAGAGAAATACAAGAGAATAGTAGTAAGGCACGACACGCAGGCCGTATTTTAAAAAAAAAATACAACCTTTTATCGAATGGGTCATTGGGCTATAACTATGCATTTCAAACACCGTGCATGTCAAAAATAGCATACATAATTCAATGCTTTTTTGCTAAGGTGAATTATAAAATATCCTTTCAACCTTTTGTGGCCCATCAAGTTTATAAATTTCTTTTATTAACAATTTTTTTTTTTTGCGGGGGTCTGAGGATGTCGGAGGAAGTGGGGCGAACCCTATCTCGGGGGTGCGGGGGCGGAGCCCCCGCTGCGCGAATCGCATACCCCAGTCAAATGAAGCCTCACGATTTGATAAATTTTTATCAACAGAATCGTGTTTTTAGGATTTTAATCCTTGATGTTTCATATCAGAACACCCTTGTTCCACTAGCCAGTTAACACTTACTGGAAACTATAAATACCACCGCCGCATTATTACAGATTTGTTAATAGTTAACAGTAATAACATAAAATCGAATAGGCCACAACACCATGATTAACATTTAATCAATTACCGAAAGGAACAATTATCAGATTATGCTTAAACGATTTAAACAATCGAAAATATAAGAAGATCAAAACATGTATCTCATACAATTGCATCACCCAAGTATTTAAACCCGAGTTCGTATCACACAAGTGGCTCTGATACCACTGTTGGAACGTCGGTACCCCATGGCGCAGCAGAATAAAATTAGATCCGGCGATCCAAATCATGGATCCATGTGTGAGGAACGAATCGGGGTGAAATAAAGGTTTCGAAATTACCAAAACTTCAATCTGAGTAGACAGCGACGCCTTGGCAACAAGAGTTTTGATCTACTGTCGAATCAAGCCTCAACCTTTTCCGATGTCGGCCTCTACGTAATCCACCCGGTTTGACTATGAACGGAAGAAATCTCCAAAACTGTTTTGGAGGCTTATTTGCTTGACGGCTGCTAGACCTAACAAGCAATCACTTAGGGTTCTCATGTTGAGTTTTGTCTCCTTTTTAATACCTTTTATAATGGGTGCCTTTCTCATTGGGCCTTTTATAATAGGTATCCTCTTAATTGGGCCTTTTATAATTGGTATCTCTTGAATGTATTACAAGATTAAATAAATACAATAAAGTTTTTAGCCGAAAATTATAATTACATTAATTATATCTGAAAATTATAATTACATTAATTATAATAAGGATTCCGGTAAACTATATTTATTTAAATTTATATATGAATCAAATTCATATATTAATAAAATTATGTTATCATTATGTGTACAACATCCTTGTACATATAATATGTTCAATATTTGATTGCCCAATTAAATTAATTCTTTAATTAATTTAATTTATGTGACAACCAAGCACAATACCAACTATATTTTATTCCGTTCATTTCAACCATAGGGTGTGACCCTGTAGGTTCTTGCAACGTTAGCAGTAATACTAGAACGATTCTATTGTCACAGACAATGAGTGGCATCTAGCAATGCATCATTGCTACCTAAGTTACAAGAAGTCATGATTCGACATAACCTTTCGTGATTAACCTTTCATGCATTAATCCTTAAGTCCTTTATCTCTGGAACGGATACAAGTCATGGGATAGTCACACTTGCATAGTCCATCCCATGTTTCTTGATATCTTGAGTAGACTATGATATACAAATTAGTATGACATCTCATATCAACTTATTTGAGCATGGCCATGCATTTCTAGTCTCACTCAATCAAGTGGCCTAAGATATTACTCCTATTATGTAGGAGGGACTTATCCTTTATTGATCAACCATATCCCTCTACATAGATTGTGGTATATCCAACATCAGCCTTTATAGAACAACCTGTTACGGTGTATGTTTGACTGTATCAAAATATACAACTCACGATGCTAGGATAATAATGATCTCAAGTCTGAGGATCATATACATATTAATCACTATGAGTAATGTTGTGACAATTACATAATAATCCAAGAAACATACTCATAGCGGGTCAATCCAATATGTTGTTCTCTAACACACATATTCATGCATTGATTTTGACACTCCATATCAATGACAACTCTTTATCATCAATCAACTACATGTTAGTCTTAATGCATTATTATTGTCCTAGTCAACAATAATACTCGACTAAGGATCTTTTAAGAATAATCATATTATTCTCAGGACATTATTATAAAACAGTTTATCTATACACACAGAAAGAAAAACTGAAATAATAATGACAACGCTTTATATTAATAAACATGGTAAATTAAGTATGTTATTACAACCATTTCATGATTGATCTTTGGGCATACTCTTACACCATTCTATAAGGAGCAATGGACACTGGATCTGTTCCTGGCAACAGCTCAATACCAAATTCCACCTCCCGATCCGGAGGCAAACCTGGAAGCTCCTCGGGAAAGACGCCTGAAAACTCTTTCACTGTTCTAACACTCTCTACCGACAACTCTTTGGCATCCAAAGCATTGATAAAGGCTAAGAACGCTTCACACCCCTTTCGTACCAACCTTTCTGCCTTTAAAGTAGATACCATATTCGATAGATAATTTCTTCTTTCACCTATCATCATCACTTCCTTATCCTTCGAAGTTCTTAGTACCATCCACTTTGCAGCACAGTCCAAGTTCGCATGGTGCTTAACCAGCCAATCCATGCCCAATATAAGGTCAAACTCCCCGAACGGTCGTTCCATCAAATCCGCCAGAAATACTACCCCTTAAACTTCTAAGGGCACATCCCTAAACAACTTATTTACTACCACCGACTGTCCTAAAGAGCTAATCACAGTTGTTTCTGTAGCAGAAATCTCAGATCTAATATTCAAAGTTCTAGACATAGCACATGCAACATACGAATAGGTGGATCCAATATCTATCAAAGCGGTAAAAGGTACATCAGATATGAAGAACATACCGGTTATGACATCCGGTGCATCGCCATCCTCTCGACGTCTGACCGCATAGACCAACCCTGGCTGTCTCGCCTCCGTGTTACCCCTATTACCGATACCTCTACCCGGTGCACCCTGACCTCGTCCTATGCCATTACCACCTCGACCTGGCCTACGGCCTCTTGGCGGATGCTGAGTGCCTCCTGCTGGCTGCGCAAATCTGTTACGAACTACCTGAGTCTGAGCAGACTCTCGAGGGCAATCCCTAAACCGATGGTCCTTGGATCCACATCTGAAACAACTGCCAGTTCTCTTCCAACACTCACCCGAGTGAAGTTTCCCACAATCCCCACAAGGTTGTAACTGATTGGTAGCAGCTAGAGCACCCACACGAACTGGCCCCTCATTCCTGGGTCTTTTCTGAAAACCTCTAGTAGGACCTGAATACCCAGAGTCTCTCTTGTTCCTGCCTCTATCCTTGTCTCAATTTTTCCGTTCTGAGTGTTTAACTTCTTCAGCTATTTTAGCTTTTTCCACAAGTGTAGCAAAATTCCTCTCCTTCTGTGGAGCTATCAGTACCCGTAATTCATCACGCAATCCATCCTCAAAACGCACACAGTGTTTATAATCAGTCAACACTATTCCTCGGGTATACCGGCTCAGACGCAGAAACTCCGCCTCGTATGCTGCCACAGATATACCTCATTGCACCAGATTCAAGAATTCCTTTCTTTGGGCATCCACATAGCTAGCCCCGACATACTTTCCCTGGAATGCTGTCTTAATGAATTCCTAGGTAATACGATTAGCCTGAGCGCCTTCCCGAACAGTGAGCCACCACTGATACGTTTGGTCTCTCGGCAATGACACAACCTCTTTCAGTTTCTGCTCAGCTGTGCAATCCAGATCGTCCATAATCTGCTCCACCGCCTCAAGCCAGTACTCCACTACACTTGGGGCTACACCCAAAATACCCCTAAAAACTTCAGCCCCATTCGATCTGAGTCGCTCCGATATCAACCCACGAGCTGCCGACCCAGTTCTTGCCCCAGCAACCCTTTCCAGTACCTGCAACATCGCTTGGGACAGAGCGTTGTCCTCTCTCATTCGATCATGTGACCTTGCTTCAGCCACTGGTGACGCAGGTGCGTCTATTTCAGGCATATGTCCTGATGCCTCAGATACAACTCTAGCACCTCGGCCTCTACCACGTCCACGTCCTCTAGCGCTCATGTTTGCTAAGTCGATTTAATCTGATTAAGAGTCTTACGAATTAGTATGCTTATTCAGTGTTTATTAAACAATATTTTATGGAGTATAGGAAGTAAAGTTGTTTTTGCAAAATGTATCCTAAAGTCTCAATCTCTATAGTTTCATCTCCTAAAGCTAAAAGTTATAGAGTATTTCTATTTTGTCGAGATTTCTTACTACATTCATACCACAATAATTATAAAATAAAAACAAAAACTTACGGACTTGGTGCCGGATACCCGCGGTGCCATACTTCCTCTAAAACATGCATTTATAAATTAAAATTCAAACAGCTTTGGAAAATGCTTTTGAACCCAAACCACAACCGAGTTTTGCAACCTGGCTCTGATACCATAAAATGTAACATCCCAAACCCGACCCATGCGGTATGACCGGATCTGGCATGTCATATGAAGAAAACGTGTAAATAACTTATGATTCTTACTAAAGTTGTCGTTGTTTGTTTATAGTTAAGAAAACAAGTTTGATTATAAAGACTACTAATCTCGAGAGGTTGATTGATGACTCAAAAATTGAACTAGTGAACTTTAAAATCGTGACTTTTGAAAAGGATGTTGATAAAATTCGAAAGAAAATCCAAGTTAAATTATTTATACATATCTGTTATGAAATTTGTTTGTTAATCAATTTTGGAAAACCGCTGTTTATGATTTTAGAAAAATCCCCGTTTAGAACAATTCAAGAAAAATAATAAGTACGTCAAAACATAAAGCAAATTAAAACAAATCCCAGAGGCCTTATTACAACTTTAAACCCAAAATGGTAAAAGTAATGAAATAAAGCGGAAAAGAAGTTTACTAATGTTCGAAAATATTATTTCTAAAGTATGGCCTCCACCGAGTCCTCTATGGGCCCAAGTCCTCATTACTGAGCATTACCTGCAAGGATTAAGAAAGAAAAGGGGGTGAGTTACAAGAACTCAGTGTATAATCCCCTTACCGTCATCCACTGGGCCTGAATCCGCATGGCATAATCTTGGGCCTAAGCCCATTTACATAGTAATAAATAAGTGAAATGAATGTAACCCAACCCATCCATCCATCACACCCCCGACCAGCCAATCACATCTGTGGGGATCAAGTCAACCCACCCCGCCACTCACACCAATTTGCAGTCGAGCTGCTATTTGTATAATATTTTTGTGGCCAAGCCACTGAAATCATAATTAAGCACAATAATAAACGAATTGTGGTAATGCCACCAGGCTACACTGCTCTCCATACAATTTTCCCAACCCATGCAATATGTACAGATGCAACATAATAAAAATATATCCACATATATAAAAACCATTAATCTAGTGAAAAATTTCGGTGAATCAGCCCATTAAAGTACTTTGGTAATTCGGCCCATAAGGGCATTCTAGCAAATCGGCCCATTAGGGCATTTTGGTAAATTGGCCCATAAGGGCATTTTTGTAAAACGACCCATTAAAGCTTTTTAGTAATTCGGCCCATGAGGGTATTTTTGTAATTTAGCAAATTAATACCGATTTTGACAGATCTTTAGAACTAATGTTGTTTAAGAAAGTTACTCGATTCATGCCATATTACGGTTATTAGATTCGTAAACAACATCGATCTATTTTTCCAACATGATGGTGAATCACGGATTTACAGGATTTCGGTGTGAGATTACACACCTGATTACGAATAAGAACTAAACTTTCTTGATCGTCGGCACCCTTAGTATCGTGAACGACCACAATTTGCCTACTCTCACCAGAAGATGGTCCACAACCTGGTGGAAAATCCCGAACTGCCGATACCGCCCTACGTTTGAACTTGGGAGTAGAGGTTGCAAGTCCACTCCCTTTTCATCCTCCTATCAATTTTCCTTTAGTATCGCTACCACTTGCCTCCATTGTAAGAGTCTCGGTTAGAATAATACTTCGATGAGAGAAAGTCTAAGGAGAGGGTTTCGGCTTACCACTACTTTCGAAGGATGAACGAGTAGAGAAAAACGAGTGGTTTAGTCCCTAAAATAATCAATTAGTCATAACCTTCGATCTGACTTGTAAAATAATCGAGTAAAGAGAGATATCGAATGAACCAAGAAGAAACTCCTTACCTGCCTCAGGTTGAATCAATACTGGTGCTTCTGTCAGAATCTTCTTCAATTTCTCAAAGCTCTCTTGCTACTTATCTGACCATACAAATGGTACTCCCTTATGTAATAGCTTAGTTAGGGGTGCAGCAATCAACGAAAAGCCCTCAACGAACCGCCTGTAGCACCCAGCCAAACCTAGAAAACTCCAAATTTCTGCCACTAACTTCAGTGGCTTCCAGTCTAATACAGCCTCGACCTTCCGGGGATCAACTCTAATTCCCTCGGCAGACATAACATGCCCTAAAAAGGTCACTTCCCTTAGCCAAAATTCACACTTACTGAATTTGGCATACAACTGCTTCTCCCTTAATATCTACAATACGACCCGTAGATACGAATCATGCTCCTCTTCTATCTTTGAGTACACCAAGATGTCATCTATGAACACCACCACAAACTGATCTAGATAGGGTTGGAAGACTCGGTTCATCATGTCTATAAATGCAGCTGGTGTATTTGTCAACCCAAACGGCATCACCAAGAACTCGTAATGCCCATAACGAGTTCGGAACGTAGTCTTGTGAATATCCGCCTCCTTGAATTTTAACTGGTGATACCCCGATCTCAAGTCTGTATTCGAGAAGACCGAAGTTCCTTGCAACTGATCGAACAGATCATCGATCATCGGTAACGGGTACTTGTTCTTGATCATCGACTTATTCAATTGTCTATAATCAATGCACATACGCATCGACCCATCCTTTTTCTTAACTATAAATAAACAACGACAACTTTAGTAAGAATCACAAGTTATTTACACGTTTTCTTCATGTGACACGCCAGATCTGGTCATACCGCATGGGCCGGGTTTGGGGTGTTACAAGACTTCAGCATTGCGCTCCATCCTCAGACCGATGGTCAATCTTAGAGGGTGATTCAGATACTGGAGGATATGCTTCAGAGTTGTGTAATTGATTTCCGAGGTAGTTGGGAGGATTATCTGTCGCTGGTTGAGTTCGCCTGCAATAACAGTTTCCAGTCTAGCATCCAGATGGACCTTATGAAGCTTTGTATGGTCGTAACTATCGCACTCCTCTATGTTGGACTGAGTTGGGTGAGCATCAGGTTTGGGTCCTGAGTTGGTTTATGAGACTGAGGATAAGGTTAGACTGATTCAGGGTCGTCTGAAGGCAGCTTCTGATAGACAGAAATCTTATGTAGATCTGAAGAGGTGTGATATTGAGTACTCTGTGGAAGACTTCGTGTTTCTTAAGGTTTCTCCATGGAAGAAAGTTTTGAGATTCGTAAGGGCAAGTTGAGCCCTAGTTTCATTAGGTCGTATCTGATTCTGAAGGGTGTGAGACTGGTTGCTTATCAGTTGGAGCTACCTCCAGAGTTAGACCGTATCCACGATGTGTTTCACGTCTCGATGTTGAGGCGGTATCGGTCTGACCCATCTCACGTTGTCTCAGTTGAGGAGATCGAGGTTAGACCAGATTTGACTTTTGAGGAGGACAGGTTCAGATTTTGGATCGTGCTGTTAAGGTTCTGAGGAGGAAGTCTATTCCATTGGTAAAAGTTGGCGGAATCATGGCATTGAGGAAGCCACGAGAGCTAGAGGACTCGATGCGTCAGCAGCATCCTCATTTGTTCTGATCAGGTAAATTTTGAGGTTGAAATTTCTTTTAGGGGGTAGAGTTGTAATGCCTTGAATAATTTATTTTTTATTTTGTAATTATCTAATACAAATCTATATCTATTTTAGTGGTTAAGTGTTCTGGGTGTGTGTTTGAGGTCTTGGGTTCAAGTTTCGTTTTTGCTAATTTTGTTATTTTTGATCCAAGCCTTACCCTTTTTTAGTGGGATTATATTAAATTGTCTATTAGTTCATGTCAGAATGAGCTTGCTGGTTCGAGTGGTAAGGGGTTAGTGTGTTGGAGGTCTTGTGTTCGAATCTTTGCGCGAGCGTGGGTATTATTTTTTCTCAGTTTCGTGATAGATTTTCGGTGGAATTTAAGTTCTGAAGTGGTTGAGATTGAGGTGTAAGTGAGAGGAAAATAAGGGATGTGTATCATATTTTTTTTAATTTTTTCTTTTTCAAAAAATCTCTCTCTCTTTCTAGGAAATTTGACGTCCATCTTCTTTTTCTTTGTTCTTCTCTTTTGCTCTTCATCTGTTTGTTACTTCCTTCTATTCTATTTCGATCGGTCAACGAATCTTTGTATTTTGTTGTTCTACATTCTACCAATTGTTTGGTAAGTGGGGTTCTTGTGTTTGAGTAGTTTCGTTTTCCAAAATTTCTGGTTGGAGCCTTATTTTTCTGTTTTGGCAGCGGCGATTCGCGAAGAATGGGGCTCTTCTCTTGCGAATTTGTAGAAGTTGTTCGGGGTGATGGGGTAAGTGTTTAACGCTCGAATGGAATTTTTGTTGGTTTTGTGGTTTCGGATTACAGTGATTTAAGACTGATTTTGGGGGTTTGGTTTGTCGATTATAGGTTCTATTGGTCTCGGGATTGCTTTTTCTTCGAAAATGTACCAGGTGTGTACCCAAAACGTAGAAAATGAGGCTTCGACAAAAGCTGAAAAACTGTTCTGTCGACGCCACACGAGCGTGTGGTCACCCGTGTGGTTGGCCGTGTGCGAGACACGGTCATGTGATCGACGAAGGTATGGCCGTGAGTAGGGCACGGCTGTGTGGGCCACACGGGCTAGGACAAGTTTGGCGTGTGGGCCTACACAGGCATGTCACATGGGAGTGTGGGTTCTGGGCCAAGCTGTGTCGGCCACACGAGCAAGGCCAATCTGGGCGTGTGGGCCGACACGGGCATGTGGGCCCATAATTCTGGAAACTTTCCCTAGGGGCACACGGGTCATTCCGATCGACTGCGGGCCTACCGTAGGGTCAGTAAGGGCTAACCAAACCCTAGTTTATGCGATTTGATATTCTAATAGTATGATCTGAGTAGGATACGACTATGCATAACTGTCCATTCTGCTATCTGTATATCTGATATCTGTATATAAGCTTGTTGAGCATGTCTAGTCTGTTATTTCTGTATATGATTTTGGGGTGGGATTTGTATATGAGGAGGAAGTATTTTGTACGACGATCATCGCCTATTTTCTGGCAGCTTGGCTACGCTTTATCTGACATGTGTCGTAATGGCAAAATGTGGTGTGTAGGGATGGGTGGGTGTTTTAAACCCCACATGGTGTGTTGGGATGGTCGGAGATGGTGTGTAGAGGATGGGGGTAGGATTCTGTATATCTGATTCAGTTTACTGTATCGGAAATGGGCACGAGCCCGAATCTTTATCTGTCTGATTACGAGATTGCTGTATGTTTTCATGCTTAATTCTGTAGGGTTACACACTGAGTTTATGAAAACTCACATCTGTATGTCTGTTCTGTTTAGGTAATCTACAGACTTAGGCAGATCGGTGTGGCGGAGACTCAACAGTGACCACTTGACTGTAAACTTGCTCATTTGTGGTCTTATTTAGGATTTTGGTTTTCAATTGAGAGTTTGTAATTTATGGGACTCTTTGGACTGTATGGACTTTTAACTGTTGGTTTTTGGTTTCGTTACTTGATAATTTGCATGGTTCAACAAAATGTTTTCTGTAAAAACTTCGGTTTTACGCAAACAAAGGTTTTTCTAAAAACACGACTATAATTTTCAAATTATAACGGTTTTAAGGCTTCTACTGTAATAAGTTTTTGGAAAATGAACTAACTAATTAGTATTTTCAGTAAAATATAAATGTATGTGGATTATGAAATGTTCATGATTTGACACGACAACTCCGTTTTTAAAGAAATCCATTCTTTGTGACATCTCCGGATTCGGCCATAACGTCTAGGCCGATTTAGGGTGTTACATTATTTATTTAAAATATCAAGATAATTATATGTTTTTGTGATTAATGCGTTTATTAATTGACCCAAAGGTAAATTAATATTGACAGAATTTCAACAACATCTATGGTGATAAATGTGTGACAACTATAAGGTACTTTATGTGAGTAATATGTTAGTCCAAAGATTAATTCATTATTTGACATAATTTATTGTCAGTGTTTGATTGCTACAACAAGAGTATCACTTACTATTAATATTATTGTCTAAAGACTTGATATTAATGTTATGTTTGGTATCTTTAGATGATATTAGCCACTATTTTGAATTTATTGTTTACTTATGAATATTCATGTAAGCTTGTTTTTATCTATTTTGTTCTATATCCAACTATTTCATCTTCTGCTGCCACAATATCTACTAATATAAATTCTAGTACCCATGCCCCATGCTTATTAAGACTAATTTCAAGACATGAAAAAGGCACTTACTTATAGTGCTTGGTTGTATGGACATAGACCTTACATTAAAGGAAGAACAACTTGAACCTCTTACTACGAAAAGCACCATTGCTGTTAAAAAGGACTTTGGGAGGTGGAATCGTTCAAATCGCATGAGTCTAATGATTATGAAGCACAACATTCCAGAAACATTTAGGGGCACAGAATCTGAAGATATTACTTAGGCCAAGGGTTTCCTTGACGAAATTAAGGAACATTTTGCTAAAAAAGATAAGGTTAAGATGACATCACTTCTAACTTCTTTGATGTTTATGAAGTATAAGGGTCAAGGAAACATGACGGAGTACATCATAGAGATGTTCCATGTTGCTTCAAGACTTAAGACATTTAAGATCGAGGTTTTTGCGTATTGCTTGTTCTTATGGTTTTGGTATCGCTTACTGCACAGTTTAACCAATTTAAAATTAGTTACAACTATCAAAATGAGAAATGGACTCTAAATGAGCTCATTTCTCATTGTGTACAAGAGGAAGAAATGTTGAAACATGATAAGTCTGAAAGTACTCATTTGGCCAGTGTCTCTAAAGAACAACTTATATTTTGAATAGAGTACCCAATAAAACAGCTGCAAAAACACTTTATAAGCTCTGGACAGGTCGAAAGCCTATTCTAAAACACTTTCACGTTTGGGGATGTCCAACTGAAGTAAGGCCTTGTAAGCCACATGAAAATAAATTGGACTCCAACACAATGAGCGGCTACTTTATTGGTTATTCTAAGTGATCTAGGGGCTATGAATTTATGATCTCATAATTAGGAATATTTTTGAAACGAGAATTGCAACATTTGTTGAGGATGTTGAGTTTGGAGAGACAAATAATGTTAAAAACATTGCTTTTGAGGAGGAATTGGATTCTAATTCAATTCTTACTATCACTTTTGACGATAATGTATCTAATATTTTATATAATCTATCATACTGAATTAAATCTATAGAAAAAATATATGTTTATATTATATTCACACTTTTTTTTATTTGATTACTATAAATTTAAATATATTTTTACATATTAATGATTTATAGATTTTTACATGTTTGATATGTGTCACGTACATACAATTTTTCATGACACCTTGATCGTGTATTGTAGTTATTTTATATTTCTTATAATTTTCCATAATATTTTAATTTTAAATTTATTTATTTAAAAATTACATCATTGACATTACACAACTATTTAAATTTCTCAAATCTTAATCTTGCCCGAACCACACCAGCTTTCAGGATGGGTGCCGATCGTGGCTTTTTCAACAATTTTTTTCTGATTTTTCTTTTGTTTTTAATTGCAACCTCCGTTTTCTCTTGAAACTGTTATGAGTTTTTGAGCTTTGTTTTCTTTAAAAACAATAATAGTTTTAGTTATAGTTATTAGTTTCTAGTTATGTTTTGATGTATGAGATTTATCAAGGTAAATGTGTCGCCAGATCTAATGAGAATTATTTTTGAAGGGCCTTATCATGATAGAGCACAATAATAGAATTTGCAAAATTATAGAATTTGCAAAATTGGATTCCAAGATAATGAGAAGGAAAATAGGCCATCTAAAACTTGACTTTTTGTACATCACTGATTCGGTGGTTGACCAAAGTTTATTATCAAGTTGACCTAATGATGATGGGTTAGGATATAATTTTCAGTGGTTTGAACAAAGTGATACATGTTTGATTTGTTTATAATATTTTCTAGTGTTGTGGTTACTGTGAGTTTGTCTTTCTTATTTTGGGTATTATTTTACACACATGACATTTGTGCATCAATTTGTAATGTCTTATTTATTGGTTGTATTGTATCATTTTTTTTATTCTTATCTTTCATAATTTCTATTAATGATAGTATTTTTTAAAAAAATTATATTACTAGGCTTATTATATATTAATATAAATATCATATTTAAAATTTTCATTTTATTCTAGTATCATATTATTTTACTCAATCATCGTTAGCCACTATCATAAACAAACTAATTAAGCAAGCCGGAAATTAGTGGGTTCAAAAGCGTGTGAATGCCTTCACATAAGAATGTTTTTAGCTGATTCTTGCTTCAAATAACTGACGCCGTTACTGCAGGCATCATTAAACAACTAGAAAATTGTATATTTAGAATATATGTATATTTAAACATGCTATGAAATGTAAAATATAAAATTAATAATATATATGCAATATATATGAAATTAAAAATAAAAGAATTAATTTAAATTGTGAGTAAAAGAAAATTTTAATAAGTAAATGAATCAGATTAAGAATATTAAATGCACTCATTTTTTAATTAGTATTGAGCTAATTTATGACACAAACTCAATCAATGACATTATGAACATATACAAACAATTTGTATAAAAACAATGAAATTTATAAAATCTTAAAATAAAATTTTGATTGAAGTGATAAAGAAAAAAATTAAAAATGTTGTTGGTATAGGCTTATATCTCACAATATACAATTTTTATTGGTTTTATTAAAAATATAAAAAAAATATCCTCACAAAAATATAATTTATTTATACATGAAAATGTATTTTTTTTCTATAATTCTCTTAACCAAGTTACAGAAATAACATTAACTTATTCAATTAAGAAATTAAATAAAAGTATAGATTAAACACCGTTTTTTTTTTATCATTAAACTCCCACTTCATTAAGGGTTTTATTTTTATAAATTTTAATTAATGGTAAATAGCATTTAAATTAAGTTTTACATGAAAATAAAAATTAATTCGTATTAAAAATCTATATTATTTATGTGAATCTTTAGGAATATTTAAATATTATTATTTAAGATATATTTTTACTTATAAGATGTTAAAAATAATAAATTGAAATATTTTTATTTTGAATCGACTTACTACTTAAAATGAGCACCAGCCCCTTCGAATATATTAGTTTAAAAATAAAACAAAATAATTAATAGTATAAACTTTATGTTTAAAATTTTCTTCCAGCATACATGGATGAGTATGAATAATTTTAAATACATAATTTAAAAACAAAATAAGATAAAAAATATCATAACTATACAAATAAACAGGATACATATATTAAAAATGGAGCTAAAAATAAACATATAAATAGATTACAATTTACAAACTAAAAATTAAAAACGAAAAAAAAATCTTAGAAATTAATCTGCCATGGCCAAACATTTGCCTCATTAGGGATATTTCTTTTGTTTTTATCAAAATGATTCATCATCTAAACTAACATTTGTTGAAAAGAAAAACTAAAATGAAATAGTTGGACAGGCGTCAGTCGAAGAAAACTTTCATTTTGGTAAGTTATAACATGGTCCAGAAGTTTACTAAGACGAATAGTCTGTCCCGCAAAGCTACCATCTCCATCAATAAATCTGCATCTGTTTTTAATAACATTTAAATCAAATTAAATTATTAAACCAATATGCAAATAGAAAAGAAAATATATAAATTTATATTCAATATAATATTATAAAAATCATACCTTCCATCATATTTTCTTAAAAACTTTTTGCAATAAATATTATGCATTAAGATGATGCATGTATCTTACAATAAACCTTAAAAACATTTGTAAAACGCTACAATGATAATTTCTACACCCATCGAATTAAGTCATTCTGTGACAATCTTAATCAACTAGTAAGAACATGAATTTTCCTCCAATTAATATGTGAACCTAATCCCTTAACATTTTGCCATCATTCTAGCTTAAGTATAGCTTCATGGGAAGCTACTTAACTAGAACAATCTTGAGTGTATAACCATCAACTCAACACCTATCACTCCATGTACCACAAATGAGTCATCGTGGGACAATCTCAATGAGTAACATGTGTAACTAGTTGTCCTCTATAAAATGAAAACTTCTTCAGTGAATTCAACATGATAATACTTACTTCAAGGCTGACAAATATCATATGCTATCACAAGATAATTAGTTCTTTTAAGGAAAGCTCCTCAATGAAATTCACATGGAAATACCTACCGTATGGTAGGCGAATTGTCATGATGGAGGTTGTATGTTTTGTTTAGAGACTTTCCCCCACTCAATATTTTAGAAATCATGCAAGGTTTTTTTTTTTTCTCGGTTTCAATTATGAGTGATTAAAAATGTCATAACAAGTACATGTGACATTCCCTTCCAAAACTATATGACATTCTTATCATACATATATGGATGAACATATTTTTCAATCAATTTAAATTTCATTATACTATCATAGAAAAATATAAAATTAAATGACTCTGACCAGCCAAAGTTTCCATGATTTCATCCTAGAAAAATAAATAATAAAATTACAATTATTACCCAAGAGCATATTTTGGGTCTTCTAGGTGAAAGCCAAATATCCAATTTTTAGATTTTCCTCAAAGTCCAAATGACTTGAAAAACACCGAAGGGATCTATTATCAAACTATTGTTGCCACCATGGATCTTCGTTGGCGCCATAGTAGTCGTCAGGCCGCCGCCAGTTGACCCTTTGTTGGTAGGCTGGGTCGGGTTTACGTTGTTTCAATCAGTTTTAGATGCATTTCGGTTCTTCGAGATTCACCAAAAAATTCAGTTACATAAAAAATTAAGTCTGTTTCCAACTCAAATGAATTACTTTAAAAAAAAAAATAAAACCTACGAGGAGATGATAGTCCACGATCTAATTACATATCCCAAAAAATTAATAAAACCTAAAATTACATCCAATCTAATTTATAGGAATCACAACTTCCGCAAAATTACTTTTTCATAATATAAAATAATGAAATACATTCATTCACATACATAACCCAAATCATGCATATATTTACAAGAATACCACATCTTATAAAAATTAACCAAACACGAAGAAAAGAGGAAATTCAGTAGTGGTTTATACTATAAAAATAGCACAACCTGGCTCTAATACTAATTGTTGGAAAAATTCGGTTTAGTGAAAGGTTTTCTATCATAGTGGAAAATTAAAATTTTGAAAACCAAGTCGATTTGAGATATTTATAACAATAAGCTTTTTCCCAAAAAATACCTATGCTTTGTGCGGGACAGATGAATGTTCCCAACTTTTAACTAAACGACCTTATCCGTTATTCGTGTACCATGAATTATTTCAAGTGGGGCTTTAACAATCACAAACCAAACACATAACCAAAAATAATTTATTACTTTCAGTATGAAAGTAATTCTCTCTCAATAAAAACTGGTAGAATTGTGATTCTTAGAAAATAGAATTTATACTTGAAAATAAATTCTCATACTTTATGGCAGAATAATAATATTTGAAAATTATGTGAAACTTCTGTTGTGTAAAACTTATATCAATAGCTCTACCAATGTCATTTATTTACATAGAGAAATAAAAGAATCCTGGTTGAATTAGTAAAACACAAATAACATTTATTTAATAGAAAAAACAAGGATAGCACACCCTAGTAAAATATAGAGGGGTAGCCCACCCCCTTCTGTAATGTCCCAAAAATTTAATTTTTAATTTATTAGAATCTACCATAATTAGTATCTATTTTAGTGGTTTAAGTATTTTCGGTGTTGGTTGGAGGTCTTGGCTTCAAATCCCGGGGTGAGCAATTTGATAATTTGTTTTTCTATTATTGTTTGAATCACATGATGGTAGAGTTTGATTGGGTTTTGAATTTTGTAGGAAAGCTGATTAGTTTTTTTTTTAAAAAAAAAAAATCAAGTTGTTTGGGTGGTTAATTTCTTTTATTATTTTAATTAATTAATTATATTTATTTTCTAAATCCCCAAAAGCAAAACAGATTGGCATGTTTCCACACCTCCCTTGTTCCTTCAATTTTCTATTTTTTTATTTTTTTATTTTTGGTTTGAAGTCTGTTTCCTTTTCCTCCTTTTCCAAATTCCACCATTTTTTAATTTGTTTCACTCTTCTTGCTTTGTTCTTTCGCATTATTTTAGGTTTACTATTTTTTTGATTCGATAAATTCTTTTTGTAACACTTAATCCTTATTCTGTTGACTGCAAATCGTTAAGACTTAAGGTTTTGATTATTTTTGTTATTCTTTTGTTGAAAGTGGTCTTTGGAAATTTAGGTATTTCTAGAAATTCCTTGGTTGTGGTGTTAATTCGAGTGGATGTTATCTAATTAGTTCCATTGTAGGGGACGTTCGAGAGACGATTGGTGATCCTCCAGCGACCTAAAATTCGTGTAGTTGTTGTCCGATAAGTGGTAAGGGTTCTCAATATGTTTTGGAGGGTTTTAATTAGTTATGTGTGAGTGAATTTTGTGAAAATTTGCAAACCGTTATTGATTTAGGTTGTGTTAACTGTTGATTTAAGCGTGGGAATACTCGATTTTTGACTTCATGTCAGAAAACCTCCAGATGTGCAATGAGAAACTCAAAAATCTGCCAACAGCGAAAGCCGATTAACAACACTGTCGACGCCGCACGGCTGTGTGGTAGCCCGTGTGCGACATACGACTGTGTGACAGGCCGTATGCTGGACCTTGCGTGACACATAGTTTGGGCTGTGTGGACTACATGGGCGTGTGGGTCACACGGGCTGACCATTTGGGCCATGTGGGCCCAAAATTCTCAAATTTTCCCTAGAGCTGTTCACGTCGTTTTGATTGACCTTGGGCCTTCCGTGGGGTTGGTATGTGCTTTAATAGACTGAAAAATATAAAAAAAATAGTCAACTATTTGCATGAATTCTAATATTTGTTTTGTATCTGAAACGTCATATGACAAGTAAATTAAGTAATGGGCTATAGGAAAACTAGTAAAAGTATGATATATATTCTGCATCAGTTATGCTATATGTATGTACTGTGCTTATGACTGATTATTGATATGTACTGTATCAGTTATTGGGATGAGTTTTACTATGTGGAGGAAGTATATCTGAAAAGGTGATAATTCACCTATTTATCTGGCAGTACATCTGCAATTCTTTTGTAAGTATCTTAATGACACTAAGTGGTGTGTAGGGTTGGATAAGTGTTTTATACCCCATATAGTATGTAACACCCCTTATCCAGGTCCGATGTTGGGACCGGATACGAGGTGTCACTGTACACAACTTTACTAGAACTTGTATCATCTGCTATCAGTTTTCATCACAACTTAAAACTTTTCTTTCTTTCTAGTAACATACATTCCATGGGCCTACGAGGCCTTAGACATGCTTCCTAGAGGCTTCGAAACTAATCCCGAAACTTTTACGAACCCGAGAAACTTTTCATCAAAACAGGGGCCACACGCCCGTGTTGGTCTAGGAACACGCCCATGTATCATCTCACACTCCCGTGCTCGATGCCCGTGGACGACACTGACTTAAATCACATGGCCTAGACACGGTGTGTCTTCTACTCGTGGAGCTCTCTGACTATGACATCATCATCAACCCTTAATTAGCACACGGCCAAAGCACATGCCCGTGTGGCTGGCCCGTAGTCGCCTCTGATTAATCCACACGGCTGGTTGCACACCCATGTGCTTCAACCGTGTGGCGATTTAAATTCCAAATCCTAGGTGCGGACTTCACACGGCCTGGGCACACGCCCATGGACTGACCGTGTATCACACACGGCTTAGACACACGCCCGTGTGCCTACCCAGGTGGACAAGAACAAGGCTATTTGCCAAGCTCTTTGCACCCCCCTAGCTCACACCACATGAATCCATTCAACATACTAATAAACAACTCATAATTGTAATATGAACTTCCATGAATAACTTCATATTTTCATAAATGATAAGGTGAGCCATCAACCATGGCATTATACAAAATGGATATCTTAACAAGGGGCCAACACACTTTTGGCCAAAATAACAAAATAATCTAACTAGTCTAGTCCCTATACATGCCATATACAAAAATCACTAAGTCTATATGTAACATCCTGGATAGGGCCTATGCATTTCTAGGTTAATTGTATGAAATGACAAGTTTCAAGTCCTATGAATAAATTTTTGATACTTTTGGAAACCTAGAAATGCATGAAAATGGAAATGAAAATGGAAATGAAAATGGAGATGGAAATGAAAATGAACATTTCTGGAAACCTGAACATTTTGGAAACTTAGACATTTTTGGAAACCTGAACATTTTGGAAACTTGAACATTTTTGGAAATGATCCAAAAATGGAAACTTGAACATTTTGGGAAACTTGGATATGTAAGAGAAATAAAGGAGTTTTATTCACATAAATATGTGAATAATAAGAGATAAATGAAGGAGTTTTATTCACATAAATATGTGAATAATAAGAGATAAATAAAGGAGTTTTATTCACATAAATATGTGAATAATAAGAGATAAATAAAGGAGTTTTATTCACATAAATATGTGAATAATAAGAGATAAATAAAGGAGTTTTATTCACATAAATATGTGAATAATAAGAGATAAATAAAGGAGTTTTATTCACATAAATATGTGAATAATAAGAGATAAATAAAGGATTATTTTCTAATGAGATAATTGAGGAGATAATTGATGGATTAAAGGCTTTTATCTTTTAAATAAAAGAGATAATATTATCAAAAAAAGGAGTGGTGGCCAAGTAAAGGACTCCTAGGCTGATAACTTTGGCTATAAAGGAGGACAGGAGGGCTACTCATCAACATTTGCTCCCTCTTCCTCTCTGCCGAAATTCTCCCTAGGCAAAATCCCTCTCTGCCGAATTTTTATTAAGCAAAAATCCCTCTCTTTTTCTTCTATTTTCTTCTCCGTTCTACTGTTAAGCTGAATCTTTGTGGATTCTAAGAAAGAGGGCAATCATCCACAACATCAAAAGGGGATCTTTCGGGAAATCTAAGGATCTAAGGTAAGGATTATAAATATAAATATGTGGTTAAAGATTATGATTCACGTTTTCAAAGTTAGATCTAATCTAACACGAAGTTATAGGATTTCAACAGGCTTATAAAGGAATCCTCTTCAGATTTGGAATCCCATCATAAGGTAAGGGATATTCGGCCAAGGCATAATTTGTTTAAGTGTTTTCCATTATTTCAAAAACCGAAAACTGACATGGTTACATACCTAGTATTAGCCGATTTCAAGGAAGAGGAATTCTAGCAACTGTTGGGACTTGATTAAATCAATTCGGCAACTAGGTAAGTAATTCTACTTCTAGTAGGATTTGGTTTTAAGACCAAATAGGTTTATTTATATGTTTTAATTAATGGCCGAATATAGGAGTGAAAGATCTAGATCGGTAGATCGCTCTACGGGAATTCACGGAAACTATTAAGCGAAAAAGGTGTGTACCCTTACTAACCTTCAATAAATTACGTGGTAATTATTAAATATATGAATATGTATCAGTATGTGAATGTGGTTAAGTACCACAAATGTGGTAAGGAGTACCCAGGTATGTTTCCTACTTTTGATAGGATTATGAATGTGATATACTTTGAACATGTGATTAGTAACATGAATGAAAATTAAGTATGTGGAATATGTTATAAAATAATTGGGGCATTTGGGATATATGTGAAGGAAGAAAGTGAAGGTGTTGACTTCGATCTCACCAACGAAGGTGTTGACTTCGGTCTCACCAACGAAGGTGTTGACTTCGGTCTCACCAATGAAGGTGTTGGTTTCGGCCTCACCAACGAAATATGGTGGCTACGGCCCCATTGCGTGAATATGGTAACTTTGGTTACATTATTTGAATATAGTGTCTAATGACACAACGTAAGTGGGCGATGAGCACGTCGACTGCAGCGACTGCCTTCGATGGTGTGTAGCGGATGGAGGGTTGACTTAGTAGTCCCCACGGTGTAATTGGCAGGTACGGGTGGTGTGTAGCGGATGGACAAATAGGCTTGGGTTGGGTTGCATCATTATTTGATTTGAATATGCTTTGATATGAATATGTATGCCTGGAATGTTGATTGTTAGTTTGTGTACACATTGAGTCTGTTGACTCACCCCTTTGTGGGACTATTTTTCAGGAAATGAGCAGTAATGGACCGGGTCGGCAGGAGCTAAAGGTGGCCATGCATCACTTGAAGAATTTATTAGAATTTGGACTTTACTCAAATTTTAGTATTTTCAATTTTATCTTTGGATTTGAATGATGTAATAAGGCCATAAGGCCCAAGTTGGATGGTTTTATTTCCCTGCTTTTATTTTCAGTTGTTATGTTATGAATTATTTTTGACTAAGTTTAATTAAATTTATTTTAAAAATAAACCCTAAATTGTTTTGTCACCAAAATTAAATGTTTTCTAAATTAAATAAATGGGTTTCCAACCTAAGCCCAACCCAAAACCAATATCTTTCTAAAAATTCACAAAAATTTTCTAAGTAACAAAAGAATTTGAAGCCGAGTTTCTTAAGGAACATACCAGATCCGGTTCAGGCTCGTGGGCCGGGTGTGGGGTGTTTCAGTTGGTATCAGAGCCCAGTTTTAAACTCTCGGCCTGTGGGCTAAGGCCCAAAACGTTTTCAAAGAGAGCCAAAATGATTTTCTTTGAAATTAAGTAGGTTTTCTGGCATGGCACCTAAAGTCTCCGACCCGCAGTCCACCAGGTAAGTACTTCTATCCATTTGTGTGATTTATTGAATGATCTGTAAAAGGTTTGGAATGGAACGTAGATTAGTGAACTAGAATCTATTGAACCGTAAGACTAGTCTACTCAAATACAAATACATAAGACTTAATGCACTTAACAAACCTATGGCTAAGTCACTAAGTTAGGGTGTGGCAACCATTGTGCGCATGTCTAGGATTGGATCCGGAAGAGCCTGGTACTTAAGCAGTCCTAGTGACTCACCTCCTCTTCGCAGGAATCCTACCTGGTGCGTAGCTACGGTTCACCCTAACCATGAGGACTTATTCATAGGCTAAACCCAATAACTAAAACCTGAAAGGGAACTAGCCATTTTTTTTTTAAAAAAAAGAACAAAACAACAAACCCTAGATTTCAAAACTCTTTACTAAACTTTCGAAAACCATCTTTACAATTTTTCTGAAAAATTTCTAATTTGTGAAAATTACAAAAATGCCCTTGGTGGCAAAATTACCAAAATGCCCTAGATCCACAAAATGTCAAACTTTTCAATGGTTTTGTCAAAACTCCATTATTTTATAATGTTCATAAACCCTAATGTGCAAACCATCAAAAATACCCTGATTTTGGAAAATTACAAAATTGCCCCTAACTTGCAAAATTACCAAAATGACCCTGATTTCCAAATTTTTGCAACATCACCATTTGAAAGGTTAAACTCTCAAAAAGAACCCACAAAATTTTACAACTTTTGAAATATCCCTGATTTGTTAGTTTTTCCAAATATACCCCAGTTTGTGAAAAATTACCAAAATACCCCTGAGGTCGAAAATTACCGAAATACCCCCGGATTTCAAAATTTTTCCAAATTACCCCAAAACTTTGAAGTTTTCAAAATGCTTTTTGACAAAAGCACCAAGGAACGTTTTCCCTGGAAAAAAAATTACGAAAATACCCCTGTAGGACAAATTACGAAAATACCCTTGGGTAGTGGAAAAACAACAACAATGAAAACTACAATGTTTCTCTGAATGAACGAAAGTTCATAATTGTTTGATGGATGTATGAATGAATGTAAAGACTGTGTGCATGTATGAATACGAAAGAACCACTCCTAAAACTCTTTTCATAAAACTTCTTCGCGGGTAATAAGTGAAACAAGTACTAATGTATAAAACTTTTAAATCAGATTAAATCGCGATGTTGGAAAAAGAGTTCTAAGGGATGTGAACTTAGAGATTGTGCCTAGAAAGTATGATGGTTCTATGAAGATCAGAGTGCGCAGCGTAAGCATAGTGAGGTGAGAAGGATTGTACGACTGTTAATAAGTAATTTCGAGGACGAAATTATTTTTAAGGAGGGTAGAACTGTAACATCCTGGATAGGGCCTATGCATTTCTAGGTTAATTGTATGAAATGACAAGTTTCAAGTCCTATGAATAAATTTTTGATACTTTTGGAAACCTAGAAATGCATGAAAATGGAAATGAAAATGGAAATGAAAATGGAGATGGAAATGAAAATGAACATTTCTGGAAACCTGAACATTTTGGAAACTTAGACATTTTTGGAAACCTGAACATTTTGGAAACTTGAACATTTTTGGAAATGATCCAAAAATGGAAACTTGAACATTTTGGGAAACTTGGATATGTAAGAGAAATAAAGGAGTTTTATTCACATAAATATGTGAATAATAAGAGATAAATGAAGGAGTTTTATTCACATAAATATGTGAATAATAAGAGATAAATAAAGGAGTTTTATTCACATAAATATGTGAATAATAAGAGATAAATAAAGGAGTTTTATTCACATAAATATGTGAATAATAAGAGATAAATAAAGGAGTTTTATTCACATAAATATGTGAATAATAAGAGATAAATAAAGGAGTTTTATTCACATAAATATGTGAATAATAAGAGATAAATAAAGGATTATTTTCTAATGAGATAATTGAGGAGATAATTGATGGATTAAAGGCTTTTATCTTTTAAATAAAAGAGATAGTATTATCAAAAAAGGAGTGGTGGCCAAGTAAAGGACTCCTAGGCTGATAACTTTGGCTATAAAAGGAGGACAGGAGGGCTACTCATCAACATTTGCTCCCTCTTCCTCTCTGCCGAAATTCTCCCTAGGCAAAACCCCTCTCTGCCGAATTTTTATTAAGCAAAAATCCCTCTCTTTTTCTTCTATTTTCTTCTCCGTTCTACTGTTAAGCTGAATCTTTGTGGATTCTAAGAAAGAGGGCAATCATCCACAACATCAAAAGGGGATCTTTCGGGAAATCTAAGGATCTAAGGTAAGGATTATAAATATAAATATGTGGTTAAAGATTATGATTCACGTTTTCAAAGTTAGATCTAATCTAACACGAAGTTATAGGATTTCAACAGGCTTATAAAGGAATCCTCTTCAGATTTGGAATCCCATCATAAGGTAAGGGATATTCGGCCAAGGCATAATTTGTTTAAGTGTTTTCCATTATTTCAAAAACCGAAAACTGACATGGTTACATACCTAGTATTAGCCGATTTCAAGGAAGAGGAATTCTAGCAACTGTTGGGACTTGATTAAATCAATTCGGCAACTAGGTAAGTAATTCTACTTCTAGTAGGATTTGGTTTTAAGACCAAATAGGTTTATTTATATGTTTTAATTAATGGCCGAATATAGGAGTGAAAGATCTAGATCGGTAGATCGCTCTACGGGAATTCACGGAAACTATTAAGCGAAAAAGGTGTGTACCCTTACTAACCTTCAATAAATTACGTGGTAATTATTAAATATATGAATATGTATCAGTATGTGAATGTGGTTAAGTACCACAAATGTGGTAAGGAGTACCCAGGTATGTTTCCTACTTTTGATAGGATTATGAATGTGATATACTTTGAACATGTGATTAGTAACATGAATGAAAATTAAGTATGTGGAATATGTTATAAAATAATTGGGGCATTTGGGATATATGTGAAGGAAGAAAGTGAAGGTGTTGACTTCGGTCTCACCAACGAAGGTGTTGACTTTGGTCTCACCAATGAAAGTGTTGGTTTCGGCCTCACCAACGAAATATGGTGGCTACGGCCCCATTGCGTGAATATGGTAACTTCGGCTACATTATTTGAATATAGTGTCTAATGACACAACGTAAGTGGGCGATGAGCACGTCGACTGCAGCGACTACCTTCGATGGTGTGTAGCGGATGGAGGGTTGACTTAGTAGTCCCCACGGTGTAATTGGCAGGTACGGGTGGTGTGTAGCGGATGGACAAATAGGCTTGGGTTGGGTTGCATCATTATTTGATTTGAATATGCTTTGATATGAATATGTATGCCTGGAATGTTGATTGTTAGTTTGTGTACACATTGAGTCTGTTGACTCACCCCTTTGTGGGACTATTTTTCAGGAAATGAGCAGTAATGGACCGGGTCGGCAGGAGCTAAAGGTGGCCATGCATCACTTGAAGAATTTATTAGAATTTGGACTTTACTCAAATTTTAGTATTTTCAATTTTATCTTTGGATTTGAATGATGTAATAAGGCCATAAGGCCCAAGTTGGATGGTTTTATTTCCCTGCTTTTATTTTCAGTTGTTATGTTATGAATTATTTTTGACTAAGTTTAATTAAATTTATTTTAAAAATAAACCCTAAATTGTTTTGTCACCAAAATTAAATGTTTTCTAAATTAAATAAATGGGTTTCCAACCTAAGCCCAACCCAAAACCAATATCTTTCTAAAAATTCACAAAAATTTTCTAAGTAACAAAAGAATTTGAAGCCGAGTTTCTTAAGGAACATACCAGATCCGGTTCAGGCTCGTGGGCCGGGTGTGGGGTGTTTCACTATATATACCAAGGTGAGCTGATAGTGTAGGCGATCTTCTGGTTATCGGCGTATCCCAGCTCGGCTCTTAAACTCTATACGACAAGGGAAAAGAAAAGGGGAGTAAGCTTTAAGCTTGTAAGTTTACATGTAAACAATTTAGCAATATAGTATGTGCTAAACATTAAATAACATTACATACTAAACATGAATAATCCACCTTCTTAGCCATGTTTACTCATTTCCTCCCTTAACACTTTCCACATCACAAGCTTAGAACTCACATTCATTAACATACATCCCTACACATAGCACTACAAAATCACACGATACAACACATCATAATTTCTCAATAAACCATTCATACTACTTATCACTCGGTGGTTTCGCACTTAGCCCACCGTCACTCTCTAATAGAGTGGTATCGCACAAGGCCCACCCAAAAAGGATAGTTACGGTGGTATCGCACAAAGCCCACCAAAAGGAATGTTACGGTGGTATCGCACATAGCCCACCAAATGATAAATAAGCGATGGTATCGCACACAACCCATCGTAGTTACATAATAAGGTGGTATCGCACTTAGCCCACCGTTAAGTATTGTCATTACACATTTACATATCTATTTCGTAATTCATACGATATTTATTCAATAACTACCAAATTCAATCCACTTGAACCACACATGTTCTCAATCATGCCAAGTACTAATTAGCAACAACAATGTGTATAAAAGAAAATGCATCGTTTACACATAAACTTACCTCGGTGCAAAATGCGTTAATTTGCGGTTTAATCCGATACCTTGCCTTTTCCCTAGTCAAGGTTAATTCTACGCTCTTCTTGATCTATAACAATAATATTCACTCATTTAGATCATTCTATGATCATAATGTATCAATTTCTACACTTAGGCAAAAATGACCATTTTGCCCTTGCATTATGGCAAAATTACGATTTTGCCCCTAGGCTCATAAATCATTTTCAACACATTTTATCAATAAACAAGCCTAGCTGAACATTTATTTCTCTTACAACTACTCACCATTCCAACTATTTCATGCATTTATGACACAAATTAAATCTTTGCATTCAAGTCCTATTTAGGTGTTTTCATGCTGACACCTTTCAAAAAAATTGTTTCTCATTTCCCTAACATTTATTTTCTTCCATAGGAACTCAACTAACAACATAACTACTCTCATGGAAAGTCCCTATACTTTCAACCATATCTCAATTTTGTCCTCTCATTAGCTAGCTTAAGCTTTAGGGACTCCAAAAACACAAAAATCATCAATTAAAACCACCTAAATCACTTACTTGAATGAGAATTGAGTAGCTGAAAGTTTGAACCCCCAAAAGCTCTATTTCTTCTTCAATTTTCGGTGGAAAGAGATGAGTGAATAGTGAAAGATGATAGTTTTCCTTTTTACCATATTTTATTCATCTTTTATCACCTAATTTCACTCAATTTGACCAAAAATTAAATACTCTTGTCCTCATATGCACATGGCCGGCCATCACACTCCAAAATGGCCTATTTGCACTTTAAAGATCTCCTAATTACATTCTATAGCTATTAGATACCTCTACCTTGAAAAATAGAACTTTCACACTTTATGCGATTTAGTCCTTTTTCACAATTAAGCATGCAATCATTATTAAAGCACCAAAGTTTTCACATAGCCATATATTAATGCCATAACACATAAAATAACATCAAAATAATTTTCCTCGACCTTGGTTTAGTGGTCTCGAAACCACTGTTCTGACTAGCCCCTAAATCGGGCCGTTAGATAGTATGTTGGGATGGTCGGAGGTGGTGTGTGGCAGATGGGGGTAGGAAAATATATCTGTATTTGTATTGTTTTGTTAAGACTCTATTACTTTTAAATCTATTTGATATGCTTTAATTATTTTAAGTTAATCATTATACACTAAATTTTAAAAACTCACTTTCTGTTTAACTGATATTTTCAAGCAATCCTCAGACTTAGGCGGGTTGGTGCGACGGGAACTCGGTTATAAAACATCTTACATTTGTTTTAATTATTTAAATTTTGGGAATTTTGGTGTTTTGTAAATTTTGGACTTTTTAACTATTATGGTTTGTTTATGAGGTTTTTATTTTCACTTTACATAAAATGTCGCTAAAATGTTTTATCGATAAAAGTAATTTTTTTCCTACAAAAGTAACGAATTTCAAGCAATAAGGAAAGCGCTTAAAAATAAGTGCTATAAGAATTTTCTACTGCAAAATTATGAGTTTTATAATATAAGAAAACAATGTTTTTAATAAAATAGCTAGACAAGGAATGCTTTCAAATAATTCAAAATTTTAAGAATTCAAAACGAATTTCAAAATTATATGATAACTGAATTCTTAAACAATTACGTAACACTTCCTCATCTAGTCGTAACGCCTAGGCCGGGTTTGGGGTGTTACATCCTCCCAATATGTTATATGAGGGGATTTAGACCTCTCTTGTATTAGGTCCTATTTATATGGCTTCCTGGACTTTTAACCCAACACTTTACAATTTAATCCAATCCAATACATGTTTAGTCACGAAGAATCTAATTTATAACTAGGGCTCAAATAATTTATAACTAAGTTCCAATTTTTTTCCTATTAATTATACACTTATTTAGTCACGAAGTCATTCCATTATAGTATCGTGAGTGAGCTCTCCCTTATTACATACAATTACTAAAGCTACTTAATCAGCCCTAGTCCAATGATCTTGTAACATCCCAAATTTAGCTCCATAAAATTTAGAAATATATCAAAAATAGGGAATTGACCCAATGGTTAGTCATTAAATGTGAAAGCTTGAAGGTTAGATGGAGGTCCCAAGTTCAAGTCTCAATTTTTACAAAATAAATTAATTTTTTTTACAAATTCCCTTGTTTTTTTATGTGTTGGCATCCAAGTTTAGTAAACCTAGGTATAAATATAATTTTTTATCAAAATAATTATCCTTTTAATCAATTTTCTTCTACCTTAGCCGTCCCTAACCCCCTCTCCCTCTCTTTATCTCTATTTTTTTCCTTTTCCTTTTTTCCTCCATTGTTGTCTTTGCCTACACCCCCCATTTTATCATCATCATCTTCTTCTTTTTGCATCAAGATTGTGCACCATCTCCTTTTATATATTGCTGCAATTTTTCCTCAATTAAATTAGATCTAAATTTGAAATTTTGAACTCCAAGATTGATCCCAAACATCGCCTAGAAGTGCCATTGCCGTTTCTCTCAACAAGCATGTGTAAGGTCTCTTCTCCCTTCAATTTCTTAATTAATCTTGTCCATTAAAAACCTAAATTTCCAGATCTGGAATTTAGGGGACTTTAAATGGTTTTAAATGTATTTTTCCAGATTTTAATATTTTAATGAGGTTTCAAATCATTTTAAAATTCAGCCCCAATTTCGGCTACCATGGGTGGTGGTGCTTGCGCATATGTGTAGAATAAGGGGCTGTTTTGTTTATTGAATCTTGCCCAATTAATTCCAGCCTTAATTTGAGTTCTTGAACCCTCCTAATCATCAATTAAACCCATGCCAATTAGGGAAAAAAACATTCTTGGTCGTTTGGGCATTCGAATATCACAAATCGGGAAGCGTAAGTGTGGTTAAGTGTAAAATTAATTGCTGCTTCGACCTAGTTGTAGGGTAAATGTTCTGGATTGATTAAATGAACAAATTAAATAATTATTAGCTACTGATTTTCCAGTATATTATGGAATTAGGTTCTGATCCAAATGCCTCGAATCAACCGTAAAGCCAAAGAACGATCGTACGTATAATTCGCATAGATACAAGGTAAGGAATCGAACTAGTTGAATTCGTAAAATAGTTATTAATTCGACAATTGGTTTGAACCCATAAGTGGGTAATTGGAAGTTGGTTAAGTGGTAAACTGATTTAATTTATACTGAATTTTGGTTTAGGATCGTATAAATGTTTATTAAGGAAAATTGGAAGATTCACTAGGGTGTTGCGAAGAAGCGAAAAATAAGGTATGGGTCCTAAACTTTTAAATTTTGTTTGATAATGATAAATGTTAGGTTATATTTGATAACTAGCTTGCTGATTGGTATGGCATAGTAGCCAAAATATTAGTTTTGCGAGTGGCCGAACCAGGTACGGTTCGAGCCTTAAAAGATTGATGTGTTGGTGAAATTGCTAGTTTGATTGTATGAATGTATAATTGAGATTGTTATGCATAGTTATATTATGTGGTATAAGAATGTCTGATGGAATGGTATGAAATGTTGAGATATTAGTTTTATGCATGATATAAATGCATGAAATATTTACTATGATATATATACATGAGGTTGCTAGTGATGCATAATGAAATTCGTAAAGTATGTGAATTGAACGATATTGATGGATACCATTTTAATGGTAATTTGAAAATTGGAACATTGTTTCTTTTCTCTGAAAGTAAATAATTATTGAGGACATGTTGAGCATGTCAAATAAAAGTGAAAAGTATTGAAATGTGATTGTGTATAAGTTTGTATGACATATTGCATGTGTAGCGGGATGGGATGTTGTGGTTGACGGAGGAGTTTCGTGGAGTTCCGACGGCATATTAAGTCAGCATATATTTTTAGTCGGTGCACTGCATTTGGAGTACCGAGGGGGGATTATATCACATTAGATATTTGGTAGTTTCACTGCATTATTGATTATTGGTGGTTTTATGACATCGAGCCTTGCTCACATATGTTGGAGTTTGGCAGACGGGTTCTACGGAACTCCTGGTGTGTAGCGGATGGTATGGGTAGGATCTTACATGTGCATTTTTCATGATCATGTGCATTTGAAAATTATTATTTTTAATGTTTGATTGTGCTATTGGTACCTCTATGAAATTGCCTGTATGAATGCTTAATACTCATTTAGTCTCACACTGAGCTTGTTAAGCTCACCCCATTATCTCAACTTCCTAGGTAATGATCGAAATTAGGATTGGAATTGGCATGCGGACGTATGGTGGACTTCAGACTTTATTTCATCATATTATTTTAACTTAATTATATTTTTAGGTTATTTTATTATTATTATTCGATTTTGATTGTAAAGTTTCTTTAAACTGTGGTTTGGGACTTTATTTCATGCATACATGACACACATATTTGGTATAGATACATGGTTTTCATTATATTTTGAAATGGAATATGCATGATATATTACTAAATTAATAATTTGACTAGTAATGGTACATTTCTAATGCTAAGAAGATAACAAAATGATTTTTCAAAGGCAACGTCGTTAGTAAGGTTTTACAAAAACTCACCTAATTCATTAATTTGACCTAAGCATGGTTGAACTAAGTAAATGGACATTTTCCAAAGCTAACAACAGAGACCAAAATTTTATAAAAAGAAGTACTTGGAGGTTTTTAACTATCGTTAGGGTATGTTCGACACTAAGGTGTCCAATGTGGCCTTCTTGATTTGACCATAATAGCTAGGTCGAGTTTGGGAGGTTACTGATCGCTGAAATCAGAGCTTTAAAATTTGTAAAAGAATGATCGAACCTGGAGACTAACTCTGACAACGATTAAAGGCAAGCGTACCTATCGAGCAGTAGTATAGCTTAGGTAAGACCAAATTATCGAACCCACAGGAACTAAAAGTATTAATACTAACTTTCTTTTTATTATTTAGCCTTAGAAATAGAGTGAAGTTGCTAAATTAACGACTTACTAAGCTAAAGACACAAGACAAAAAGAACGATTTGGAAAATAACTTGAAGAAAAACTCAGTTAATTACGACGATACCCTCAGGAAGAATCCACCTAGACTTCACTTGTTATCTTAACACTGAGCCATATGATTTCTTTACTTAGCCTGATCCATAGGACTCCCTAACCTATATTAAACCCTCTCTCGAGGCGAATAACGTCTAACCCTAGGTTAATTAGTGGAACTCTCGTTCGCTTATAATAACCCCCTAGAATAGCAGTAAATCGATCAATGGACTCCCATATTAGGTTTCACCCTGATCCGGCAAAATCTCGTAACCCTATCTCTAGGAGTTTGATCAACTCCGCTTAATCATGCTAGATCTACTCTTAAGCAGTGTCTATTCCTCCTCCACCTAAGCACATCAGATTTGGATTAAGCAACATAATTAAGAACAAACTAAGTAATTATCATATAATTCAGAAATCAAATAACAAGATTCATCTAGGTTTCATCCCCTTCAGGTATCTGAAGGATTTAGTTAATGACAAATAAAGAAAACATCTCAAGAGAAAAGATAAAACAAAACATAAGAAATCCCTAAAACCCCCTGAAGGAATTGAAGGAGAAATCCGCCGTCTTGAGTATAATTCTGGCTTCTTGGGATGGATCAACTGGCTATCTTCGAGTGATTCCCTAAACTCTGACCTTTCCGGCTGGGCTCTTTGGCCTAGCTTTGACGCCCCTTCAATGGTGGCACTTAGGGGATATATATAGGCTCTTGGAATGCGATTCTTTCTCCCTCAGTATCCTTTTCCGACTGAAATTGCTCTTTCCAGCGACAGAGGCACGGCCATGGTACACGCCCGTGTGGATCGACTTTAGACCGTGTTCGAATTTCTAACTTGAGGCACGACCGTGTGAGGCGGGGTTGAGGTCGTGCTCTAGGTGATCGGTGAGGCACGGCCGTGTCAATTTCGTGCTAAGGCCCATTTACTCTGTTTTGGGCCCATTTTTGTGTTATTTTCATCCTCGAGTGCTTTCCTGGGTATAAAACATGAAAAGAAAGGATTACAAGCACCTTTTTATATAAATCGAAAGATAAATCATCCAAAAGCATGTTAAATGTGGGATTAAAATATGTTATAATTACGGTTTATCAAATACCCCCACACTTAAGCTTTTACTTGTCCTCAAGCAAAATTCTCAACTACAATTAAAACGAACTTTCCATAATTTACAATTCTTATCAACAATGCCTTATCATAATTCATAGATAATTCATACATGGATAATTCAATTCAAAGAGTCCTAAAGATTCAAACGAGATAAGTCATGAGTTTGTACTTCGAAAACATAGGTGTCTCCCCTTATTTAAATAACTACCTTTTCAATTCAAAACTGACAAGGATTGATATCCTCACTAAAGATTCACTCAAATCACTCTAAAGTGTTTAAGGTTCAGGAAAAGATCGCTCATAAGTCGAACTTGAAAAGTTAATCCCATAGGCTTGCCTGAAAATCAAATCTCCACCAGTGTAAAATGAGATGATAAACAGATCAATAGGTCTTTGTTAGGGTTGTAACTGGGCTAGGGTTAAAGGTGTAATTAAAGGCTGAAATTAATGGGTTAGAATCGAGATCGAATTGACAAGTACCTACCTAAGAGTACTGAAATAATATTTACATCAACTGAAAATATTAATGAACCTACTAATACGAGCTTTTCTTTTTGAAAATAAACTTTGATTTGTATAAGCTCACTTTTCATACTATTAATATTGAATACTTTGAATTTTTTTGGAACAAACTAAGTAATTACTTTAACTTATAATATACTTCGGCACTAATCAAATCATATCTCGATTAAAAGGTAGTCAAAAGGAAGGGTGATAACAAATACAAAGGGTTTTGGGTTAATATTAGTAGGTGAGTCAATAAAAGGGTTGTTAGGATCAACGGGGTTCACTAGGGGTTAATTGTAAAGGTAGGCTATTTAGTGGAGTGACTGGGTTTAAAACCTAGGTGCCTTTATCATATCTGTATTATCAAATCATAAATGTGGTCTCAACATGTATAAACAAGGCAAGTTCTAGAATAACAGTTCATAATTGACACACTCATAATCAAAGAATGAGCACAAAAAAGAATTATGCTCTATAAGGTTCAAAATCTCACAAAAATAATCGGTGTTTTGACATCACCCTCGTAAATTTCAAATTTCAAGGTAGTATTCGAATTTAGTTTAACAACCTAGAAAAAAATTTTAATTTTTGAAAAAGAGACTTATCATGCTTAATTCTCTAGTATTCTTCAAATTCAATCATCAGTGCACAATTAGCTATGACTTATTCTAAAACATGTCAATAACAATCACAAATCATCAAAAATTTCATCCTAATTAGTAATATGACAAATTTGCTTAAAAACAAGACTAAATCAGGGATTTGAGAATAATGAAAAAAAGGTTACGCAATGTTATTCCACTTTTACCCTCAGGGATTTGAGAATAATGCAAAAAGTTGGGCATTTTTACCCCCCACACTTAAGATGTACATTGTCCTCAATGTACAAAGATAGATAATATCTCTATTTTTATATAAATCAAAAGTGAGGGTGAGAGGTACTCCCTGAATTCCTGGGTGGGTTCCGTGGAGGATGTGGCAAATATGGCGAAGGCGTCGGTATGGTGGTGGTGTTGGTTCCCAAGCTCTGCGCTAGATAAAGAAATTGGGGAGCTCGTGAAGGATAGCCAGGGGTTATTAAGACATAATAAAAATAAACTAAATATAAAATTAAAGAAAAGCAAGCTAAAGGGAAGGAGAAGAAAACTAAAATGAAAAGAAAATACTAATGGACTGAGAAGTCCTTATTGACGGATGGTTTGCGAGGTGGTTATCAACGCTAAGGTTGGGGATGTGCTGGCGGTGGCGGAAGTGAAGAGGTTATCGTGGTGGTCGGCGTGATTCCCAAGCAGCCTGGCGAACCTGACACTAAGAAACTAAAAGAAAATTAAATTAAAAGAGAAGAAGAGAAGTATAGATAAGAAAAATAAAGGAGAAGAGAAACAAAAAGAAAAAAATAAAATGGTCTCAAAGACCCTTGGCTCGGTGAGTGGACAAAGCTGCCAGCATGAACTCATATAGAGGTGTTACCCTCGGTAAGATGATGCTTGCCTTCTTCCGCTTCTTCGTCATGATTTGTGGATTGCTCCAACGATCTAGAGGTTTAGTCTAGGGATAGAAAGGTGTTTGAGAATGAGAGAAAGGAGAGGAAGAAAGGGTGGAGATTGAAGGAGAGGAGTGGGGAGGGGGTGGTGTTTAAATAGGGGTTCAAGTCTACCATGTCCCCACGGCCGTGGTCCTAGGGTGTGTCGATTTACACGGCCGCCTCGCACGGCCGTGTGTTGGGGTGTGTTGTTACTCCATGTCCGTGTTTCATCAACCCATGTCCGTGTTTACGAAGTTTTTATGTTGGCACGGTCGGGCTGCACGGGCGTGTCTTGCACGTGCTGGACAAGTCAGTATCTTCGCACGGTTGTGGGACACGGGCGTGTTCTGCCCGTGGTGTGCAAGTCAGTAGCTTCACACGGTTGTGGGGCACAGCCGTGCCATTTTGTCAGTGCCCGTGGGGAGGGTGGTTGGATCCGTGACGTTGGGGTTAGGTAGGATCTGATTCGCACGGCCTCTACTCTGTCAGTGCGATGGTTCCGGTGGTCTACACGGCCACACACACGGCCGTGTGTAAAGCCGTATGACCTGGAAACTTGCACTTTTGGTTAGTTTAAAAAGAGAAAAAGAAAGAAAAATAAAAAGGAATGAAAACAACTTTAAAAAGAAATAGGGTTAGTACTCGGGTTGCCTTCCGAGAAGCGCTCGTTTATAGTCTTAAGCTAGACTTTTCCTCGTGTTTGAAAAATTTAGGGAGGTTTAAAGGTTTGAATATCTTCCCTCATTCTTATAGTTCTATTTTCTTGACAAAGTTTAAGTCGAGAAGCGTTTACCTTGAAAGTGCCAAATATTGGATTGCTTACCTCGACTGTTCCGTGTGAGAAAATATCGTGTACCTTAAGAAGGATTTCTCCCTTTTCTCTCAAGTCTGTGGTAGTGATGTGAGGATCGGTTTTGTCTAACAGTACCTGGTCTCCTATTTTGAAGTGATTTGATGTCCCTACGAGCTCTTCTGGCGGTTCCTCTGGTTTTACTTCGTGTGGTTCTGGCTCTTCTTTGACCTGTGTCTTCTGCTCCTCTAAATTGTCGACCCTAATGCTTTGTTCCTTGTGTGATTCTTCTTTGTCGACTTGGGGTCTATGAGTTGGCTCAGGTTTTAGGCCTTGTGATGTTTCCTGCGATGAAGGTTGAACAATTTGATTATCAATTGAAGTGACTTTCTTACCTTCATCGACTGTTGTCCTGGCCGAGTCGAGAGCTTGAAGATTGATCGATTCATCTCCGACACGAAGTATGAGTTCTCCTATGGTAACATCAATTTTAGTCGTGGCAGTTGCTAGAAAAGGTCTTCCTAAAATTAAGGGGATTGAATTTTCCTTATCCATGTCAAGACAATAAAGTCTACTGGGAAAACAAATTTATCGATTTTTACGAGTACATCTTCAATAATGCCCCGAGGAATTCTTACAGTTTTATTAGCTAATTGAATACTCATCCTAGTTTGTTTGGGCTTACCTAGACCTATTCGTTTAAACAATGTATAAGGAATGGCATTTATGCTTGCCCCTAAATCAGCTAACGCATTATCAATATTTAAACTACCAATTAAACATGGAATTGTAAAACTCCCTGGATCTTTTAGTTTCTGTGGTAGTCTGTTTTGTAACATTGCCGAGCATGTTGCGTTTAGTTCCACGTGGTGCTCTTCATCTATTTTGCGTTTGTTGGTCAAGAGCTGTCTTAAAAATTTTCTCGAGTCTGGCATCTGAAAAAGAGCTTCGAGAAGAGGTAAGTTAATATGTAATTTCGTTAACAGTTTAAGAAACTTACCGAACTGTTCGTCTGAATCATCTCTTTTTATGGCTTCGGGATAAGGTATGCGAGGCTGGTACTCTTTGATTACCGATTCTGGCTTTTCTTGTGTTACCTCTACTTTACCTTCGTCTACTTTGTTTTCTAGAATTGGATTGGGTTCATCTAACCTTTTACTGTCCTGAGCTGTGATGGCTTGAATTTGCTCCTTAGGGTTAATTTCCGTGTTACTAGGTAGACGCCCTTACGGTTATTCTGACATCAGCTTTGCAAGTTGTTGGTCTGCATTAGTGACTTCCTTGACTGACTTAGTAATTTCCACGATTCGGCTCTCATTGCTTTTGATTGTTCTCTCAGTTTCTTGGATACGTTTCTCTGTGTCTACCAAAAATTTTGCTAGCATCTCCTCGAGCGTTGGTTTCTTCTCTTGAGAGTAGGGCTGATTTTGGATATTTTGAGGAGGTTGTTGCCTTTGATTTCCTTGACCTCCCCACAAAAAATTTGGGTGGTTCCTCCAACCTGGATTGTAAGTGTTACTATAATGAGTATTATTAGATCTGAAACTGTTACCTATATAGTTCATCTGTTCGTTCTCTGCTTCCGGTTGGTAGGGTGGGTACTCAGGATTCGCCATGGTTCCACCTACGTCGCACTGCATGACTGGATGTGCCTGCGAAGAACACAAACTATCAATCTTTTTGTTCATCGTCTCCATCTGTGTTGATAACATGGTCAATGCATCAATGTTGAAAACTTCGGCTGATTTTGTCGGTTTCGTCCTGTTAACTTGCCACTGATAATTATTCAGTGACATTTCCTCAATGAACTCGTAGGCTGCTTCTGGAGTTTTGTTGTTCAGGGTTCCACCGGCAGCTGAATCAATTAGTTGCCTCGTTGAGGGGTTTATACCATTGTAAAAAGTTTGGACTTGTAGCCATAGGGGTAAGCCATGGTGTGGACACCTCCTCAAGAGATCTTTATATCTCTCCCATGCGTCGTATAATGTCTCTAAATCCATCTACACAAAAGAAGAGATATCATTCCGTAATTTAGCCGTTTTGGCCGGTGGGAAATATTTCAATAAAAAATTTTCGGTCATTTGTTCCCATGTAGTGATTGACCCTCGTGGTAATGAGTTTAACCACTGTTTGGCTTTATTCCTTAATGAAAAAGGGAATAACCGAAGACGTATGGCATCATCAGAAACGCCATTTATTTTGAAGGTATCAGAGAACTCTAAAAAGTTAGATATATGAGCATTTGGATCTTCGTCCTGCAAACCATCAAATTGAACAAACTATTGAATCATTTGTATTGTGTTAGGCTTTGATTCAAAATTGTTAGCAGCTATAGCAGGCCTAACAATACTCGATTCTGCTCCTGTTAAATGCAGTTTCGCATAATCAAACATTGCGCGTGGAGCATTGTTTTCCCCCACATCCCGTGGTGGTGGGTTGTTCTCGTCCATCCCTTCAGTAAGATTGGATTTGCCTTCTTCCTCTATTTCTGTGTAATCTGGGGCTTGCCTGGTTTCTCGATGATTCCTGCGAGCGGTAGCTTCGATTTCGTTGTCGTATACCAAAGGTCCTCTCGGGTTCCTTCTAGTCATAAACTAGAGGTACCTGCTAGGAAAAGAAAGAAAATTTAGCAAAAATAAAAATTTAACCTAAAAAAATAAAATTGCAAAAAATAAAAAATAATGGCTAAAGTAATAAAAATAGAGCGTTCTTAATATTTTAGTTCCCCGGCAACGGCGCCAAAAACTTGATCGCTGAAATCAGAGCTTTAAAATTTATAAAAGAATGATCGAACCTGGAGACTAACTCTGACAACGATTAAAGGCAAGCGTACCTATCGAACAGTAGTATAGCTTAGGCAAGACTGGATTATCGAACCCACAGGAACTAAAAGTATTAATACTAACTTTCTTTTTATTATTTAGCCTTAGAAATAGAGTGAAACGACTTACTAAGCTAAAGACACAAGACAAAAAGAACGATTTGGAAAATAACTTGAAGAAAAACTCAGTTGATTGCGACGATACCCTCAGGAAGAATCCACATAGACTTCACTTGTTATCTTAACACTGAACCATATGATTTCTTTACTTAGCCTGATCCGTAGGACTCCCTAACCTATATTAAACCCTCTCTCGAAGCGAATAACGTCTAACCCTAGGTCAATTAGTGGAACTCTCGTTCGCTTATAATAACCCCCTAGAATAGCAGTAAATCGATCAATGGACTCCCATATTAGGTTTCATCCTGATTCGGTAAAATCTCGTAACCCTATCTATAGGCGTTCGATCAACTCCGCTTAATCATGCTAGATCCACTCTTAAGCAGGGTCTATTCCTCCTTCACCTAAGCACATTAGATTTGGATTAAGCAACATAATTAAGAACAAACTAAGTAATTATCATATAATTCAGAAATCAAATAACAAGATTCATCTAGGTTTCATCCCCTTCAGGTATCTGAAGAATTTAGTTAATGACAAATAAAGAAAACATCTCAAGAGAAAAGATAAAACAAAACATAAGAAATCCCTAAAACCCCCTGAAGGAATTGAAGGAGAAATCCGCTGTCTTGAGTATAATTCTGGCTTCTTAGGATGGATCAACTGGCTATCTTCGAGTGATTCCCTAAACTCTGACCTTTCCGGCTGGGCTCTTTGGCCTAGCTTTGACGCCCCTTCAATGGTGGCACTTAGGGGATATATATAGGCTCTTGGAATGCGATTCTTTCTGCCTAAGTATCCTTTTTCGACTGAAATTGCTCTTTCCAGCGACAGAGGCACGGCTATGGCACACGCCCGTGTGGATCGACTTTAGACCGTGTTTGGATTTCTAACTTGAGGCATGACCATGTGAGGCGGGGTTGAGGCCGTGCTCTAGGTGATCGGTGAGGCACGGCCGTGTGTGATTTGGGCCAAGCCGTGTTAATTTTGTGCTAAGGCCCATTTACTCCGTTTTGGGCCCGTTTTGTGTTCTTTTCATCCTCGGGTGCTTTCTTGGGTATAAAACATGAAAAGAAAGGATTACAAGCACCTTTTTATATAAATCGAAGGATAAATCATCCAAAAGCATGTTAAATGTGGGACTAAAATATGTTATAATTACAGTTTATCAGTTACATTTAGTGGTATCAGAGCCTAGATTCAAAACCTTGGACTGAGATTTTAAATCTACTTAAGTTTGTCTACATGCATGCATACATGAAAAGGGAAAATTTTGGGGAAAAACTAACCACAATGGATTTAGAAAATGTCTTATACAGGGTCCGAAGGTCCGATGCCAAGTCCATAGAAACAGTACTGAAAATTTATTAAGACTATAGAGACTATTGCATAAAACTTTTATAAAAGAATTATAAAATGTGAGTGTGTAAAAGACTAAAACAAGGTACTAAAAGCTCTTGTAAAATTGTAGATCCATAAAACATCGAAATGAATGCACATGGAATGATAACTCGTGGTAGGAGAGGCCGTGGGGGGACCTTTGAAGGTTCTGGTTGAGTCAGCTGCATCATTAGGGCCAGAATTGGGTAATGAACAGAATGAGGTTAACAGTGAACCCACCACTGAGGGCAGAACTTTGGAAAATGGGAATGTGAATGACGGCCATGTGAGGAATGATCCAGTAACTCAGGCTTTATTGAGGGCTTTGAATAGGGTTGTTGGGGCTCTAATAGGAGGTGTTAGTCGTGGGATGATTGCTGAAAGGCTCCGCTCTAGTAGGGTAGAATTATTTAGGGGTATTACTGGAACTACTCCTACTGTGGCTGAGTACTGAATGGAAACCACTGAATGAATTTTGGAGGATTTGGAATGCACTCCAAAGCAGAAACTTAAGGGTGCTGTGTCTCTGTTAAGGGATGAGGCATATCGGTGGTGGCAATCAGTGGTTAGAGGAACGCTGCCAGAGCGTATTGATTGGGCTTATTTCCAGGGGGCTTTCAAGGTAAGTATGTGGGCCCTCGTTATGTGGAGGCCCGGCGGTTGGAGTTTATTGAACTTAAACAGGGAGATAAGACAGTTTCTGTGTATGAGGCATAATTTCTAAGGTTGAGCCACTATGCACCTAATATGGTGGCATTTGAGCAGGAAAAGAGTTTCCATTTTCAGGAAGGTCTAAGGTATGACCTCAAGGTTCAAGTAGCTCCACACCAAGAGCATGTGTTTGAGGCTTTGGTTGAGAAGACAAAAATTATTAAGGAGATTAAACGCGTGGAGCGCGAGAGGAAAGGGAAATAAATGGATCATCCCAAAAGAGAAAAGGGCCCTACTGGCCCAAATCTGCGACTTGTTAAATATGTCAGAGAGGCTAAGCCACCGCAGAATAGTGAAGTAGTGGACCCTAGAGAAAATCAGATTCAGGTTTGCCAGTATTGTCAGAGGCGCCATCTGGGCGAGTGTTGGAGGAGGATGGATGCTTGTTTGGTATGTGGTTCGATGGAGCATAAGATTAGGGATTGTCCTCGTCGTCAGTATCAGGTGCAAGCTCCGGCTCAAAATCAAGGCCCAGCTGGGGGTCAAAATGAGAGAGGTAATTAGGGTTCTCAAAGGGTCGTAATCAGAATCAAAATGGGAATGGTAATCAGGGTTAGAGAGCACCAGCACAAGGTGTGAACCAAGTTGAGGCGAGATAATCTGCTTTGGTTTATGCGGCTAGGTGCTGGAAGGATAGAGATGCGTCTGATGTCACAGCAGGTACCTTCACTATTTACTCGATACCCTATTTTGCTTTGATTGACATAGGATCTACCCATTCATATGTTGCTTGTAATGTGGCTGTAAAATTAGGGATTGGAGTAGAGGAAATCGAAAACACTGTAATTGTAGTTAGTCCTTTAGGATCCTCCACACTTGTGAATAAAGTTTATAAAAGATGTCCTTTAGAGGTTCAAGGAGAGGTATGATGAAACTTCCTTTCAATGAATTCGATTTGATTTTGGGGATGGACTGGTTGGTTGAGCATCAAGTTTGATTAGATTGTGCATTGAAGAGGGTGACTTTGGTGACTAAGTCTGGGAAAGAAGTTATTATGGTAGGGGAACGTCAAAATTATTTGTCTAATATAATCTCTGCTTTGGTAGTAGAGAAGATGGTTCGAAAAGGGTGTGAAGCGTTTTTGGCTTAGTTCTAGATACAAGCTTCGTTGACCTTGTAGTTGAAGGTATTCGTACAGTGAGGGAATTTCCCGATGTGTTTCCTCATGAACTGTCAGGATTACCTCTGGAGAGGGAAGTGGAATTCGAAATTGAGTTGTTGTCGGGAATGGCACTGGTGTCCATCGCTCCCTACCGCATGGCACCGAAAGTGCTTAAGGAGTTGAAGATGCAATTTCAGGAACTGTTGGATAAGGGTTTTATTAGACCCAATGTTTCGCCATGGGGTGCACCAATTTTATTTGTAAAGAAGAAAGATGGAACCTTATAGTTGTGCATTGATTATTAGCAATTGAATAAATTAACTATCAAGAATAAGTACCTTCTACTAAGGATTGATGACCTATTCGATCAGTTCAGAGGTGCAATTGTCTTTTCCAAAATTTACTTAAGATCTGGGTATTACCAATTCAAAGTTCAAGAATTCGATATTCCCAAAACTGCTTTTAGGACTCGTTATGGGCATTACGAGTTTCTTGTCATGCCTTTTGGGTTGACTAATGCACCAGCAGCCTTTATGGATCTTATGAATCGTGTCTTCCAATCTTTCCTTGATCAGTTTGTTGTGGTTTTCATTGACGACATCCTTGTTTACTCCAAGATAGAAATCGAGCATGATGAGCATTTAAGAGTGGTTTTGCAGATACTCCATGAAAAATAACTTTTTGCCAAACTTAGTAAGTGTGAATTTTGGTTGAAGGAAGTGATGTTTTTGGGTCACGTGGTATCAGCTGAGGGTATTCACGTAGATCCCAAGAAGGCTGAAGCTATCTTAGATTGGAAGTAACCAAAGAATGTTTTAGAAATTCAGAGTTTTCTAGGTCTTGCTGGGTATTATCGAAGGTTTGTCGAGGGTTTTTCCTTGATAGCATCCCCATTGACTAAGTTGTTGAGGAAGAATGTTCCATTTAAGTGGGAAGATGAATAACAAGCCAATTTTGAAAAGTTAAAGTCCGTGTTGATAGAAGCTCCTATCTTAATTCAACTGGAATCTGGTAAGGAATTTGTTGTGTATAGCGATGCTTCGCATGTGGGGCTTGGTTGTGTTCTAATGCAAGATGGTAAAGTTGTAGCATATGCCTCAAGACAACTTAGGCCGCATGAATGTAATTACCTCACTCATGATTTGGAGTTGTCGTCTGTTGTTTTTGCTCTCAAAATTTGGAGACACTACTTGTATGGTGAGAAGTGTATTATTTACACTGATTACAAGAGTCTCAAATATTTACTCACCCAGAAGGAACTTAATTTGAGGCAGCGGAGGTGGATTGAGTTTTTAAAGGACTATGATTGTACGATTGAGTATCACCCCGAAAAGGCCAATGTTGTGGCTGATGCCTTGAGTATAAAGGAAATGTTTGATTTGAGGGCTATGCTCACTCGCTTGAGTCTTTTTGATGATGGGGGTATCTTGGCTGAAATGCAAGTAAGGCCTATGTGGGTTCAGGAAATCAATGATAAACAGAGTTTGGATGAAACTCTAACAACTCGGTTTAAACAAGTTGAGGATGGTTCAACTGAGGACTTTGGGATTAATTCTGATGGAATTTTATGCTTTAAGGGGAGATATTGTGTGCCTAATTATCAGAATTTGAGACAGTCCATACTTCAGGAAGCACATAACAGCCCTTATGCTATGCATCCTGGTAGTACTAAGATGTATCGTGATTTGAGGGAAGTGTATTGGTGGCCGGGTCTTAAACGTGAAGTGACCGAATTTGTATCCAGATGTTTGACTTGCCAGTAGGTTAAAGCTGAACATCAGTTTCCTTCAGGGTTGCTCCAACCGATTTGAATTCCACAATGGAAGTGGAAGAGAGTGACAATGGACTTTGTTAGTGGGTTTCCCTTAATGCCTACTAAGAAAGATTCAGTTTGGGTTGTGGTCGATAGATTGACTAAGTCAGCCATTTTGTTCCTGTTCGTACCGAATACTCTCTCCAAAAGTTAGCTAAGTTTTATGTTTCTGAGATAGTGAGATTGCATGGTGTGCCAGTGTTGATTATTTCATATCGGGATCCTAGATTCACATCTCGATTCTAGAAGAAGTTGCATCAAGCTTTGGGTACTCGATTAGATTTCAGTACCACTTTCCATCCATAATCCGATAGACAGTCAGAAAGGGCCATTCAGATATTGGAAGATATGTTGAGGAGTTGTGTAATCAACTTCCAAGGCAGTTGAGAGGAGCATTTACCAATGGCAGAATTTTCCTATAATAATAATTTTCAGTCAAGTATCCAAATGGCACCTTTCGAAGCTCTTTATGGTCGTAAATGTAGCTCGCCTTTATGTTGGATTGAAGTGGGCAAAAGGAAGTTCATTGGTCCAAAATTGGTTACAAAAACTGAGGATAAATTTGATTAATTCAAGAAAGATTGAAGGCAGCTTCTGTTAGACAGAAGTCATATGCCGATTTGAAGGGAAAGGACATTGAGTTCAATGTGAGGGATTTCGTCTTCCTTAAAGTCTCTCCATGGAAGAAAGTTTTGAGATTTGGTCGAAAGGTCAAGTTAAGCCCTAGATTCATTGGTCCCTATCGAGTGCTTAATAGGGTTGGTTCTGTGGCTTATCAACTAGAGTTGCCACCTGAGTTAGATTGTATTCACGATGTGTTTCAAGTCTCAATGTTGAGACAGTATCGATCCGATCCCTCACATATTGTTCCAATTGAGGAGATTGAGGTTAGACCAGATTTATCATTTGAAGAGGAACCGGTTCGAATATTAGAACATGAGACCAAAGTGCTAAGACGAAAGAAAATTCCATTAGTTAAAGTACTGTGGAGAAATCACGGCATCGAAGAGGCTACTTGGGAGCCGGAGGACTCGATTCGGCTTTAGTATACTCATCTCTTTGTAACAGGTAATTTCGAAGACGAAATTTCTTTAAGGGGGTAAAATTGTAACATCCCAAATTTAGCTCCATAAAATTTAGAAATATATAAAATAGGGAATTGACCCAATGGTTAGTCATTAAATGTGAAAGCTTGAAGGTTAGTTGGAGGTCCCAAGTTCAAGTCTCAACTTTTACAAAATAAATTAATTTTTTGCAAATTCCCTTGTTTTTTTTTATGTGTTGGCATCCAAGTTTAGTAAACCTAGGTATAAATATAATTTTTTATCAAAATAATCAGCCTTTTAATCAATTTTCTTCTACCTTAGCCGTCCCTAACCCCTTCTCCCTCTCTTCATCTCTATATTTTTTTTTTCTTTTCCCTTTTTTCCTCCATTGTTGTCTTTGCCTACACCCCCATTTTATCATCATCATCTTCTTCTTTTTGCATCAAGATTGTGTACCATCTCCTTTTCTATATTGCTGCAATTTTCCCTCAATTAAATTAGCCCTAAATCTGAAATTTTGAATTCCAAGATTGATCCCAAACATCACCTAGAAGTGCCATTGCCGTTTCTCTCGACTAGCTTGTGTAAGGTTTCTTCTCTCTTCAATTTCTTAATTAATCTTGTCCATTAAAAACCTAAATTTCCAGATCTGGAATTTAGGGGATTTTAAATGGTTTTAAATGTATTTTTCCAGATTTTAATATTTTAATGAGGTTTCAAATCATTTTAAAATTCAGCCCCAATTTCGGCTACCATGGGTTGTGGTGCGTGCGCATATGTGTAGAATAGGGGGTTGATTTGTTTCTTGATTCTTGCCCAATTAATTCCAGACTTAATTTGAGTTCTTGAACCCTCCTAATCATATATTAAACCCATGCCAATTAGGGAAAAAGTGTTCTTGGTCGTTTGGGCATTCGAATCTCACAAATTGACAAGCGTAAGTGCGGTTAAGTGTAAAATTAATTGTTGCTTCGACACAGTTGTAGGGTAAATGTTATGGATTGATTAAATGAAAGAATTAAATAATTATTAGATGCTGATTTTCTAGTATATTATGGAATTATGTGCTGATCCAAACACCTTGAATAACCCATAAAGCCGAAGAACGATCATTCGTACGATTCGCATCGAAACAAGGTAAAGAATCAAACTAGTTGAATTCATAAAATAATTATTAATTCGACAATTGGTTTGAACCCATAAGTGGGTAATTGGGAGTTGGCTAAGTGGTAAATTGATTTAATTTATACTGAATTTTGGTTTAGGGTCGCATAAAGGTTTATTAAGGAAAATTAGAAGATTCATTAGGGTGCTGCAAGGAAGCGAAAAATAAAATGTAGGTCCTAAACTTTTAAATTTTGTTTGATAATGATAAATGTTAGGTTATATTTGATACTTAGCTTGCTGATTGGTTTGGCATAGTAGCCAAAATACTAGTTTTGCAAGTGGCCGAACCAAGTACGTTTCTAGCCTTAAAAGATTGATGTGTTGGCAAAATTGCTAGTTTGACTATATGAATTTGTAATTGAGATTGTTATGCATAGTCATATTATGTGGTATGAGAATGTCTGATGGAATGGTATGAAATTGTGAGATATTAGTTTTATGCATGATTTAAATGCATGAAATATTTACTATGATACATATACATGAGGTTACTATTGATGCATAATAAAATTCCTAAAGTATGTGAATTGAATGATAATGATGGATACCATCTTAATGGTAATTTGAAAATTGAAACATTGTTTCCTTTCTCTAAAAGTATGTGTTTATTGAGGACATGTTGAGCATGTCAAATAAAAGTGAAAAGTATTGAGATGTAATTGTGTATGAATTTGTATGACATATTGCATGTGCATCGAGATGGGATTTTGTGGTTGATGGAGGAGTTTCGGGGAGTACCGGCGGCATATTAAGTCCGCATATATTTTTAGTCAGTGTACTGCATTTGGAGTACCGAGGGGGTTGATTATACCGCATTATATATTTGGCAGTTTCACTGCATTATTGATTATTGGTGGTTTTACCACATCGATCATTGTTCACATACGTTGGAGTTTGGTAGACGGGTTCTGGGGAACTCCTGGTGTGTAGCGGATGGTATGGGTAGGATCTTGTAACACCCCAAACCCAGCCCATATGTTTCGACCAGATCTGGTATGCTACGGGTTGAACATTAAAATCTTTTGCTAAGTTGGTTTTGGAAATCGTAAGTTAATTAGAAAATATTTGAATAAATAAGTGACATTTGAAAAGAAACCTTGTATTATTATTATTAGGTATAAATAAACCCCTGACATAAATTCATAAGTTGCAAATATTAAAAAAAAAAACTACTTAGGCGAATATAAACTATGGGGCCTTATTACTTAAATATTCCCAAAATAAAACTTAAAGGAAAAACCGAAAATAATCTATAGAAATAAAAACTTGATGGCCCCTCGAGTTCGTCTCGGCTCCCATGTCCACGATCTACTGCTCATCTGAAAAGTTAGGGAAAAATAATAGGGTGAGTCACCAAGACTCAGTGTGTAAATCCCGAAAACATATAAAAGGCTTGGGCCACAAACACATTACGAGCCCTGGCCCATACACAATGGCAACAATCATAATCACATGACAGATAATAAATGATGCAAAGCCAACCCATCCTAGAATTCCATCCTCTACACACCAACCCGTACCAACCATCACACCTTGGGGATTTCTACAATCAACCCTCCATCCGCTACACACCAAAACGACAGCCGTACTGCCTATTCCTACCAATCAGGAATTTTAACGTGGGTTTTCTACCACCGATCACCAAGTGACCTAACATTTCATTTCGTGGGTTTTCTACCACCGATCACCATGTGATCTAACATTTCATTAGGTGGGTTTTCTACCACCAATCACCATGTGATCTAACATTTCATTAGGGGGTTTTCTACCACCGATTACCATGTGACCAATCATGCTCTTCCCCTTTTCATATCAAACCCATCCCATGCATACATTCATGCAAAATCAAACAATCTACTACCTAAGACATTACAGTCTTTCGCATACATCGATACACATAGAGAAGTTCTATGATTACGTACCTGGCATTCCTTGCCTAACCCTTTTTGGGTTTCATTCGACTGTCTACACAGCCACTTTTCGGCTTTTTAGCCCATAACATAAACATACATATATTCATACAGATTATTAGTGTGTTAGAGATCTGCACACGACTGTTCATACAGCCTCATTTTTCGGCTTTTCAGCCCCTAACAGGTATAATACAAAATAAAACTTATGTGATAAGGATCTACACACCTGATTACCATTATAACGAGACCCTCTAAGTCGACGCTATCCGTAGCCAACACCACCGCTATCTGCCTTGAAATCCCGAAAAGAGATATGAGATTCAGGGACTAGTGTTTCCAGCTTTTAGATCTAAGAGATCTACTTACTAGAGAAGATTCGACTACTCCTAGAGGATTCCGACTTTTTTGCGAAAATCAAGAAGAGAAGATGATTCGAAGAAATCTATAGAGATTTGGCTTTTAGAAGAAAGAAGATAAGAGAATAATGGAGTTTTCGGCTTTTAGAAGAAAGAAGAGAATGATAGAGTTTTTGGCTTTTAGAAGAAAGAAGAGAATAATGGAGTTTTCGGCTTTTAGAAGAAAGAAGAGAATAATGGAGTTTTCGGCTTTTAGAAGAAAGAAGAGAGTAATGGAGTTTTCAGCTTTTAGAAGAAAGAAGAGAATAATGGAGTTTTCGACTTTTAGAAGAAAGAAGAGAATAATGGAGTTTTCGGCTTTTAGAAGAAAGAAGAGAGTAATGGAGTTTTCGGGTTTTAGAAGAAAGAAGAGAATAATGGAGTTTTGGGCTTTTAGAAGAAAGAAGAGAATAATGGAGTTTTCGACTTTTAGGAGAAAGAAGAGAAAAGAATAATGGGGCTTTCGGCTTTTAGAAGAAAGAAGAGAAAAGAATAATGGAGTTTTTAGCTTTTAGAAGAAAGAAGGGAAAGAAAAGGTGGAAACCCTAATTGTCGCAAAATAAAGAAGAGAACCCTCCCTATTTATAGAAATTTAGGCTAACTCCTAGCCTTGTAGATAGCTCCTATGTTTTCTCCTTTTATCTTCCATATTATCAACTATAATATCTACATTATCTTATTCATATAAATCCTCCTATTTTTGAGCCTTGTTGCCATCCACTCCACCTAACCCAAATGCCGAAAATTAGCTAACTTAAACTAAAAGAATTGGGCTCCATGAAACTTAAATTTGGGCCCCTTATTCCCTTGTGTGGCGTCACCTCCTTGCTCCATAAGTGGCGCCACTGACCACTGGGCCACAAGCCCATTTTGATGTTTTAAACACAGATACTACCTTTTAAACTCTATAATGCCCAAACGGATAATTTTAACCAAGGCCTCTGCCTAAGCCTGAGCCCAATTTGGACCCCTAACACTTAAATTAACTCATTACACATGTTCACCCATTAAACGCATAGGCCCAAAAATTCAGGATGTTACAGTTCTACTCCCCGTAAAGAAATTTCGTCCTCGAAATTTCCAACTAACTATTATCGTACTACCCAAGTCTCACCACTACGCTTTTGTTGTGCACTCTAATTCTAAAGCCAAAAGAAACACTTACTATACTATGGTAGAGAACGCACCGATATTCGCATCTAGAGCGTCCTCGTCCCCTTGTACTCATTCTACCGATTCGCGTTTATCTGATTAGAATTTTATGAATTGTTTATTTCCACTGATTAACCCCGAACAGTCTTATAAATAGTAGTTTTAAGGGTAGTTCTTTCGAATTCGCAGTTATATCTACAATTCAGTCTCAAGTTCACATCTCCTAGTTCTAAGAAGCACATACATTCAATCATCACACACCAACATACATATAACATCCGTGAACTCACATTCCTCACTTAAAGAGTATTTTCGTCATTTCACTACCCAGGGGTTTTTTCGTAGTTTTGCCCTACAGGGTATTTTCCAAAATAAAGTATGTTGGTGATTTTCTTCGAATTAGAGGTACTTTGGTACATTTTTTTAAAGCAAGGCTATTTTTGGAAAACAAGTTTTTTTTAAACAAAACGAGGGTATTTTGGTAATTTCCTCAAAATGGGGTATCTTGGTTTTGTTCTCGAAATAGAGATATTTTGATGTTGTTGTTGTTGTTTGTTTGTTTTTTTAAAGCAAGAGTACTTTGGAAAATTTAATTTCGCAAACCGGGTTACTCTTATAAATATAGGGGTTTTCGGGTAAATTTGCAAAACATGGGTATTTCATAAAATCACGGTCGTTTTGAAAATTTTCACAAACCAAAGGTATTTTGGAAATTTTGCCAACCGGAGTGTTTCGGTAATTTCTCAAATTTTGGTAGTTTTACAATTCTGGGGTATTCTGGGAAATTTTCACAAATCAAGTGTATTTTGGAAATTTTACAAAACTTAGGGGTATTTTGATTGTGAAATAGGGTGGCTGGTCCCTTTCGGGTTTTAATTATAGATTTTGGCCCGTCAACAAATCCTCATGGCTAAGGTGAACAGTCACTACGAACCAGGTAGGATTCCAGCGAAGAGGAGGTGAGTCACTAGGACTGCTTAAGTACCAAGCTCTCCCTGAATCCAATCCTAGACATGCGTATGCCTGTTGCCACACCCTAACCCAGCGACTTGTTCACGGGTTTGTTTGGATTGATTAAGTCTTATGAATTTAAGGAGTTGTTTAAACTAACCCTAAAGTCCATCAATACCTAACATACTATTCTACGTCCATCAAGCCCATCAAACCCAACATATATATCACATCAAGAGTTAGAATACTTACCTGCGTGGATCGGGTGCCGGTAGACTCAAAGGCCATATCTTCTTCCAAAATTTTTTTTTCAGATTCAAATCAACTTTACAAAACATTACTAGGCCCATTTCACAGCCCGAGTTTTGAACTGGGCTCTGATACCAAATTGTAACCCTCCAAACCCGGCCCATACGTTTCGACCAGATCTGGTATGCTACAGGTTGAACGTTAAAATCTTTTGCTAAGTTGGTTTTAGAAATCATAAGTTAATTAGAAAATATTTGAATAAATAAGTGACATTTGAAAAGAAATCTTGTATTATTATTATTAGGTATAAATAAACCCCTGACATAAATTCATAAGTTGCAAATATTAAAAAAAACTACTTAGGCAAATATAAACTATGGGGCCTTATTACCTAAATATTCCCAAAATAAAACTTAAAGGAAAGACCGAAAATGATTTATAGAAATAAAAACTTGATGGCCCCTTGAGTCCGTCTCGGCTCCCATGTCCACGATCTACTGCTCATCTAAAAAGTTAGGGAAAAATAATAGGGTGAGTCACCAAGACTCAGTGTGTAAATCCCGAAAACACATAAAAGGCTTGGGCCACAAACACATTATGAGCCCTGGCCCATACACAATGGCAACAATCATAATCACATGACAGATAATAAATGATGCAAAGCCCAACCCATCCTAGAATTCCATCCTCTACACACCAACCCATACCAACCATCACACCTTGGGGATTTCTACAATCAACCCTCCATCCACTACACACCAAAACGACAGCCGTACTGCATATTCCTATCAATCAGGAATTTTAACGTGGGTTTTCTACCACCGATCACCATGTGATCTAACATTTCATTAGGGGGTTTTCTACCACCGATCACCATGTGATCTAACATATCATTAGGTGGGTTTTCTACCACCGATTACCATGTGACCAATCATGCTCTTCCCCTTTTCATATCAAACCCATCCCATGCATACATTCATGCAAAATCAAACAATCTACTACCTAAGAGATTACAGTCTTTCGCATACATCGATACACATAGAGAAGTTCTATGATTACGTACCTGGCATTCCTTGCCTAACCCTTTTTGGGTTTCATTCGACTATATACACAGCCACTTTTCAGCTTTTTAGCCCATAACATAAACATACATATATTCATACAGATTATTAGTGTGTTAGAGATCTACACACGACTATTCATACAGCCTCATTTTTCTGCTTTTCAGCCCCTAACAGGTATAATACAAAATAAAACTTATGTGATAAGGATCTACACACCTTTTTACCGTTATAACGAGACCCTCTAAGTCGACACTATCCGTAGCCAACACCACCGCTATCTGCCTTGAAATCCCGAAAAGAGATATGAGATTCAGGGACTAGTGTTTCGGCTTTTAGATCTAAGAGATCTACTTACTAGAGACGATTCAACTACTCCTAGAGGATTCCGGCTTTTTTGCGAAAATCAAGAAGAGAAGATGATTCGAAGAAATCTATAGAGATTCGGCTTTTAGAAGAAAGAAGAGAAGAGAATAATAGAGTTTTCGACTTTTAGAAGAAAGAAGAGAATGATGGAGTTTTCGACTTTTAGTAGAAAGAAGAGAATAATGGAGTTTTTGACTTTTAGAAGAAAGAAGAGAATAATAGAGTTTTCGGCTTTTAGAAGAAAGAAGAGAGTAATGGAGTTTTCAGCTTTTAGAAGAAAGAAGAGAATAATGGAGTTTTTGGCTTTTAGAAGAAAGAAGAGAATAATGGAGTTTTCGACTTTTAGAAGAAAGAAGAGAGTAATGGAGTTTCCAGCTTTTAGAAGAAAGAAGAGAATAATGGAGTTTTCGGCTTTTAGAAGAAAGAAGAGAATAATGGAGTTTTCGACTTTTAGGAGAAAGAAGAGAAAAGAATAATGGGGTTTTCGGCTTTTAGAAGAAAGAAGAGAAAAGAATAATGGAGTTTTCGGCTTTTAGAAGAAAGAAGGGAAAGAAAAGGTGGAAACCCTAATTGTCGCAAAATAAAGAAGAGAACCCTCCCTATTTATAGAAATTTTGGCTAACTCCTAGCCTTATAGATTGCTCCTATCTTTTCTCCTTTTATCTTCCATACTATCAACTATAATATCTACATTATCTTATTCATATAAATCCTCCTATTTTTGAGCCTTGTTGCCATCCACTCCACCTAACCCAAATGCCGAAAATTAGCTAACTTAAACTAAAAGAATTGGGCTCCATGAAACTTAAATTTGGGCCTCTTATTCCCTTGTGTGGCATCACCTCCTTGCTCCCTAAGTGGCGCCACTGACCACTGGGCCACAAGCCCATTTTGATGTTTTAAACACATATACTACCTTTTAAACCCTATAATGCCCAAACAGATAATTTTAACCAAGGCCTCTGCCTAAGCCTGAGCCCAATTTGGACCCCTAACACTTAAATTAACTCATTACACATGTTCACCCATTAAACGCATAGGCCCAAAAATTCAGGATGTTACAGATCTTACATGTGCATTTTTCATGATCATCTGCATTTGAAAATTATTATTGTTAATGTTTGATTGTGCTATTGGTACCTCTATGAAATTGCCTGTATGAATGCTTAATACTCATTTAGTCTCACACTGAGCTTGTTAAGCTCACCTTATTTTCTCAACTTCCCAGGTAATGATCGAACTTAGGATTGGAATTGGCATGTTGACGTATGGTGGACTTCGGACTTTATTTCATCATATTATTTTAATTTAATTATATTTTTAGGTTATTTTATTATTATTCGGTTTTGATTGTAAAGTTTCTTTAAAATGTGGTTTGGGACTATTCGAGGTTTTAGGGTTTTTCATGCATGCATGACACACATATTTGGTATAGATACATGGTTTTTATAATATTTTGAAATGGAATATGCATGATATATGACTAAATTAATAATTTGACTAGTAATGGTACATTTCTAATGCTAAGAAGATAACAAAATGATTTTTCAAAGGCAACTCCGTCAGTAAGGTTTTACAAAAACTCACCTAATTCACTAATTTGACCTAAGTATGGTTGAACTAAGTAAATGGACGTTTTCCAAAGCTAACAATTGAGACCACGTGTAATGCCTCGAATTTGGGCCTATTGGGCTTTGGGTCTCAGAAAATTTTTAAGTGAGCAAGAAAATGACAATTGACATGTGGGCTTTGAGGGTTATTGAATTTGGAGTGTTTAGGGGTGTTGGAGATGTTCTGAGATCAAGTAAGGGTATAGGAAAAATTTTGGTTTACGCCCCAAAAATCTCGAAACTCTAAATTTTTGTGCATTAAGGTTGGTATGTATGAGTAGCACTTAGAAAATTAATATTAAGGTATTATCGGGATTATTTGAAGTCTTAGAGATAGGGAAGACCATAGGGAAAAAATTTATTTTTCTTGCTTTAGCGGACTCGAGTCTCAGGCATTAGGCCTCTTAATCAGATTAAGAGAAAATACGACACAAATGGGCTTGTGGTCCAGTGGCAAGTGGCGTCACTTGGGGAGCTATAAGGTGGCGTGTTGTCAGCTGCAGTGGTCCAAGGTTCAAGCATTAGGAGTGGTATTTTTGGAGTGTTTTATTTTGCATAGGTGGATGGCCAGAGTTGTGTTGAATATGAACTCTTGCGTTGGAGTGTTTGAGTGGTAAGGGGAACTGATAATGGAGGGAAATTCGGATAAGGCCAAGGTGTTATCAGGGAGAAAAGTTAGGAGCTGAGAAGTATGAAGAGTTGGTGCCATTTTGGGAAGTGGAGAGTGTATAAATTCAGCTTAGGAGGGTAGATGAGTGCCGTTTTTTGGACTTTTAGGGGGTATTACGAATTTTCATTGTGGCTTTCGACATTTGGAAAGTTTTGCAAATAGGTCAGTCTTTCTTTTCTTTACCGAATTCCTTTGAAAGGTTCCTTGGGTTTTCCATTACCTTTGTTTTCTTCCCCTCATTCTGTTTCTCCCATTACCGAAAAACCATCATTCCTTTTTACCGAAATCCCTATTGGTGTTGCATTCTTCTTCTTTTTCTGAAAGCCAAGTACTCCCTTATAATCGAATAGCCCTATCTGTTTGCCGATTCCTTGTTATTTTTCCTCCATCACAAATCGATTGCTGTTATCTACTCTTAATCAAGTTTTAAAAGCTGGATCTCGTTCAGTAGCTATCTAGGCCGCATGATCGAAAGGGGATTTGGTAAGTATTCAGTTAACCTCTCTTGTATGTTTTACTAAAAGTCGAGAGGCTATCTAACTGTCCTGTAGTTAACTTTGTGATAACAAGGATAAGGTTCAAAGATCGCAAGTGTGGTAGGACCGTTAGCAAGGGTAAGTGTACTCAACTCGATGGTGGATTAAGTGAATAGCCGAATGGGTGTGTGATCTATAGGGGTGACTTGTGTGGATTATGAGTCACTCGAATTTTAATGATGTATGTGTGAGTGCAGATCTAGGGGATACTTGAGATTAGTAGCTAAGGAAAGGCTATTAGTACCCGGTGGCACACGGTAAGGTTACGGTAAGGTTTCGGCTTTTGAGTAATTATTTGATTAAGTATGAGTGGTTGATTGAAGGTTGGTTGGTTGTAGGTTCAAGGATAAGGGTAGAATAGCAAGTCGTGGTAACCAGGTGTGTACAAACACTACATACACATACCGGCAACGCCGGAAAGCCGAAAGGCCAAAAGTGGCTAAATGGGCCCGCTGGGCCCTAAGGCTAGGTTTGATGAAACAGATTTATTTGATTGTATGAATTGGGTTAGGCATGCATGTTACGTGATCTGGATTTGTTTTGGGCCTAATGGGTCACGTGACTGAGATTTGGGCCTAGTGGGCCATAAAGATGTGATGTGGCCATTATGGGTTATATGACGTGAAATGGGCTTGATGGGCTTTATGGGGACGTAGACTAGTATGCTAGGGTTAATTGTCTAGTTTGAACAACTCTTAAATCGCATAAGACTTAATCTAATAATTAAACATGTCCGTGAACAAGTTGCTGGGTTAGAGTGTGGCAACGGACATATGCATGTGTAGGATTGGATCTAGGGAGAGCTTGGTACTTAAGTGGTCCTGGTGGCCCACCTTCTCTTCTCTAGAATCCTACCTGGTGCATAGTGTCTGTTCACTTTAGCCGCAAGGACTTGTTAATGGGCTAAAGTTCATAACTAAAACCCGAGAGGGACAAATACCCCTTAGATTTGTAAATTACCAAAATACCCTTAGATTTGTAAATTACCAGAATACCCTTAGATTTGTAAATTACCCAAATACCCTTAGATTTGTAAATTACCGGAATACCTTTAGATTTATAAAATTACTAAAATACCCCTGATTTGAAAATAACCAAAATACCCTTAGTTTGCAGAATTACCAAAACATCCCTGATTTACAAAATTCCCAAAGTACCTCTGTTTTGCAAAGTTACCTAAATACCCCTGTAGAGTAGATTTACGGAAATACCCTTGGGTTGTGAAATGACGTAAATACCCCTATGTGATGAGTATGACTTTTGTGGATGTTACTTATGTGCACGTTGCATCATATGATATTCTGATTAGGATGCATATGGGTGGGAATTATGGTACGGAGGAAGATTCGAGGATCGCATAGTCGCTTGACGACCATGGATCCACTGGTGGCTTTAAGCCCATTATATGATAAGTAACATTGCTGCAACGTTGAGTAGTACCGCTGTGGGTGCTGGGTGTTTTGATAGGGATAAGGGATAGGATGAGGATCTATCAGGAAGGCTAGTGTTGGCCAAAAATCAAACACATGAGAGGGGGGAAAATTGGTTGAGTATAGGCTAAAGGTGTGCCGAAAATTTGAGGGCCATCACTTTTGTTTTCTTTCTTCATGTTTTTTCTTCCAAAAGCCGAAAATCACCACCTCTCTCACCCTTTCTTCTTTCTTTGAAAATTTCCTTTTAGCTGAATCTTCTGATCTCCATTGTTATTCTTCTCCCATTCACTAAAAACCGAAACTACACTCTTGTTTGTTCTTGTAGCCGAAATCTCCCTCTTGTTCATCTTTTCCGGGATTTCCTTAAAAGCCGAAATCCCTAGATCTCATCTCCTGTGATTGCCGAATTCCTTTTGTGATGTCTGCTTATGCCGAATCTTGAAGAAAACTAAAGGTAAGTGTCGATTCGTGAGATTTCAATCTTTTTCCGGCTTTTAGATATCTTAGCCGAATGGCTATTTGGTTAACTAATCGGGTGTTTTCTCTCATTTGCGGCATTCCGAGATTTGAAGGGGATTCAATCGCTTAGATTTCTAAGCCAGAGTTCAGTAGCACTTGGATCGTATTACTTTCAGGATTTCAAGGTAAGGAGATCTGTTAATTTAAATGTATAATTCGGGTAAAACACTAACCCTTGGCCGAATATAGGAGAGGCCTTATCTTCGCATTCTTCCGGCTTTTGAGCAAGTTGTAGACAAAGGGAAGTAGATCTGATTAGTGAGGGTATCGACATAGAGGGTAGTACTACGTGTTACCAGGTGCGTAACTTCTCATACCATTTAGATTGTCTGTTAGTATGTGCATATGAATCTGTTTATATTCTGCTGAATGCCGAAATCTCGGCATAACGGTTAAAAACCCGAGGAGGGTAAAGGCGAATCACCAGGTTAGTTATTTCTATCATCCATAAGTGAATGTTCTGCTGAGATAGTATGTTTGATATGTATGTCGATTTCTATGTATGCACGGGGTTAGGTGATTGATGAAAGGGGAAATGTTCTGTTGTAGTGGCTCTGCCACGATCTGTTGTAGTGGCTCTGCCACGATCTGTTCTGGTGACTATGTCACAACTCTGATGATGAGCAGCTAACTGCAGCATGACTGCCATCGATGGTGTGTAGCGGTGTGGGTTGATTGTAGAAATCCCCAATGGTGTGATTGGCAGGTAAGGGTGGTGTGTAGCGGATGGAAACCTAGGACTGGGTTGGGCTTTGCATGATTCCTGATATATTATATTTTGTTATTTGTTCTGTGGGGATAAGGCCCAGTCTGATGGTGCACGAGGGTTGCACACTGAGTCCTATGACTCACCCTATTATTTAACATTTTTCAGGAGACACCTAGAGCATCGGACCGGGCTGGAGAGGAGCGCAAGGTGGCCATGCATGAGATTATGTTGGATACTGCAAAAGACATTATTTTGTTTATTTATATTTAGTATTTTGGATTATATTTTATTGTAATAAGGCCACGGGCTATTTACTTTATATTTTCGGTTTTTGGGCTTACTTTCAGACACTTGAAACATCCGATAAAATTGAAACTATGGCACGTACTAAATTTCAATTTTTAATTCATGAAGGCATCATATTTAATTTATATCTTGTATAAAATATCAAATTATTAAGTTTTCCGGTATAAATGTTTAAACTCGACAAATGTTTTTCCAAAGATGCAACACGTTTTACTAAATCTTCTTAGTGACATGCCAGATCCGGTCGTGGTGTTTGGGCCGGGTTTGGGGTGTTACATTTTGAAACTAGAATCAAATACATTTCTACCATAAAATTTTTAGAATTTATAGTTTATCAAAAAAGTACAGTAAAACCTTTAAAATTATTTTTCTCTTTTTACGGAATTTAGATGATGTTTCCATTTGTTTCTCTTAAAAATAGACTCATTAAAGATTTAAACATATAAATTTAAGCCCTTATTTATTTTTTTACAATTTTTGATGATTGTCCTAAGTCAGAACAGGGGAACCCGAAATCATTTTGACCTTGTCTCACAAAATTTATTATATCTCATAATTTACAATTCCATTGCTTACATTGTTTCTTCCACGAAAAAATAGACTCAATATAATTTAATTTCATATTTTATTCAATTTCTAACTCAATTTTCACTATTTTTGATGATTTTTCAAATTTAGACTACTGTTGCTGCCCAAAACTATTTTAGTGCAAAATGTTGATTTCCAAGTTTATAACACCCTTATTTCCTTTCTCTAAATTTTTCGCATCATTTTCTCTTATTTCTCGACAGCAAGCAATTTCGGCTTTTCGTCGAATCCTGTTTTCTGCTTTTCGGGTACACACCTGGTGTCATTTCTGATGCGTAAACACTCCTAAGCCTCCAGAACCTAAAAATCGAGCAACATATCTCCGGATTAATCACTTAATTCGTTTTTAATCAAGCAATTTCGGAAGGAACTCGACTAAAAACCTAGCAAAACCCTTACCTCGCTTGAGTAACCACGACTTCGCACAATCACAGCATTGATTCAAAACCACCAGCCCCTTAATTAACTCCTAAACACCAAAAAGGAATCCCCCTTTTAGAGATTAACCAAGAACGATTAACAATAGACAAAACCGTTATTTACCGAACACGCACAACCAACGATGGACAACCGAATCAATTGGAAAAAAAAAAAAGAAAGAATCAGAAGGGGAAAAATAATAGAAATTTCGGCAGCAACTAGGGGAAAGAATCGACAGAGGAGGAAAAAAAGAAGAAGAAGAAAACGTCAGAAAAAATTTAGGGAATTGGAGAGAAAACTGAAACTCTAATTTTTTTTTCTTTTTGCAACAAAAAGATAATCAGATTATTTTCTGATAACCTCTCCCCAATTATCTCCTAAAATACTCCATATTAACCCACTAAAACACAACTACTCAGAATTTTGCCCCAACACAACTCTTAGCCAAAATTGGAGCAAAAATACTGTTTCCACGCCATCACAAAAAATTGAACACAGGACCTTCAACACTCCAACACTCCACTTAACCACCAGACCAGTAGGCCTACTCTGATATAAGCTTACCAACAATTAAACTTAAGCCCTTTGCACAAGGTTAAGGCTTTATTTATAAACATACCAAAATTTGCCTAAGTAAGGCTTGAACTTGAGACCTCTCACAGACACCCATAACACATAACCACTGAATCAGATACAGATTTGTGTCATCCGCAAAAACAAAAATTTAAATTTTGGGGCATTACAATGACATTATAACCATGACTTAAAAACATCAAAATCTACCGATATAGCCGATGGATAGTGTGATAGTTCTCCGACAAGCTTCCAACCCAAACGAGCTTTCGATTCACTATAAAACATGGAAAATGACACAAAGTAAGCATACAATGCTTAGTAAGTTCGTAGATCATAAAACTTAACTTACCATTTCTTAATTTAACATTAAAATTTAGCATGGCATAATCCAACCAATAGCTTGGCCAAAGCCTAAGCATCAACACAAACATGTTAGCACACTTGAACATAAATCATAGGCAATTAAACAAGGATGGCCATTAAACCAAAACATGAATCAATTGGATTTGTCATCCATCTCAACGTAACATAATTTCCATGTATCACCACTTTAATGAATTTCATATATGCATGCCTTAGTTCATATTGAACTCTTACCATTTGCTTTCAAACTCATGCACGTTGAACCGATTAGAATACCATTGGATACACAAGATAACTCACACAAAGTGTGCTAAACGTATAACCGTAACTCGTCCTTTCCTTTACGTATATGCTCACGCGAGCTGTAGAAAGAGTATGCTCACATGAACTGTGAAAATGGGCCTGCTCACACGAGTTGTGGGTCGAAACGTACCTACACGGTGCTACTCCAAAAGTTGTCAAGTATCCACAAAAAATGCCGAAACTCAACCACCGATAGGACATTCAAGACTAGTACGCAAAACATGTAAACCATAATGACATATCATTCGTATACTACGAATTCCTAAGGTTTAAACGAGGCTCGGTAGTTGACGTAACATTGTTGGATATGCAAAAATCATTTACATGGCAATCCACAACACATATATTTCAATAAAAAGCATATAAATATTATGCAATTACATGAACTTACCTCGACGATAAAACGTAGATACGGAGTCGATCAATCTGAAACTTTATCTTTGCCCCGATCTAAAGCCGTACAAGGTTTATCTTGATCTAAATGAATAAATTCAATTCACTAAACAATCATTCTATTCAACTCAATCCAAAATTCATATTTTTGCAAAATTATGCTTCTGCCCCTAATGTTTTGATTTCTTTACAGTTTAGTCATTAAGCTCGAAAATTAAAATTCATGCAATTTCATCCCTAACCCATGCTTGTCGAATTTCATGTAGGTCCTTATCAACTCATACAATTCATTATTTTACAAATTACACCATGAATATTTCACATTTTTCAATTTTATCCCTAATTGACATTTTCAACAAAATTCACTTTACAAAAGTTTTTTTATCTAACAACAAATATTTATTTTCTTCTATCAAACATCAAAATCACATGAATTCATTCATGGTAAATTTAACAATTTTACAAATTAGTCCCTAGGCTAGCTAGATTAAGCTACAACGACTCCAAAAACGTAAAAATCATTAAAAACGGGATGAAAATGCACTTACATGCTAGCTAGAGAAGTGAACGAAGCTTTCAAGCCCTAACCATGGCTTCTTCCATGTTATTTTCGATGGAAATGAAGAGAAAATGATAATTTTTTGTGTATTTCTTTATTTTACTTAAGTTATTTACTAATTTACATAAATAACATTTTTATTAACCTTTAATATCACCTAAAAAGTGTTCATATTTTTCCACTCAAAAAATCAATGGTTTAATTACAACATAAACCCTATAAACATATAATTTCATAGCTTTAAATCCCTTTAGCTTATAGAACTCAAGTTTTGCACCTTTTGCAATTTAGTCTTTTTTATCGAATTAAGCATGAAAATAGTAAAATTTCTTAACAAAATTTTTATATGATATTAGTAACATGCTGTAGACATTAAAATAATAAATAAAGAAATATTTTTACCTCGGATTTGTGGTCCCAAAACCACATTTTTGATTTCACTAAAAATGGGTTGTTATAGAAAACCATTCCTCTAGTAAAGATTTTGTGGGGGAATAATGACATTGAGGAAGCCACGTGGGAACCTGAAGATTTGATTCATGAACAATACCCTCATCTATTTACATCAGGTAAATTTCAAGGTTGAAATTTCTTTAGGGGGAGAGAGTTGTAATGCCTAAAAAAATTTAAACTTCTGCCTGGAAAACTTTGACATTAAATATGTGTCTACTTCAGTGGTTAGTGTCGTAAGTGTGTGTTTGTGATTTGGGGTTCAAGTCCCACTTGTGAAAAATTTTATAATTGTTTTTTATTTTTATTTTATTTTATTTACTCAACCTTTATCTGTGAATGTTCAACCTAAGTTTAATTTAGTGTAATTTTATGTCAAGAATGAGCTTGAAGGTTCAATGGTTAAGCTTCTATGTTCCGAGTGTCTGGTTTTCAAGTCCCCGCAAAAGCTAAGGAAAAGTATTTTATGCTACTTTATACAATTAGTTATTTTAAATAGATTAAACTCTTTTATTTTATTTTATTTTTCTTTCTTAAAATTTCTTTTATGTTTCTTCTTCCTACCGTTTTTTTCTATCTTTCTTTTTTTCTCTTTTCTTCTTCTGTAGATTTTTTGGCTGAACTATCAAGGAAATTGCATTCTTTTTATTAGATTGAAGGGTAATAGCGTAAGTTTTGTTATGAATTTTTGTTAATGTTCGTTTCTTTACTTGTTGTTGGCAAAACGGGGTTTTCTTATTGTTTTGTTCAGTTTCTTTGTTTAAATGTTCAATTAGTTCTTTTTCTTAGGCGAAAGGGTTGCGAATCAAGATCTTCTAACGTCCTAAAGTGTGTGCTGCTGATTTCGAATGAGGGTAAGCATTGTTTTTCGTTTTGAGTTTTGGAGTCGAAGTGTTTCAACATAGTTCAATTTCGATTTTTAGTTCAGCAAACTAGTTCAATTAATTCGTCTGATTGACAAATATAATGTCGTTTTTAGGATTCAGAATCAACTTTGTTGCTTCTACATTGAAAGTGTATCAACTATGTAATGAAAACTCAAGATTTTGCGAACGATAAAAGCTGGGAACCATGATTGTCGACGCCACACGATCGTATGTGAGGCTGTATGGTAGGTCATGTGAGCCACACGGCCATGTGGTAGGCTGTCTAACTTACTTTTTTGGAATTAGATTCACACAGACCAGAGACATGGGCGTGTGTCCAGGCTGTGTAACTTACTATTTTGATATTAGATTCACATAAGCCAGAGACACTGGGGTGTGTCCAGGCTATGTGAGGGACTGCTTTGATTGTGAGTCACAGGGGCGAATGACACGGGCGTGTGTCTAGACTGTGTAACTCTCTGATTTAGGTTACACTGTCATGTGCCAGATCGTGTGAGGCATTGTGATGAGCCACACGGGCTAGTCATCTTGGCCGTGTGAATCCAACGGGCATGTGGGTCAAAAATCAAGATTTTTCCCTAGGGAATCGAACGTAGGCCACTATGGGGTCTGTATGATCTGAATTAGGCTATAAAATCGTTATCTAATGATCTATTTTTGTACAAACTGTTATTTATATGCATAATTGATATGTAATCTAATAAGTAATTGTGTTCTGTATTATATGAGCATGATCTGAATTCGTATCACTATATATCTATATATGATATCTGTTAAATCTACATTTGCATTGGGTTAATATGGTAAATCCACCAGATTGATGTATGATGGATGCTTAAGTGTTAGGTTTTGAGTGAAATTTGATTTAATAATCAAGGTTAATATGGTAATTTAATAAATATGTAAAAATTAAAAGATAACAAAATATGTTATCAACTTCAATTCATCTTCACTACTGAAAATAAAAGAGAAACACCATTGTTGAGCTTTCCTAATTTCGTACAAGCATAAACCTAGTGCATGGAATGTGTTTTCCAATCCATTTTTCATGAATTTTATGTTTTTGTGACCGTTGTAACTTAATCTAGCAAGCCCAGGGACTATTTTGTGAAATTTTCAAAGTTTTAAAAACTTTCCATTATTGTTCTTGGAGCTTTCTTGATGTTTATGTTTGAGTTTAAAGCTTGATGTTGAAATAAGACTATTTTGTAAAGTGATTTTGTATAGTTTTTAAGTCTAAGGATTAAATTGAAAGTACGTGAAATTTGGTAGGGTTTTCTTGAAAATTTTTAGAATTTGAGGGCTGAATAGAGATGGTTAAAAATTCGGCAATATGGGTTCATGAGTTGATTGTGAAAATAAGCTCGTTTTGATATTAGGGACTAAAATGAAATAAATGTAAAAGTTTAGGGTATTTGTGTAAAATATCAATAAGTAGTCACATATACTAAATAAATTTTTTAAAAGTATTTGGGGCTGATAATTGAAATAAATTATCATATAGATCAAGAATCGGTAGAAAATCGTGAAAAGAGAAAATTGCTACTAGTCCATGATATTGCCATTTCTGCAATTTGGCCCTAGTAAGTTCAAAAAGTTTAATTTAATATAATTTATAATACTATTTCGACTTATGATTTATGTGTTGTTGAAAATGTATGTATAATTAAATTGTCTTAAATGAATTCAATGTGAGAAATGTAACTGAAATGTAAAGTGTTACATTATTTTGTGTATTGAGCCTGGATGAACATAAGATAGGATACAATTGGCATTCCAATAGGTTATTTTGCGTGCTGTACGGGATTAACTTGTGATGAAATGATGATTCATAACTTATTATATACACTGAATATACCGGAGTCCAGCATTTGTTGTGGATTACCAAGTCTACAGTGATTTCTATCGTGTTCCTAAGGGCGAATGTAAAGCCTACGGGCTTGGTACTTGGTGCCCAGGCATGTTTTTGGAGGGATGTTAGCCTATGGGCTAGGCACTTGGTGCCCAGGCAAGTTCTTGGTTGGATTGGCTTAATTGAGAATTACGGTGTGTCTTGGGTGGATAATCGCGTATCTATATCTGTTGATATCGTTCATCGGGCATATTTAAAATGGTTAAATGTTTTCCTATTGAATTATTTAAATGTTTACATGATTTTCGATATTATATCGTGACTTGGTATTCAATAAGTTTGTATAGTTGAATATATTGTGTAATTTGTGTATATAAAACTCACTTGTTGAATGATTGTGGTTGACAGGATTAATGTTTATTAACAATGTTATTAAATGTTATGTTATGTATATACAGTAAGTTTTATCGTTTCAACCTGTGAACTTACTAAGCTCTATTAAAGCTTACTTATGTTATTTTCCTATTTTCTTATAGATATCATTTTGTGGAGTCAGGCGATCGGATCAACTCGAAGATCACACTATCCAACTATCTTTCGGTAGATTTTGAAATGTGTTTTTTTTTTGGTATATGTGGCATGTAATAGGAGAATCGTGTATATGTTTTAAGTACTTCTTATAAAATGGTATGTTCCATACTTGTGTGATGAATGTATGTTTTTAGTTAATAATGTGTTTGTTCATGGTTTGGTATGAAAATCCAAATGTGATGTGGAACCTGTTGCATAATAAAAGTAATGTGCTTATAAAGGCGTTTGTGATTTCATGGTTGTATGGATTTGTTTTCATAATAAAGTGGTTGGAATTGTTTTGATAGGATATTAGCTTGAAAGATGTAATGGCATATTTGATTAAAGTTTGTTAGATGTTTGATTGGTTGATTGTTGTTGACATTTCAAATTGTGGTGTCATTGAGGGCATATTGGTTAGGCACTAGGTTGAGTGTGAATTGGTATGTTTTGACTCTTTTAGATACATTTTGGATAGGTTGGGTTATTGGTTATTACATTGCTTGGAGCCCAAGCATTTGAATGTGTGTTAGCTTGATTTTGAAGGAAATTTTGGGCACACACGACTTGTAACACGAGCTGCCACACGGTTGTGTGCCTCACACGGTCGTGTGACACGGCCATGTGATTCTTTAATTTTGGTGCAGGATTTTCCCACACTATCACAGGTTGTTACAAGACCTGACGACACGGCCGTGTGACCCTATTTCGAATTGCACACTATCTGGCAACACGATCATGTGACCTATTTCACGAGTTGCAATAGTGCAAGATAATGTTAAATTCATTATTATTTCACGATTAGCACGTGCTATTACTTCATCCATCTTTTATAGATGTCTCTCACCCCAAATATAGAATTCCACTTATATCCATCTTTTATAAATGTAGACAAATCAAGACAGAACTTTTCAATAAGCAAACATCTTCTATGCTTTCAATTTATTTGTCATAGGGATTTATAGATGTCTCTCCAAATGACTATTGTAGAAATTGAGAAGTTATTTATATGAATTGAGGAGTTAATGAAATTTGTTCCATGGCAAAATAGGAGCTGGCGCAATTGTTGGATCGTTTGTTTGTTCTTTATTCATAGATGATTAATGTACAGTTCGCATAGAGTATTTATTTTTGCATGTCCATAAATAGTATAGTGTACTATTTATTTAAACATATTATTCCTATAATTTTGACCATATAACCTTACCTATATTTGAATTTAATAATAATTTTTATTTAATTTTAAATCTTATTGGACATTTTAGTCTTTTCTAATTTAGATTAGCCTTTGAGAAATCTTGTGAAAAAAATTAAAATGTGACAAAATTCTAATGACAAAAAAGGAACAAAACTTATAGGAGGCAACAAATTGTGATGGAATTTTGTGACAAGAATTAAAAATATGATAGGAATTAGTGATGATAGCAATGACGATAATAGAACTATAGTGATGGAACATGGTGACGGGCAGCTGCTCGATTAAAAAATTATAGTGATGGGAAAAGTAAAAGAAATTGTGTCGGAACGAGTTCTATAAAATTTTGCGACCAACGTGAGGGGGTATTTGCGACAAAAAAACGTCGTAGGTTCCATCACAAAACTGAAATAGTGACAGATTTTGTTTGTCATTGTTAAGACAATTTATGGTCTATTATTAATAATTACTTATTATTACTTATTATTAATACGATGAATTAAACTTCAACTCAACTATATAGTTGAATAAAACATTCTATTATTTAAAACAAATAAATTTTTTTTTATTTAGTAATATAATGAATATTCTCGTAGATTCAAATGTTTTTCCAAATTCATATTTTATATATACTAGCTTCTAGTGTCACATGCATTGCATGTGATTTTACGTGTTTAATATTTAATCAAATTTTTAAACATTGTATTTTTAAATGTAATAATTAATGTAAAATAATCTTTCTTATTTGAATTCTTGAATATAATTAAAATACATTAACTTATCAAATCAAATATTATAATAGGAAATTTTCAGATCATAGTTAAACCATTTTTAATATATTCGGCATATAATATAGTTGTACTTTATGTAATTAATGCAAAATAATATTATTCAAAATAATAACTAATTAACATATTTAACTCTAATATTAGTTAAGTGATAATTAAGATACTTCAAATTTTATTTAGTAATAACTCTATTTTACATCAAAAAAATTAGCTATGCCAACATTTTTTAACTAATAATTATGATTATATTTAACTTTTTTTTCCTATATTTTATGATTAGATTTATATTCAAGTGATAACTCTATTTTAAAGTTAACACCATATTTTTTAACTCATAATTGTAAATTATAATTATTTCTAAATGTGTATTTCTCACAATTTCAACTTCTAATAAATTATTTTTTTCAAATGTATAATTATTAAAATTTCTATTTTACTTTAACTTTTTATTTTTAAATGTGAATTTTGTAATATGAGGAAAATAAAGGGTATATGGGCGTCGAAACCACCAAAAATAATTCCTACAAAATAACTCTAAATAGTAGTAAAGAGTGATAGTAGGGTCGAGTCCACAAGGATTGAATGTTATAATCAACTTCTGTGTTTAACTAGTGAACAGAAAGTTTGTCGTGTCGAAATTCATGGCAAAAGTCGTGCCCACGACTCCAAACGGACCTACAAAAAAAAATAAACAAATAAATCAGGGGGTTTTGAAAATGTTTAGAAAGTAAATAATCAAATCAGCATAAATAAACAGTTAATTAATATTAGAAATAAATTTAAATCGGGAAATAAATTCGGATTTTCTGTAAACAGAGATAATAAACCTTAGCCATAGACTCGGTAAATTCCAGATTAATAATCGATCCTCGAAAATTAATCTTCTCCTCCAAACGATAAGCTGGTTATAGCAGTTAAGAACGTCCTAACCACCAATTCTTCCTCTCGTAGCTAGTCTCGGTATGACCTGCAAACCAACCCTTATCGATTATCTAACCGAGATACACGTGTTCCCGATTCAAGATTTCGGCAGCCTTGCACTCTGAAGAACCCAACTCGAATTAACGGCCTCAACCGCGTGGGTCGTTTAAACCCGATCACTTCTTCCTTGATTTGTTCTCGGAGATTCGAACACAGCACAGCCGACTCATTTCTCCAACTGTCAGCAAACACGACTCCAACCCAATGTGCACTTTTTGACTTGAAATCGAGTTAACTTTAAGGGATGAGTTGTCAATCCCGATACTTAGGAAAATGTGAATACCGATTGGAAGGATTTTTAGCACAATTACGTATCTCACGATTTCCGACCGGAAAGAACACCAGCCTAAAACTAAGATGGAATTTAGTGAAGCATGAAATTATTCATGCTTTGTAGATTCTGAAAGGTGATTTGATGATGATGGTGGAGAATGGGAAAGAAAGGTACTTGGAAAGAAATTAGACCAATTTAGAAAGAACAAAGAAATAAAAATGGAAGCAATAGAATGCTCACGCCGAAATAGAAAGAAAAAGAAAATAATTCTATTCAATTCCAAATTGAAATCAAAATGTGAAATTAAAATGTGTCTTTCCTAAGTACATTAAAGCCTTATTTATACACATGGAATTTACTAATTTTGGCTTTAACCACTGCAACATATAATTAAAATTAAATAAAAAATAAAATAAGATATTTTTTCTATTTTTGGCTTTTTCAAAGTCAAAAAATCTGATGAGTCCTTAGCTTTCTCCACATTTTTTATTCGGCCTCATTTCGTTGATTGTGTTTCAATCTGGTCCTTTTCTGCTCGTTTTTTACTCTTAGCGTCCCAATTACATCCTTGACAAGATTAACACATAAAAGCACTAATTCAGCAGGGATTAATTTAGAAATAAACCGAACTAAACACAAAATGTCATGTAAATTAGCATGTTATCAAATCCCCCCTACTTAGCTCATGCTTGTCCTCAAGCATATTGTTCCTTCAAACATTAGAAATTATTCTACAATTTACCAAAAATCGAGCCTCTTTTCCGCATCCATAATCAATGCAAACAACATAAACAAAAATAAATAAATTCTCAACAAGTGTCATAAAACTGAAATATGTGAACTAAATCATTTCACTAAATTGAGTTTGAATCCAAAATTTGCAAGGAATTATTAATTAATTACGCATTAATAAAAAAACTTTAGACACAGTCAAACCTTTTTACGTGAACTAGGATGACAACCCAAGCACCCTATCACGGTTACTCAGTTCAAACTGTCTATTTTTTTTTTTGAAGGCTCGGTTAGTGGAATGTTTGTAAGTTTTCGATTTGTCACTCGAACCTTTTTACGCGAGATAAGATGGTAACCCAAGCACCTTACCCTAGTTACTAAATTCGGTCACGTTTTTGAAACTTTCACTCATAACTTGAGCCTTTACTTTTTTTCATTTTATTTATTTACTTATGTACAAGCAAATATTTTTTTTCAAACAATCAATTTATATGAAAAATCTAGTTACATATATCAACCTTAAAATACAAATGTCGACTAATCTAGATACTTGAACACTTTAATTCAAAAATTGTCCAATTGTCCAAATTGACTAAGTAATGAGATTAGAGCCTCAATGTTGAAATAAACTATCGAATAAATCTAGCATAAGATTGAACATATGCAAAAGAGACATGCAGCAAAAATCATGCATACTTACCATTTTACTTACCATTTCAACCCCCCCACTTAAGTTGTGCTTGTCCTCAAGCATGTTTTATATGAAATAAAAGGCAGCAACCCAAGTAACAAGTAAAAGGAAAAGTTAAGAATACTCCCCATGTGTCTTTTAACGATGTTGTCGGTGTTGGGGGTAACAACTTTGCAGGATGTCAAGGATTGTGGAAACTTGGGTTTCCATTGTTCCAAGTCGAACTTTGATCCGGCTTAAACGTGCCTCCACAGCTAGAGGTTGCTCCTCTTGCTCCCTAGTAGTGAAGTGTGGACGTTGGCGAAAGACCATATTGCTGCGAGTAGTTCGTGTACCTAGAGGAACAAAATAACACACAATAGGGGTGTCGGCAAGCAAAACCATAAAATCCAAACAATATTTATCTAGGCTATCCATACTATATGCACATGTTAAGGACGAGAAGTTGACTTCAGAGGGAAAAAGTCCAGAGGTTAAATTTGTAATATATGACCCAAGTATTAGTGGACAATTACAGCGCAAAATAGTATGAAAGTTTTGTGCAAACCAATGCCCTAAATTAACTTTAAACCCAGAATGCATACACCACAAAAAAAATCAGTCTTAGTTAGAACAGATGACGAATCATTCGTCCTAAAAAACTAAAGGCTAAAAATCGATGAATATATCTTAAAGTGGGTTCATGCACCAATAAGTCTTTTGTGGTCTTTGGATTATAAATTTGATTAGAATGAGTTAAAGTACAATAAGCATCTTGAGCATCAAAGTTAGTTGGAATATCTAACAAAGCACTATGATAGGATTCAGATTGAATATTGTTAGGGTCGACGAAACCCATGGCAATGTTAAATTCAGAAATCGACATCCAAAAGTCTTTACCAAGTAACCGAAAATAGATAATGCTTTGTGTTTCAACAATTCGTAATGCATTAATAACGAAGCTAAATGTGGTGCAGAATTCATAAATCAATTCATAATATGCACTACATGAAATATTTGCAAATGAATGTAACACCCCAAACTCGGCCTAGACGTTATGGCTGGATCTAACATGTCACATCAAAAGGTTGTTTAAAAACTACATGTCCTTTTGAAACTCTTCCTCAAATTTAAACTTCCTATCATCTAAAAATCCTAAATTTCGTTGCTTACAAAAACAAGGTTTGCTCAAAGTTATTTTCTTGCAAAAATATTATTATTTTCAAAACTTTGTTTGTTGCCGAAGTCTGACTTAAGAAGTTGCAGAAACGTGATATTTTGAAAATAGTAGTTTTTGTTTTTAAAACCCGTAGTTTAATAGATTAGCAGTTTATAATCAAAAGAAATACCAAATAAAAGTTAAAGATGAAAATCCCAAAGGCCTTATTACATAAATTATTAACCCAAAAATTAAAATAAGGTAAAAATAGAGTTGCTAAGCTCGGCATTAAAGTATGTCGGTCGTGTGGCCACTTCCGAGTCCTCCGCAACTCTAAATCCTCTAAAGCTGAGTATTACCTGCACGGTTAAAAGAAAGGGGTGAATTACGATAACTCAGTGTGTAATCCCCTATAATGGTCATAGTTTGGGCCCGAGCCCATACGGTATCAGTCTGGGCCTAAGCTCTATTCGGTAACGGTCTAGGCCTAAGCCCTATGAACATATCAATGCAATGAACATGTACCCAACCAATCTCTCCATGTGGGGATAAAATCGACCCACCCAGCCAACACACCAAGCTTGGCACCGGTTGTGGCACTAAGTCAACAGAACGGCTCGGCGCCGTAGACAGAACGGCTAAAAGCCATAAATATCGCAGCATCGCTGCCGGTTAACAGAACGGCTAAAAGCCATAAACAGAATGGTTATAAACCATAATCAGGATGGCACAAAGCTATCGGTAACTGTAATAAGTTTGGCACATAGCCATCAGCGACGGTAATATAATTGGCACACAGCCACGGGTCATTATGATCTACACAGAGCCATCAATATATATATTAGGCACATAGCCACGTGTAAATACGATTGGCACAAAGCCATAAATATCGCAGAAAGGCTGAAAGCCTTGTATAGAACGGCAATGGGTCGTACACTTCCTCCGTAACTTTGTCCCAAACCCATGCAATATGTCGTGTATGTCATGCTCAATCATTACACGTGTATGCAAAATGGCCATGCTTAGTAACATTCATTTCAACACATATTAACAGTATATCAGCCTCACGCCCACAGCCAAGTCAGTTAAAACACAGTCATACAATCACAGTCAAATCAGTCAAATCATAGCACAAGTCAGTCATTTACCCACAAGGGCAAAACAGTCATTTACCCTATAAGGGTATTTCGATAATCCTACCCTTCGGGGGTATTTCGGTAATTCTACCCTATAGGGGTATTTCGATAATTTTGCAAACTGAAAGTATTTCAGTAATTTTGCAAACAGGGGGTATTTCAGTAATTTCCTAAACTAGGGGTATTTTAATAATTTTCCAAACCAAGGGTATTTTAAACAGAGATAACGATGTGAATGGGCCTAGGGCCCATACTCGACCCAAATGGGCCCACACGCTCGTGTGGCCCATTTAGCCCAAATCTAGCCACATATATGAGATTCATATAGTCCAGTCCAATATTTACTACACAATCATACAACTTATCCAATTGGGCCCACAGGCCCATTGGCCTCACGTGGCCCAAACAGCCTAAACCCACAAGAACACTCATGATGGCCTCAACTATCGTGTCGAAGCTCCCACACGTGCGCTCGCACGCTCGTGTGGCTACCATTTCCGTGTGATCGGCATTTCGGTATTTGTCGCTCTACAGCTAGAGTAGTGCGAAATACACACCTAATAGGAATCTGGAGTTAATCCGCGCTCTGAACACTCCTATGCCCAAACGCCAACCAAAATATGCTTACTCCCTTCATAGATCGCTCTATTTAAAACCAGCTTCTTGCCTATTCTCATGCTAGCTTCCCGATGTGGGATCCCTCATTCAGTAGAGTTTAATTCCAACACAAACTCTAGCCGTCCAATCCGCAAAATAAACACTCCTTTGTTTGACATGAGATTCAAACCTTTGCCCTCTCCTATGCTTTAGATGCTACATGCCACCACAACACAACCTCTTTTTGTGACTTAAAACATGCGCAACTAAATATAAGTCTGTGGGCCAAAGTCTAAGTTCATTTAAAAAGAAATCAAAATGAAATGCAAGCGCCAAAACTTGAACCTTGGACCCCTTGCTTCCTCTATGGCGTCACTTTCTTGTCTCTCATGTGGCGTCATTTGCCACTAGACCACAACTCTTCTTGTGTCATTTTTCTCCACATTTTATTCTTAAAGCCTACTTACTAACTCCCAGGGTTTTATTCACCTAAAACCAAAATTTTTCCTAAAGCCCAGGTTTGATCCCGGGACTTCATGGAAGCCCCCTAACCTTCCAAAATCACTCACCTAATAGGTCCAACTTGCATTAGTGCCGTTCTCTCTTTCTCAAAAATTTTAAACGCTCCCATGCCCAAGGCTCAATATGCCCAAATTCGGGGCGTTACAATGAATTCCAACCAATAGTATCAAAATAACCAATCACAGCATCGCGAATATTTAACATATCAAGAGTGGAAAGATCGATTTGCTTACAGACCGGAAGCGAACGTTTTCAGATGTAGTCATATCTTGCACGATGCTCTGAGGTTCAAAAGTTTAGAAACTCTTGTAATTGCCCTTTGGTAGGAATAGTGTTTGCACGACCTCGTCTATTACGTTGAACGTCTCGTGATGGTCGAACATATTCGTTAGGCGAGTCAGGTGGTGGACTTGAATTTCCAGCAGCGTCAGTACTGCTGTGTGAGGGTGTCGCTGACTCACGTGTCGATCGTTGACGGGCTCGAGTGGTGGACGATCGTGTTCAGTGTTAAGAGACACGCTCATTTATAGTTGAGGGACCATCAACATTGTCATTAGTAATCCTGACCTCCTCTGAGTAACATGCATAATATGTTAGTAAAGGTAAAACAGGTTGATGATTAGGAATCAACCTTTTGGGAGTAGTGGGGTTGCTGTTCGAGTGTTCTGTTTCGACCGGAGTTAGACTTCTTCGGTGACGAGTTCTCATTGGTGCGGTCGTACGTCTTGTAGGAGGTGGAGAAGGTTTTGAGTTGTCATCGTCTAAATCAACAACTGGAGGCACTAAAAATTGATATCTACTTCGATTGAGTGAAACCGGAATATTGTCAATCATTTGGTTCCGAGTTCGAACCATGGTTTCCGTACAAGCATCACGAATAAATGGTTCTGCTTGCTATAGTGGTGGGCGGCGGCAGCAGCGGTGAACGGCAGTGACGGTGGTAAATGGTGTACAACGTGGTTTGGGTCTATTTTTTTTAAAGGTTGACGGTGGAATTTGAGGTATAGCGTCGATTAAGGTAGTGGAAGGGGTGCTTTGGGTTTTTGGTGATGGAAAAAAAAATAAGAATTAGATGAGATAGTATTTTGGGGGAGGGAGGAGCAACGTTGTGAGAATGTAGGTCGGCAATAGGAGAAGTGGCAAGGCCACGTCAAGGTGGTGGAGTCCTAGCTCGGCGACGGCAAAGGGATGAAGGGGAAGAACAATGGTGCTTCACGAATAGGCATTCGACGACGGCGACAGTGGTAGGACAACGGCGACTAGCGAGGTCTGTGCCTGACGGAGATGGCAAACGCTGGTGGTAGCGACACTCGACAATAGTGGCAGCGTGGTTTTGTGTTTAAGGAGTTAGGGTTTTTTTTCTTTTTCTTTTTGAAGAAGATGAAAAAGAAAAGGGTTTGAGAATTTTAAGAATTTTGAGTGTTTTTTTTCTTTTTCTATTTCTTTTTTTCTTTTCTTTGGGCCAGCTAGGCCGTTCGGCCTAATGTTCTTTCTTTTCATTTTTTTTTTTCATTTTTTTCTTGGGCTTGTTTGGGTGTTGGGCTTATTTTGGGTTTATTGTGTGGTTTTTTTTTTCATTTGGGTTGGTATTTGGGTATGGGGTAGGTAGGTTAAATGGGTTGGTGGGTGGGTATTGGATTTGGGTTTTGGGGTTTTTATAAAGGTTAGGGATATTGGTTTTTTTGTATTTGTAGGTAAATAATTGTCACCATTTAGCACGTCGTGCCCACGCCACCATTATTATCCGACTTTTAGAAAATTTACAATCTCCATTACATTCCTGAAAACATCAAACTAATTGGATTAAATAAAAATTTATTTATTTATTTACAATCTAAATCTTACTTAAACTCAAAATGAAATAAATGAAAATAAATTTGGTTACCTCCCAAAAAGCGCTTTTCAGCGACATGGAAATTTATTTAACCGGCTTTTCGAGGACTAATTCCTCAACCATATGGACTTGAAAATTTTCATAGAAAGGCTTTAATCGTTGTCCGTTGACCTTGAAAGTTTTTCCGAATTGTTTGCTTTTAACCTCGACTGCACCATGTGGAAATACGTGAGTAATAACAAAATGCCCTAACCGCTTAGTCCAAAGCTTACTTGTAAAAGTTCTTAATGTAGGGTCATAAAGTAATACTTTCTGTCCTACCACAAATTGTTTACAGGTAATTTTTTGGTCATGGTATGCTTTGATCTTATCATTATAAATTTGGGCACTTTCATATGCTTCTCGTCAAATTTCCTCAAGTTCCTGAATATGTAACTTACGATGCTTACCTGTAGCTTCCAACTCTATGTTGCATTGCTTGACCGCCCAAAACGCTTTATGTTCTAGCTCAACAGGAAGATGACACGATTTACCAAAAATTAGTCGATAATGAGACATACCTATGGGTCCTTTATAAGTTGTACGGTACGCCCATAGTGTATCATTTAGTTGCAAACTCCAATATTTTCTATCTGGCTTAACAGTCTTCTCCAAAATCAACTTGATTTCTCAATTTGACACTTCCGCTTGACCATTTAATTGAGGGTGATAATCCGTAGCGACTCATTGAACTACCCTGTATTTTTTCAAAAGTGTGCCAATTACCTTATTACAAAAATGCATTCTTCGGTCGCTGATCAATGCTCGCGGTGTGCCAAATATGGAAAAGATATAACTCTTTAGAAAATCGACTACCGTTTTGGTGTCAGCATGACGAGTGGCTTTTGCTTCCACCCACTTTGACACATAGTCAATAGCAAGTAAAATATAAATGTTACCGTATGATGAGACAAAAGGTCCCATAAAATCAATGCCCCATATATCAAATATTTCACAGACATGTATAGGGGTTAGAGGCATTTCATTTTTCTAGCTCAAGTTTCCTACCCTTTGACACTTTTCGCATGTTTTACAGAACAAATATGCATCTCGAAAACTATGTGGCCAATATAGTCTACATTCAAGTACTTTATGCGCAGTTCGTTTAGGGCCAAAATGTCCACCATATGCATAGGAATGACAAAAAGATAGAATCGGTTTTGCCTCAATTTCTGCAACGCATCGTCGAATTACCTGATCGGAACAGTATTTCCAAATGTAGGGGTCATCCCAAACATAGTATCGTAATTCACGTTTGATCTTATCTTTTTCAGATCGCGATAGGTTAGAAGAGACTATACCTGTAGTAAGGTAATTTACCATGTCCACATACCAAGGGAAAACTGTCTAAGTAGCAAGTAGACTTTCATCTGGAAAATTGTCTTTAAGTGGTGTGACATCCTTCGATGGAGGTATTTGGCTCAGATGGTCAGCTACCAAATTTTCGCGTCCTTTTTATCCTTTATTTTGAGATCGAACTCTTGTAAAAGTAATATCCACCTAATAAGCCTTGGTTTTGCTTCCTTTTTCCCGATCAGATATTTAAGAGTTGCATAATCAGAGAAAACAACAATCTTAGTCCCTAATAAATATGAACGAAATTTTTTCAAAGCAAAGACTATAGCTAGAAACTCTTTTTTAGTAGTCAAGTAATTGCTTTGGGCAGCATCCAAAGTCTTAGACGCATAAGAGATAACGTGTGGTTCTTTCTCGATTCTTTGCCCAAGGACTGCTCCTACGCTATGGTCATTTGTGTCGTACATTATTTTGAAAGGATAATTCCAATTCGGTGGTTGAACGATGGGTGCCAAAATGAGCTTATGTTTGAGCATGTCGAATGCATCCTTGCATGATTAGTCAAACCCGAACTCTTTGTCCTTCTATAAGAGATTACAAAGTGGTTGCGCAATTTTTAAAAATTCTTTAATGAACCGCCTGTAGAAACCTGCGTGACCAAGGAAAAAACGAATCTTCCTCACATTTATATGGTATGGCAGTGAGTTAATGATGTCAATTTTTGCTTTATCAACAGAAATTCCCTCAGCAGAAATGATATGACCTAGAACTAATCCTTTATCCACCATAAAATGGCATTTCTTATAATTTAGAACAAGATTAAATTCTAAACATCTTTCCAAAATTTTTGCAAGATTTGACAAACACACATCAAAAGACTCACCATACACAGTAAAGTCGTCCATGAACACCTCAATTATTTTCTCGACGTAGTCGAAAAATATGCTTACTATACACCTTTGAAACGTGGCTAGTGCATTGCAAAGTCCAAACGACATTCGTCTGTAAGCGAACATGCCAAATGGACACGTAAACGTCGTCTTTTCTTGATCTTCCGATGCCACTGGAATCTGGAAAATCCTAAGTAACCATCGAGACAACAATAATGAGATTTTCCAGCTAAATGTTCTAACATCTATTCAATAAAAGGAAGTGGAAAATGATTTTTCCGAATCAAGGAATTCAACTTCCTATAATCAATGCAGACTCTCCACCCGTTTTGAACCCGGGTGGGAACCATCTCACCTGTTGAATTCTCAATTACGGCCACACCAATTTTTTTCGGTACTACATGGACTGGGCTTACGCAATTACTATCAGAAATAGGATAGATCATCCCAGCATCAAGTAACTTTTGAACCTCTTTCCTTACCACTTCCATCATAGGCGGATTGAGACGCCTTTGAGCTTCTCTTTTGGGAATTGCATTATCTACAACTTGAATTTTGTGCATGCAAGTCGAGGGGCTCAACCCCTTAATGTCAGCTATCGTCCATCCAATTACCTCTTTATAATCTCTAAGAACTCATACCAAGTTTTCTTCTTCTACCTTTGAGAGTTTACTCGAGATTATTACAAGTAAGGTATTTCTTTTACCAAGAAAATGATACTTCAAATGGTTTGGAAATGGTGTGAGTTCCAACTCTGGAGCCTACAAAATAGATGGTACAAGCTTAGTCTATGAAGGAGATAATTCAAAAATTTTACTTGGGTTTTTCCGTAATTGCGGTGCCTCCATATGAGTCATTGTTTCGCGAACAGGCTCTTCAAAGGTTATCCACTCCTCTAGTTCCTCTATGGCATCAAAGTCTAGACTTCTGCAAAGAACAGTTCGTAATTCATCCTCGACATGATATTCTAAATGTAATTCAATTAAAGGATTGATTATATCAATATCAGAAACATTAGAAATCATGCTAGGGCGGTTCATGGCCTTATGGACGTTAAAGTTCGCCACTTCCCCATCGAACTCCATAGTAAGTATCCCACTTCGCATGTCAATTTTCATTTGTGTGGAACTCAAGAATGGCCTTCCAAGAAGTATGTCAAATGAATTAGCCGAATTGTCATCCTCCATGTCGATAATGTAGAAGTCTGCAGGAAATATTAGCTCGTTTACCTTGACAAGAAAGTCCTCCAACACTCCCTCCGGATGCACCACAGATCTATCTGCAAGCTGAATAATTACACCTGTTTCCTTTGTGCATACCTCCCTCCCTCCCCCCGTACTTGGTATCAGAGGAGCCCCGGAGTAACGATTTCTGGAGTTCTAATATCGTAGTTATCATTGTAAGTTTCTATCTTTTGTCTTCAATTCCGTTTATTTCGTTGTTTTTTGTCTCAAAACCCATATATCTGTCGTTCTGTCTTCTTGTTGCCGTTGAGTCCGAGTGGGACGTTATAGGCGTTTGTGAAGACGTTAAAGACACAGAAGGTTTTAGGTACCAGGGATAAAAACATGGAAGAAATGGATTGTATGTATAAAGATAAAACTTGTAATCATACTATGCATATAGACTCTAAGAATGAAAATAATATTTCAGCTCTTAGTAAAGGTATCAATAGTTTAATAGATATGACATCTATATATTTTAATAAATTATATACTAAGTTTAGTAAAGTAGAAGAAAAGGTAGATAATATGGGAGTAGTAACAGATTTAGATTTGAATAAATTACATACTTTGGTCCTTACATTTGGGTGGTATTTTCCTTTGTAAAACGGCGGAGACATTTTCTCCGACACTCACTTTTTCATTACCCAAGACCTTCCTCTTACTTGTGCATAATTCTTTTAAGAATTTTACATATCGTGGAATCTGCTTAATCGCATCGAGAAGAGGTATGTTGATTTCTATCTTTCGAAATGTATCGAGGATCTCCTTCTCTTCTCACTCCTTTTTACATTAGACAAGTCTTCCAGGAAACGAAAGTTGTACTGCAAATGAATTTTGTGGTGCTGACTCTACTGGAGTCTCTATGTCAAGTTTCTCCTTATCTTGACTAGTGTCGTGGGCGTGACTTGTGCCAGGTATGGGCTCCAAAACCTTTCCACTCCTCAATGTCATAGCACTTGCATTATGTCGAGGGTTTGGCCCAGTTTGGGACGGCAGCTTACCTTAGGACTCCAAACGGCTAACTGTGAGTGCGAGCTTGCTCACTTGCTTATCCAACTCTTGCAAATACATGTAAGTTTTTTGTTGAAATTTCTCAGTACTATTGGCTAGTCTTTCCACTATGGCTTCCAAATATGATTTTGGAGGTGGTAACTGTTGATTCGGAGGCAACCTTTGTTGGTACGGTTGATTGAACCGAGGATTCAACCTATAACATATATTCGGGTGATCTTTCCACCCTACATTATGCGAGTTTGAGCAGCGGTCATGTCACCTTTGGGGCAGTACTGGAAAGTTCCCAATAACATTTGCTTGTTTTGTCGAATCCTCATGTAAAATCGCACATGAGTCTGTCGGATGGTTTGGCTTAGCGCAAATTTCGCACAACCGTGTTGGGCCCTTTTATCTATAAGCAAAGTTTGAACAATAGTTAGCTTATCAATTTTATCTTCTAGAGATAGAGAACTTAACCCATGAACCCGTATTGTGGGTTCTGTGGCCAATCGGAATTGTTGAGAGTTAGCAACCATTGTCAAAATCAACTCTCGTGCTCTCTGAGGAGTCATATTAACTAGTTCCCCTCCACTTGCAACATCTATCATTTTCATTTCCATCTCCATCGGGAGTAATCCCTCATAGAAATAATACAAAAGTGACTGTTCAATCAATCTATGTTGTGGGCAACTTGCACACAACTTTTTGTATTGTTCCCAGTAATCGTAGAGCGATTCAGTCTCCTTCTAACGGATTCCTACAATGTCCCTCCTTAGTTCGGCCACTCGAGCTGCAGGGAAGAACCTATCAAGAAACAAACGAGACATGTCAGACCATGTGTTGACAGATCCCGAAGGTAAATAAAATAGCCACTCTTTAGTAAAGTCGGCTAATGAGAAAGGAAAAGTACGAAGTTTGATTTGGTCTTCAGTTACTCCCTGAGGCTTCATACTTGTGCACACCATATGGAACTCTTTAAGGTGAGTGTGCAGATTTTCATTCTGTAATCCACGGAAAGTGGGTAGTAAATGGATCAAACTTGACTTTAACTCGAACGGTGTTCCTTCTGCCGGGTAGGTTATACATAAGGGTTGTTGTTCATTCAGTGCCGCAGCAAATTGGCATATCGTTTGTTCAGCCATCTTGTTTGGTTCGTCGAATGGGAAAATTTCCTTGGTGTATGATATGGTTTCGAATTCGAGACTTAGTCGTTTACCACGTCGAATGGCTTCTCTCCGTAGTTGTCGAGCCAATTTCTCAATTTCTGGTTCAAACTCTAGAGTTCCCGGTTCTGATCTGGTCATAAGGTAAACAAACAAAACTTAAAAAAAATATCTCCAATCCCCAGCAACGATGCCAAAATTTGATGGGCGTCGAAACCACAAAAAATAATTCATACAAAATAACTCTAAATAGTAGTAAATAGTGGTAGTAGGGTCGAGTCCACAGGGATTGGATGTTATAATCAACTTCTGTGTTTAACTAGTGAACAGAATGTTTATCATGTCAAAAGTCATGGCAAAAGTTGTGCCCAAGACTCCAAACGGACCTACAAAAAAAATAAACAAATAAATCAGGGGTTTTTGAAATCCTTAGCCCTAGACTCGGTAGATTCCGGATTAAGAATCGATCCTCGAAAATTAATCTTCTCCTCCAAACGATAAGCTTGTTATCGCAATTAAGAACGTTCTAACCACCAATTCTTCCTCTCATAGCTGGTACTGTATGACCTGTAAACCAGCACTTACTGATTATCTAACTGAGATACACGTGTTCCCGATTTAAGATTCTGGCAGCCTTGCGCTTTGAAGAACCCAACTCGAATTAACAGCTTCAACCGCGTGGGTCGTTTAAACCCGATCACTTCTTCCTTGATTTGTTCTCGGAGATTCGAATACAGCACGACCGACTCGTTTCTCCAACTGTCAACAAACACGACTCCAACCCACCGTGTGCTTTTTGACTTGAAATCGAGTTAACTTTAAGGGATGAGTTGTCAATCCCGATACTTAAGAAAAATGTGAATACCGATTGGAAGGATTTTTAGCACGAATACGTGTCTCACGATTCCCGACCGGAAAGAACACCGGCCTAAAACTAAGATGGAATTTAGTGAAGCATGAAATTATTCATGCTTTGTAGATTTTGAAAGGTGATTTGATGATGATGGTGAAGAATGGGAAAGAAAGGTACTTGGAAAGCAATTAGACCAATTTAGAAAAACTAAAGAAATGTAAATGGAAGCAACAGAATACTCACGCCCAAATTGGAAGAAAAAGAAAATAATTCTAATCAATTCCAAATTGAAATCAAAATGTGAAATTAAAATGTGTCTTTCCTAAGTACATTAAAGCCCTATTTATATACATAGAATTTACTAATTTTGGCTTTAACCACTTCAACATATAATTAAAATTAAATAAAAAATTAAATTTTTTTTTTTTGGCTTTTACAAAGTCAAGAAATTTGATGAGTCCTTGGCTTTCTCCACATTTTTTATTCGGCCTCATTTCGTTGATTGTGTTTCAATTTGGTCATTTTCTGCTCGTTTTTTACTCTTAATGTCCCAATTGCATCCCTTATAAGATTAAAACATAAAAGCACTAATTCAGCATAGATTAATTCAGAAATAAACCGAATTAAACACAAAATGTCATACAAATTAACATGTTATCATTCTCGCTAGTTCAAAAGTTTTTCCAAACTCGTGTTTTTATATATAGGCTGAACTACATTGTAGGTCATCCAACTAAGCTTAGATTTCTTTTTTGCTCTCCCAACTTTTAAAACTTTCAAAATGGTCACCCAACTAGTCGAGTTTTTTTTATGTCTATTTCTGTATGTTTGACTAGAGGGTGAGATGGCAGTTCAAAATTTGGTATAATAACAAATTTAACACTCAACTTTTATATATTGTGCCAGTTTAGTCATAATTTAAAAATTACCCTCAACATTACAAATTATCTCAATTTAATCTTAATTCTAAAAAAATTCAAAAAAAATATAAAAATACATAAATCTTTAAAAAATATAATAAATTCAAAAAAATATATAAAAATACATTATATTTAATATAAAATAATAAGTTAATCCAATAAAAATGTTCTTTTCTTCTCCTTTCACATATTTTTCTTTTCTCTTTTCCTCTTTACAAACCCTAGCTCCCGTGAACTGCACCAGCCACTTTTGGAGCTTTAATAGATAGCTTTACAATCCCACAACAGTGAAAAATCCACCATTTTTGTAGCCATAACAAAAAAAACATATTTAATATAAATATATATACATGTTGAAGAATTATAGTTTGAAAATTTTTCTTACGATTCCGACTTTTCTGTAGATATTTTTGTTAATGAGACAACCAACGTCGGGGATGTCAAATTGAAGAGACAACGTCGTATGACGAAGTATAATTCTTATACTGTTGAAAACAAACTGAAATCGTTGTTGATTTACTAATTTTGTTGGACGAAGAACAAATGAAAGAAAAAAGCAAAAGGAAAATTAACGAGGGATGATTTTTGCCTAATATCTTTCTTTTGTTGATGGGAAGTAATTGTGATGGATTTATTAAAGCTTGTTCATGAGCGTTTATGGGATAATTTTCATTCACCATTTTTGTTCATATTTCAATGCTCTTTGTTTATTTTTATTTTTAATTGGAATTAATGAAAAAAAAAACTGAAAATCCATAAATAGGTTGATAATAGACTTCTCCATGAGTCGGGTTATACGGTCCACTCGAAAAGTGAGAGGATTTGGGTAAAAATATAAGTCCGAAAAATGGGTTTGGAACAAATAAGGCCCATCTAGAAAATGAGATGGGCCTCGGGTAAGGCTTTCTGGCCCTGCCCGAATATGCAAAAAAAAAAAAAACTGTTGCTATTTTTTACTATTATTTTTTGCTAGTTTCTTATTATTTTTTCACTATTTTACTACCATTTCACTATTACGTTGGTATTATTTTATTGTTATTGTTTGGATATTGTATAACTATTATTTTATTGTTATTTTTGTTACTATTTTAAAGGTATTTGCTTATTAAATTGCACCTATCTTAGTGTTATTTAAATATACATATAGATTTATTTTAATGTTTTTAGTATTTTTAATGTATTATATTTTTTTAAAAAAATTATATAATAAATAATATAAAATTTTTAATAGGAATGGGCCGAGAAGAGCCCAGGTTTTAACATTTTTGGTAAAATCTTAAACCCATTTTTAGGGATGAATCCAGACTTAACAAATAAATCTAAAATTTTAATTGGGCCCAACCCGAACTTGGCCTTACCCATGTAAACCACTAGTTGATGATGGTGGTAGAGTTCGTGGGAGTCAAGATGGGGGCGGAGAAAATTTTAGAAATACTTTTTTGATGATTTAATATAAATTTTGAGCAATTTTATTATTTGGTATATATATTAGATTAATTTATTATTTTATATAAAATACAATTTATTTTTTATATTTTTATATATTTTAAAAAAATATTTATGTATTGATATATCGAATTTTTTTGTAGAATTAGGATCAATTTGAGATAATTTATAATAGTGAGAGTTAATTTTCTTTTAAAATTATGATTAAATTATGATAATATATAAAAGTTAAAAGAATAAATTTATTATTATACTAACTGAAACACCCCAAACCCGGCCCACGAGCCTGAACCGGATCTGGTATGTTCCTAAAGTATACCGATTTCAAAGTTCTTTGTTACTTAGAGAAAATTTGTGTGATTTTCGAAAAAATATCGTTTTGGGTTGGGCTTAGATTGAAAACCTATTTATTTTATTTGAAAAATCCAATTTAATTAAGGTGACAAAACAATTTAGGTTTTATTTTAAAAGAAATAAATTTTCTTTAACTTTAATCAAGAATAAACTGTAACATAATAATTCAAAGTAAACCGAAATAAAGAAAACCAACTTGGCCTTATGGCCTTATTACATCAAATAATTCCCAAACTAAAAATTTAAAGTACTTAATAAAAATAAAAGTCCCAAATAATAATTTTTTTTCCTTGCGATGCATGGCCACCTTTAGCTCCTGCCGACCCGGTCCACTACTGCTCATCACCTGAAAAAAATATTTCCCCAACGGGGTGAGTCAACCAGACTCAATGTGTACGTGGCACTAAATCGTAATAGAATCAGGCATACAATACATTCATTCATAAAATACAAGTTATGATGCATTCCCAAACCCAAACCTAATTGTCCATCCGCTACACACCCACGTACCTGCCAAACACACCGTGGGGACTACTAAGTCAACCCTCCTTCCGCTACACACCAATTTGCGAGCTTAAGGCTCTGCATCTGTGGTTTTAGGAAACCACTTTTCAGATTACTGTGGTCTTAGATCACCACTTTTCAGATTACTGTGGTCGTAAGTCACCACTTTTCAGATTACTGTGGTCTTAAATCACCACTTTTCACTTCCCCTTTCAATATACAACCATATGCCCCATAAACATTAATATGCATAATATACCATAGTTCACATTCTTATCATATTCTCATGTTATGAATAACATATGTCATATTCCTAGTAGAAGTAGGAAACGTACCTGAGTACTTAGTACCTTAACATGGTACCTTAGCCATGCTCATATTTTCATATATTTTAATACATGCAACCATAATTTATATTACAAAGTAGTGTGGAGTACACACCTGATTCGCTTAATGAAGTCCTCGAAAATCCCGAAGAGAACAGATTACAGATTTAGATCTCAAATCCTACATAAGTTAATCACTTACTATTTAAAAGACCATTCGGCCATTTTTCCAAATACAACTAGGATTTGTATTACTTACCTTGTAACTGAATTGATTTTAAGAATCAAGGGCCGGATCTTTGTATTCCTCCCTTGTGAATTCGGCTAAACACTATATTACTCCACAGGTTAGTTTTCGGCTTCTGATAATAAATCTAAATATTTAAAATAGCCTTGGCCGAATATCCTAAACACATACCTTGTGATTTCAAATCCCGAAAAGTAACCCTTGGCTATGGAGATGTTGAAATCCCTACACACATATGTTAGATCTGATTTCCATATCACTTAATAATCTTAAATCAATTGGCCTCTGGCCTAAACCATGCTTTTCTTACCTTAAATCCTTAGATCTGAAATCCCGGAATTCCTCCTTTAATATTCGGCCAAAAGACAACCAAAAGAATCAGTTCCCAAATCTTGGTTGAAAGAGAATAAACAACAAGAATCCATTATTCTTACCTTATCACCACAGTCGACGGCACCCTTGATTGAAGCCACAGAGATTCGGCTATGGAGACTTAAACAGGAATCAAAGAGGTTTCGGCTTGACAATAGAAGAGAAAGAAGAAGAAAAGAGGAGAAGAAAATTCGGCAGAGAGAGTTTGCTAGGAAATTTTCGGCAGAGCAGAGAAAGAAACAAGCTGATGAGTAGCCCTCCTTCCTTCCTTTTATAGGCAAAATTATCAGCTAAGGAGTCCCTTACTTGGCCACCACTCCTCTATCTGATAACTTTATCTTTTTAATATGATAAATAAAAGAGTTTAATCCTTTATTATCTCTTCAAATAATCCAAATAAAAATCCTTTATTATCTCTTTAAATAATCCAAATAAAAATCCTTTATTATCTCTTCAAATAATCCAAATAAAAATCCTTTATTTATCACCTTATTAATCACATATTTATGAAAATAAAACACCTCCTTTTCTAGAAGCATGTGCCGTCCACCTCCTTTTCCCAAGTGACTCGAACCCTGGCCCATTCCTCTTGTACATGGCGCCATTTCCATAGGCCCTAGGTGGCATCTTCAGGCCACTTTTCCAAGCCTGTTTGTGTGCCAAATTTCTCCAACTTTTTCTTTTAAGGCCTCCTTGCCCTAATTTCCTATTTTAAACTTTAAAATTTGACATTTCTAGGTCATTTCCAAGTTTCCTAAAATTTTCGATCGGCTCTGTAAACTTGCCATTTTCTTACATTTCCAAGCTTCCAAAAATGTCCACTTTCCATTTTTGAATCATTTCCATTTTCATTTCCATGCATTTCCAGGTTTCCAAAAATATTCATGTCCATACATTTCCAGGTTTCCAAAAATGTTCATTTCCAATTCATTTTCATACATTTTTGAGTTTCCAAAAATATCAAAAATTTATTCATAGTGCTTAAGACTTGTCATTTTGTACAGTTAGACTGAAAATGCATAGGCCCTTTCCAGGATGTTACACTAATTTTTAACTACAACCTCACCTTTCCACCAAATTAAATTAATTAAGTGAAAGTTTTGAAAGTATTATCCTAACAAAAGAAATCTAGATGACTTATAAGTACTTTTCCCTAGATTATATAGATATAAATATAAATAATTCCTGCTTAAAGGTATTTGAAAATTAAATTTAAAAAAAAACATATTAAAATTGAAAGAGTATTTTTCATTTTAATTTAGATGGAAAAGTGAAGTGGGCATCTGAAACACATCATCATTTTGTAGATAAAAGAACAGTGAACACACTTCAATTCATTCACCAAAGTATCACCTGGCAGAATCATTTCCAGTTTTCCATTTTTCATTTTCTTCCAAAACAAAAACCCCATTGTTGCAAACTGGAATTTTGTGGAAACTGAGTCTCTCCCTTTTCTTTTTCTCTTTTTTTGACTCTAGAATTTGAAAAACAAAAAAGAAAGAAACAGGATGAGTACTTAAGCAGCTAAGAGAAGCACCACCGGAGCTCTGACGGTGAAACAACGGAAAATCGATGAATTGAAGCCTTCTCCGGCGCTTACTGCAGAACCCAAAAAAGTTATCATCAAAAGCGCCGACATTAAGAAAGCAAGCACATCATAGCTTAAATGAGCTATCATTTCCATCGTGCGTTAAGCTATCATAACTGCCATTGATGTTAGATTGGATTGTCTTAAGCTTAGACCTTATGATTTTTCAGTGTGGTTCATCAATGTGCTTAATTACCTGTTTGAAACCTTCTCAGGAAATAGCTATAATGGCAGTAGTTCTTGTTTGGTTTATATTTAGTTCATGCCATTAAGGTTGGACCTCTATTCAAGGTTTGAGCTTGGAACTTTCGATTTCGAGGTCTTAAGCTTAAAACTCCAATCTATGTTAGATGCTCATTACTAAAGAAACACATTATATAAGTGGATCGTGTATTACATACTTAGGGAACATGTAACACTACTATATTAGATACTAATTCGAGTAGAAGTTGGGTCGTTTGGTGTAAGTAAGTAGGATCTACACCGGCAATTCCCTTCTTCACAAACTCTTATGGATGCAATCTTTCTTCACCATATACGATTATGTTTGATCACGCGGCCTGCTTGCTCTTGGTTTTGTGGTTTATATGCTATAACTAGACATTCCTAATTGGTGGAGACTGGAGACAACCTAAGATAAATTACTGATAATTATTAGTTGGATTAATCCTTTGAATGTTGTTTGAATGCAGGTTCGTACGTAACCCACGAGACGAACCACTTTGTTTATTTCTATTTGGATCAGAAAGCAGTTTTGCTCTTCAAATCGGGTTAATCATGGAGAGATGAGAGGCTTCTACTTAAGCTACCTGTTGCGGTTAGCAAACTGTATGTACTAGTCCAAGCATATGCTTGTATGTCCTAAAACCCATCTGCCTGACTTGTATAAATAATTTTGTCAAACACACACCCGAGTTGATATTTTAAGAAAGACTATTTCTTTATTACTGTATGAATAATTTTAGAACATTTATCAAAATTAACATCAATAATATTTAAAAAAAATGACCCTATTTAATATGGATTCGTCTCATTGAAAACAATTAGCTGTCACCAGTGTTAAATTATCGATGTGCCTGCATCAAAACAAATTTGTAAATATTGTTACTACATATCTTCTTTTTTTGTGAAAATGGTATTTAATTATAAACACTAACTAAATGATCCCAAAAAGAAAAGGACAAGTGAAAGAAATAAAGAAGAAGAAAACTAATGATCCTTAATGGCAAGTAGTAATTTGTTTATGCTATCCAGATAAAAACAATATTTTCAATTACCATGAAATGTTTTGTCGCTTTGAAACACAACAAACCTGCAATAGAATCATAAAACTCTTTGGAATGTTACTAATTTTATTTTTTGTTTATTAAAAAATGCCAAATTTAAACATAGTTAAATCAATTGATTTATGTAGTTGTAATTTTAAAATATAATAGAATCCATGTATTTTTATTAAAAAAATGAATCAAACTGTAAAATACCATGAATGGTCTCCATTATTGTTTTGTTTTTTTAATATATATTTTGGTTATCCTAAATGTTAAATGAGAAGGGAAGAAAGCAAAACCATGGGCTCCTCTACCAATCCCATAGATGTTCAAGGCAAAAATAGTTAAAAGACAAGGAAAAGCTCTTTTGGCTTCATTCCAGCATGCAAAACGACAGCGCATGACACTGTCATTACAAAATTAGCCAAGCCTACGCTGGAAAAGTACAATTGAGATTAACCAAAATGAAAAAAAAGTTTTCCAGTTCTTGGCAGCTGCATAGGTTTCTCAATAAGCTTTGCGATGATGGCGAGAACCTGAAGAAGAAGAAGGTGAAGGTGTTGAAGGTTTAATTTTCATGGAAGCCAAACAGCAATTTTCTCTCTTCAAACTCTCTTCTTCATCCATGAAAATTTGCCTGCACCTACACTCCACGCTACAAAAACCCCTATCCCCCCTACCAACAATCACAACAACAACAAAAGAAAAACCATGAATCAATCATACAGAAAGAAACAGTCGACCAAAAAAGGAAAAGGAAAAAAAAAACATACTTGTACATGTAGATGTCTTTTCCAGGCAAAAGTTTTTGTTTGCAAAGGAAGCATTGTTCAAGAAAGGAAGGAACCACGTGAGAAGTGGTGGTAGGAGGAGACAACCTAGAAGAGCTCGAAGAAGATGAAGAAACTTTGCTGCTGGTGTTGATTAACATGGTTGTTTTGCTAATAAGTTGTGGGGTTTTTTTACTGAATATGTTACGGTTACCACTCTTTTGATTCTCCAAAACTACACTCAGTCCCACCATCTTTTCATTCCTTTTTAGGAGAGTGATGGGGTTTGTTTGGATGAGAGGAAAATATAAATCGAAAGAAGGGAGTTATAAAGAGCGGAGGGAAGAGGAGGGGGTTGATACAGCAGTAGCAGTAAGAAAGGACGATTTGTGTAGCCAAGGATTTGACTTTGTACTGCTTATTCTTTAACTGCCACGCATCCCACTTATTATCCCTTTCATTTCAATTTTCTTTTCTTTTCTTTCTTTCTCATTATCCATATTTTTAACCTTTTCTTTATTTTACTTAATTCCATTGCACATTATGAGTTAATTTTGGGTGCAGCATCCTCTATTGTAGACATCCAGTTGAAATGTTAATGAAAAATAATCATTTTTATATAATAAACAGGTGAAAGTAGAATTCTTTTGGAAGAGTTAAAATATAATTTTATTATTATATTCAAGTCTTGAAAATGATTAAATTAAAATTTTATGGCCAAACTATAATTTTACTATTATTAAGTTATACATAGAAAAACTAGGACCCTTATTTCCTGCCCCTTTCTTCACTTTGACAATAAATGTTAACTTTATTACAGTTTGATTCTTTTTATTAATACATGATTAAATTGATTAATTTAATATGATAGAGACACTAAGCCTTATTTTATTCAATTCCTATAATAGAGGGACTCCGCGGGTACTTTCACCATTAAATTTTAATTTACTCTATCAACTTCAAAAATCTTTTTATTGAACCCCAAGTTACATTATAGTTCAAATTAAGTCTTTCCATCAATCTAGTTATTAATTTGGTTGTTAAATATTAACATGTACTTCACATTTAAATAGATATTTATTAATCCAAATGTAAAAAAAAAAAAAAAAAAAAAAACTCATGTCAAAGGACTTAATTGAAAGGACATTTTTATTTGAGGGTTCGATTAAAATATTTTAAAATTAAAAAATTGACTCAAATTAGAATTCCAAAATTACTACAATTATGATTTGATTTAGAGTCACATAGGGTGGTAAAACAAATAGTTTTGTCACGATTATTACTACTTGGATTTTTAAAAAGGAGAATAAATCACAATAAATAAAAAAAGCATATGTTATTCAAATAAGAGCCGACGAATGTACTTTTACTTGGCTGATCTCTGCCCTTCCTTTTGTCTCGATTCATGCTTCTGATTTTTGGGGGTACGTGGTCTTAGTTAAGGCTTTGGCAGCTATTTGAAAACCCTATACAAAGACGTGGTGTACGAACCAGTGTGTTTGCTTTAATGCCAAACCTCCCTTCAATTAATTGTTTTACACCGATGTATTGGAATCCAATCCTCTCCAAAGTTGGTCAATACTACAACCTTGACACCATTTTAGATTCATCACAACACTTTATTTTTTGGTTCTTATTATTGTTTTGTAACACATTCATATTTAAACAGAAGATTCGATAAGTTTAAATTTAAAATTTTAACAGTAAATTTATCGGTTGAAGTGAATTTGTCCATATTCGATATCAAATAATATGTGAGTGTATGAGTTTGAACTTATATTTTTAAAAGAAAGACAAATATTAAGCCCATTGAAGAAACATAATTCATCTATATGTATCTAAGTATTACCAGCAGCCTACCTACGTTGAAAATAAAATAAACCCTAAAACTAAGAAAGCGAGGCCATGTATATAGCTTTCAAGTATTTATTTTATGAACCATCAAATGACGTGATTTTTCATTATTTTTGGGATTGGAACAAATCAGAAGAAAAAAAAAAATGCATAGAGACAATTATATATGTGTGTGTGTGGAGTTTTCCAATCTCCGATGGTTTAATTTTAATTACGATTTCATTGTTTTTAAATTTATGAATAAATTACATATGATGGCTTAATTAATTAGAATTGTTTAGTGTTGTTAATTCTTTATTGTAAAAAGTTTTTATATATTAATTTTTTTAAAAACAAATACTCTAAAAACCAATATATATATATATATATATATTTAAAAAAATCAATTTTAAAATTAATTTTGCACCATTAGCAAGATAACATCATATAAATAGTTTTGGAGTGAATTCCAATTTCCCTAAACCTATGAAAAAGCAACACGTTTATCAACATTTACAAGCGCAATTGCCAACAAGAAAACTATAATAATAATAATAATAATAATAATAATAATAATAATAATAATAATAATAATAATACATCATAGCTTACTCTTTAATATCATTTTCGTATGCTTATCAAATAATTGATTTACATTATCCTAAGTTTTGCATGATTGATTAATGAGAAATCGTACAATACATACACGTCAAGCACTTTCAAGTATTTTTATTGGTGAGCTAATAATTAATTATTTTATTAAAGATTATCATCATGCAGCTACACATATAATTAATAAAAATGGTAATGAGAGTAGCCAGTTGAGAATGAAATGCATTTTTCATTTTCGACCACAAAACATTAATCAAAACGTTATCCCTTCCTTTAATGAAAATGCTAAAATATTAAAACAATTTCATTATCGGTTTCCTCTTCTTAAATAAGCTTTATAGTTTTATTCGACCAAAGAGACACTCGTTTTTTTGTTTATAATAAATCATGGAAATTCTTAACACTTCATTTTTTAAATGTATTTGATAATTCTATTCATTTTTTAATTAATATCCAAATTATTATATTTTATTTTTATGAAAAAAATATATTATATATTAAAATTAATAAGATTAAATTTAAAAAATAAATAATTATAAAAAATAAGATTAATTTTAACAATACAACTACATTCAACAGTTACTTTTATTAATATATACCAAACAACTTTTTAACATAAATTCACCACTTATAAAAATTCAGTAGTGAAAATTCAACATTTAAATTTTTTAAAATTTATCAAATAACATCATTCATTTAATTTAGTATTGAAAATTCAACATTTAATTTTTTAATTTATCAAATAATATCATTTTTTTATGTGTATCCCAATAAATTTTTATTCTAAAAATAATCTAAATAAGCTTTTAATTCAAATGAAAAGAATAAATTTTATTACAACTTTATTAAGATATAAACTAAACCTTACAAAGCTTATTTGGATACAAATTAAAACTTAAGTTTTATTTAGTAAACGGAAAAATTAACTATCGAAAATTTAAATGTTAAATTTTTGTACTGAATTTTATAAAAAATAAATTTATATCATTTGGTATATAAATAAAAATTAAGTATGGAAGTAGATTTTGGTTTTTGAAAATTATTTATTTTGTAATTTTTTATATTCTTCATATCCGTTTTATAATCCATGTTCAAGGTTCATGGCTGCCTCTCTCAATAACGGAGTCTTCAAGGCTCAAACTTAGGTCCTCCCTTTGGGAGTGCAATGTGTTTTATCATTACACCCAATCACTTGTTGATATTTCTAAGTGTTATGTGTTTTACCATTACACCCAACCACTTGTTGATATTTTTAATCTTATATGAATATTAAATTTTATATTACTTTGGATAGTTTTGGATAAAAGTTAAATATAATCATTTCAATATTTTATTTTTAACAAAAAAAATTATATTTTTGTTCATTAAAAAATCACTTATTTCCAATATAATTTTTAATCAACTTAACATTTTCAACATTAAAGAATTCTTCTATTCAATATTTTTTATTGAAAATTTTATATTAAGTGTTGTTTGATAAACTGAAATATTAAGTACTGAAAATTAAATATTTAAAATTAAGTATTGAATTTAAGTTATGAAATATGTTTAGTATATTTATTAAAATTAAGTACGGAATATGATTAAATTGTTTGATAAATATAAATTTTTAAAATTTTAACTGCAAAGTATTTAGAGAATAATGTTAAAATAAATAAATTAAATAAGAAACAATTGAAAAAAGAATTATATTAAAGGATAAGTAGCTCCTTATCTACTTATCATTTTCCTTACATTTTCATTTCAACCATTTGGTTTTTATTTTGGGTTATCAAACATGCTTAAAAATTAAATCATTGAAATTGTTAATTTTCAGCTGATTTAAAATTTTTTCAATTGGTTATCAAACAGGCCTGAATTAAAATTTTAAAATCTTTATAAAAGGATTTAAAATTTTCTTTTTTGACCGTTAAACTACCATACATGCACAATGTAGGGATCAATCCCGTTACTTTGAGAATATGTTGAACATCCTTAATCAATAAGCCAAATGCTAGGGTTTATTTATTTTTCTCATTATATTCTTCACTACTACTATGTTCACATTTAAACCCATACTAATTCGTTATTGTTACAATGTTTAATCTTACAATTGAAACAACTATTGTAAGGGCCCAATTTTGCCCAGGCCTAAATAGCAACTAAAAAAATAAAAATAAAAATTAACAGTCCCAGTCAAATTACACAAAAAAAAGAGGCCCAAATAGCCGAAAATAATTAGAAAACTCTAATGGCCCATAACCTAAACAATTTTCAGCAAAAAAAAAATAAATAAATAAAGGAACAGAAACCCTAGCTCCCTAGTGCCGTTGCACCCTACCTAGTCGCCGTTGCACCCTAGCCTGCCGCTACCAACTGCTTTGTCGCTCCTTAACCATCCCTGCAAAAAAGAATAAACACGCAACAAGAACAGTAGAAAAATAGAAAAAAAAATAATGTTGTAATCGATTATAAAAGCCATTGAACCGATTGTAAAAAAGGATATTTTTTTAAATAAAAAAATCTATCAAAAAAAGAGAGAAAATACCAAAAAAGCAATCAAAATTTAAAACAACAGACCATAAGATTTCGAAGGTAATTGATTTTTTTCTTTTTTATTTTTTTTGAATCATTATATATATATATATATATATAAACATAAAACAAAAAGAAAAAGGAAAGCTTTTTACCTGCCGTCGCCAGAAGATCCCATCGGAGAGGAGAGCGCGAGGAACCGAAAAGTTTTTTTAGTCTTTTTGGTATTTTGGTGTTTTTTTTTTTTTTTGAGATTTTGGCTTCCGATCTGGGTTGGGGGAGATAAAACGACCAAAAAGGGTTTTCTTTTAATTTTTTCGGCCACCGCAGACGGCGGTGGCCGTCGCGGGGAGCAACGACGGCTCCCATGGTTGGCCTAAAAAATTTTTAGAGAAAAAAAAGGGGTAAAGGAGTTTTTAAAAAAAAAACCAAAAGGGGAAATGATTTTTTTTTTAAAAATTTAACTTATATAAGCATATCAAAACAACGGCGTTTTGGCCTGGGTCCATAAAACCCAAAACGGGTCGTTTTGAAGACTGACCCACCAACTCGACCCAACCCTTGCAAGGATCCGCGTTTTTTTAATGGGTGGTCTAATTATGCCTTTAGTCCTTCTGCTTTTTAATTATTTTTCAATCCAGTCCTTTTTTGTTTTTTAATTTTTACCTTATGATTTTGATTTTATTTCAATTCGGTCCCTCAAGGAACGACGCGTTTTGGGACAGGGAATAATTTCCCAGTTAGTCCCTCCTCCTTTACGCGCATTTAATTTTAGTCCTTATTCGGTTTTATTATTTAATTTATTATGATTTATACCTTTAATTCCGTTTAAATTTCAATTCAGTCCTTCATTCAATTAATTTCATCCTTTTATATTTGTTTTATTTATTTATTATTATTTTACTTTTTAAATACCTAAATTTAATATGATCTAAATTTAATATGATCTATTTATTTATTTATTATTCTTTTACTTTTTTTAAATACCTAAATTTAATATTATTTATATTTGTTATATTTATTTATTTATTTATTTGTTTATTACTCTTTTACTTTTTTTAAATTCTTAAATTTAATATTATGTATATTTGTTTTATCTATTTATCTATTTATTTATTTTTCTTTTACTTTTTATATTTAAATTTGATATTTCTTATACTTCCTTTTCATTTTTTTAAGTTACTTTATTTATTTTGTTGTTAATGCTATGAAATAATATTCTTATTATTGATATATTTACGTTGTTATTATTATAGTATTTATCCATTTATTTGATATTTATCTTTCTAATATAAATGTTCTACCGACATGGCCATCTTATATTATTTCGTTGTCACTATATCATACATTAAGTTTAAGCATTTATCCATGTATATTGTAATACCCCTCACCTGTATTCAACGCCTGAATAGGGTTAAGGAGCATTACCGGAGTTACAACTCATTTATACATACTATTAACATACATTTCATCAATTCAAACATTCGTCAATCAACCTCAATCAATATGTCCCTAATACAAGCCTACAAGGCCCTATTCATGCATTGGAAATGGTTTGGGACTAAACCGATAACCTTTAAAACAATTTGAGCACTTAGAAAATTTTCTCCAAAACAGGGGACACACGCCCGTGTCATAGGCCGTGTGGACATTTGAAATGGGATCACATGGCCGTGTCCCAACCCGTGTCCTACCCCGTGTCCAAACAAATGAGCTTACTGACTTGTGTCACATGGTCAACCACGCGCTCGAGTGCCAGGCCGTGTGTTAAGCGTGTCAAACTTGTAGGGTATACTGACTTATGCAACACGGCCAAGTCACACCCTCGTGTGCTAGGCCGTGTGCAAATTAAGAGGTATACTGACTTGTGCCACACAGCTGATCACACGTCCGTGTGTGAGACCGTGTGGAGCATACTGACTTCATTTCAATTTCAACATCAGGGGACACACGGCCATGTATCATGACTGTGTGTCACACATGGCTGAGACACACGCCTATGTCTCTGCCCGTGTGGACAAAAATGCTATTTACCAAGCCACTTTGTCACCCAAATTTAGGCACAACTATATCACCCATATGGCACAAAACATAACATCAATGGACCTATAATTCAATTCCAACTCAAGCATAATTTATGGCATTTCCATCACCAATCAATACAAAACATATATACTGCATGTAATAGGCCAATTTAGCCTGGGCCCAATACAAAAATAATAAACCCAAAATAGTAAAACAAAGTCCAAGTCCAGTCCAAAATATATCATTTGGCCCAATCGAAATGGCCCATTACTTGAAAAGATTGAAGGTCCATCTACAAGCTTGACGTATATGGAAACACAATCTTCAAGGATATGCAATCTTAGATATGATATGCAAATATTAGATATGATATGCAATCTTAGATATGATATGCAATCCTAGAAGATATGGTATGCAATCTTAGAAGATATGATATGCAATCTTAGATATGATATGCAAATCTTAGATATGATATGCAATCTTAGAAGATATGGTATGCAATCTTAGAAGATATGATTTTTTAATCTTAGAGATTTAATTTGTAAATACCTTTTAATCTTAGACGTTGATGTAATTGATCTGTACCGTTAGATTTGGGGAGGCTCAACTATAAATAGAGGCCTCTCCCTTCATTGTAAAACACACTTGAGTTTTAGGGAAGCAGTAAGAATTATTGAGAGCATTCACTCAAATTTCTCTCCCTCTTGCGTTCTTATTTTCTATGGTTTGTTCTTATTTTATTCTTCATTCATCTACGTTTTTCAACCTTTTTTATTTATCCATTTAATTGTTTAATTATTAATTATTCTTTTTATTTTATTCGTTTATTTATTATTTCTGTATAGAGATTTATTTTATTTTCACACTTTTGCAAATTTGTGTTTTATTTATTTATTCCAAATTTTTATGTGGTATTTATTTCAAGTTGTTTTATTTTATTATTTTTGATATTACTTATTTTAAATAGTTTTATTTTGATTAAGTTTTTTTTATATTATTACTTTAAATTATCTTATATATCATTCATTTTTCTTATTATTTTATATAACAGTTATTTTAAAGTGGTTTTATTTTATATCATTTTAAACTGTTTTATATTATCTATTTTAAGTTTTCGTATATTGTTTATTTTAAACTTATACGTATCCTTTTAGGATTTGTCACATATCATTTTCTTTAAGTCATTTGTATATTATTTATTTAGATTGATATATATGTTTTATATATTACTTATTTAAACTTACTTCTTATATAATATTTATTTTAAAATTCATTTATATATTACTATTTCATATATTATTTATTTTTATCTTTTCTTTTGGATTTATTTCAAACTTTTACATATATTACCTACTTTAAAATTTTTATACATGAATTTGTTTTTAAATTGCTTTTTATTGTCGATTTCAAAATCCTTTTCTTTCACATTATTTGTTTTAGCATGTCCATTATTATTTGAAAGCTTGGTACATTTTGTTTTTATTTATTTTTTAGATTTGTTATTTTTTTTAAAAAAATTCATTAATTTTTATTTATTAATGTGGCCAAATATACCTTCATATTTCAAAATCCATGATTTTTTAAATTTAAAAATAAGGCAATATTGGATATTTGGGAGTTTTGAGAAAATCGTGCCCTAACTTACTGGGATTCGATTTTTCTCATTAAGTCCAAATGATTGAGTACCCTTTTTGAAATTAAAACATACGAATTTTTAAATAAAAAACCTATTCTCGAGAATTTAAGATGTTGTGTCCTAACTCACTGGATGAGACGTTTTGTTATCTTGGGGCAAGGATTTCTAAAAAGCAAAGGATATTCGGTGTTTGGAGAATTCGAAAGATCGTGCTCTAACTTACTGAGTTTCTATTTTTCTTTTAAAATCCAAATAATTGAATGTCCATTTAAAATTAAAGGACATAAGTTTTAAAAATCAAAAGGATCGTGTTTTAAAATCTTTTCAAATTTTTGACATTAGGACATTAATTAATCAATTAGGTACCAATTTTTGGGCGTTACGAGGGTGCTAATCCTTCCTCGTGCGTAACCGACTCCCGAGCCTATTTTCTCAAATTTTGTAGACCAGAATCATTATAAATGATTAATCTCAAGGTGACCAGATCACACCTCGAAAAAAGATTGGTGGCGACTCCACTGGGGACATAATAAGAGAGTCAAACCGTAAAATTGATTATTTCCTATCCTTTTGTCTAAATTTGAAAATCCGATATAAAAAATTTTGATCCTTTTTATTGCATGTTGTTCTAATCTTGTAAAGTATTTTTGCATTGCATTGCATGGCCGTTGTGGTCACACCCTTTAAGTGGGAGTGAGAAGTTACTCCTTCGTGAGGTTTTCACCTCCGTGCAGGATAGTGAATTGCTTTCAAGATACATCTGTACCAATGTCTTCGTGAGATTTTCATCTCCGTACAGCCATAGGGAAGTGTATTCCCCTGAACTGAACTCGGTCCATATGAGCCTATAATGGGTGAGGATCGAGGAATCTGCTGGTTCGGGTACCTCAACTTTAGAGCTAAACCACATGTAGAAAACCTAAGGGCTTACCCTAAGTAGAACTATGCCAAACCTTAGTGGTCACCTAGATAGGTGCCCTATTTTGTTATTTATTTCTCTTGTGCTAACGTGTTCTCTTTTGTTTTGATTGCATTGCATTCACATCATAGAAAAGAGGTGTTGATTCAAATTCGATTGCTAAATAGAAGAGTTTGTCATGAGAAAATAGATTTATTGATAAATTGGATTATAATACGGTCGTTCGAATATGATCCAAGCAAACACAATGAGAGAAGACTGATAATTTGCAAAGGAATACAAGACTTTGTTTTATGGCCCAATGATTCAAGCCGGCAAAGATTATTCGAGAGCCATCACATCTCAGTTTTTTAACAAGCATTGCGAGGATAAGTGAGTAATGAGTCGCGGCCTAAGCAAAAAGGAGCTAGTGGAGGCATCTATTAGAAGTTTGCAAGATTTCACCTTTGCGAAGAAGGGGATTGATGTTTTTGCTTGGAATATGAGGGCAAGGCCGCATATGTAATCCATTTTATGTAAAGAAATTTGCTTTCCAGAAAAGTTGTTCTAATGGAATTGAATTCAGAATCAACACCTCTCTTTCTTTTGCATCCATTCCATGCATTTGCATTGCATTGTATCATTTGCATTAGACTTTTACAAAAGGACCCTAATTAGGTAAAATTATTTCAGTTAACCTGGAAAAATGGAACAAAGGTTGGAGAGATTAGAGCAAAGGAAAATACAGATGCAAGAGCAATTGACCAAAATTTAACAAGATATGCGGGATCAAATGTTAGAATTCCAAAAGAATGTGATTGGCCAGTTAAGTCAGTTACTAGCCGAAGGGCTTGAAGAGAGAAAAGACCAAGTAGTCAACAGTGGGGATGATAATGAAGACCTTGTCTATCCCTTAGTTTTTACTCCAATAAGCGTCCAGACTCAACCAGATGCACATCTGAAAGGGGTACCCGTTACTATCAGACCCCAACAGCATTAGGCTGGTATGTCGGCACCAATAAACTACTCGATAGGCTTAGGTCCCAATCCGGGGGGCAATCCAACCAATCCCATTATTATTGATCTGGCTAGTATAGAGAAACAAGGAAGGCTAGTGTGGAGATCCTGAAACAATGTGAAGACCGTTACAAAAAGAAAAAGCGAGACTGGAGATCCCAAGTTAATACTTTAAGGGCCGCGAAGAAAAAAGAAAATAAGGCGAATAACACGAGTATGAATAGCAAGGGTTATTCAAAACCGAATACCATAGGCCAGTCAACTACTAGCCATCACGTCTCCTCAAGGCAAGAACCCAATCCAAGATCGAACTCAGAAAAATCCCAATTCGCGCCCATCCCAATCACGTATAGGGAGTTGTACCAAATTTTGTTTGATGCACATGTAGTATCCCCTTTCTACCTAAAACTTATACGACCTCCATACCCTAAATGGTACGACACGAACGCCCAATACGAATACAATGCGGGAATCATAGGACACTCGATCGAGAACTGCACCGCTTTCAAAAAGATGGTCGAAAGACTTGTCAAAATGGGTATTGTCAAATTCGATGATCCCTCTGGGGCAGAAAATCTGTCACCCAACAATCCAGATAAATGGGTAAATATTATGAGATTTATGGGATCCAAGAATGCATCGAGTTTAGGGCTTTAGTGCAAGACCTGGTATTAGGAAATCTAAATATTAACGACGTATCTGAAGAAAGAACTAGATTTTTCCAAGCATATGCCCTTGCATACTTGGGAGTGTTTTGAATAATGGGATTGTGGAAGAGATCTTTGTATTTTTAGAGCTAACCTAGAGTAATATTCAAAATATGCTTGTTGCCTTAAGCCTAGAGGTAATAAGAATCCTTTTGTGAAATAGGCCCGTGTCCAAAATCTTTATTTCAATAAAATGCATCTTTTTGAACAAAGATTCTTGTATAGATTCTTTTATTTTTGGACTTTCTTTCAAATATTCTTTTATTATTCATTCATGATCATATCATACAAATAATCATCCTTAGAATCATTTATTATTTGGAATTTGCCTTCAAACCTACAGTAGGTCTCTAGATATCAACGATGTGAGCAACGCTGCTACTGACTCAGAGTCTCCTTTCGAGTAAGATATGTGTCTAGAGGGATCTCAGGACTTTGAAGATGACAAATATCGTAACCTATCTTCTGATTTGTTAAGAATGGTAGAATAAGATGAAAAATAGACCCACCTCTATAAAGGGTCAATGGATATTATGAGCCTAGAAAAGAGGTGAAGATTATAGCCTAGCTCACCATAGAAATAAGGCGAGACATCATTGAGTTATTTTCTAGAATTTAAAGATGTTTTTGCACGATCATATCAGGACATGCCTGGGCTACTGAGATACGGGTACATTGAAATCTTAAAAGAGGTCCATAAGGATGTCAGAAGGACACATGCTAATGGTTTTATGATAGCCAAGCTAATCATGAGGTTTGGGTACTGCTAATCTACATAGAAGGGGATGACATCAGTTATGCCGTATTTAAAGAGACAAGATTCATATGCCTCATTAATTTCTTCACAAGACTTTCTCTATGTGGGGCAGCATATCTCGGCAAAATTTCTAGTATACATTGATTTATCTTGGTGGTCGTCGATTACTTCACTAAGAAGGAGAAAGTAGTTTCACATGTCAATTTTACAAGGTCGACAGTAAAAAAAAAGGCGCCGACAAAGAATACCAAAAATGACAATGTCAAAAGTTTGTAGTATGTCCAAAGATCAGACGCCATATCATAGAGCAACAAAGGCAGCCAAAAAGAAAAAAACAAAAAAACAAAACAAGGATTGTAGGAAAGATGACCGAGACTTGTAAAGATTGACATAAAAAAGTTACCATTTATTCTTTATGATTATCGAACGTTGGCCAGGACCTTTGCCGGGGCAACATCTTACCCATTGGTTTATGGAATGGACATGTTTTTGCCAATTGAACCTAATCGAAAAAAAAGTTAAAAGTTATCCATCACAGTCAGATGATGCAAGCTTACAACAAAGAGGTTCATCCTAGAGAATTTCACGAGGGGAACCTAATGTTGAAAAAGATCTTTCTTATACAAAAGGATTTCAGAGGAAAGCAGATGCCAAACTGGGAAGGACCTTATGTAGTAAAAAAGGGCCTGTTCTGAAGGAGCATTGATATTAACCGAGACGGATGGTGAAGACTTGCCCAATTCGGTGAATTTAGGTTCAGTCAAGAAGTATTTTACCTGAAAGCGGAAAGGCCAAGGTGAAAACCTGTAAAGGGCGCCTTGAGATCAAATTCAGAAAAAAAAAGGAGAGGCCAAGACGAAAACCCGCAAAGGGCGCTTTGAGACCAAAGGGGTTTTGAGCCGAAAACCCGAAAAAGGCAGCTCAAATTTTGATCAAAGATAGGGCATGTGGTAGTCTTGCTATGCCTGAATTAACAATAAGAAAGTATGCTACATCTTGGGGCATTGACAAAGTACTCTGGATCCTCTAAACACGTATTGAGCTCAAAATGGTCCTCAAGAAGTTTGTAAAGAGAAGCTCAGACTGCGATATCTGGGGCACCTGGCTTCTATCTTACCCATTTTGAATTTGCTATCTTTGATTACTTTATTCTTTTCAAGATACACCCCAATCAAATTTCTTTTATGGCCTTGGCTATCTTTGATTACTTTATTCATTTCAACATACACCCCAATCAATTTTCTTTTATTGCCTTGGTTATCTTTGATTAACTATTTGTTTCGAGCTATGCTCCTGATTAATTTCTTTCTCGTCCATTGTTGTGATCTTTTTCAAGTATTTTATATTCAAATAATGATTAATGGACTAATAATACTTTCATAAAAGGAGTTTCGCATATTACTCTGGAAGCTTTTAAATAGTATAAAAACCTGAAACATGACTATTGTTTAGAACTCACCAAGCTTAAGGGTTGGAAATATTTGAGCCCAAAGTAAGTTTATCTCTTCAGATTTTCTGTCAAGGACATTAGTTGATCAAAATATTAGATATTGCGTCAGTGATACAAATCCGACAGAAAATAAACAATGGCAACCGAAGCGTAGAAGGAATCATTCTCGAAAAGAAAAAATGACATTCTACATCCATGCGAGTATCATGCATAAACATCTGGTCGGATCACTAGGGAGTGATCAGTGAATGGAACAAGTTACAGATCCTATACCCTAAAGTTGCAGTGGGATGGATTGAAAAAGATACAAGTCCTATACCCTTGAATTGCAGTGGGAACGGATCGAAAAAGTTTCAAATCCTATAATCCTGAACCGCAGTGAGATGGTTTGAAATGGTACAAGCCTTATGTCACTGAGGTAAAGTGGAAAGGACCCTAAAGTTAGTGGGGCAAGTCAGTTGAGCAAAAATGTTTTCGGGTTTTCTGTCAAATGCCAGCCGAGTAGGAAGACAGTGTACTACGTTAATGATAGAGCCCTGATGAGCGACAAGTGGCGACATCCTAATTATTAAAAAGGATCGTCCTCATGAAATTTTGCATTCGTACATATGACATTCGATTAGGAGCAGTTGATTCGTTCAGATCATAGCATCCTAACCATTTTGCATAAGCATAAACACATAAAACCAATTTTACAGGATAGGTCCCCCAGAGGACGGTGTCGCAACATCGGTGAATTCACAGATCTTATCTTCTTGAGTTTGCAGCGAAGCGGATTGAAGATACCAGTCTGACATCCCTGAGTTTGTAGTGGAGCAGACTGAAGATAGCAGATCTTGTCTTCCTGAGTTTGCAGTGAAGCAGATCAAAAACATCAGCCTGGCATCCCTGAGTTTGTAGTGGAGCATATTAAAGATAACAGATCTTGTCTTCCTGATATTGCAGTGAAGCAGATCGAAGATACTAGTCTGGCATCCCTGAGTTTGCAGTGGAACAGACCGAAGATAGCAAATCTTGTCTTCTTGAGTTTGCAGCGAAGCGGATCGAAGATACCAGTCTGGCATCCCTGAGTTTGCAGTGGAGCAGACTAAAGATAACAGATCTTGTCTTCCTGAGTTTGCAGTGAAGCGGATCGAAAACATCAGCTTGGCATCCCTGAGTTTGAAGTGGAGCAGATTGAAGATAGCAGATCTTGTCTTCCTGAGATTGCAGTGAAGTAGATCGAAGATACTAGTCTGGCATCCCTGAGTTTGTAGTGGAGCAGACCGAAGATAGCAGATCTTATCTTCCTGAGTTTGCAGCAAAGCGGATCGAAGATACCAGTCTGGCATCCCTGAGTTTGCAGTGGAGCAGACTGAAGATAGCAGATCTTGTCTTCCTGAGATTGCAGTGAAGCGGATCGAAGATACTAGTCTGGCATCCCTGAGTTTGCAGTGGAGCAGACAGAAGATAGCAGATCTTGTCTTACTGAGTTTGCAGTGAAGCGGATCGAAGATACCAGTTTGGCATTCCTGAGTTTGTAGTGGAGCAGACTGAAGATAGCAGATATTGTCTTTCTGAGTTTGTAGTGAAGCGGATCGAAAACATCAGCCTAGCATCCCTGAGTTTGCAGTGGAGCAGATTGAAGATAGTAGATCTTGTCTTCCTGAGATTGCAGTGAAGCGGATTGAAGATACAATTCTGGCATCCCTAAAGATAGCATATATTATTTTCCTGAAGTTGTAGCGGAACAGACTAAAGACGGCAAATCTTATCTTCCTGAAGTTGCAGGAAGCAGATCGAAGATATTAGCTTGCCTCCTTGAGTTTGCAGCGGAGCAGACTGAAAATAGCAGATCTTGTCTTCTTGAATATTGCAGTGAAGCAAGATCAAAGATACTAGTCTCACTTTCCTGAAGTTACAGTAGGATGGATTAAATCTACAAGAGCAGGTCATATCTCCCTGAAGTTACAGTAGAATAAGATTAAGGCTACAGATTCAATCTCCTTGAAGTTGCAGTTGGGTTAGAGACTACTTGAAGAAGATGAGGATCAAGAAGTTAAGGCTCGGCAAGACCAGGCAAAATTGGTCCTTTTATAGTCTTTGCTCTGTTCTCGTTACATGACAATGAGCAACGAGAATGAGCAAAGAGGGGTAGCTGTAATAGGCCAATTTAGCCCGGGCCCAATACAAAAAATAATAAACCCAAAATAATAAAACAAAGTCCAAGTTTAGTCCAAAATATATCATTTGGCCCGATCGGAATGGCCCATTACTTGAAAAGATTGAATGTCCATCTACAAGCTTGACGTATATGGAAACACAATCTTCAAGGATATGTAATCTTAGATATGATATGCAAATATTAGATATGATATGCAATCCTAGAAGATATGATATGCAATCTTAGATATGATATGCAATCCTAGAAGATATGGTATGCAATCTTAGAAGATATGATATGCAATCTTAGATATGATATGCAAATCTTAGATATGATATGAAATCTTAGAAGATATGGTATGTAATCTTAGAAGATATGATTTTGTAATCTTAGATATTTAATTTGTAGATACCTTTTAATCTTAGCCGTTGATGTAATTGATCTGTATCGTTGGATTTGGGGAGGCTCAACTATAAATAGAGGCCTCTCCCTTCATTGTAAAACACACTTGAGTTTTGGGGAAGTAATAAGAATTCTTGAGAGCATTCACTCAAATTTCTCTCCCTCTTGCGTTCTTATTTTCTATGGTTTGTTCTTATTTTATTCTTCATTCATCTTCGTTTTTTCAACCTTTTTTTTCTATGGTTTGTTCTTATTTTATTCTTCATTTATCTTCGTTTTTTTCAACCTTTTTTATTTATCCATTTAATTGTTTAATTATTAATTATTCTTTTTATTTTATTCGTTTATTTATTATTTCTGTATAGAGATTTATTTTATTTTCACACTTTTGCAAATTTGTATTTTATTTATTTATTCCAAATTTTTATGTGGTATTTATTTCAAGCTGTTTTATTTTATTATTTTTGATATTACTTATTTTAAATAGTTTTATTTTGATTAGTTTTTTTATATTATTACTTTAAATTATCTTATATATCATTCATTTTATTATTGTTTTATATAACGATTATTTTAAAGTGGTTTTATTTATATCATTTTAAACTGTTTTATATTATCTATTTTAAGTTTTCGTATATTGTTTATTTTAAACTTATACGTATCTTTTTAGGATTTGTCACATATCATTTTCTTTAAGTCATTTTGTATATTATTTATCTAGATTGATATATATATATATTGTTTTATATATTACTTATTTAAACTTACTTTTTATATAATATTTATTTTAAAATTCATTTATATATTACTATTTCATATATTATTTATTTTTATCTTTTTTTTGGATTTATTTCAAACTTTTACATATATTACCTACTTTAAAATTTTTATACGTGAATTTATTTTTAAATTGCTTTTTATTGTTGATTTCAAAATCCTTTTCTTTCACATTATTTGTTTTAACATTGTCCATTATTATTTGAAAGCTTGGTACATTTTGTTTTTTATTTTTTTTTAGATTTGTTATTTTAAAAAAAAATCATTAATCTTTATTTATTAATGTGGCCAAATATACCTTCATATTTCAAAATCCATGATTTTTAAAATTTTAAAATAAGGCAATATTAGATATTTGGGAGTTTTGAGAAAATCGTGCCCTAACTTACTAGGATTAGATTTTTATCATTAAGTCCAAATGATTGAGTACCCTTTTTGAAATTAAAACATATGAATTTTTAAATAAAAAACCTATTCTCGGGAATTTAAGATGTTGTGTCCTAACTCACTGGATGCGACGTTTTGTCATCTCGAGGCAAGGGTTTCTAAAAAGCAAAGGATATTCGGTGTTTGGAAAATTCGAAAGATCGTGCTCTAACTTACTAAGTTTCGATTTTTCTTTTAAAATCCAAATAATTGAATGTCCATTTAAAATTAAAGGACATAAGTTTTAAAAAGCAAAAGGATCATGTTTTAAAATCTTTTCAAATCTTTGACATTAGGACATTAATTAATCAATTAGGTACCAATTTTTGGGTGTTACGAGGGTGCTAATCCTTCCTCTTGCGTAACCGACTCCCGAGCCTGTTTTCTCGAATTTTGTAGACCAAAATCATTATAAATGATTAATCTCAAGGTGACCTGATCACACCTCGAAAAAAGATTGGTGGCGACTCCATTTTCGTTTTTAAAGTCGACCCCCATTTTTTCAAAATAAAAAAAATGGTGTCGACACTACATATTGTCATCTAAATTAATACCAATCCTTGTCTTCTCAAAACATCACAATGACCATTAACAATAGGCATTATTTGGCCTACTTTCACAAGTATACCAATAACCACAAATCATCAATCATCACACAACCATCAACCAATTTAATTCACAAGACATAATCATACTTATAATACCATATTCTTGCCTATTCAAATTATACCTTTTTCACATTTCCAAAACATTCATATATACCATTTCTATTAAGCATCTCTTAGCCTGAAACCACAAGCACAACTATTCTCAATTCATCAACCATTAACTACCTTGAAGGTTACATTCAACAATCCATTCTCAAACAATCATGAACCATATCACTAAGAAGCATTAACATAGATACATATATATGTACATTACATAATAACCAAAATAAGCCAAGTCACATGGCTAACATACAACCAATTTTGCAATATAAACAAGCCAACACAAATGGCCAAAATCATGCTACAATACCAAAATGACTCAAACTCCCTATACATGCCATATGACCAAACCATAAGTTCAAAAGTACCAAAGTGATGGTTGGATAGTGTGACGATGTCTCCGACGATTCCCAAACTCGAGCTAGCTTTGAAATCACTATAAGACATGGAAAATAAACAAAGTAAGCTTTATAGCTTAGTAAGCTCGTATGTTATAAACTTAACTAATCACAAATACATCATTCATCAAGTTAAACATATAAACATGTAATTCATGATTACTAACAAACCTTTCACATGCTTATTCATATGCTAATATGCAAATTCATAACTTCTTCTAATTGAAGTTTATACTTTCCACGTACATACCTGTACAAACTCGTAACCAACTCATACCTGTTCGAAATACTACTGAATACTCGATATCTCGCACACTAAGTGCCATTACATACCTGAAGCTATTTTAATCTCGCACACTAAGTGCCATACGTAGCCGGAGCTATCTCGAATTGCACACCAAGTGCCGTACATAGCCAAAGCTATCTCGATCTCGCACACTAAATGCCGATACATACCCGACGATTCGTCGAATATTTCTGTACAATAGTATTCATCAACAATTCAATATAAAGCATTAAATCTCAATTATAATAATGCTTGTTAACATACGAACTTACCTCGAATGTGGAAACGACGAAATAAGTCGTTTAGTCGATAACTTTCATTTTTCCTCGATCCAGATCTGAATTCTGCTTTTCTTGATCTAAATATATTCAAGATTAACTTATTTAATCATTTCTCTATTCAATTTAATCCAAAACACGCATTAGGGCTATTTTACACATTTGCCCCTAAACTTTCACATTTTTATAATTTAGTCCTTATTACACAAAATCACAAATTCATAAAAATTTCAAAATATCCATGCTTAGCCGAATTACTATTATTCCCCTAGCAGCCCATATTTTTCATTTATTTCACATTTTAACCACAAAGTTTCAACATTTCTCAATTTAATCCCTATTTTGCATTTTCACTTAAAATCACTTAACAAAACTTGTATATCTATCAACAAGCTTTCATAATGTATCAAGAAACTTCAAAATACATATGTATTCATCAATGGGATCATTCAAAATCTTTAACAGTTTTGCAAAATAGTCCATGGGCTAGCTAGTACTTGATGCAACAATCTCAAAAACATAGAAATCATTAAAAACCGAGTAAAAAGGGACTTACAATTGAGTATTAAAGTGACCAAAACTTTCAAGCCCTAAAATGGCTTTTCTCCATGCTTCATTCGGCTATGGTAAAGAAGATGTTAGCCTTTAAATTTTATGTTTTATTTTATTCAATTAACATGTATTTAACAATTACCAAATTAACCTTAACATTAAACCATTTAATTCACATAATGGTTGTCCATAATTGTCCACTCATGCAATTAGTGGTATATTTACCACATACGGACCTCTAAATTAAAATTACATAGCTATTAAATACCTTAGCTAATGGAACTCCACTTTTACACTTTATGCGATTTAGTCCTTTGTATCAAATTAACCATCTAAATGATAAAATTTCTTAACAAAAATTTCACATAAGCATATTATCATGCCACGAATATTAAAATAATAATAAAATAATTATTTTGACTTCGGATTTGTGGTCCCGAAACCACTATTTCGAGTTGACTAAAAACGAGCTGTTACAACTCTCCCCCTTCAGGGATTTTCGTCCTCGAAAATCTTACCAGTGAATAGGTTAGGGTACTATTTTCTCATAGCTTTCTTGGGCTCCCACATAGCCTCTTAGACATTGTGACGTTCCCACAAGACTTTTACTAAATCTATGCTTTTATTTCTCCACTCTTTAATCTCATGTGTCATAATTCGGATCGGTTCTTTGTTATCTGACATGTCGACTAATTCTCAACATCTGTCGGACAAATTATATACTAGCGGTCTGATAGCAACATAGATAACTGAAACACATTATAAATCTGTTTTAACTTTGATGGTAATTCAAGTCAGTATGTCACTAGCCCTCTCTCTCAATAAACTAATACAGCACATTAAATTACAAAGTCAACTTCTCTTTGCAATCACAACGAAAAATCCTCTTCGAGGGCGATACTTTCAAAAATACTTTGTCGCTGATCTGAAATCCAATATCTTTACGTTTCAAATTTTTATATCAATATATCTATCTAAAGTTGCTTTCAATTTTCATGAATCACATTCATCTTTTCTCCAGAATCACGAATCAATTCAACCTCGTGTATCTTTTCTCACTGAGCTCTGTCCAATATAACAGAGTTCGTCATTTACAACCACATCAAATTTCACATAGTACCATCTTATACTCAACTGAAAATTATTATTATACGTGAATTCGACCAACAATAAACATTTTTCTCAGTTACTTTTGAATTCTAAAACATAGTAACGAAGCATATCATCAAGAATCTAGTCACTCTCTTATACTTATCATCAATCTGAGGATGAATTGTAGTGCAAAAATAGAATGCGTACTCAAAGCTTTTTGTAGCTTTCTCCATAGTCGCAATATAAACCTTGAATCTCTATTCGAAATAATGGAGACTGGCACTCTGTATAACCTGACAATCTCAAAAACACATAATTCAACAAATCTGCCACAGAGAAATTTATACGTACTGGAATAAATATGCAAATTTCGTCAACCGATCAATAACAACCCAGATAGCATCTTTCTTTTTCAAAGATTAGGGTAACCCCGATACGAAGTCTATCATAACTCTATCTCATTTTCCACTCCAGTATCATCATTGACTATAATAGTTTTGAATGCACTTGATATTCGGCTTTAACTTGTTGACAAATCAAACATCTGAACACAAAATCAAAACAATCGCTTTTCATACCTGACCATCAGTGCTTCTACCTCAAATCATTGTACATCTTATTACTCCTCCGATGAATAGACAAGCTACCACTGTGAACCTCGTGCAAAATTTTCTGTATAAGCTCTGGATTCTTCAATACACAAATTTTAACGCAAGATGATAATAATAATAGTCATCAGGTCCAACCTAAAATTCAGAATTAGAAGTCTTTCACATTGTACTCGTTTTGCTTGCAATTTACTATCATATTTCTATGCTTCTCAGATTTGCAATGAAGACCTCGGTTTTGCTTTTAACTCAGCTAATATTGTACCCTCATTACAAGGTCAATTATGTAACCATCATTCACAAAGTAAAAAAAAAAAATTCCACTCAAACATCGGTAACTATATTTGCTTTTCCCCAAAGGTTAATCAATAACTAACTCACAATCCTTCAATAGCTCGAGCTGTCAACGCTGTTTCAGATTCAAATCTTTTTGTGATATCAGCTAATTTAAACTCTCGTGATCAGTAAGTATATGACATTTTTCGTCGAACAAATGATGTTGTTAAATTTTCAACGCAAACACAATAGCAGCCAACTCTAAGTCGTGTGTCAGATAATTCTTCTAATATGGCTTTAACCGTCTGGGAGCATAAACTACCACTTTACCGTCTTGTACTAAAACACATCCCAATCTGTTCAATGACGCATCACTAAAAATTTACCCGATTCAGGTTGAATCGAAAACTAGTGTTTCGGTTAACAATGCTTTTAACTGTTTAAAACTTTGTTAACAAGTATTAGACCATTCAAACTTCACAAGCGCGAAAACTTTATCAATTAGAACAACTTTAATTCATAATAATGTCTTTCAATTAAAACAATTCTAATAGATATTTTTCTGTATCATGTTTTCTAAAACATGAATTCTTCATTCAAATTGTCAGTCAATTTATCCGTGAATGCACAAAATTATGTCTATACCTGAGGATAAACTTAAATGCAGATAACTCAAATTATTCTTCAACTAATTAACCCGCTCAGATTTGAAGCAATTGAATCGATCTTATCTATCAGATAATAACATTTCAAAGTAATCTCTTCTTCATGTTGTTAGAACAACTCAAATATACAATCTTTCATAATTCCTTCGACATACTAGTCAAAGATCTTTACAAACTGCATTAGCTCAATGAATCATAATATCCCGATTTATCTCATTGACCTTAATCAAGCTTACCTAGAAAAGAAAACCATTATACAAATTTGAGCTTGAGCTTCCAACGTTTATACTTTTTTCGATGTCAACGCTTTTCACGAAAACTAGAAAACCTGATATCAGTATCATCATGCTCCCGTGATCAGACTAGAAATTATAATTATAATAAATATAATTGTTTCCGATCACTAAATATCCTTTACAGGTGGACCATATTTGATACATTAAACAGTAAGAATGATAAGAAAACTGTAACACTCCAAACCCAGCATAGACATTATGGCCGAATCTGGTGATGTCACATGATAGTGTGTTCGAAAACTAAATTATTATAAGAAAATCATTTCCATGTTATTACCTATCTTTATCTCTTATTAGTTCTAAAGGGAATCGTTTTACTTATTTAAAACATTTGCTTTAAAACGTTTATCGTTGCGGAAGCTTTTAAACCAAAAAGTTTAAGTAATCGTGAGTTTAGAAAATACGTTAACTTTTTGAAAACCAAACTTCCTACGACTAGCAGTTATAATTCCACAAAAAAAAAAAAAACCAAATTTAAACAAAATTCCTAAGAGTCCTCAAATTACATCCCAATAATAATAAAACCATAAAACATAAATAAATAAAAAAACTTAAAGTCCAAAAACTGTGGTCACCGTCGAGTCCTCCGCCGCACCAAACCGCCTAGGTCTGGGGATTACCTGTGCACATTAAACAGAGAGGGGTGAGTTTATGTAAACTCAGTGTGTAATCCCACAGAAAACAAACAATAGTTGACACAGTGCACAGTCAAATACAGTTTTGGGCCTAAGCCCCTTTCAATATCAGTAACGGTTTGGGCCTTAGCCCATCTCAATACAGTATCAAATATGCAGTAGGGCTTTAGCCCATCACAGTATCGATAGCAGTCATGCAGTATTCAGTAACAAAGTCCTACCCAACCAGCCTCTACACACCATCTCCGTCCAACCCTACACTCCATGTGGGGATTAAATCAACCCACCCATCCCTACACTCCAGGTAGTACCGAATGTAGCACAAAACAGTAATTTGCAGCTGAGCTACCAGTATATTAGGCTTAGGAGCCTTTCAGTACACTTCCTCCAAATATAATCAACCCCATCCCATGCAATGCAATGTATAAATCATGACATGCTATCTCATGATATCAATATATATAACCAGTTTAATATATATGCATACTATCATCATGCTCAATAGATATAAATCAAACAGTCAGTTTACACAATTAGGGGTCTAGGTGATGCTTACCAACCCTACAGTAGGTTCACACTCGACTTGGAAGACCCGTGCAACCTTACCAATCAATTCAGTTAAAATGGGCTCACACGCCCATGTGGCCCGCACGGCCCAATTTGGCCTTGGCCGTCACAAGGTCATGTCTTGCGCGCACGGCCTGGCCTCGTCGATCGCACAGTCGTGTGGTCGCACACGGCCTACCACATGGACAACCACACGCCCATGTGGCGTCGACAGTGGGGTTTTCGACTTTCGCCAAAACCCTATTTTTTACGTTTCGGGTACACACCTGTATCGCTTTTGACGCAAAGCAACTCCAAGCAATCCCGAACCTATAATTGACCAAAATACTACTTGGTTAATCACTTAACCGACGAATTAAAACCAACCCGAGTGGGTTACTCAACTATTGAGCGATTAAAACTTACCCCCAACGCTTAAAATCAATTTGCTTACGAAGTAGTACCAGAAGAGTCTCGATCTTAGCAAAATATGCTGCCCAAACATCTGAATCACCCCTAGTCAGAAAGTTAACATTCTCAACTACAAACCACATAAAATCACTTACCGAAGTTGTCCACGAAAAGCGAAAATAATGAAAAAAAGCACGATTGCAGTCGAGATAAGGGCAAAATCGAAAGAAAATGGAAAGAGAATGAGGAAACCCCAATGGAAAATCTGGTAAAGTTTTTGGAGAGAAACAAACATAAAAAAGATGAGTACTTACCGAACGATTGCAATTAATCATGGAACGACATGAGATCGAGTGGAAAGAAGTTGAGGAGAAAAAGAATGAGAGAGCACAATAATTTTTATAGTAAGGTAAACAATAGAAAAGGAAAAAGGCAGCAAAAAGGGAGAAGAGGAGAAGAGAAAACTGAACATTTTATTTTTGGGGAAAAGAAAAGAAAAAAATATGAACAGAATAATTCGATAAGAATCCCGATAACCCCAAAAGCCCTTAATTCACTCATTAATTCTCTCCATCAAACTTCCACTACTTCGATTTCCAATACAACTCAAACTCTCAGCCACCAACCCGAGCAAAAATAATCTCCCTTGCTCACGCAGGGATTCGACCAAGGCAGAAAAATCTCTCTCCGTCTGCGGAGCTATCAGAACCCTCAAGTTATCGCTAAGGCCATCCTCAAAGTGGACACGTCGCTCGTAGTCAGATGCCACCATACCTCGCGCATAGCGACTAAGTCTTAAAAACTCGGCCACTGTTTGATCTCCCTGTGTCAAATTCAGAAACTCTCTTCTACGGGCGTCCACATAACTGGCTCCCACATATTTCCCCTTGAAGGCGGTCTTAAAGAACTCCTGGGTCAGGCATTCGGGCTGAGTGCCTTCCTTAACAGTAAGCCACCACTGATAAGCCTCATCCCTCAATAGTGAGACCGTACCCTTAAATTTATGCTCGGGGGTGTAATCCAGGTCATCCATGATCCTCTCCGTGGCCTCAATCCAACACTCGGCCATATTAAGGGCGACTCCAGTGACACCCCTAAATAACTCAACTCCATTGGACTAGAGTCGTTCCGTAACCGGCCTTCGGCCCCCAGTTCCAGTATTGGGCCCAACAGCCCTCTCAAAAATCCTGAGTATAACCTGGGACAATGCGTCGTCCCCAGCCATGCGATCTTGAGACCCAGTCTCAGTAACAAGCAACACTGGCGTCTCACTCGTATCCAAATTTGGTAGACTGCCCGATGACGAGGACTCAGTTCGAGCCCCTCTACGGCCTCTACCTTAGCCTCTAGTACCACATCCGTGGATACCTCATGTGCTCATATCTAATCAAATTTATCTCTATTAAAAGTTTAGAATCAGTTACAGTTCCAATGTTTATTAACAAATATTTTATGTAAAACAGTACCAGAAGTTCAGAGTTTGTTTTTGTTTGTCGTAGTCTCTAGTAGTTTACTATAATTTCAGTTTAACTACAGTTTTCAGTATATACTAACTAGAGTATTTTCACAGTATACTACCTATAGTAGTTTCAGAATAGCATAGCATTTTCAATTAAAGCATATATCAGTTTCGGAATACTTATAGGATCGGCGTCGGAGACTCGATGTACCACATACTCAGTAGAAACATTTTAAATCATTTGAAAACCAATTCTTCAAAGACCAAATTTAAAACCCATAATCCACAGCCGAGTTTTGTAACCTGGCTCTGATGCCACTAAATGTAACACCCCAAACTCGGTCTAAACGTTATGGCTGAATTTGGCGATGTCACATGATAGTGTGTTCGAAAACTAAATTATTACAATAAAATCATTTCCATGTTATTACCTATCTTTATCTCTTATTAGTTCTAAAGGGAATCGTTTACATTTGCTTTAAAATGTTTATCGTTGTAAAAGCTTTTAAAATAAAACAGTTTAAGTAACCGTGAGTTTAGAAAATGCGTTAACTTTTTGGAAACTGAACTTCCTATGACTAGCAATTATAATTCCACACAAAAAAATAAATAAATAACCAAATTTAAGCAAAAGTCCCAAGAGTCCTCAAATTACATCCCAATAATAATAAAACCATAAAACATAAATTAAAAAAAATGTAAAGTCCAAAAACTGTGGTCACCGTCGAGTCCTCCACCGTACCGAACCGTCCAGGTCTTGGGATTACCTGTGCCCATTAAACCGAGATGGGTGAGTTTACGTAAACTCAGTGTGTAATCCCACAGAAAACAAACAATAGTTGACACAATGCACAGTCAAATATAGTTTTGGGCCTAAGCCCCTTTCAGTATCAGTAACGGTTTGGGCCTTAGCCCATCTCAGTACAGTATCAAATATGCAATAGGACCTTAGCCCATCACAGTATCAGTAGCAATCATGCAGTATTCAGTAACAAAGTCCTACCCAACCAGCCTCTACACACCATCTCCGTCCAACCCTACACTCCATGTGGGGATTAAATCAACCCACCTATCCCTACACTCCAGGTAGTACCGAATGCGGCACAAAACAGTAATTTGCAGCTGAGCTGCCAGTATATTGGGCTTAAGAGCCTTTCAGTATATTTTCTCCAAATATAATCAACCCCACCCCATGCAATGCAACATACAAATCATGACATGCTATCTCATGATATCAGCACATATAACCAGTTTAGTGTACATGCATACTATCATTATGCTCAATATATATAAATCAAACAGTCAGTTCACACAATTAGGGGTCTAGGTGATGCTTATCGACCCCACAGTAGGTTCACAGTTGACTTGGGGGACCCATGCAACCTTAGCAATCAATTCAGTGAAAATGGGCTTACACGCCTATGTGGCCTGCCCTTATGGGCCCCCACGCTCGTGTGGCCGCACGGCCCAATTTGGCCTTGGCCGTCACGCGGTCGTGTCTTACACGCATGGCCTGGCCTCGTCGATCGCACGACCGTGTGGTCGCACACGGCCTACCACACGGGCAACCACACTCCCATGTGGCGTTGACAATAGGGTTTTTGACTTTCGCCAAAACCCTATTTTCTACGTTTTGGGTACACACCTGTATCATTTTTGATGCAAAGTAACTCCAAGCAATCCCGAACCTATAATTGACCAAAATATTACTCAGTTAATCACTTAACTGACGAATTAAAACCAGCCCGAGTGGGTTACTCAACTATTGAGCGATTGAAACTTACCCCCAACGCTTCAAATTGATTTGCTTATAAAGTAGTACCAGAAGAGTCTCGATCCTAGCGAAATGATGCTGCCCAAACATTAGAATAACCCCTAGTCAGAAACTTAACATTCTCAACTACAAACCACATAAAATCACTTACCGAAGTTGTCTACGAAACACCAAAATAATGAACAAAAGTGCGATCGCAGTTGAGACAGGAGCAAAATCGAAAGAAAATAGGAAAAGAATGGTAGGTTTCGAAAAAAGAGAGAGGAAATCCCAATGGAAAACCGACAGAGTTTTTGGAAAGAAACAAACATAAAAAAGATGAGTACTTACCGAACGATAGCAGTTAATCGTGGAACGACACGAGACCGAGTGGAAAGAAGTTGAGGAGAAAAAGAATGGGAGACCATAAGAATTTCGGCAGCAAGAAAAACAATGGAAAAGGAAAACGACAAAAAAAGGTAGAAGATGAGAAGAGAAAATCAGACATTTTATTTTTGGGGAAAAGAAAAGAAAATAATATGAACAGAATAATTCGATAAGAATCTCGATAACCCCAAAATCCCTTAATTCGCTCCTAAATTCTCTCCATCAAACTTCCACTACTAAGATTTCCAATACAACTCTAACTCTCAGCCACCAACTTGAGCAAAAATAATCTCCCTTGCTCACGCAGGGATTCGAACACAGGACCATCAGCAAGCCAACACACTATTTAACCACCAGACTAACAGGCCTATTCTGATATAAGCTTATCAACAATTAAATAAAAGCCTATTGACCAAAGATTGGGCTTTATTCATAAAAATACCAAAACTTTCCCAAGTCATGGCTTGAACTTGGACCTTCCAAACACACCCAAAACACTTAACCATTGAAGCAGATACTCAATTGTGTCATACATTCGCAAAAACAAAAATTTAAATTTTGGGGCGTTACAAAAACCAAGATAATGAAATCCAAGATGTGAAGCTATACTAAATTTTCGAGAAAACAACCCATATTTGATGATAAAGATCTCGATGATATCCCAAAGAAAAATCCAGAAGAAAACCACCACTTATACAAACTGGAATCAATTGTGACAGAAGCAATATAATTTTCATATATATAATCAGAGTAACAACTAGTAGAAATAGAATAATAGTATCATATGGATTTTTCCGTCAAATTTTCTACCAAATGTAATAGAATAGAATACCAAAGAAAGATAGCGCAATGCCGATCATAAACCAACTAAACCCACAATGCTTTCATTTAACAATATGGTTAGTTAGCGTACTCATAAGACAAGAATCTTATCCGAAAATGAACCGCTACTTATATATCTGAGAATGAATGAAGACATAGAATACCCAAAAGAGTTCGTCATAATCTACTTAATTATAACCACTGGACTCGGATATCATTACAATTCAAACATGATTCCACTGACTATTACAGTCATTACTAATCACACATTATTCCATTCAATAACGAAAATCAATTCAAAAGAATTTCCAGTTAATACATTCTTTAGACATTATTATTGAATAAGTCGATGAGTTAAGACTAACTTCTTCTTTAACAGCATCCTTGCGTAATCCAAATGATCTTCATAATAAGCTGATATCTCTTCTGGAACTGTCTTTACTTACTAACCCTTTCTCATCTTTAACCGCATTAATAATTATTCCTTCACTGAACTCTTTAAATTCACACTTGAGAGCTTGTCCAATCTAAATCTTGTGAACTTTATTGTATAACACTATACCGGTGAGGGAGTGAAGATTGTAAAGCCTCAAAATTTGACTCGTATATATACACACATATAATACAACATTTATCATCTACATAATATTAGGAACTTTTATTCATACCTTTATGAGTTTCAACTCATTGCAGGCACAGTTTTACGTAGATGCTTGAGTATCATTTTCAGTATCATCTGAACTAACCCGATTGGAAAACATCTCTGTCTAATTAAGGCAAATATCATCAAAGTCGGAAGAGATCACACTATCACAGTTTATATATGGCATGTATAGCTAGACTCTCACATATGCTATGTTAGTGCTAGAATCGACTAAACTGTTGCTCTGATACCAGTAAATGTAACACCCCTCACCAGTATTCAACACCAGAATAGGGTTAAAGATCATTACTGGACTTACAACTCATTTATACATACTATTAGCATACATTTCATCAATTCAAACATTCATCAATCAACCTCAATCAATATGTCCCTAATACGAGCCTACGAGGCCCTATTCATGTATTAAAAATGATTCGGGATTAAACCGATAACCTTTAAAACAATTTGAGCACTTAGAAGTTTTTCTCTAAAACAGGAGACACACGCCCGTGTGACCGGGCCGTGTGTCTCACAAGGCCACCAGACACATCCGTGTCAGAGGCCGTGTGGACATTCAAAATGGGATCACATGGCCGTGACCCAGCCCGTGTTCTATCCCGTGTCCAAACAAGTGAGCTTACTGACTTGGGTTACACGCCAACCACATGCCTGTGTGTCTAGCCCGTGTGCCCTTTGAAATGGCCACACACGCCCTTGTGCCAGGCCGTGTGCTAGGCCGTGCGAAACCTATAGGGTATATTGACTTATGCAACACGGCCAAGTCACACGTCCGTGTGCTAGGTCGTGTGCAAATTAAGGGGTATACTGACTTGTGCCACACGGTTGATCACACGCCCGTGTGTGAGACCGTGTGAAGCATACTGACTTTATTTCAATTTCAACTCTAGGGGACACACGACGGTGTGTAATGACTCTGTGTCACACACGGCTGAGACACACGCCCGTGTCTCTGCCCATGTGGAAAAAAATAGGCTATTTACCAAGCCACTTTGTCACCCAAATTTAGGCACAACTATATCACCCATATGGCACAAAACATAACATCAATGGACCTATAATTCAATTCCAACTCAAGCATAATTTATGGCATTTCCATCACCAATCAATACAAAACATATATACCACATATTGTCATCTAAATTAATACCAATCCTTGTCTTCTCAAAACATCACAATGACCATTAACAATAGGCATTATTTGGCCTACTTTCACAACCATACCAATAACCACAAACCATCAATTGTAATACCTCAAAAATTTTTATTGTAAGATATTATCCTTGATATAGTAAAATAAGGAAATAAAGTGAGAAAAAGGGAAATTTTGAGTTATGTCAACATTGGAAAGTATATTATGATATATTAATTCAAGAAAGGACTAAATCGTAAAAGTGAGAAATGTTTTGTTGCACAAGAAGAAATACTCAAAATTTGAAGGGTTAAAGTGTAAATATGAAAAAGTTAAAGGACCAATATTGTAAATATTTTAAGGGTGGAATGATTTAGAAACTAAGGAAAATGGATGGATTAGGACCAAATTGAATAGGTGAAGAATTATGAGGGACTAAATTGTAATTATACCAAATTAAATGATGACACAAGGATGGAATTTTAAAAGATCATAAAGGGTAAAATGGTCAATTAGAAGGAGAGAGAAATCTAGAAGGCAATGATGATGTGGAGATATTTTAGATTAAATAAATAAATAAATATTAGTTTATTAATATTTTAATTTGATTTTTTTATAAATTATATATATATTTTATTATTTCATGTAATATATAAGGAAAGAAAGATGAAGAATTCTCTTCATCTTTCCCGTGCATCAATGTGAGAAGAAGAGAGAAAGAAAGAAAGTTTTGCTTTCTTTACAATTTGGTCCTTTCACTAAAAATCCACCATTTTCACCTAGAAATCGAAAGAATTTCTATAGCCATCAAGAGAGAAAGATAACAAGGAGACTATGGGGAGCTAGAATATCAAGTTAGATTCAAGAAATAAAAGCTGTAGGAGAGAGAAAATTAAGTTAAAGATTGAAATCAATAGAATAAGGTAAGAACATCAAGATTTCAATATATTTTTAAGTTCGATATTATTGAAAAAGCATGGAAATGATGTTATAATAGAGTTTTCTTATATAAGGCTTTATGTTCTTGATGTGTTAGTGAAGGGAAATAAGATAAAGTGATGAGAGATATTATAGAAAAATGGAATGAGGGTGTTATAAACTTGGTAATTAACATTTTGCACTAAAACAGTTTTGGACAGCTATAGTGGTCTAACTTTGAAAAATCACCAAAAATTGTGAAAATATAATTAGAGGTTGAATAAAATAAGAAATTAAATTTTATTGAGTCTTGTTTCTCATAGAAGAAACAGTGTAAGCAATGGAACTGTAAATTATGAGATATAATAAATTTTGTGAGACAAGGTCAGAATGATTTCGGATTCCCCTGTTCTGAATTTGGAAAATAATTAAAAATTGTATACAAATATTTTTGGGTTTATATTTATATTTTTAAATTCATAATGAGTATATTTTCAAGAGAAACAAACGATAACATCATCCAAACCCCGTACTAAGAGATAATTAATTTTTAGTAAAGAAACATCGAAACTGTCAAACAGTAGAACATGGATAAATTTAAAGATTTTACTGTACTTATTGGTTAAATTATAAATTCTAAAATTTTTATGGTAGAAATATTTTCAAGTCTAGTTTCAAAAACATCAAGCAGATCTTAATTTGGAATTCTGTAGCTCATTATATAAATAATTTAGTGACTATGACTCAAGTGGATAGCTTGATATGAACATATAAGTAAATAGTGGAATTATGTATATATTAAGGATGTGGAATGGAGAGGATGAGGAAAATAAATATATGAATATTTAGCTAGCAAGGGTTTACATTAAAAATGGATAATTTACATGTTTTATGCTTAGGGACTAAATTGAATAAAAATAAAACATTAGGGGAAATTTTTTTAAAATGTCAAAAATGACCAAATTGAAGGAAATGAATTGTTTTATTATTTAAATTAATAAATTGAATGAAATTATTAATTTAAGATTGGGTGAAAATCAAGGAAAATGGAAAATTACCAAAATGCGCCTGAATCTTGGTATTTTTGCAATTTAGCCAGGTAAGTTCGTGTAGCTAAATTTTGTATATTTTTATGCTTGTATTGGATGTGTGCATATAAATTATATAAATACTATGAATATATTTGAAATTATTCACTTATGTCCGATAAAGCCCGATAAATGATAATGCCTAATAAGTGACAAGTTCCAATTGAATATTGAATATCGATGGATAAAGCTGATTTCCCATATGGAATGATGTCCTACATGTGTTGCTGATAGGATTTAGCTTGGACGAGTAACCCTTGACCTCATTACAGAAAGGATTTAGACCGGATAGGTAATCCTGATATAAGCCTTCTCGAGCATATGTTAAAGACAGCTTGGACTGGTAATTCTAATCTTACATTGAAATTGGGATTTAGCCTGAACTGGTAATCTTGATCTCACTGATTATATGTTGGAGATGGGATTTAGACTAGACTGGTAATCCTGATCTCACTAATTATTTGTTGTAGACAGGATTTAGCCTGGACTGGTAATCCTGCTACATAGTTCTTGTGAGCCTCCTGATTGGTAGTGAATTTGCATGTGTTGCACACTACTATAGCTCTTTGTGAGCATCCTGTTACATGATTCAATCGGTTTTGGTCCTGCATATGTTGCGGACACAAACGCAACTCTTTGTGAGCGTCCTGACATGGCTCGCTTGAACTCTCTGAGACATGGCTATCCGGTGCTCCTGTTACATGGCTCTTTGTGAGCAATTATGACTTTCCTGATTAAAAGTTCTTTGTGAACTTTCTGAGATTTAGCCCGGATGAGCATCCTGATATGTGGCTCGAGAGTGTGCTTTCCGATTATGTGCCCTAAAGGGGTACCACTGGATACAAATTGACAGATTACAGACTTGTACACTTTAAGTGTACTATATGAGTATCCATCGATATTTCAAATACATTCAACGGGCAAAGTTCTAACAGGGTTAAATATGAACTAAAGATAAGTTGCCATGGAATGAAATATGAGATATGGAAATATGACATGAAAATAAAATATTTTTACATCTATCTGCCTGAAATATATGAAAATAATGTTACATGAAATATTAAAGTATGAAATGTTTATATATGAAGATGAAATGATTTGATGAATACATTCATCTATGAAAATAGATTTGTACACCTTAAGTGTACTATCCGAATAATTATTGTTATCTTAAATTGATTAATGAGTAAAGTTCTGACATGAAATAAATCGAATTTGAGATGAATTAATATGAAAATGTACTTGAAATATAGAGATATGCTTTGTATCACCCCAAACCCGGCCTAGACATTATGCCCGAATCTGGCGATGTCACATGGTAGTGCTTTAGGAAACATAATTACAATAACACCATTCTCGATATCCTAGGCTATCGTCAAAAACGTGTTATCTGTTCGTTCATTATTCCTTTTCAAAATTTTTATACGTTGCGGAAGCTTTTAAAAAGATTTGCAAATTCGTAAATATTTTAATGAAACATTTGTTTATTTTGAAAACTCACGTCTTATCCTACTGCTAGCAGTTTATAAAATAAAAATATCAAATTTTAAACAAAAATCCGACAGGCCTTTTTACATAAAAATTTACGCAAATATAACCAAATCATAAGTAAAAATAAACCGTAAATAAGTGTCCAGAACCGTGGTCACCGCCGAGTCCTCCGCTGCACCGACCCATCTACTGCTGGGGATTACCTGAACAGATTAAACAGAAAAGGGTGAGTATTTGCAAACTCAGTGTGTACTCCCCACAGAAAACATACACACAGTAATATCAGAAAACCAACATAATTCCATAGTTCGGGTCTAAGCCCATTACAGAAACGGTGTGGACCTTAGCCCACTCAGATACAGAATCAGACATATTTCAAGGCCTTAGCCCATTTCAGACAGAATATGCAGAAAACAGAGTCCTACCTACCAGCCTCTACACACCAACTCCGTCCAACCCTACACACCATGTGGGGATAAAATCAACCCATCCAGCCCTACACACCAGGTTGTACTGAATGCGGTACATAATCAGAAATTTACAGCTGAGCTGCCAGATAATAGGCTTAAGAGCCTTTCAGATACTTCATCCAATCATAATCAACCCACCCCGATGCAATGCAACATACAAGTATGACATGCTATTATGCAATTAAACTCATATATATTCAGTCCAGTATACATGCTTAATACAGAAATCAGACAGACAGATCATTCAGTTAGGGGCCTAAGTATTGTTTACCGACCCTACGGTAGGTCCACAGTCGACTTGGGTGACCCGTGTAACCTTACAGAACATTTCAGAAATATGGACTTACACGCCCATGTGGCCTGCCCGTGTGGATCACACGGCCTGGCCCAGAATCCCACATGCCCATGTGGTTCACCCGTGTGGCCGACATGGCCCAATTGGTCGGGCTTGTGTCTCACACACGGCTTCGCTCGGTCCTTACACAGCCGTGTGCAAACGCACAGCCAGGCTCGTCGATCACACGGCTGTGTGTGACTTACAGTCTTTTACACGTCCTACCACACGGGCGACCACACACCCGTGTGTGCATCGACAGTAAGGTTTTCGGCTTTTCCTGAAACCCCGTTTTCTGCATTTTTGGGTACACACTTGGTTCGATTTTGATGCGTAACCACTCCCGATCACTCCAAAACCTATATTCAACAATTGAAAACCCAATTTCAGTAACTTAATCCAAGTTTTTATGACAGGAAATTTCCCGAAACTTATCGACAACCATACCTCTAACGAGTAAGAAATAGTGTCTTGCAACACGAAAACCCGATTAAAGCCTTCGAGCAGTACCTAAACGTGAGTAAAACGATTCCTCCGTTAATCACTTAATCAAAAATAACACTAAGACTATAGAAAAACCACTTACCGATCGTGCGTCCCGACTATAGATAACAGACACGATTGAAAGGAATGAGAACCGGAATAAGAGAGGGGAAAAAATAGTAGAATTTCGGTAAGGAATTTGGCAGAAAACGTCAAAAAGAACTGGAGAAAATTTTGGGAAACAAAGTGGAAAAATCGAAAAATAGCAAAGTAATCAGATTGACAAAAATTCTAATAACTCCCCTATTCAAATCTCCTTAATTATCTCCATCAACCTCTCCACTATCAGAATTTCAGTCCATCTCAACCTCTTCACACAGCACAAGTAGCAAAAATAAATCCCTTGTTTGCACAGGGATTCGAACTCAAGACCTCAAACCTAACCAACACTCCAACAAGCCCATTCTGTTAGTTACCTACACACTTTAACTTATAAGCCTACCAACCAGATTTTGGGCTTTACTTATAAAAAATACCAAAATTTACCCAAGTTGAGATTTGAACTTGGGACCTCCCACACACACCCAGAACCCATAACCACTGAAGCAGACACTCCTACATGTCAAAATTACAAAAGTCGAATTTAAAGAAAAACGGGGCGTTACATGCTTTGAAAACATTATAGGGATACAAGATATAGTAAGGATATGTGTTAAGGCTTGTGATCAAAAGGATTAAATGTGCCATGCATGTTTATAATGGAATGTATAGGTTAATTTGGTCAACAATGGCATATAAAGGTTTGGTATAGCCATTGGAATGACTAGTGATAAACATGTTTCGATGTTTACGTATAAAAGATCATATTATGGTTTATATTTAAAATGATTAATTTATAGAATTCATGTTAGTATATTGATGATGGAATTTGGTTAACATGTTTGTTACAACATGCATAAAAGTGAACTGAGTATCTAGCAAATGACGTAAGTTAATCGAAATTGTTCTGAAAATCTTGGTAATAATCTGTAACCCTGTTCTGGCAACGGATACAGGTTAGGGGTGTTACATGAATAATCACACAATCATCAACCAATTCAATTCACAAGACATAATCATACTTATAATACCATATTCTTGCCTATTCAAATTATACCATTTTCACATTTCCAAAACATTCATATATACCATTTCTATTAAGCATCTTTTAGCCTAAAACCACATGCACAACTATTCTCAATTCATCAACCATTAGTACCTTGAAGGTTGTATTCAACAATCCATTCTCAAACAATCATGAACCACATCACTAAGAAGCATTAACATACAAATATATATATATATATATATATATATATGTACATTACATAATAACCAAAATAAGCCAAGTCACATGGCTGACATACAACCAATTTTGCAATATAAACAAGCCAACACAAATGGCCAAAATCATGCTACAATACCAAAATGACTCAAACTCCCTATACATGCCATATGACCAAACCATAAGTTCAAAAGTACCAAAGTGATGGTTGGATAGTGTGACAATGTTTTCGACGATTCCCGAATCCGAGCTAGCTTTGAAATCACTATAAGACATGGAAAATAAAGAAAGTAAGCTTTATAGCTTAGTAAGCTCGTATGATATAAACTTAACTAATCATAAAGACATTATTCATCAAGTTAAACATATTAACATGTAATTCATGATTACTAAAAAACCTTTCACATGCTTATTCATATGCTTATATGCAAATTTATAACTTCTTCTAGTTGAAGTTTATACTTTCCATGTTCATACTTGTACAAACTTGTAACCAACTCATACCTGTTCGATATACTACTGAATACTCGATATCTCGCACACTAAGTGCCATTACATAGCTGAAGCTATTTTAATCTCGCACACTAAGTGCCATACGTAGCTGGAGCTATCTCGAATCTCACACCAAGTGCCATACATAGCCAAAGCTATCTCGATCTCGCACATTAAGTGCCGATACATAGCCGAAGCTTCGCCGAATATTTTCGTACAATTGTATTCATCAACAATTCAATATAAAGCATTAAATCACAATTATAATAATGCTTATTAACATACGAACTTACCTCGAATGTGGGAACGACGAAATAAATTGTTTAGTCGATAACTTTTATTTTTTCCCGAACCAGATCTGAATTCCACTTTTCTTGATCTAAATATATTCAAGATTAACTTATTTAATCATTTCTCTATTCAATAATCCAAAACACGCATTAGGGCTATTTTACACATTTACCCCTAAACTTTCACATTTTTACAATTTAGTCCTTATTACACAAAATCACAAATTCATTCAAATTTCAAAATACCCATGCTTAAACAAATTACTATTATGCCCCTACAAGCCCATATTTTTTTATTTCACATTTTAACCACAAAGTTTCAACATTTCTCAATTTAATCCCTATTTTGCATTTTCACTAAAAATCACTTAACAAAACTTGTATATTTATCAACAAGCTTTCATAATCTATCAAGAAACTTCAAAGTACACATGTATTCATCAATGGCATCATTCAAAATCTTTAACAGTTTTGCAAAATAGTCCATGGTCTAGCTAGTACTTGATGCAACGATCTCAAAAACATAGAAATCATTAAAAATCGAGCACAAACGGACTTACAATTGAGTACTAAAGTGACCGAAACTTTCAAGCCCTAAAATGGCTTTTCTCCATGCTTTATTTGGCTATGGTAAAAAAGATGATAGCCTTTAAATTTTTTGTTTTGTTTTATTTAATTAACATGTATTTAATAATTACCAAATTAACCTTAACATTAAACCATTTAATTCACATAATGGTTGTCCATAATTGTCCACTCATGCTATTAGTGGTATATTTATCACATAAGGACCTCTAAATTAAAATTCCATAGCTATTAAATACCTTAGCTAATGGAACTCCACTTTTACACTTGATGCGATTTAGTCCTTTTTATCAAATTAACCATCTAAATGATAAAATTTTTTAACGAAAATTTCACACAAACATATTATCATGCCAAAAACATTAAAACAATAATAAAATAATTATTTCGACTTCAAATTTGTGGTCCCAAAACCACTGTTCTAATTTGACTAAAAACGGGTTGTTACATATATTATGCCTGAATAAGTAAAATGCATATCGTTTTAAGCGTTACGTTCATTTTTCGCACGATGCATAAAAAAGGAGGATTTTTAAACTGAGGCAAATGCTCATTATTTTGGAATTAGAAAAGCCGTGTTCCTAACATACAAAATATGTTTTCCTTCTAAAACCGAGGTAGTCGAATATCTATTTTAAAATAAAAAAAAGATTTTAGGGTTTGTTCTCGTTTACGAGGATTTAAGGCATTGTGTCCTAACTTAGGGGACATGATCCTCTCTTCTCGATTAATTTGAAATAAGTCCCTTTTCGTGAAAATTAGTTTAGTTAAACAATGTCTTAATAAATGATCATATTTTAAAATCTCTTCAAATTTTTAATTTTCGACACTGAAGCATCAAGTAATCAATTAGGTACCAATTTTGGGTGTAACGAGGGTGCTAATCCTTCCTCGTGCATAACCGACTCTCGAACCCATTTTCTGGATTTTTGTAAACCAAAAAACATTGTTTTAATAATTCAAGCCTCTTATTAAAACGATCAAATTATGAGGTGACCCGATCACACCTCTTAAAATGATTGGTGGCGACTCCTTTTTTATGTTTTTTAAAATAAAAAGTCGATTAAAAAACACTGGGGACTAAATAAGAGAGTCAAGCTTCGAGTTGATTACTTTTAGAATCTTTGTCGAAAATTGATAATTTGGTTTAAATTTACGATCCCTTCATTGCATTTCATCCTTCATTTTTGTGGTCTTTATCATTTTGTTATATAATGATATGTTTGCTTTATTGGTTCGATTCTTGGTATATCTCTGCATATTGCATTGCATAATCGTTCGATCTTGCCCTTCTTAAATTGGAGTGAGAAACTATTCCTTCGTGAGGTCTTCACCTCTGTATAGAATAGTGGATCGCTTTCGGGATACATCTGTACATATGTCTTCGTGAGATCTTCATCTCCGTATAGCCATAAGGGAATGTATTCCTCTGAACTGAACTAGGTTCGTATGAGCCTAAAATGGGTATGGATCAAGGAATCTACTGATTCAGATACCCTTACTTTAGAACCGAACCGCATATAATGAGCCCTAAGAGCTTACCTTAGGTAGAACCATACCGAACCTCTAGTGGTCACTCGATTAGGTGTTTTATTTATTATTTCTTGCTTTGAATTCTAGATTTGTATGAAATGTACTGACTTGTTTCGTTTTATTTTGGCTGTGATTGCATTGCATTTTCATTATAGAAAAAGGGTATGGATTCACGTTCAGTTGTTAAATCGAAATCTTGTCATGGAAAAGAGATTTCTTGATAAAGTGGAAGACAATACGACCGTCCGGATATGGTCCGAGAAGACACAACAATAGAAAGGTGATAGCCTAACGGAAGGGTACGTGTCAGAATTATGGGGTTTTAGTCACATCAATGTGACTTAAAATAATCTCCAATAGTTGAAAAAGGTATGGGAGCAATGGGATGATGAAACCAAGCAGTTATTCTACTTTAACTATGGTGACTTACCTTATCTACTAGATGTCAAAGTAGGTAAGCGTTTATTCTGAGCTCTTGCCTAGTATGGGAATCCTGCCTATAGCTGCTTTACTTTTGGGAAGGTAGATTTGGTGCTCATCGTAGAAGAGTACACAACTCTGCTCCGTTGCCCGAGGATCCAAGACAAAAAAGCTTATTCTAGAGTCGCCAACATCCCTACCTTCTTAAAGAGGCTAATAAGCATAACGGGGATGAGTGAGTAATGGGTCGCGGCCTGAATTAAACAAAAGGGAGATAGTAAATGTATCTTTTGGAAAAGTTTGCGGGATTTGATCCTGGCATATCCAGATAGAAGAAATGGGTCGATGTCTTCGCTTTGAGTATTTACGGGTTGATTATTTTCCCCAAAGCACTAGCGCACATAGATGATGCAATTTCAGATCTATTTGTCTAGCTTGACAAAAGGGTCAGCTCGTCCCGATGATTTTGGCCGGAACTTTTGGATCCTTAAATGCATGTCGTAGAGCTGGTGAAGGAAGGTTTATTGGGTGTGCACAACTCTTGCCAGTCTGGTTCCACAACCACTTTTGGAAGGTAGAAAAGGTATCTTATCAAGTATTCTCCGAGAACTACTCTCCGTTGAAAGAATTTGTGGCTATGCCAAGGAGAGACAACATTTCTGAAGAAAATTGTATGGCAATTCTCCAAGGTCTCCAAAACGAAGATGTTGAATGGAGGGCCTTTTGGACGATCCCTGATGAAATTTTGTACCGATGCAGAGACTTCGATTGGGTCCCTCTCCTCAGGATATGGGGAGCTATTGGAATGCCCCTCTACTTGTATTGAGATAGTATAAGTCGATTAAGTTCATTCCGGCAACGTAAGGATTGGCTGTGTGTGAGTTTGTGTACAAGGGTGATAATTACAAGAAGAAGGTTCATGAAATATCGAACGCTTGGAACCAGAGCCACAGAATGAAAAGATTTATCGCAAACCCCATGACAACCCCCAAGTATGATTGGTGGTCGAGTAAAAGAGTCAATGACAATGTCCCTATGTCAAGTTAAGAAAACACTCGGCCAATAGAAGAACACTTACAAGTAATCCCGTATGAGTTGGAAATCACAAAGCAAGACTTTGAAAAGAGGAGTTCGGAGCTGAAGAAAAAGATAGAATGGTCGGAAGAGGAAAAGATGCAACTAGGATTAGACGTCGACGTCCATAAGTTAGAAGCCGAGAAAATGAGATAATGAAATAACAAGGCTGAGGAAGACTTGGACAGTCCAAAAACAGATTATAAGAAGCTACGCTTGTCGAAAAGGACTGTCGAGTTGGGTAAAACATCGGAGCAATGGCGACAAGGGATCAAAGAAGAAAATATTAGAGCTAATCAGTGGGAAAAGAAATTCCAAGATGCTCGAGTTCGAGAAGATACTCTAGAAAGGGATTTGTTAGAAAGACAAAATGAAAAGGTTGGATTAAGAACCCGAGTAGCAGAATTAGAAAGGTCACTGTGTCAATGTCGTAGTCGCAACTCCGTAATTGAATTGAAAGCAAGCCTAAATAAGATTGAAGAGTTGAAATGAAAGATAGAATAGCTCGAGACCGCACTGCAAGATTGTGAACTTTGAGTTGAACTTCTTGAAACGAACAATGAACACTGGAAAGAGCAATTCCAACGCTCTCAAGGTCAGATTAGAGATAGAGATTACATCATGGGTGAAGCTGTGACTCAAGTACGGGAAGTAGCCGACCATTTGCAAACCCGAGCAGTTCAAGCCGACATGCTGAGCTTAAAATACGAATCAAAATCAGATGAAGGCCAAGAATTTGCTTAAATTCTTAGGAAATTCAAGGCTTTGAGTATTAGGGCAAGGTCGTATATGTAAAATGTATCCATTTTATGTAAAGAGATTCATTTTCTAGTAAAGTTATTCTAATAGAATTGAATCAGAACCAACGCCTCTTTTTGCATTTATTTTTCATTCATCATCATTGCATTTCATTATATGCATTAAGTTTCATAAAAACACCCTAATTAATCAAAATCATGACAGTTACCCTCGAAATTGTAACACCCTTAACCTGTACCCGTCGCCTAAACAGGGTTGCGAAGCATTTCCAGAAAATACAGATCAAGTAAATAGATATTTCATTTTATATAGTATTCATGTCAGAAATCAAACATAAAGTCCCTTATATGAACCCTCGAGGTCTAAAACATGCATTATAAGCGAGTTGGGACTAACCGGGTACTCAAATGGATAGTGTGAGTGATCTCCACTGATGCTTCCAATCCAACGAGCTTTTGAATTACTATAAGACACGGGAAAATAAAACAGAGTAAGCATGAAATGCTTAGTAAGTTTGTATAACATGGTAAATAACTTACCATATATTTATGTTTAAAATAAACACGCAAGGCACTATCAACTAATTTGGTCACAAGCCCTAAACACAAATCCTCATCATGTTAGCTAAGTAATCACATATAATAGTCCTTAATCATGGATGAACAAAGTCATCAAGCAAGCCCCACATTCCAGTAACAACCATTTCATGCATCATTATATCAGGTAATATCATTTCCATGTAATTCATGTACACATGGGTAATAGTTTGTTTCTAAGTAGTGTCTCATATAAACATCAAGAAACATGTGTGGGCTCAATAATAACCAAATTCCTATATACATATATTTTCCACATCATGAATTCATATAACATATACAAATTATACCCATGTATTTTCAAGTACATTTTCATAATATTTCATCTCAAGTTTAGATTATTTCATATTAGAAATTTTCTCATTAAATCAATTGAAATATCAAAGGAAACCCGGAAAAATACACTCGAAGTGTACAAATCTATAATCATAGATGAACATATTCATCAAACAAGTTCCATGTTCATATATCACCATCTCATACTTCCATATATCATGTATTATCATTTTCATGTTTTTTAGGCAATTACATATAATAATTCATTTTGTGTTCATATATTCTCATGTCAAGATTTTGCCCGTTGAATTTATTTAAAATATCGATGGACACCTAAGTAGTATACACGAGGTATACAAATCATTGATCCGTTAATTCATGTTCAGGGGTACCCATTACGGCACATAATCAGGAAGCACACTCTAGAGCCATATAACAGGATGCTCATATGAGCCATGTAACAGGATGCTTATTCGGGCTATATCAGGAAACTCATAAGAGTGTATTACAGGAGGCTCATTGAGCTTAACAGGTACCTCTGAAGACTTATTATCAGGGAGCTCCAGAGAGCCATATATCAGGAAGTTCAAGCGAGCCATATCAGGACGCTCACAAAGAGCTACGCTTGTGTCCGCAATATATGTAGGATCACAACCGATCATATAACAGGACGCTCACAAAGAGCTGCAATAATCCGCAACACATGCAAGATCACTACCGATCAGGATGCTCGCAGGAACTATATAATAGGACACTCGAGAGGGCTTATAACAGGATTGCTCGTCCGAGCTATAGTGTGTCTGCAACATATGCTGGACCACAACCAATACATGAAATCGTGTATCCATCGACTTTCATTATTCAAACAGGATTTAATTTATAGCGGGCTTTATCGGTTATATATATATATTCAATTTCATATACATGAAAACTACATAATTCTCATACACAACATTCAATTCAAGCATATAAATGTACAAATTTAGTTACACAAACTTACCTCTACAAATGTTCGTGTACATAAAATCTACTAATCTGACACTTTCTCCTTTCCTTGTTCTAACTCCGAATTTGATCTATACAGATCTATATGAGTAAATTTAACATCAATTTAATACAATTTACACTCAATTCAGTCCAATTCATATCTTAGGCAAAATTACCATTTTGCCCCTACACTTTTAATTAATGATGATTTCATCCCTAGGCTCGGAAAATGAAATTCATGAAATCTAATCCTTATTCCAAGCCTAGCAGAATTTTACATGTAAAATTTACAACCCATATTTCATAAAATTCAAAATTTTTTCATGAATTTTACAACTTTACAATTTAGTCCTAAAATCATAATTTCATCAAAATTCACTTTACAAAAGTTGTTTATCTATCAACAACCTTTCATTTTCTACCATAAATTTCAGCACAATCATCCATGGAAAAACCCAAGTATTTTGACAACTTTATAAATTAGTCCCCGAGATAGCTAAATTAAGTTATTACGATCTTGAAAATATAAAAATCATTAAAAATGAGACAAGAAAACATACCTAATTGATCAAAGTAAGCTTACTTGAGCGATTTTCTCTTAGCTAGGGTTTCCATGGAAATAATTTGGGAAAGATGATGAAAAAGATGATATTTTCCTTATTTAATTAATTATCATGTTTTATTTTTTTTCACTTTCCAATTTCACCCTTTTCTTTATTTTATTTTCCATGGGTGAATCATCATCCTTAACAACTAAGCATTTTTTAATGGTCTATTTGCCATATATAGGACCTCAAATTTTGAATTCCATAGCTATTTAATCCCTTTAGCTATTAGAGCTCAACTTTTACACTTTGTGCAATTTGGTCCTTTATCAAATTAAACATGTAATCGGTAAAATTTCTTTACGAAATTTTTATATGACATTATCATCATACTATAGATCATAAAATAATCTTAAAATAAACTTTCTTTCTGGAATCGAATTTGTGGTCCCGAAACTACTATTCCAGTTTTACTGAAAATGGGCTACTACAGAAACCAACAAGAATTTGCCAATTGAATATCGTTACGGTACCCGCGGTAAAACCAGAGCCATGGATCAAAGGTTAGAGAGACTAGAACAAATTCAGAAAGACATGCAAGATCAGTTGCAAGCACAACTGCATGAACAATTAGCTAAAGTACAGCAAGACATAAGGGACCAAATACAAGAGTCCCAACGAAGCATGATAAGCTAGTTGACCCAGTAACTAGTCGGAGGGACTGAAAAAGGGAAAAGTACTATGAATAACCTTGGAGATGATAATGAAGACCCTATGTACCCCCAGGCTTTACCCCAGTGAATGTCCAAGCCCAACCAGATACATATCCACGAAGGGTACCCGTTACCATAGTACCTGAACAATATCAAGTCGGCACTTCAGCACCGGTGAATTACCTTACGGGTTCAGGTTCCAATTCTGGAGATAATCCGACCAACCCTGTCGTTTTAGGTTTGGACGGCATGACGGAAATGGATAAAGCAATAGTAGAATTGCCGAAATAGTTTAAAGATCGGTGCAAGTGGTTGGAGGAGAAATTCAAAGCTATGGAGAGTGCCGACTACCTATGCAGGGTTGATGCTAAGGAGCTGAGCTTAGTCCCAAATTTAGTGCTCCCACCAAAATTCAAAACTCCAGAATTCGAAAAATACAATGGGACTAGTTGTCCTAAAGGCCATATCACAATGTTCTGCCGAAGAATGACGGGATATGTCAATAATGACCAATTGTTAATCCACAACTTCCAGGATAGTTTGGCCGGGTCAACTGCCAAATGGTACAACCAGCTAAGCCGTGCCAAAATCATCTCATGGAAAGACTTGGCACAGGCTATTATGAAACAATACAACCATCTGACTGACATGTCAACAGAATTACGCTGCAAAACATGGAAACAAAAGCCAAGTGAAAGCTTCAAGCAGTATACTCAGAGATGGAAAGAGGTGGCAACGTAAGTCCAACCACCTCTTCTAAAGAAGGAAACAACAATGCTTTTCATAAACACTCTAAAAGCCTCGTTCATTAACCATATGTTAGGAAGTGCTACCAAAAGCTTTTCAGATATAGTAATGTTCGGAGAGATGATTAAAAATGCAGTAAGGATTGGGAAAATAGACGCGGGGGGAAACGCCAAAAGATCAACCCCGAGAAAGAAAGAAAATGAAGTGAATAATGCAAGTGTGTATAATAAAGGTTATTCAAAGTTAGTCACTGTAGGCCAACAAACGACCGTAACAACCAGCCATCAAGGCCCTTCAAGAAAAAAAATCTAACTCAAGACCAAACACAGAAAAACTCCAGTGAACACGCATCCCGATGACATATAGGGAGTTATATCAGAATTTTTTTGATGCACATGTGGTATCCCTGTTTTACTTGAAACCCATGCAACCTTCGTTCCCAAAATGGTATGATGCGAATGCTCAATGCTAGTACCACACAGGAATAACGAGACACTCAATTGAGAATTCCACTACATTCAAAAAGCTGATTAAGAGGTTCATCAAGATGGGGATCGTAAGGTTCGATGATCCATCGGGACCTAATGTGGTAGGAAATTCGTTACCCCGTCATTTAGACCAAGGGGTAAATACAATAACTGAGAGTGGAGGAAAGAGGACCAAAACTGATGTAGCAGAAGTAAAAACCCCCACTAAAATAGGTCTGGTAAGAAATGATAAACATGGGATTAATCATTCAAGATTTGAAGGAGGTACTCAAAGGAAGGAGCTATTCTGAGTTCCACACTGAAGAAGGTCATGAAATCCAGAAGTGTACTCAATTCAGAGCTTTGGTGCAAAGTCTGGTGGATAACAAAGAGCTGAAATTATTTGAAGATGTCAAAGGATCGGAAGAAGGAGACATCTACGCCTTAGAGGAAGGATCAACGGAGAAGGTCCACAAGGTCAATCACCCGATGGTGATTATTTTACGGCCGAGAAATTATGAAGCAGGAACACAAGTTGCGCCGAGAGTCATAATTCAGGAACCTGTAGCTTTTTCCTATAAGGATAGCAAAAGGGTTCCATGAAATTATGACTGCAACGTGATGATCCCAGGAGAGGAGAATTCGGTTGGCACTTCAGAAGAGGGCCAAGATATCAATTTCTACACGCGCAGTAGGAGGCACTATAACCCTGTAAGTGCAAGAATTGAGCCCATAAAAGGAAAAACCTTAGCAGTTGAGCATAAGAAAGAAAAGACGGTTAGGCTTGAATCACCTGTTAACGAGCCAATAAATGAGAACAAGGCTAAGGGATTCCTTAAGTTCTTGAAGCATAGCAAGTATAGTGTTGTAGAACAACTACACAAACAACCAACTCACATAGCAGTACTAGCCTTGCTCTTGAGTTTAGAGATACATCGTAGCGCGTTGATGAAAGTGCTGAATGAAACTTATGTTGCTAATGATATCTCTATGAACAAGCTACATCGCCTGGTTAACAATATAAGTGCCGATAACTTCATCTTTTTCAATGATGATGAAATACCTTCGGGGGGCATGGGATCCACGAAGGCCCTACATATCACTACTCACTCCAAATGATATACATTGCTAGGGATGTTAATCGACAATAGATCTGTGCTGAACATCTTGCCTCTATCCACACTGAATAGATTACCAGTGGATAGCTCTCACATGAAGACGTGTCAAAATATAGTAAGAGCATTCGATGGTACAGAAAGGAGGGTGATGGGAAGGATTGAAATACCTCTCTTAATTGGTTAGAGCACATATGAGGTAGATTTTTTGGTGATGGATATCAAGCCCTCTTATAATTGCTTGTTGGGTAGACTTTGGATTCACTCAACTGAGGCAGTGCCATCGTCACTACAGCAAAAATTGAAGTTGGTAACGGAAGGTCGACTTGTGACGATAAAAGCTGAAGAGGATATCAAGCCCTCTTATAATTGCTTGTTGCATAGACTTTAGATTCATTCGACTGAGGCAGTGCCGTCGTCACTACAGCAAAAACTGAAGTTGGTAATAGAAGGTCGACTGGTGATGATAAACGCTGAAGAGGATATCATTGCATTCGTAACTAGTGACGCACCATACATAGGAGCAGATGATAAGGCAATAGAATGTTTCTTTCGATCATTGGAATTTGTTAATGCAGCTTTCATTGTTGAAGGAAGCAAGATCCTGGTACCCAAGATATCCAAAGCACGATGATGGGTCTGCAGTTGACGGTTGGGAAATGAGCCTTACCTGGGAAGGGTCGTGTAACACCCCAAATCCGGCCCATTTAGTCCGACCGAATTTGGAATGCCACTGCGAAACACTTTCGAAAAACATTCTTACTTAAGAGATAAACCGTTAAAATTTTGTCAAGTTTGGTAAAACATTTTCGTGACTTGTAATATTTTAAGTAAAAATCGAAGTTTGTTATAAACATATCGGTTTCAAGCTTCACTTGAGAAAATAAAACCATTAGCAATCAACCTTTAAATCATCCATCCATAATAGGGCATATAATAGAGATGCTTAAATACTTAAGTGGGCCTTTTTACAATACCACATTTGGTCAAAATACTGAAAATATCAATATTTAAATAATCACATAAAACGTCCCTTTTCATAAAAGTCCATTTCCTCATGGCCACCTTTGTATCCTCTCCGACCCGGTCCAAGCTTTACGCGCCACCTGAAAGGTTTTAGAAAAATAGAGTGAGTCACCAAGACTCAGTGCATAGTTGTTGCACATGTCCTCACATATGGGCCTGGCCCATATCCATACAATTCATATATATATATAACATACAATTATAAATATGCGATTATGAAAACACACTATTATGAAATGTGATTACAATATACAGTTACGAAGTCCAATCCACAAGTGATCCACATATCTTTCTTTTGCACATTATTTCATAAGGTCGTGGCTAAGCCACCGATCACATAGTGATCCACATATCACTCGGTTCACTGATCATCAGTCGCGAATGTAACACGAGGCTCGCATTAGTCCACTCACATAGTGTACACCTTTTCTCCAATAGTCACATCACAAGTCTCATGTGTACGTATATGTACCATAACAACATTTCGTACGAAACAATATGTGTATTTTATCTATCATGGTCACATGTTATTCAGAACAATATACATCACATGTCATCACTTTATTTACATTCATCAAAAATCACTTTTTCTCGCAAATCACTGGCAGGTTTATATCATAATCACTAACTTGATTTTTTGATCACTTACCTTAGTATCCATACTGTTTACTTTATTTTGGCTAACATGCATAACATATTCGTTTACATAAAACAACACATACAACACATATAATGAATAACAACAAGAGTACAGTGCGATAACTACGCACCTGATTTTAGCGAGATTCTGATTTATCGAATCTAACAGCAACTAAAATCTCGAAGGCTTCTGTTACTTTTATCGATTTGTCCCTAGATCACATAACCGAAATCGATCACCCTTAGTACCAATATCGTGGCCTTAGGCCAAATTCTACAACCACTTACCTAGCTTATTTTGATCCCGAAACTCCACTCGATCTTGTCGATTGCTCTCGAAGTCATCGAAAGTCCTACTAAAGCGTGGTTAGAATCGGCTAACATCCATATCTAAGAACAATGGCCCTTGACCAAAATGTACATAACACTTACCTAGTTTATTTCCAAGTCTCACATTGTTTGCTTGCTCTTGTAGATACTAAATCCTTTGAATAGCCGAAACCCCGTAAGCTCTTTTAAAAGCTCCTTAACACTAGCACAATAAAAATACATCAATATAGCCTTTAGCATGTTCGGCTATTCTTTGAATCAAAATCTTGCCTTGATTTCGGCATGAAAAAGGAAAAAGGAGAAGAAATCAACTACTAAATAGGGGTACTTACCAGCTTTTCTTTAGAGAGACTAAGAGGAAGTATTCGAAGGCACCTTCTTCAATGAGGATTCGGCAATAGTGCCTATCATGTTCGGCTAGCAACAATGAAAGGAGCCCATGCAAACACATAAGCTAGACGAGAGCTTCCTAGTTCCTTCAAAACCGAACTTAACTCCCCTAAGTCTCTATTTTGGCCGTGAATAGCTTGAGAAAAGAAGGAAACAAAATTAAAAGTTTTGGTATCTTCTTGCTATCAGAAAACCAAATAGATAGTCCCTAGAAAGATGCTTTACTCGGCCATGCTCAAGAAGAAGAATAGCTTAAAGACTTCTACAATCGGCTAAGCTTTCAAAAGCAAAGAAGGAAACCACCATTTGCATGCATTTCAGCCATGCACTAAGCAAAGAAAACAAAGAATTTTGGCTATCCTTTCTCAAACACAAGGCCGGCCAAAACATCCCCTAAGCATGCTCCCTCTTTTGCTAATTTCCACATCACTTTCCACAATTTCCAAGTTTAATCCTTCCTTCTCTTTCCTATTTCTTTCGGCCAACTAACAAAGAATGGAAAACAAATTCCAAGCATGGAATTTGGCCATGCTTTTTGCATCACAAGATCAAGGCCGGCCATTCATTTGCAAAACCAATGCCGCATGCTCTCCTTTTGTTAAGTTAATATTGTTTATTCGCCATATATAATAAAAAAAAATAAAACTAAATGATACCCACTACATCATTTCCATAATATACTAGTAAAATAAAACCCATTACCTTAGCCATCCTTTAATAAAAATAACAATAAAATGTTAAATTCTCATGCTCCCAAAACCAAGGCTGCACGTTTTTCCTTCCCCAAAGCAAAAACCCTTTCTTACATACTAAAATAATAATAAAATGAAATGGTTTAACCCCATGCTTACAATTAAATACAACTCCCCATAATAGTAAAAAGAAATAAAAATATTCAGCACCCCTTGACCTTGTTCACGCGTGCATGGGCCATGCAGGCCCTTCCCACGTTGGCGTGAAAAAAAAAGAAACCAAATGCTGCTCCTGGGCTTCGAACCCCAGTCCTGAAACAGCCCTCTCCACGCCTCAGCCACTCGGCCAACATTGACTTTCATGACATTATTGCGGCACACTTCCTTTTAAGCCTTACTCTCGCAGGTTCCGCAAGCTTTAACGCTAAGAGCAAAAATAGAATTCTTCAAGTGTGAACTCCAGGACTCGAACGCTAGTCCCTTTGACGCAGCTCTCAAGCCAAGTCCTTAACCACTCAGCCAGTTTAAATTTCATGACATAATGCATTGCGAATTTCTTTTAAGCCCTTTTTCCATTAGCTTCCCTTTATTCAAAAATAAAAACTCACCCCGCGCTTCCAGCGCGTCTCGAACGCAGGTTCTCGCGAAGATACCCTGGCTGCAAACGTCCTAACCATTCAGCCAATGTTCATTTTATGCTAATGGACGCGTTAAAAATTCTTTTAAATCCTTCTTTAAAGCAATACCATTTTCTAAAAAAACAAAACTCTTATGCCGCGCCTTCGACTCGAACTCCAGACGTTATGGAGTTGTATCCAAGCCCCAAAGTGGCGCATAGAAGCCACTCGGCCAGGGCATTTTATATGCCTCAATTTTACAAAATTTTTACTTAAGGCCTCCTCAACCAAATTTCCATTTTTAACCCCAAATTTTCAAAATTTCCAAAATGCTCCCATTTTTATCCTCGGGCTTTAGGAACTCTAATAACTCATCAAAACACTCCCGAGGCCCACTAACACTTGGGTTATTTTCCAAACTCGCATCCCAATTTCGGGATATTACAATTCTACCCCCCTTAAAAATAATTTCGTCCTCGAAATTACTTATGAACGAACATTCGTACGTTTCAATTCACCACATATCAATCATATACTCAATTATACACATATACAAACACATTTCAAACTTTTTCACATTTAGCATTTTCACATATGGCCACTTCTTCATAAGCATATTTAAGCTTCAATTCCATTATGGATAACTCGTACACATCACTGGTAAGATCAATTGCACATATGAGAAGTCTTACCGAAGTTTCAACTATATCACATCTTACTTAACTCAAATGGGAACTCACTAAGTTTCCTCATTCCATGCAAATAGGAAAGACTTGTACTTACCCAAGCATTTAGCTTATGGTAACAAACATGTTCCATCTTGTAAGTGATTCATGAATTCTCTTTTGTAACACATCACCGGCATTAAGCCTGCTAGGCATCAAAGCCTGAAATATACACCGGCACAAAGCCTGCTAGGCATCAAAGCCTGAAATATACACCGGCACAAAGCCTGCTAGGCATCAAAGCCTGAAATATACACCGGCACAAAGCCTGCTAGGCATCAAAGCCTGAAATATACACCGGCACAAAGCCTGCTAGGCATCAAAGCCTGAAATATAATATTATTAGCATCTGAATCACATTACAAGCTGGCCAGAATTATAAACCATATAATTCACATCACTTGTATTTATCACTTGAGTAACATTTCATGATAGAAAGTCTATCCACCGTTGACTTTCACTATTTATATAACCAGGATTCCATAATCCCACATGTGCACAAGGTTATGACTAACCTTAACAATATTCAATTTCTTTAAAACATTTTCAATTTTGGTTCCAGCACTCGCCGACATGATATTTTCCACACTGAGCACACGGACGGTCCCAATTTTTCATAACTGGCTTAGTCACACTAGCAAAACTTTCGAGCCTCGGTCTTTTTCGAAGACCCTCAAATAATTTAAACAATTCAAAATTTCTCTTATCACGGTTCTTATTCTTATTTCTATTTTATCTCATCGAGTCCTTAATCTCTTCAGCTATCTTAGCTTTTTTTCGACTAACACAGCAAATTCCCGTTCCTGTTGAGGAACTATCAACAGTCTCAGGCCGTCTCTTAATCCGTCCTTAAACCGAACACATCATTCATGTTTTGTAGTCACTAGTCCTCGATCATATCGGCTTAACTTTAGTAAATTTAGCATCGTATTTTGCCATGGACTTGTTCCATTGAACCAGTCCCAAAAACACATTTCCTCGGAGCATTAATGTAATAAGTTACTGACATACTTCTTTTGGTATGCCGTCTTGACATACTCCCGATTGAAGTCCTCAACTGTGACACTATCTCAATCCGTGAGCCACTATTGATATGTCTCGTCGCGAAGTAGCGTCACCATTTCTTTCACTTTTTCCTCAGGGCTCAAAACAAGCTCATCCATAACTCACTTAGTTATTTCCAACCATTATTCAATCGTACTGGTGCCACGTCTGATACATCACGGAACAATTCCGCTCCATTGGCTCAAAGTCGCTCGGGAATAAATTTTTGAGCTCTCATATTTCTCCCTTTCTAGCCACCATCTATAAAACTCGCAGCGCAATACATCATTATCCCTCGTCTGATCTTGCTGCTCCTTATTCAAAAGTTGGTGGTGGAGGTGATACCTCACTATCAGACCCTTGACCCGATCTAACGAGTTCCGATACGGCCATTTTACCTCGACCACGTCATCTAGAACTCATTTCTTATCGCACAATCTGACTTAAAAAGTTTTATGCATTATAAATTTGTTCCACTGATTATTCGTGAACAATTTTATGGAATAAAGTATTTAGAAGTGGTTCTTTCGATCACACATAGGTTCAGTTCAAGTTCACTACTTCTTATTCAGAGAGTCACACACGTTCATAAGCAGGGACACATTCATTCACTACACCTCTATGGTCATTTCAATTCTTCAAGTCTTATGCAGTTGTTTTGAATAAACTAGTCTTAGGGTTCGATAGCCCAAATTTTTTTAATCTACAAGCCCAATTATGCCCACACAGTTCACATATTCAATATACCTTAGTAGTCAGAGGTACTTACCAGGTGGACTTCGGGTCGGAGGTACAGGTGCCATGCCAGAACAAGCTCAAAACAGGAGTTCACATTTTGAAAGCCCACTTTCGAAAACTGTTTTCGGGCCCAAAACCTCGAAGCCAAGTTTTGAACCATGCTCTGATACCAAAATGTAACACCCCAAATCCTGCATATTTAGTCCGACCGAATTTGGAATGCCACTGCGAAACACTTTCGAAAAACATTCTTACTTAAGAGATAAACCGTTAAAATTTTGTCAAGTTTGGTAAAACATTTTCGTGACTTGTAATATTTTAAGTAAAAATCGAAGTTTGTTATAAACATATCGGTTTCAAGCTTCACTTGAGAAAATAAAACCATTAGCAATCAACCTTTAAATCATCCATCCATAATAGGGCATATAATAGAGATGCTTAAATACTTAAGTGGGCCTTTTTACAATACACATTTGGTCAAAATACTGAAAATATCAATATTTAAATAATCACATAAAACGTCCCTTTTCATAAAAGTCCATTTCCTCATGGCCACCTTTGTATCCTCTCCGACCCGGTCCAAGCTTTACGCGCCACCTGAAAGGTTTTAGAAAAATAGAGTGAGTCACCAAGACTCAGTGCATAGTTGTTGCACATGTCCTCACATATGGGCTTGGCCCATATCCATACAATTCATATATATATATATAACATACAATTATAAATATGCGATTATGAAAACACACTATTATGAAATGTGATTACAATATACAGTTACGAAGTCCAATCCACAAGTGATCCACATATCTTTCTTTTGCACATTATTTCATAAGGTCGTGGCTAAGCAATCGATCACATAGTGATCCACATATCACTCGGTTCACTGATCATCAGTCGCGAATGTAACACGAGGCTCGCATTAGTCCACTCACATAGTGTACACCTTTTCTCCAATAGTCACATCACAAGTCTCATGTGTACGTATATGTACCATAACAACATTTCGTACGAAACAATATGTGTATTTTATCTATCATGGTCACATGTTATTCAGAACAATATACATCACATGTCATCACTTTATTTACATTCATCAAAAATCACTTTTTCTCGCAAATCACTGACAGGTTTATATCGTAATCACTAACTTGATTTTTCGATCACTTACCTTAGTATCCATACTGTTTACTTTATTTTGGCTAACATGCATAACATATTCGTTTACATAAAACAACACATACAACACATATAATGAATAACAACAAGAGTACAGTGCGATAACTACGCACCTGACTTTAGCGAGATTCTGATTTATCGAATCTAACAGCAACTAAAATCTCGAAGGCTTCTGTTACTTTTATCGATTTGTCCCTAGATCACATAACCGAAATCGATCACCCTTAGTACCAATATCGTGGCCTTAGGCCAAATTCTACAACCACTTACCTAGCTTATTTTGATCCCGAAACTCCACTCGATCTTGTCGATTGCTCTCGAAGTCATCGAAAGTCCTACTAAAGCGTGGTTAGAATCGGCTAACATCCATTTCTAAGAACAATGGCCCTTGACCAAAATGTACATAACACTTACCTAGTTTATTTCCAAGTCTCACATTGTTTGCTTGCTCTTGTAGATACTAAATCCTTTGAATAGCCGAAACCCCATAAGCTCTTTTAAAAGCTCCTTAACACTAGCACAATAAAAATACATCAATATAGCCTTTAGCATGTTCGGCTATTCTTTGAATCAAAATCTTACCTTGATTTCGGCATGAAAAAGGAAAAAGGAGAAGAAATCAACTACTAAATAGGGGTACTTACCAGCTTTTGTTTAGAGAGACTAAGAGGAAGTATTCGAAGACACCTTCTTCAATGAGGATTCGGCAATAGTGCCTATCATGTTCGGCTAGCAACAATGAAAGGAGCCCATGCAAACACATAAGCTAGACGAGAGCTTCCTAGTTCCTTCAAAACCGAACTTAACTCCCCTAAGTCTCTATTTTGGCCGTGAATAGCTTGAGAAAAGAAGGAAACAAAATTAAAAGTTTTGGTATCTTCTTGCTATCAGAAAACCAAATAGATAGTCCCTAGAAAGATGCTTTACTCGGCCATGCTCAAGAAGAAGAATAGCTTAAAGACTTCTACAATCGGTTAAGCTTTCAAAAGCAAAGAAGGAAACCACCATTTGCATGCATTTCAGCCATGCACTAAGCAAAGAAAACAAAGAATTTTGGCTATCCTTTCTCAAACACAAGGCCGGCCAAAACATCCCCTAAGCATGCTCCCTCTTTTGCTAATTTCCACATCACTTTCCACAATTTCCAAGTTTAATCCTTCCTTCTCTTTCCTATTTCTTTCGGCCAACTAACAAAGAATGGAAAACAAATTCCAAGCATGGAATTTGGCCATGCTTTTTGCATCACAAGATCAAGGCCGGCCATTCATTTGCAAAACCAATGCCGCATGCTCTCCTTTTGTTAAGTTAATATTGTTTATTCACCATATATAATAAAAAAATAAAACTAAATGATACCCACTACATCATTTCCATAATATACTAGTAAAATAAAACCCATTACCTTAGCCATCCTTTAATAAAAATAACAATAAAATGTTAAATTCTCATGCTCCCAAAACCAAGGCTGCACGTTTTTCCTTCCCTAAAGCAAAAACCCTTTCTTACATACTAAAATAATAATAAAATGAAATGGTTTAACCCCATGCTTACAATTAAATACAACTCCCCATAATAGTAAAAAGAAATAAAAATATTCAGCACCCCTTGACCTTGTTCACGCGTGCATGGGCCATGCAGGCCCTTCCCACGTTGGCGTGAAAAAAAAAGAAACCAAATGCTGCTCCTGGGCTTCGAACCCCAGTCCTGAAACAGCCCTCTCCACGCCTCAGCCACTCGGCCAACATTGACTTTCATGACATTATTGCGGCACACTTCCTTTTAAGCCTTACTCTCGCAGGTTCTGCAAGCTTTAACGCTAAGAGCAAAAATAGAATTCTTCAAGTGTGAACTCCAGGACTCGAACGCTAGTCCCTTTGACGCAGCTCTCAAGCCAAGTCCTTAACCACTCGGCCAGTTTAAATTTCATGACATAATGCATTGCGAATTTCTTTTAAACCCTTTTTCCATTAGCTTCCCTTTATTCAAAAATAAAAACTCACCCCGCGCTTCCAGCGCGTCTCGAACGCAGGTTCTCGCGAAGATACCCTGGCTGCAAACGTCCTAACCATTCAGCCAATGTTCATTTTATGCTAATGGACGCGTTAAAAATTCTTTTAAATCCTTCTTTAAAGAAATACCATTTTCTAAAAAAACAACACTCTTATGCCGCGCCTTCGACTCGAACTCCAGTGTTATGGAGTTGTATCCAAGCCCCAAAGTGGCGCATAGAAGCCACTCGGCCAGGGCATTTTATATGCCTCAATTTTACAAAATTTTTACTTAAGGCCTCCTCAACCAAATTTCCATTTTTAACCCCAAATTTTCAAAATTTCCAAAATGCTCCCATTTTTATCCTCGGGCTTTAGGAACTCTAATAACTCATCAAAACACTCCCGAGGCCCACTAACACTTGGGTTATTTTCCAAACTCGCATCCCAATTTCAGGATATTACAGGTCGAGGCACCAATTCTGATGGACAAACGAGACCGCTTTGGCTTAGGATACAAGCCAAATGCGAGGCAAAGGAAAAAGGGAGTTGGAGAAGAAACAAGAAAGAAGAAGAGCGCGACTGAGTGGGGGAGAGGTCAAATGGGAACCGATGACCTTTCCCCATATATCTAAAACGTTTGTGTTAGGAGAAACCATTTACCCTGAACGAAGGATGTCAGAACAAGAAAGCCTAAAAAGAATTTTGGGAAACTTGAACATCAATGCCATATCCCTGGAAGTGTATTGAACAACTGGACTGCGAAAGAGATCCCTGTAATTTTTAGAACTAATTCAGAGTAATGTTCAAAAGTCACTTATTGCTCTAAGCCTGGGAGCAATAAGAATCCTTTTATGAAAAAGGCATATGTCCATTATCTTTATTTCAATAAAATGCATCTTTGTGTCTCATTTTGACAAAAAAATTTTTGTTCTTTCCATTTCATTCATACTCATACCACACATAAAAGTATTCTTAGATTTATTTTTATTTGGGTCTTTCTTCGTTCCTATAACAGGTCTTTAGATATCAATGATATAAGTGACACTGCTACTGACTCAAAATCTCTTTTTGAGCAAGATATGTGTCTGGAGGAACCTCAGGACTTTAAAGATGAGCGAGATTGTAACCTATCTCTTGATTTGTTAAGGATGGTAGAACAAGAGGAGAAACAGATTCTACCTCACAAAGAGTCAGTAAAAATTGTGAACTTAGGAGACGAACAAGAAAAGAAAGAGGTGAAGATCGGAGCTTGCATCACCGTAGAAACAAAGCGAGACCTCATTGAATTACTCCAAGAATTCAAGAATGTCTTTGCATGGTCGTATCAAGACATGCCTGGTCTAAGTACTGATACTGTGGTACACCAGCTTCCCATAAAGGAACAATGCAAGCCAATTCAATAGAAACTCTGAAGGATGAGGCTTGACGTCCTGCTGAAAATAAAAGAAGAAGTCAAGAAGCAATTTGACACTGGTTTCCTACAAGTGGTTAAATGCTTGGAGTGGGTAGCCAATATAGTCCCCATCCCTAAGAAAGATGGGAAAGTATGAATGTGTGTAGACTATAAAGATTTAAGCAAAGCCAGCTCGAAGGAAAATTTCTCGTTGCCTCACATCGACACCTTAGTGGACAACATGACAGGTTACTCACTATTCTCCCTCATGGATGGTTTCTCCGGATACAACTAGATTAAGATACATCCTGAAGATATGGAAAAGACTACATTCGTAATTGTGTGAGGAACATTTTGCTATAAAGTGATGACATTCGGACTGAAAATTGTGGGAGCAACGTATCAAAAAGCCATGGTAACCCTGTTTCATGATATGATACACAAGGAAATCGAGGTTTATGTTGATGACATGATCGCAAAATCCCGAACAGAAGAAGAGCATATACAAGTCTTGAAGAAACTATTTTTGAGGTTGAGGAAATTCCAGTTAAAGCTCAATCCAGCAAAATGTACCTTCAGAGCTAGGTCGAAAAAATTATTAAGATTCGTAGTCAGCGAAAAGGGGATCGAGATCGACCCAGAAAAAGTTAAAGCTATACAGGAGTTGCCTCTGCCGCGCACTCAAAAGGAGGTTCGGGGTTTCTTAGGGAGATTAAATTACATCGCTCCATTCATTTCACAACTAACCGAGAAATGTGACCCCATATTCCGTCTCCTTAAGAAACACAATCCAGGTGTATGGGTCGAGGATTGCCAGAAAACTTTTGACAAGGTTAAACATTACTTGTCCCATGCCCCAATATTGATGCCATCTGGTCCAGATAAACCACTGATACTGTATTTGAAAGTATTAGGGAATTCTATGGGATGCGTACTTGCCCAACACGATGAGTCAGGAAGGAAAGAAAGAGCAATATACTACCTCAGTAAGAAGTTCACTGAGTGTTAGACAAGATATTTTCCAATTGAGAAGTTGTGTTGCGCCTTGATCTGGACAACCCGGAGACTAAGATAGTACATGTTGTACCATACAACTTGGCTCATCTAAGAAATGGACCCTCTAAAGTACATGATGGAATCGACTGCTTTAAATGGAAGAATGGCCCGGCGGCAAATTGTGCTTTCCAAATTTGGTAGTCTATGTAAACTAGAAGGCAATAAAAAAGAGTACAATAGCAGATTTTCTAGCCAGTAGAGCTCTAGAAGATTACGAGCCTCTAAACTTCGATTTCCCAAATGAAGATCTGATATATGTTGCAACTACTAAAGAAGGCACTCAAGAAGAACATCCTTAGAAGCTAAATTTTGACGGAGCTTCAAATGCTACAGGTAACAGAATTGGGGTAGTCCTGGTATCCTCACAAAGATTATTATCCCTTTACCAGTAAATTGAATTTTGATTGCATGAACAATATGGAAGAATACGAAGCATGCCTCATGGGTATCCATGCAGCCATAGAATGCAAGATCAAAGTACTAGAGGTATATAGGGATTCTACACTAGTGATCTATCAACTCAAAGGTGAATGGGAGACGAGAGACCCCAAACTGATAAATTATCGCAGGCTGGTTCTGGAGTTAATTGAGGAGTTTGATGACATTACTTTCTACTACCTCCCGCGAGATGAAAATCAGATTGCTGATGCCCTAGCTACTTTAGCTTCCATGATCAAAGTGAACAAATACGAGGATGTAAAACCTATCCAGATGAGTATTTATGAGGCTCCGACTCATTGTTACAACATCGAAGAAGAAGAAAAGGATGATCACCCTTGGTACCACGATATACTGTGATATGTGAAGAACCGTGAATACCCCGATCAAGCAATCGATAATGGTAAAAGGATATTGAGAAGACTGGCCAATGGTAATGTCTTAGATAGGGAGATCCTATATAAAATAAGAAAAGATCAGGTGCTACTAAGATATGCGGACGCTGTTGAGGCTAAGAAAATCTTAGAAGAAGTCAATGAAGGTGTCTACGGAACACATGCTAATGGTTTTACGATGGCCAGGCAAATCATGAGATTCGAGTATTATTGGTCCACCTTGGAAGGAGATTGTATCAGTTGTGCCAAGAGATGCTATAAGTGTCAAATTTATGGAGACAAAATTTATGTGCCTCCTTCACCTCTTTATGTTATGACATGGTCTTTTTCTATGTAGGGCATGGATGTCATTTGGTTGATCTCTCCAAATGTTTCCAATAGGCACCGATTCATCTTCGTATTCATTGATTACTTCACCAAGTGGGTAGAGGCCACTTCTTACGCCAATGTCACGAAATCAGCAGTTAGCAAATTCTTGAAGAAAGAGATCATATGTCAGTATGGGATGCTAGAAATGATTATATCTGACAATGCATTGAACTTAAACAACAGCACTATAGCAGATGTCTGTAGTCAATTCAAGATCAAACATCATAACTCATCACCATATCGCCTAAAAATGAATGGTGCGGTAGAGGCAGCCAATAAGAACATTAAGAAGATCGTGGGGAAAATGACTGAGGCTTATAAAGATTGGCATGAAAGTTAACATTTTCCCTCTATGCTTATCGACCGTCTGTCAGAACCTCCACCGGGGCAACGCCTTTCTCATTGGTTTATGGAATGGAGGCGGTTTTGCCCATTAAAGTCAAGATTCCTTCTCTTCGATTTTTGTCAGAGTTGAAGTTAGATGAAGCAGAATGGATCCAGTCCTGATATGATCAGCTGAACTTGATTGAAGAGAAGAGGTTGAAGGCTATCCATATTAGATGTACCAAAAACGAATGATGCGAGCTTATGACAAAAAGGTTCGTCCCAGAGAATTCCATAAGAGGGACCTGGTATTGAAAAAGATCCTTCCCATACAAAAGGACTTCAGAGGAAAATGGATGTTAAACTGAGAAGGACCTTATGTGGTAAAAAAGGCCTTTTCTAGAGGAGGCTAATTTTGACCGAAATGGATGACAAAAGCTTATCTAATCTAGTAAATTCAGATTCAGTCAAGAAATACTTCACCTAAAATAAAATAAAAAGGGAGAGGCCAAGGCGAAAACTCGCAAAGGGCACATTGAGACCAGAGGGGTTTTGAGTTGAAAACCTAGGAAAGGGCAAGTTAAATTTTGATCAAAGATAGGGCATGTAGTAGTCTTGTCCTCTTAGAAATAACAATAAGAAGAAAATTTACATCTTGAGGCATCAACAAAATTCTCTAGATATCCTAGACATATCAAGCTCAAAATGGTCCTCAAGAAGTTTTGTGCAGAGAAGCTCATGCTGCGATATCTGAGGCACCTATTTTTATCTTACTCATTTTTTATTTTTAGCAACGTTTACTATTTTTGATTAATCTATTCATTTTGAGCTCTGCTCCCAATAAACTTCAATCTTGTCCATTGTTACGATCATTTTCAAACATTTTTCATCGAAATAACGATTGATGAACTAATAATATTCAAGTAAAAATGATTTCTGCATATTACTTTGAAAGGTTTCTAAATAATACAAGGGCCTGAAACAGGACCAATAGTCAGAACTAACCAAATCTAAGGGTTGGAAATGTTTGGGAACGAATAGTTTAAATTGTGATTATTTATTTGGGTTTTCTGTCAAAGATACTAGTTAAACAAGAAGGCAGGGTAATGTGTTAGTGATAGAACCTTGATGAACAACGAGTAATGTCAACCTAAGCATTACAAAGGGATCATTCTCGAAAGATGACATTCTGCATTCATGCAAATATCATCCATACACATCTAGTTATAAGCATTTGATTCATTCTGATTATAACATCCTAATCGCTTGGCATAAATATAGGCCCATGAAATGAATTCTACAGGTCATGTTCCCTAGAGAACAGTGTAACAAATCAGTGAAACTACAAATCTTATCTCCCTGAAGTTGCAGTGGACTAGACTAAAGATAGTGAATCTTATCTCTCTGAAGTTGCAGTGGAGCAGATTGAAAATAGCAAATCTTATCTCTCTAAAGTTGCAGTAGAGCTGTAACAGCCCAAATTTCAGTGAAATCGGAATAGTGGTTTCGGGACCACAAATCCGAGCCGAAAATATAATTTTTTTTATTTTATTATATGGTTCGTATTATGATAGATATGATATGTGAAAATTTTGGTACGAAAATTTTATCGATTAAGTGCTTAATTACGAGGACTAAATTGCATAAAATGCGAAAGTTGAATTCTAGTAGCTATAAGGATTAAATAGCTATGGAATTCAAACCTTAAGGTCCTTATATGCTAATTAGGCCATTAAGAAAAGTATGTAGATTTTTCTTGGTGACTCATCCATGGGGACTAAATTGGAAAGTGAAAATTTTAAATAATTAAAATATGATAAAATATATATCTTATTTTCTCATCTTCTTCCCCAAAATAAAACATGAAAACCCTGGGAGAGAGAGAAGAGACTTTCATGGCCAAATTGGGTAAGTTTCCTTGTCCCGTTTTTAGTAATTTTGATATTTTTGGAATCAGGATAGCTTAATCTCTCTATTTGGGGGATTAATTTGAAAACTTATCAAAGTATGAAAATGGGTCATGGATGTATATGCTGGAAATTAGAAATTTATGGTAGAAAATAAAATATTATTGATAGATAAACAACTTTTACAAAGTGATTTTTTTATGAAAACATGATTTAGAGACTAAAATATAACCTTGTGAAATTGAAGGAAAAATTCTGAAATTTTATGAATACATGTGCTGTAAATTTTGTAATGGGGCTTTGGTTAGGCTTGGAATATTGCACAAGTTTCATTTTCCGAGCCTAGGGATGAAAATGAAATTTATGGAAAAGTTAGGGGCAAAATAGTAATTTTGCCTAGGACGAAAATTTAGTCCACATGAATGTAAGATATGATAAGTTGATGTTAAAATAGACTCGTATAGATACGGATAGACCAAATTCAATGTTAGAACGAGGAATGAGGAAAATGTCAGATTAGTAGATTTTACGTACACGAACCTTTGTCGAGGTAAGTTCGTGTAACTAAATTGTATATGTTTTTATGCTTGATTTAAATGTTGTGTTTGTGAATTTTATCAATGTCATAAATATGTGAAATGATTACCTACTTGATATAGCCCGATAAATGAAAATGCCCGATAAAATGGTAAATGAATAAAATGTTACTTCAATGCTAGACATAAATGTAGAATGTGTTTTACTCGGATTACATAAATGTTACGGAGGTATGAAATAATCAAATGCCCAATAATGCTTGAAAAGTGTTTAAATCCTGGTTGAATAAATGGAAAATCGATGGATATGTGGTTTCCTGAAACGAAAGAGGTCCTGCATTTGTTGCGGATAGGATTTAGCTCGGATGAGTAATCCTTCGACCTCAATTCTGATAGGATTTAGCCCGGACAGGTAATCATGATCAAGCTCTTTAGAGCATATGTCATAAAAAGGATTTGGATTGGACTGGTAATCCTGTAGTGTATATATATATGGCTCGAGAGTGTACTCTCTGAAATAGTACCTTATGGGTACCATTGAATATGAATTGACAGATCCTGATCCGTATTCCTCGAGTGTACTACTTATGTATCCATCAATAATTCAAATAAATTCAACGGGCAAGGTTCTGACAGGGGCAAATATAAATCTAAGACAAATTGACATGGAATGGTGTATATGATATAGAAATATGACAAGAAAGAATATTACATGAAATGCAAGAAAATGATGATACATGACAAGTGATATATGAAATATGAGATGATGATATTTGTACATGGAAACTATTTGATGAGAATGTTCATTCTTGATTATAGACTTGTACACCTAGAGTGTACTAATCATGACTTTGATATCTCGAGTAATATGCATAAAGTTATGATGTGAATTGATCTGAACTCGAAATGAACTATTATGAAATTATACTCGAAATAATGAGATGAATTATGTATGTTGAATGAATACATTATGTGGGAAGCATATGTGCTTGGAAACTTGATTGTTGTTGAGCCCATACATGTCTTGATATTACTATGGAATATACGACTAACAAGGGCAACGAGGATGTGTGTAGGGCTTGAGATCAAAGTGGTTGATTATACCTTACTTAGTTACCTCAGATAGGATGAATGGGTAGTTAAGTACCATGTTATACGAACTTACTAAGCATTTTATACTTACTTTGTTTTATTTTCCCCTGTTTTAGAGTAATCAGAAGCTCGACAAAGATCACTCATATCCTCGGCCCTGAAACACCCCAAACCCGGCCCACGAGCCTCGACTAGATCTGGTATGTCCCTCGAGTAATACATTTCAAAACTTGTTTGTCACTTTGGAAAATTTGGGTGGTTTTGAAGAAAAATCGATTTGTGTTGTGTTCGAATCGAAAAGTCTATATTTTTAATAAACTTCATTAAAATGCTTGAAAACAATAAGGTTAAAAGTATTGTCGAGTTATTAAGGTTTACCCTTTTATTTTGAAGACCATTTGTGATTAAGTGTCACATTTAGATTTTATTTGGAAAACATTACTTAAACTTTGATTTGATAAAAATTGTATTATACTAAAACAATTAATACGCATGCATAAACAGTTTAGTAGTAAAGGCCTTATTACATCAACATAAAAATCGAAATAAATCCAAAGTACTTAAATAAATAGTCTTTAAATGAATAACTTTAAGCTGAGCATGGCCACCACCCAAGTTCCTGCCGACCCGGTCCATCACTGAGTGTCACCTGAAAAATATCCCACAACGAGGTGAGTCAAACAGACTCAATGTGTACCAACCCACACTAAGTCCCAACGATTCAGGCATATCAGATCATACATATACATACAGCAATTAAATATAATGATGCAAACCCGAACCCAAACCTAGATACCATCCGCTACACATCACCCGTACCAACCATCACACCGTGGGGACTACTAAGTCAACCCTCCATCCGCTACACACCATTGAAGGCAGTCGCTGCAGTCGACTGGCACATCGCCCTTATAAATTCGTGGCATAGCCACCGGATAATAATAATTTTGTGACATAAGTCACCACATTCAGATTTCGTGACATAAGTCACCACATTCAGATATTTGTGGTATAAACCACCAAATCACTTCCCCTTTCATAATCACCCATGTGCCCCATGTCATACAAATCATACAAAGATTATGCCACATTCTTTATTTCACATTTTTACCAATACTCACATATGTGTCATAACAGACATTCATAATATCATAACTACAGTAGTAGTAAGTTAACGTACCTGAGTACTTTGTACCATTGCATGGTACCCTTAGCCACATCTTACATATTTTTATTAACACATTTATTAAAACATAACCATAAATCTATTAAGAATTAGTGTGGGATACACACCTGATTTTCTTAACGAGTTCCCTGAAATCCCGAAAGTCCCGATCTAGCGCTCTAGATCTTTAGTTCCTACATTCGTCCAACCCTAATTATGTTAGCAAAAAGCCATTCGGCTAAATAGCCAAATCTCGAAGGATTAACGCAACCAACTTCTTACCTTGCTGCCGATTTGGTTACTACACAAATCCCGAAAACTTTGTGATGACTCTTCTTGCAATTGGCCAAGCACTAGATTACTCAACTGGTTAGTTTTCGGCTTTTAAACGAAGTAAGAAATAGATCTGAGTCACTAAGTATGGCCTTAGCCGAATGTCAGATTTACCTTATGGATCCGAATCCCGAAATAACTACTTGATGGTGGTATCTGTCGAAATCCCTATAAACATATGTTAGATCCAATCTAACATTTAAATAAATGGCCTTCGGCCTAATCTCACACCTTACTTACCTTAGATCTGAAATCCCGAATGATCTCCCTAGAAGTCGGCTACTATGGAAATCCCGAAACTCACCTTTCAAGTTTCGGCCAACAAGGATAGGAGGGATTAGATTTCGACTTCCAACAGTCAGAAAGAATAAAGAGAGTAAATCGACATAGAAGAGGTCCCTTACCAAATAAGAAAGACCAAAACGCAACTGGTCAACCACCTTCACGAAATTGTCAAAGAACACTTGCAGAAGAAATCGATTCAAAGTGTGTTAATAAAGTGAACTTTTGGCTTTAAGATTTACTGAGCAATCGGCTAGGGATTACCTTTAGTCTTCGGCTTTTGATGGACACTTGAGAGATTCGGCTCAACAAGGACAAGAAAAGAAAAGTATAGGACTTAGGGAGAATCGACAAGGGCTAGGGGAATCCTATTTTCAGCTTTTGGAGAATTGAAAAGAAAAGGGAATGATTTGCAGAGAGATTCGACTATGTAGTGAGTAGCAAAAAGGAAAAAGAGAGAAAGAACACAAGTTGCTCTTTCTTTGAGAATTTTCGGCACAAGTGAAACAAAGATGAGAAGAGGAGAAATTTCGGCACATAACCCCTTCCTAAATTCGGCTAGCCTTCAAACACTAGCTACTCCTTGCTTCTCTCCTATTTTCTCTCTTCTTTGCATAATCAAAAAATAATTTAATTAAATCATCATTTATCCCCTTAGCTTAGCCGAATCTTTAAAAGGATTTAACCCAATCTAATCCTCATCTAAACAAAGTCCCCATGCCGTCCACTACTGCTCCCCAATGCCGCCAAAATAAAAGCTCCCTTTTTGCTTCCCTTGTGGCTCGAACCCAAGCCCTTCCCCATTGCTTGAGGCGTCACATACCAAGGCCCTAAGTGGCGCCTCCAAGCCACTTAGACAAGCCCATTTTTGTGTCACAATTCCCCTACTCATTTCCTTAAGGCCTATCAGGCTTAGCTCCGTCTTAGAATTTCAAAATCAAATAATTTTTAGGACATTCACCTACACACTTAGGTTCACAAAAATTCATAGAACACATTCACAACACACATAGGCATGCTACTTCATACAATTAAGCAAAAATGCACAAGCCATAATCCTGGATATTACAGGCCCATGTTATGGTTGTAATGGCATGTATAGGATATCTTGGCCATATTGGCATGTAAATGTAAATGATGCTTGTAATTTAGCCATTGGAATGGCTAGTAATGGTTGTTTTGAAATACTTGTAATGTTATGCTATGGTAACCATATGTATATGTTAAGTAGGTGATCAAATCATGTTTAACACATGAATTGAACCAAGGTAGGATAGTAAACATGTATGCATGCAATGATAGGCCATGTTATGAAATTTGCTTATTGGAATGCTTAGAATGGTTGGATTGTACTTGGTATGTTTTGGTGCAGGAAAATGGTAAATTTGGGTGACAAGTGAGGCTAGGAAATGGCTTTATTTTGTCCACACGGGCAAACACACGAGCGTGTGTCTAGACTGTGTGTGACACACGGCCTACCCCATCGGCGTGTAGCCAGGCCGTATGTCCACTGCACCTTAAATTTGAGAAAACAGAATGCTCAAATTGAGCACACTGGTAGAGACATGGGTGTGTGTCTTAGCCGTGTGGGTGACGCGGCCTTGAACACGGGCGTGTGTCTTGGCCGTGTGAAACCTACACCTAATTTGAATTGAATTAAATAACCACACGGCCTAGCACACGGGCGTGTGGTATGACCGTGTGGCGCAAGTCAGAGAGCTACCTAAATCGGACACTGCCTGAGGCACAGGTGTGTCTAAGGGTCACAAGGTCGTGTCCCTTGGACCACACGGGCGTGTGAGCCCTGCACCTTGGAAAATTTTTGAAATATCACAAAAAATTCTTAGAGTTTTCGATTAAGTCCCGAATCAATTCTAATACTCGTATTGGACCTCGAGGGTCCATCTAAGGGACGTTACAAATGATCCCAGTTAATGAATAGTGATTAACATGATCTATCTAAGAATGTTTTGAAAAGTTTCGGTAATGCTCCGTAACCCTGTTCCGGTGACGGATACGGGTTAGGGGTGTTACATGAGTAGATTAAAGCTACAAATCTTATCTCTCTGAAGTTGTAGTAGAGCAGATTAAAGCTATAACCCTTATCTCCCTAAAGTTGCAGTGGAGCATATTGAAGTCACAAATCTTATCTCCTTAAAGTTGCAGTGGAGCAGATTGAAGTTACAAACCTCATCTCCTTGAAGTTACAGTGGAGTAGATTGAAGCTACAAGTCTTATCTCCCTGAAGTTGTAGTGGAGTAGATTGAAGCAACAAATCCTATACCTCTGAAGTTGCAGTGGGTTAGAATGAAGTTACTTGAAAAAGAGGAGCACCAAAAAGGTTGAAATTCGGCGAGACCGGACAAAATTGGTCCTTCTTAAAAGTCTTTGCTTCATTCTCATTACACGACAACGAGCAAAGAGGGGCAGCTGTAAGGGCCCAATTTTGTCCGGGCCGTAAACAGCAACCAAAAAAATAAAAATAAAAATAAAAATTAACATTCCTAGTCCAATTACAAAAAAGAGGCCCAAATGGCCCAAAATAATCAAAAAACCCTAATGGCCCAAAAGGCCCATAACCTAAACAATTTTCAGCAAAAGAAAAAAAAAGGAACAGAAACCCTAGCCCCTAAGTGCCACCGCACCCTACCTAGTTGCTGTAGCACCCTAGGCTGCCGCCAACAACTGCTCTGCCGCTCCTCAACCACCCCTGCAAAGAAGAACAAACACGCAACAAGAACAGTAGAAAAATAGAAAAAATAATGTTGTAATAGGCTATAAAAGCCATTGAACCGATTGTAAAAAGGGGGATTTTTTAAAATAAAAAAATCTATCAAGAAAAGAGAGAAAATACCAAAAAAGTAATCAAAATTTAAAACAACAGAACATAGGATTTCGAAGGTAATTGATTTTTTCTTCTTCTTTTTTTTTGAATAATTTTTATATAAAAAACATAAAACAAAAAGAAAATGGAAGTTTTTCACCTGTCGTCGCCAGAGGACCCCGTCGGAGAGGAGAGCGCGAGGAACCGAAAGGTTTTTTTAGTCTTTTTGGTATTTTGGTGGTTTTTTTGGGGAGATTTTGGCTTCCGATCTGGGTTGGGGGAGATAAAATGACTAAAAAGAGTTTTTTATTTTTATTTTTTGACCACCGCACCGTGGACGGCGAAGCCGTTGCCAGCGACCAGTGGCCTTCGCGGCGAAAGAACGGCGACTCCCATGGTCGGCCTAAAAAATTTTCAAAGAAAAATAAGGGGTAAAGGATTTTTTAAAAAAAAACAAAAGGGGAAATGATTTTTTTTTTAAAAAATTAACTTATATAGGCATATCAAAACGACGTCGTTTTGGCATGGGTCTATAAACCCTAAAATGGCGTTGTTTTGAAGACCGACCCTCCAACTCGACCCGGCCCTGACAAGGATCCGTGTGTTTTTTAATGGGTGGTCTAATTGCGGCTTTAGCCCTTCTGCTTTTTAATTATTTTTCAATCCAGTCCTTTTTTGTTTTTTAATTTTTACCCTATGATTTTGATTTTATTTCAATTTGGTCCCTTAAGGAACGACGTGTTTTGGGATAGGGAATAATTTCCCAGTTAGTCCCTCCTCCTTTACGCGCATTTAATTTTAATCCTTATTCGATTTTATTATTTAATTTATTATGATTTATACCTTTAATTCCATTTAAATTTCAATTCAGTTCTTCATTCAATTAATTCCATCCTTTTATATTTGTTTTATTTATTTATTTATTATTCTTTTACTTTTTAAATACCTAAATTTAATAGGATCTATTTATTTATTTATTATTCTTTTACTTTTTTAAATATCTAAATTTAATAGTATTTATATTTGTTATATCTATTTATTTATTTGTTTATTACTCTTTTACTTTTTTTTTAATACTTAAATTTAATATTATGTATATTTGTTTTATCTATTTATTTATTTATTTATTTATTTATTATTCTTTTACTTTTTATATTTAAATTTGATATTACTTATACTTCCTTTTCATTTAAGCACCTTTCATTTTCATTTTTTTTGTTTTAAGTTACTTTATTTATTTTGTTGTTAATGCCATGAATTAATATTCTTATTATTATTATTATAGTATTTATCCATTTATTTGATATTTATCATTCTAATATAAATGTTCTACCCACATGGCCATCTTATATTATTTCGCTGTCACTATATCATACATTAATTTAAAGCATTTATCCATATATATTATGCCCAAATAAGTAAAATGCATATCGTTTTAAGTGTTACATTTGTTTTTCGCACGATGCATAAAAAAGGAAGTTTTTTAAACCAAGGCAAATGTTCATTATTTTGGAATTAGAAAAGTTGTATTCCTAACTTACGGAATATGACTTCCTTCTAAAATCGAGATAGTTGAATATCTATTTTAAAATAAATAAATAAAAATAAGATTTTAGCGTTTGTTCTCGTTTACGAGGATTTAAGGCATTGTGTCCTAACTTACGGGACATGATCCTTTCTTCTCGATTAACTTGAAATAAGCTCATTTTCGTGAAAATTAATTTAGTTAAGTAATGTCTTAATAAAGGATCGCATTTTAAAATCTCTTCAAATTTTTAATTTTCGACACTGAAGACATCAAGTAATCAATTAGGTACCAATTTTGGGTGTACGCGGGTGCTAATCTTTCCTCGTCCGTAACCGACTTCCGAACCCATTTTCTGGATTTTTGCAAACTGAAAAACATTGTTTTAATAAATCAAACCTCTTATTAAAACGATCAAATTACGAAGTGACCCGATCACACCTCTTAAAAGTGATTGGTGGCAACTCTCATTTTCGTTTTTTAAAATAAAAAGTCGATTAAACAAAAGGGTTTCGACAACTGTTTTTAATTTTATTTTTGTTTTTAGATATACCAAAATTGATAGACATAAACATCTTAACTTAAGACAACACGAGTCTAAATTGACTTGTGAAATCATTTAAAAAACACTAACAAAAGCAAGAGTAAAAAAAATGTGCTACAAGAGCAGATAAAAACTTCTAAAAATGAATACTTGTTAAACTACTTTCCAAGAGAAATTGTAGGTGACCGGTGGAGTTTCAGTGATGATAGGCACCATCATCTATCCATCACAGCTTCTAAAGATAACAAAGATACTCACAAAATAGACCTGTCAATTTAAAAAAGAGAAGAGACTAAAATGAATTAGGAGAAGAAAGAAATAGAGGGTTGGTGAGAGAGAGAACAAGGTGGGTGATAGCCATCTTGGAGGTTGGCATTGCCGTTAAATAAGAAAGTTAAACGAGTGAGAGATTGAGACTTAAAAAAAAACCTAAAGGAAAAAAATAATTATAAAAAAAGAAAGAGAAAATAACCAAATATGATTTATATTTAATGCAGTTTTGGCAACAGGTTTTAGCTCAATGATACAGTTAAAGTCCTAAGAGTTTTACGATTTCAGATTAAGTCCATTCTATTAAATGTGTAGGTTCTCCTCCCAATTTATTAGGGATAAATCCTAAAATTGTACATGAACTATGGTTTAATGTGCAACTATATACATGAACTTTGATTTTGTGCAATTTTATACATGAAATTTTAATATGATCCAATTATTATAAATTATTAACACAATTACTGATATAACATCATTTTATGTTAATATATTGCATATATAAATAATTATATTTATCCAATATAAAAATAAATTGATTATTTATTTATTTAAATGTGTATGATTAATTCAAAATTAAAGTTTAAAGTATACATTTGAACCACAATTAGAGTTTCACGTGTATAATTGCACTAAATTAAAGTTCATGTATACAATTGTACATAAAATTAAAGTTCATGTATAATTTTGAAATTTATCTCAATTTATTATGATTAGTTTGTTAGAGTTAAGTTTTTTTTTATCAAGATTTGTTTTGGTAATTTTTTCTCTAAATTTATTTTGGTTAGTTAAAATAGATTTATTTAGTGCTTGTAATAATTGATTCTATTGGAACCATTCTAACTTTAAAAAATGCACTTTTGAATATATAATATGTATTATATTAAAAAAATTAGTGAAGTATATAATGTTACATGTTAAAAATTTTAATCCATCCCTTGAAACTTAAAAAGGTTTAATTTTTACAAAAATAACAAATATTACTATAAAAATATTCTTGTTTATTTAATCAAAATAAATTTTAAAAGATACCCACGCATGGCTTCCTAAATTTCAATATTAACATTTCAACCAAAATTTGATTTATTCTATTTCATAAAAATAGTTTTATATAATTTTTACTAATCTAATCTACGCTATTATATATGAAAGGAAGTCCTAAGGCCTTCCTATCCAATTCTATTTCCTTTTCCTTTTTTATGACAAAATAATATAATGGCTAAATTTTATTTTTAATCCTTTTATTTTTTTTAGATTATATAAGAATAGTTAATTTTCAGTTTTGATCCCTATACTTTGCTTAAATTTGAAATTAAAACTCTATACTTCAATTTTAAAACAATTTGATACCTCAACTCTTATAATGTTATTAGTTAGTCTAATTACTTTATTCCAATTAAAATGTTAACGTAAGAATTGTTAACAATGTAAAATTTTCTATTAAATTCAAGTCCATTATAATGTCATTTTATATATACATACTAAGTGAATTTTTTTTAAAATTTCAAATTGTTACACCAAAAAATTTAACAAATAAACTTAAACCGTGTTAATAAATAAACCTATATTTTTAAACTGAAAAAATAAAGACATTAAATTTCTAAAAATAAAAATATAAAGATTAAATATATGAAAAATATAAAAACTTAAAAGTAAAATGGAACCTTTAAATTTCTACTATATAATTAAAAATAATAATAAATATTAACCAAATACAAAGCGTGTATGAGCGTTAAAGCGGTGTTAATGGGGTAAAGATGGGCAGACTTGACTAGTATGCCAGATGGGCAGTATTAGTTGCATGGTGACGTGTCACTATCAAAGGTATACTAAGCTAGCTTTCTCTGTGCTACGATCCCATCATTTTTTTCCCTTTCCTTTTAATCAACTTAATAGATACAAAGATTTTTCATTAAAAAAAGAACTGGTGCCAGCTGTATAGAGTTATGCTAGTAAATTACTAAAATATGCCTTTTTTTTTTTCAAAATTTTCGGAAAAGGTTATTTTTTTTCAATTATTTACTGGAATGGGCCATTTCCCCCGAAAACGCGTCCACGTCAGCGCGATTTTAGGGAATGCAGTAGGAAAATGCGTACTTGAGGGAGCGTTTTCTGCCACATCAGCAGAAATCGCGTCCTTAAGGGCGCGCTTTGCTGATGTGGCAAAAACGCTCCCTCAGGGACGCGTTTTTGCCCTTTTCCTCCGTTAGAGTTTTCATCTGTTTTTAGGGTTAGGGCTAGAATTTTTAAGGTTTTATGGGCAGGTTTAGGGTTTTTATGGGGTTTAGGGTTTAACATTTTTAGGAGAAAATTAATGAATTAGAGTTTAGGGTTAATTAATTAAAATAATTTTAGGTTTAGGGTTTAAGAAAAAATATATCAGCAATATAAAAATTATCTAGTAAAATTAATTTTTTTTACAGTAGTATCTGGTAAAATAATTTTGAGAAAACGTTTCTGAACAAATAGTGACCAAAACGCTTAAAGCAGGATGCACTGTCAACAAGAGTACTGGAAAAAGCTCCCACGTGGACGCTCTTTTGCTATAGTAATTCCTGAAAAGATAATTTTGAGAAAACGTTTCTGAATAAATAGTGACCAAAACGCTTCAAGCAAGATGCACTGTCAGCAAGAGTACTGAAAAAAGCTCCCACGTGGACGCTCTTTTGCTACAGTAATTCCTGAAAAGATAACCCTAAAAACGTTAAACCCTAAACCCTACCCATAAAACCCTAAAAACTCTAGCCCTAACCTTAAAAACAATTGAAAACCCTAACGGAGGGAAAGGGCAAAAACGCGTCCCCAAGGAGCCTTTTTGCCACATCAGCAAAGCGCGCCCTCAATGACGCGATTTCTGCTGATGTGGTAGAAAACGCTCCCTCAGGGACGCATTTTCCTGCTGCATCCCCTGAAATCGTGCTGACGTGGATACGTTTCCGGGAAAATGGCCCAATCCGGTAAATAATTGAGAAAATAACCTTTTCTAAAAATTTTGAAAAAAAAAGACATATTTTGGTAATTTACTCGAATTATGCCGCTGCCACCTGCCTCTCCTTATTAATTCGCAACATATTTTAGAGGGTGAAATAATATTTATTTATATATATTTGGCTTTATTGCACCATGCATCCTAAATTACCCAATTTTAAATTTTAAAATATTTTAATCAAATTTTAAAATATTATATTACATTAATAGTCCTCTCATAAATCTTTCATTGAAAAAAAAAACAACTATCCACCAGCCATTAAAACATAGTTTCATTTAAATTAAGGAGGACCTTTTTTAAACACATTAGCTCCAAACTATCTATAAGATAAATATAGTCACATAGTTTGGGAGGCTAAAATTAAATTATAATTTTTTGAGTGAAGTCAAATATAAATTTATTATTAGATTAACTTATAATCATATAATTTTTAAATGGACAATACAATAAGATTACTATTTTTGAGAGAGCTAAGCCTCTTGCTACTCCTTCAGTGCTGGAGCTAGACGGCAGTAAGCAATGGCCTTGCCTCTTTCAAATTGGTAGGATTGTTTTAAAGTTTTTTTTTTTTTTTAAATTCTAAGAATATAAATTAGTATAAAGATAAAATTGCATTTTGGTTCTTAATATTTATAGTTTACTTCTACTCTCCTAATAAAATTTTCTAGCTTTGCCTATGTATTTCGTAGAGTATTTTCCTATATAGATATGTTAAAAATTTTATCCATATATTTTACTTATATTAAAAAAAAAGAGTAAATATTTAATGTTTAAGCTAATGGTTGAGCTGATAAAAAGAATCTAATTGATATAATAGTGAAGACTAAAATAGAATAGTTTAAAGCATGGACTAAGTTTGGACTATAATTTAGACTCTTGTAACGTAATTAACCTTATATATTTTAGAGAGAAAAAAAGTACGTGGGTGGATTTTTTTAATACACTGTGATTAGTTGGTAATTATATGTGTAACGCCCCAAAAGTTTGAGTATTGTTTGTTAAATTTTGATATAATTAAGTTTTTGTATTTGTGGCCAAGTGCTTTGCTTGTGTGGTAGAGGTTAGGGGTTTTAATCTCATTTTTGGAAAATTTGTTATTTTGTTTGATTTGACCTTTATCCTTAAACGTTCGACTTAAGTTTATTTCTGTGTGAATTTATGTCAAGAATGAGTTTGTTGGTTTGATGGTTAAACTTCTGTATATATTTTAGTCTTGTATTCGAGTCATAGTGCATGAAATGAAGAAATATTTTTATGCTTTTGAGTAAATCATTTTAGTTTTTTATTTATTATTTTATTTAGTTAAAAAGTTTGATGTTTTCTCTCTTTTCTTTCCTTTTCCTTTCTTTTTCTTGTTTTCTTCTTTCATTTGATTGTTGTTGTAATCTTGCTATCAGTTGTAATTGAGGGCCCTAGTTTGTTCATTGCGTTAATTGGAAGGTTTTTGTGTAAGTTCGGTTGTAATTTCTTTTTGTTTCTGCATGTTTCACTTGTTTTCGGTTAAGTTTTGTCGAAATGGTTTTTTGCTCGAATTCTTTGTTTGAATGCTCAATTGGTTTTCCTTCTAGGCGAAGATCTTACGGGAGAAATTTCTCCAACACGTTAGTTCCATAATTCATTGCTACGTATAAGGCAACATGTGATTTTCTTGAATCAAGGTTTTTGTCGAAGCATTTGACATAAGTTTAGGTTGTACACTAATCTTAGTGTTTGTTACGAATTAACTGTTGAATTGGTCTTTAGTTGTGCGTTATTAGGTTCCGGAGTCATTCTTGTTGTTTCTATGTCGAAACTACATCAGGTGTGTACTGAAAACCCGATTTTTTGTGATTTTCAAATACAGGAAAACATGGCTATCGAACGACTGTGTGTCAGGCCTTGTAATAGGCTGTGTAACTCACTATTTTCAAATTAGAGGCACACGGGCTAAGGATACGGGTGTGTGTCCCGGCAATGTAACTCACTATTTGTATTTTGGGTCACACGGGCTAGGGACACGGGCGTGTGTCCAGGCCGTGTAACTCACTGTTTTGGATTTAGGGTCACATGGGCCAAGGATACAGGCGTGTGTCCAAGCCATGTGAAGGGTTGTGACTCACACGAGCGTGTGCTTGGCTGTGTGCTAGACCATGCAACTAACTGTTTTGAGCCACACGGCATTGTGCCAGGCCGTGTGAATCTGCGCAGGCGTGTGGGCCAAAATACTGAAATTTTCCTTAGAGCCTTAAGCGTTGGTTCAAATTGAACGTATGTCTTTCGTAGGGCCTGCATGATCTGAATTAGACTGTATAACTTGCCATCCAATATTCTGAGGTTGAATAATTGATTATCTGTACGTGTAATTGATGCGATAACTGTTAAATGATAATAATTTGTATTATCTTATTATGAATTGTACTTGGATAACTGTATGTACATCATTGATATTTGATATCTATAATACACATCTGTATTGGGTGGGAATGGTATAAAGAAGGAAATGCTGGCAGTTTAATAATCTACCGAATTGAGTGGCTAAGCCACAATTCTGTATCTGATTTTGGCGATTTATCGCATATTAATCTGATAGCTAGTCTGTAATTATTCTGAAATGTGTCATACCGACACTAATTGGTGTGTAGGGCTAGATGGGTACTTGGTACCCTGTATGGTGTGTCCGGATGGTCAGAGATGGTATGTAGCGGATGGGGGTATAAAACTACATTTGATTCTGATCTGTTTTGCATTTGTATCTGATTTGTTCAGCATCTTATCTGAACTGTTACGATAATACTGTGTAGCATCTCTTTCTGATTTTGTATCTGAAATTGGGCAATAACTGTTATATCTATATTGCTGTCTTCCCTATATATCAGTTACACACATTGAATTATAAACTCATTCTATTTTTGACTAAATTGTAGGTAACCCACAGACTTAGGAGGCTCGGCATGTTAGGAGCTCGGTCGTCTTTCTCTTTTCTAATTATTTTACTGTTTGTATAAATTTAAACTAACGTATGTTTTATTTCGAACTACGGTTTGTAAGCTTGGATTTCCATATTGGTTTAGCTAGTTAAATGTTTTATGTATGACAAATTTTAAAATACTTAAAGGTTGGTTTTTCCTTTAAACGTTTTGATGTAACCTCTAAGCTTGGTCCTAACGTCTAAGTCGAGTATGAGGTGTTACAATATGTATTACCATTTAATATCATATATCATATATATTTATTAGGCTTACAGCAAATGTGAATTAATCCTTTTTTGTTATCAAATATATTAACTAATTTATTAATATGTGGAATTCTTTTACTAATGTGGATTTTTAAATATTAGTTTAAAATACTGATAAAAACGACTTTGTTTTGAGTGATTATTTGCAAATTTTGCACATATGGATATACGTTCTTAAAAAATTTAAATAAATAAAACTAAAATCACCGGTAAATATTTTGATTTCAAAATTAAAATTTTTTATTTGACATAATAAATATTAATTTTAAAATTGGTTCAACTTTACTTAAACACACTACACTGATATAATTTCATAAAATCAACATTAATAAATTTAAATTTAAATTTTATTTGAATTCTTGATTTTATGTATTCAATTAAAGATTGAGTTAATATGAAATTGACTTTATGATTAAAGTGTTCACCTCTCTAAATATGACTTGAGTTTAAATAGTACTAATCACATTCTTCATAGAACTTTATCCTAAATGTGGTAGAGGTACGTGGACTTGACCCATGTGCTACTGTCGTTGCCATTTGAGATCAGTGTATATTGCGGCTTCATAGAGAATGAGACGATGGGTATTAGGACCCATCAATGATTGAAGAGATATTTTAAATATAAAATTGCAACCTGATATCACTGTGCTTCATTTGTTTTATGTTGAGATTTTACTCTTAACTTTCTGGGTTGATTTTGGTATGAGGACTAATGATAGGTTTATTTAGTTTCTTTAATCAAATATTCAATTAACTATTTTTTGTTTAATATGGGTATTTGTGTTTAATATATTTGACATAATTTTTATGTATTTAAAAGATTTTAAAAAATATATGTATATGAACAATCTAAAAGTTAAGTGTTATTAATATAAAATTTTTATTTATACATGGTATAAATGGCCTCTCTCTAATGTTTTTAACTGTTATTTTTTAAAGTTTACAAAATGACTAATTATTTTTTTATATATCCCAATTTAATTATTTAAATTTATAAGTTCTAATTATTTAAATTTATTATCATTAGATTTTAAAATAAAAATTATCATTATAGTTTAATTATTCAAGGATAATAGTTAAATTTTTTTATATAAAATTAAAATAAAAATTTCATAGAAAATTTAAATTAAATAAGATTTTATTTAGGGTTCACTTAAAAATATAGCTTAAAGTTTAAAATTAAATAAATATATATATGTTGGAAATATCCTATTGCAAAACAAATTTGTTAGTACTAACTAGAAAAATAACCCAAGAATTAAGAAATCAAAATTTATTGTGCCATGGAAGAACCACTGCATTAAAAACGAATTCACCTTGATCTGTGTAATTGTGTAGTAGACGTCGTCCCCCAACGTTAACACAGTGCTTCAATATTCGTACGTCTGAATAATGAATGTGGAACACAATTGATATTTACTTTTCTTGGAGAAATCACACTAAGATCAATTCCTAAGAAAGTTTGGAGGGGTCATAGTCAGTCTCGCTTAAAACCCAAACTCCTAGATATAATTTCCTCTAATGTAATTTAGGGAAAAATGACAAAATTTTAAAAGGGAATGGAAAAAGAGGCGAGGAGAAAGAGTTTTCTAATTGTTGTGTTTTGCTTTGTGTAAACATGAGAAAATAACTCTCTATTTATACTAGTAACAGAAGGGTAATTTAATAAATATGCAGAGGCAAAAGAATAAAAATTTGTTGGATTAGTTACAAAACTGACTCACCATTTCCACAAAACAGTAAAATTGTTCCAGATTTTCGTAACAGTCAAAAAATCGAAAAAAGTAAAATTGTTTTTAAATAAATTATTTTCTGAAAAATAATATAAGAGTTTTATCCAAAAAGAAATACACGCGGTACGTGTTGAAGACACATTTTAACACAAACACGGGCTGAGCGGACGGTGACCCAATTACTCAATGAGATTAAGAAGTATATATATAAACCCTCTTAATAACCTATATTTAACCAATATGAGATATACCCACTTACCAATAATCCTTTGCATTACCAACAATCTCCCACTAATGCAAAGCAATTTGAAAAAGAAATTGCTAAACACGAGAAAGAGTTGAGGTTTTTCAGTTAAAACGTGAGAAGAGCAACAACGAAATCATCCATTTAAGCATTAGTATCTTGTGGATTTGAACTAGTACATAGTGCAATAAGTGATTCTTATCTTTAACAAGTAAATAGATCTTGAACTTGTTAAGATAAGAGTTCACTCATAACACAGAACTAATCTCAGATCCAATTGTTGTTCTGCGATAAATTAACAAGTTTCAGCCAATGCACCTCTGGAAGCGGGTAAGTGTTCTAGAAAAATTGCCCAAATGTTTTTCATAGAAGCTGGCTAGTCCTTCACACTTACGTAGGTGATTTCATCAAGCCTATCTCAATATAGACTACTCGAATCAGGACTATGAAATCATTAAGAGCATTTATTAAGCTTATCCTCTCAAATTTAGATTCGGTGAATTCATCAAGTCTGTCAATAGGACCACCCAAACTCTAGGATATGAACTCATTAAGAGTAATAAACTTAACCTCTCAAGTCGATGACTTCATCAAGTCCGTCTCAATAGGACCACCAAACTCTAGGCTATGAACTCATTAAGAGTAATAACTCAACCTTATGCATGAATATTGTTTGCCATAAGGATATGTAAAATGTACACTATGAGTCTTTCCATGGTTTCGTTTGACCATATCGAACTTAGAGAACTAAGTTGGGTATCCACTATAAAATCCTTAACCACTAGGCTTAAGAAGACCTATCCCCCTCGATGAATCAAGAACTATTTTCCTACATAACCTTTTGGTTAGTGGATCAGCTAGGTTCTTTTTAGGCCTCATGTACTCCAACACAAGTACTTCATTCTTTATTAAATGTCTCACAGGTTCATATCTTATTCAAATATGCCTATTCTTACCATTGTAAGCTTGACTCTTAGCAACACAAATTGTGGCTTGTGAGTCACATAATAGCGATATGGAAGGTGTAACACCCCAAACTCGTATCCATCACCGGAATAGAGTTACGGAGTATTACCAGAACTTTCCGAACATTTTCAGATAAATCATGTCAATCACTGTTCATTTTCTGAGATTATTCATAACGCCCCTTAAATAAACCCTCGAAGCCCAATATAAGCATTAGAATCGAGTTAGGACTAAATCGGAAACTCTAAGAATTTTTTGCGAAATTTTAAAATTTTTCCAAGGTGTAGGACTCACGCGCCCGTGTGGTCCAAAAGACATGCCCATGTGACCCTAAGAGACACACGTGCTACAGGCCTTGCTCGACCCCGTGTAACTCTCTGACTTGTGCAAACGGCCATGCCACACGCCCGTGTGCTTGGCCGTGTGGTTAATTTAATTCTTTCGAAATTAGGTGCAGGTTTCTCATGGCCAAGACACACGCCCGTGTTCTACCAAGCATTGAATTCAAGCAATTTGTAACATCTAACATGATATATTGTTACATGCATTCATGCTTTTAATCTTACCTTTTACAAGCATACTCATTTAACCTTTCTCAATCAATCAATAATAAACACTTATGTTATCTCCATAAGATAAACATAAATACATATATACATGTACCGAAACATAATCATCACTAGCCATTCCAATGGCTAGGTTACAATAATCATTTACATTTACATGCCAATATGGCCAATATAACCTATACATGTCATTATAACCATAATTGCTTTACCATATTCACCGAAATAGGTCGATGGATAGTGTGAGTGATCTCTGCCAAGTTTCTAATCAACGAGCTTCCGATTTACTCTAAAACAGGGAAATAAAACTAAGTAAGCATAAAATGCTTAGTAAGTTCATATAACATGGTACTTAACTTACCATTCATTTTATTTTAAGGTAACTATGTAAGGCATATTCAATCAATTTGCCCTCAAGCCCTACACATATCCTCATTGCCCTTGTTAGTCATATATTCCATAATAACACCACAAACATATATGGGCTCAACAACAATCAAGTTTCCATGCACATATGCTTTCTACAACATGTATTCATTTAACATGTATAAATCATCTCTTTATATTACAAGTATAATTTCATAATAGTTCATCTCGAGTTCAGATAATTTCATATCAGAACTTTACCCATATTACTCGGAATATCAAGGTCACGATTAGTACACTCAAGGTGTACAAGTCTATAATCAAGGATTTACATACTCATCAAACAAATTCCATGTACAATATCATCATTTCATATTTCCATAAATCACTTATCGCGTATCGTCATTTTCACGCATTTCAGGCCGATATGTGTAATAACTCATTTCTTATTCATATCTTCTTATGTCAAGAACTTTTACTCGTTGAATTTATCTGCAATATCGATGGATACACAGGTTGTACATTCGTGGTGTACAAATCAGGATCCATCAATTCATATTCATTGATACCCATAAGGTACTATTTCAAAGAGTACACTCTCGAGCCACGTATATATAAACAACAAGATTATCAGTCCAGGATAAATCTTGTCTACAATATATACTCGATAAAGCTTAGTCAAGATTACCAGACTAGGCTAAATCCTTTTTATGACATATGCTCTAAAGTGCTTGATCTGGATTACCCGTCCAGGCTAAATCCAATACATAACATATGCTCGAGATGACTTATATCAGGATTACCCCTCCGGGCTAAATCCTTTCATAAATGAGGTCAATAGGATTACTCGTCCGAGCTAAATCCCGTCAGCAACAATTACAGGACCTCGTTCATTTCGGGAAATCACATATCCATCGATTTTCATTTATTCAAATGGGATTTAACATTTTTCAAGCATTATCAAGCATGTGATTATTTCATACATTTATAAAATTCATATAATTCAAATAAAAACATTCCACATTCATTTCAAGCATAAAAGTAACCTTTTTACCATTTATCTGGTATTTCTCGGATATGTTTACGGGACTTAACTTTTGTTAAGTATTCTCGATCATGTAACAAAGTTCATATTCATAGCATTCAAATAATTCACACATATACACATTCAATACAAGAATATAAATATATATAATTTAGTTACACGAACTTATCTCGATAAATGCTCGTGTACGTAAAATCTACTAATCCGACATTTTCTTCTTTTCCTCGTTCTAACTCCGAATTTGATCTATCCGGATTCAATTTGGCCATGAAAGTTTCTTCTCTCTCTCCTAGGGTTTCCATGTATTTTTGGGGAAGAACATGATAAAATAAGATGATATTTCTTTTTATCATCTTTTAATTAATTAAAATATTTCACTTTCTAATTTAGTCCTTACCCTTTTTCTAAATTTCCATGGATGAATCACCACATATCTACATACTTTTCTTTAATGTTCTAATTACCATATAATGACCTTAAGTTTTGAATTCCATAGCTATTTAATCCTTATAGCTACTAGAATTCAACTTTTACATTTTATGCGATTTAGTCCTTCTCGTAATTAAGCACATAATAGATAAATTTTCTTATCAAAATTTCACATTAAATTTCTATCATATTACGAACCATAAAATAAAAATAAATTTTATTTTTGGCTCAGATTTGTGGTCCTGAAATCACTGTTCCGATTTCACCGAAATTAGGCTGTTACATGAGGTACTGGTTTTCTTCATAAAATGATCTTTGCAAGTAGATCCCTAAGCCACTCGTCCTCTTGCCCAGCTAAGTTAAGAGCTATAAAATCTGACTTCATAGTGGAGCGAGCAATACGGGTCTGTTTAGTATACTTCCATGAAATGGTTACTCCACCCAAAGTAAAGACATACCACTTGTAGAGCTCACATGATCATTATGAGTTACCCAGTTTGCGTCATAATAACCCTCAAGGACTGTAGGGTATCTAACAAATTCCAACTCCCAAGTTTTTGTACCTTTAAGGTATTTAAGCAAACGCTTTAAAGCATTTCAATGCCCGTTGCTAGGATTATGAGTATATCTACTTAGTCTACTAACTACACAAGTAATGTCCGACCGAGTGCAGTTCATCAAGAACAAAAGTTTTCCAATAATCTTAGCATACTCTAATTGATAAACATTATTTCTTCTGTTCTTCAACAGTTGTATGCTAGAATCATAAGGGCTTCTCACAAGGATTACATCAAAGTTGTTAAAACTTTTTTAACACTTTCTCTATATAGTGAGATTGATTTACTGCAAATCCCTTTTCTGATTTTGTAACCTTAAATCCTAATATTACATCTACCCCTCCCAAGTCAGTCATTTCAGGTATGGTAGATAAGAAATTCTTGGTTTTATCAATAGCTTCTATACTAGAACTGAAAATAAACATGTCATTTATATACGAGCTTATGATGACATAATCAGAACCAAACATCTTAGAACACACACATGTATTTGCACCATTATTAATAAAACTAAAACTAAGAATAGTCTTATGAAATTTATCATACAATTGTTTTGGAGCTTGTTTGAGACAATACAAAGATTTTTTGAGTCTGCAAACTTTATCTTCCATACTAGGTGCCACCGATCCTAAAGGTTACTCTATGTAGATCTCCTCACCCAAATCACCATTCAAGGAAGTTATTTTCACATCCATCTAATGTACCAAAAATTTGTGAATGGAAGCTAAAGCAAACAAAAGACGAATGGTTGAGATTTTAGTAACAGGAGAGTATGTATCCAAATAATCTACTTCAGATTTCTCAGTAAACCCTTTAACCATTTGTCTTGCCTTATACTTTTGTATTGACCCATCTGGTCTAAGTTTCTTTCTAAATACCCATTTATTACTAATGGGTCTAAAACCTCTAGGAAAGTTTACTAATTCCTAAGTGTGATTAGACATAATAGATTCAAGCTCATTAATAACATCTCCCCAAAAACTAGCATCTATTGAATTTATGGCTTCATCATAGGTTTTTGAATCCTCATCCAAAAGTGCATGAGCAATAAAATCACTTATTAAGTTTAAATAATTAATATCAATTACAAAAGAAGTAAGAAAATCATGTCCGAAACTAGTGGCAGTCCTTTGTCTTTTACTTCTCTTAGGTTCTACATTATCATTCAGAATATCTCCATTGTGTGTTTTGTTTAAAGAAAACAACATCTCTAAATTCACATATGGAAGAATCATGCAAAGACATGAATCTATATGCAACACTATTTAGAGCATAACCAACAAAAACAAAATTAATTTTTGGTCCGATAGTGTTTTGTTTAAAAGCAGCCAAGCCTACTACTGATAAGCACCCCCACACTTTCAAGGATTATAGATTAGGGGTATAACCTTTCCACAATTCGTATGGGGTACAATCTAATTTTTTATGAGGCACTATATTAAGAATGTGGTTTGTAGAAAGTATGACCTCCCCCCACATGTGGTCAGGTAAATCAACACTAAGTAGTAAAACATTCATCATTTTTTTTAGACTTATATTTTTCCTTTCATCTATGCCATTTTGTTGTGGAAAATAGGGAGCGAAAAGCTCATGTATAATTTTGTCTTTCTTACAAAACAATTTAAGAAAGTAAGTGTCATACTTGCCACCTCTATCAGATCTAAGACGTTTTATTCTCCTATCAAGCTAGTTTTCTACTTCTACTTTATAAAGGAGAAAGGTTTGATCAGCTTCATCTTTTGTTCTTAGAAGATAAACTGTTGTATACCTAGAGTAGTCATCTATAGTAGCGTTTTCTATTTTTACTTTCTGTGTTTTTAAAATATGCTAAATTAGTATGAACTAACTCTAAAAGTTCAGTCTTCTTATCAAAAATAGTCTTTAAGGAATGTCTAGCATGCTTGGCTTCAACACAAATTTCACATTTATTAAAGCTACTATCATCCAGATTAGGAAGTAGATTCATTTTTATAAGTTTTTTTTTCAAAGAATGAATATTCGCATGTCCTAATCTAGCATGCCACATGTAAAATGCTTTAATAATATAAACAGAAATGATGGCTTTATTATTATTAAACATAGTCTCAATCACAAATAAACATCCACTCAAATAACCATTCCCCACACAATTTGCATTTTGAGAAAGTATAAGTTTATCGAATTCAAATACTAGTTTAATGCTTGTCTTATTTAGTTTTCCACCACTAGTCAATTTTTTACGCATGACAGGTACATAGAAGACATTATCCAATGCCAACATTTTACCAGATGTAAGTTTGAGTAAAATCTTTCCTTTACTAAGTACATCTGAAGTGCTAGATTACCCATGTAGACTTGTTCAGCTTCAGCTATGTTGGGAAATATTTTCATATTTTAGTAAACATGTAATTGTTCTCTATATATTTGAATGATAAATAAATAGTTAATTTCACATTTCACTATTATATCTTTTGTGTTTTTGCCTTTCATATTTTGCATACATAACAAAATTATGACAATCAAATATTAACCCATTGGTTGTCTAAGTTCAAACTGATGATAAGTGGCACTATAAGAATGTTTACATTGCGAGAAAGACAAATTACTTTAGTAGATAATCTGAACGAGTTTGTACTCCTGTAAAAGAATCAAAATCAAAGTGAGCATTTGATTCAAATACTTGGAAGTATTATTATGTCGTCTACAATTCAAATTAGGGAGATGACCAGTCTTGGCTATTGGAGCAGTTGACTCCACGGGTGGAGACATGTATGTATTTATTGGAATAATGATACATTGGACTGGACCCAAGATGAATTAATTATGAATCCGTTTGTGAATTAATTCATTTGTGACATTCATGGTGTAATTTACCTAAATCCTGAATTCGTCACTGACCATACGTATGCAACTCATGTGCTTTAAAGGTGATTGAGCCCATAGTCGGTATGTTGGGTACATGACTTGAGTATGACATGGTTTTACTAGCAACAATGGAATTCATAGCTCAATTAAAGAGTTAACGATATCCTCACATTGGTATTGTGTGAATTGATAAATATGGAATATGACCACGGGTTGCTTGTCCTCGAATGAGTAATTTATCACAGTCATTTGTTGACAGTAACCATATTAATCATTAATTAGACAAGGTGAAAATGAGGTAAAATATGATTGTATTGAGTGAACGAATTTAACTTAAAGGAATCAAAGATATCATATGAGGGTAACACCGACATGACGAGGTCATTGGACAAAGCAGTTGGTTGAATTTCTTTCGTAAAGAGTATACAATAAGAAATTTTCAACCATGATACTTCTTGTGGATTGACTTTATGATTAAGTAATTGCAAATTATTGGAACGATGCTTCTAGAGATAATTGTAATTACTAGAGCCTAATTATATATGTCTGATTAGTCCCTCCGCTAGCTCAACAAAAGCTTGATCGGATTGTATTTGGGTCAGAAGAAAATTTTACGACTTTAGAAATAATTTAATTGAGTCGATTTATTTGATGTGGAATTAAATTAGGCGGTGGTGAGAATCGTCCAACTAGATAATTTGATTAAAGAAATTTCTTGAAAAATTAATTTCGAAAATCTAAGTGATTTTTGGAAAAATTAATTTTGATCAAGTAAAATTAAATTAATCAAATTAATTGAAATTAATATGATATTTTTGGAAATTAAATTTCAAGTTAGGCAATTGACCCAATAGGTAATTGAACTTGAAAATTAGACCTGAGATCGAAAATTGGGCCCAATAACCCAAAATCGAGACCAAGACCCAAAAATTGATTGAACCGAGTCTGATATGTAAAACTGAACCGATAGTCGAACCGATGGCAGGATTGGACCAGTCAGACTGTTAATCACCCGGACCGAATCGAAAACAACCGAATCGGCTCGAGGTGCCGTGAGGGTGTTGCACTTGTGATGGCACCATCGAACACGACGGTGCTGGCGACTCTAACGACAGCATTTCGATAGCCGGCGGGTGGTTCTTTTGGCGATTGAGCAGTGGAGTTATCACACTCCTATTGGGACTCTATCGGTTTGATTTCAAATTAACTATTCCAAAAAATATTATTTTAATATTTTTAATATTATATTTAATTTAATACTTATCTTGATAGTATTTTAATAATTTAATATTAAAGTGATTATCTTATTATTAAAATTAAATTAAATATTTATCTTATAGATAAATATTCTACTAATTTAATAGATTTAATATTAAATTTATTCTAATATTTATCTTGATAAGTATTATATTATTTTAATATTAAAGTGATTAAGTTTAATCTTAGGTGAACTCTTTAAACTCTTCCTATATAAAGAGAGTCATAAGTCATTATTTTACACGCACTTGAATTCAAGAGAAAGTTGTAGAGAAAAAATTCTATCAAGAAATTAATTTAGAAGATTTCTAGAAATATTTTTATTCTTTACAACTTGACTCGGAAGTTTAGAGAAATTATGAAATTGCCCCATTGATAATTTTGTGGAAATTTTTTTGATTCGAAGCGAGGCCACCCTCAACAGTCATGAGCTTGAGGATAGCAGGGAAGGTTACTCGTTCAAAGTGTTCATCCTAGATGAATCGAAAAGATACAATTTTGATTAAATGTTTATTAGTTTAGATATCACATTCATGTACTTGTTTTTGGAAAAAAAATTAAAACACTATTTTTCCCTAAAACATATTTTTCATTTTGTTTTCAAAACCTGATTTTCCAACATGCTACATTTTCAAATTTGGTGAACAATTCTTTTTTGGAGCAGAAATGTTTAGAGGCATCTGTATCTACAATCCATTCGGCATTATTCGTAACCAGGTTCATTTCGGAAACCACAATGACTATAACCTCATCTGGATGTTCAACCATATGCGTTTGTAGTTTGTTTTGATTCTGGTGGTCAGAACATTGGTAGCATTGGTATGCTTTGTGTCCAGTTTTGCCACATACGTAGCATTTCACAAGGGGATTGGTTTTTTTTATTTATTCTTCCCTGGTTTCTTGAAGTTGACAACCTTTTTGTTCTGGAGTTTTACTATCTTCTTTGAACTCCCAGCATCTTTAATCCTATTAAATTTAGGACCAGAACCAGATTTGACAAGGTTAGCTTTTAAAGGAAATTGAGTTGAGGTTACTAAAGCCTTATCTTTAAGACATTTGGCTTCCTCAATCTTCATATGGCTAATTAGTTCTTCCAAAAGAATGTCCCACTTCTTATGCTTTAAGAGATTACGATAGTTTGACTAGGATTTTAACAGTTTTTCAATCAAGACGTTTGCTTGGAGAATTTCACACATCTCCGTCCCTTTTGCTAAGATGTTGGAGACCAGCTTCTTGTAGATATGTATTTAATCCATAATCGGCTTATCATCGGTCGTTTGGAACTTAAGCCACTCTCCAACAATATATTTCTTAACCCCAGTATCATTAGCTCCATGTTTCTTCTTTAATGTATCTTAGATGGATTTAGCTGACTTGTTTTTGACAAACATGTCAAAAAGGTTGTTAGCCATATGGCTTAACATATGACCTCTTACCATTTTATTGTCCTTTTCAAACTTAGCTTTTGTAGCTACGACACCCGAGTCTTCAGGAACGATGATAGAATCTCCAAGTTTCTTGGTGGCAGATGGATTGAAAAGTGCGTCGTTAATTTCAAGTTGTTCGAAGAAGATGGGCATCTTTTGAGACCAACGACAGTAGTTAGTCTTGTCAAGAGGTTTGAGCTTAGAGAAATTAGGGATGTATTTGTTGATCGGGGTAGGCATGTTTAAACAATAGTAATTCGTTTCTAAATTGTTGGAAATATACTATTGCAAAACAAATTTGTTAGCACTGGCTAGAAAAATAAACCAAGAATTAAGAAATCAAAATTTATTGCGCCGTGGAAGAACCACTTCCTTAGAAACGAATTCACCTTGATCGATGTAATCGTGTAGTGGACGTCGTCCCACAAGGTTAAGACAGTACTTTAATATTCATACATCTGAATAACGAAGGTGAAACACAATTGGTATTGCTCTTCTCGGGGAAATCACACTAGGATCAATTCTTAGGAAAGTTTGGAGGGGTCATAGTCAGTCCCACTTAAAACCCAAACTCCTGGACATAATTTTCTCTAATATAATTTAGGGAAAAATGACAGAATTTTAAAAGGGAACGGAAAAAGAGGCGAGGAGGAGAAAAGATTTTTCTAATTGCTGTGTTTTGCTTTCTTTGTAAAAATGAGAAAATTACTCTCTACTTATACTAGTAACAGAAAGGTAAAATAGTAAATATGCAAGGGCAAAAGAGTAAAAAATCGTAGGGTCAGTTACAAAACTGACCCACTATTTCCACGCAATTGTAAAAAATATATTCTATTTTAGATTTTCATAACAGTCAAAAAATAAAAAAAATAAACTTGTTTTTAAATAAATTAATTTCTAGAAAATAATATAAGAGTTTTATCCAAAAAGAAATTGTAACACCCTTAACCCGTATCCGTCGTCGAATTAGGGTTAAGGGTGTTACATTTGGTTGGTATCAGAGCTTACGGTTTAGTCGATTCTAGGACTACCGTAACACATGTGAGTCTAGCTATACATGCCTTAAATTACAATGTGATAGTGTGGTGACTTCTGACATCTGAATTGTAATTTTATTTTGTAAATGGATTTCGATAGAACTGTAGCTGATGATTTGAGAGCGTAGCTCCTGATCCCGCACATGGGTCAGCGCCGGTAGACTCTCGACCTATCTTGAGTAGTCATGAAGGGGAAGGCTAAGCAGGCCTTCTAGCAGATGATGAACGAATGGTTTACTCAATATATCTGGACTAACCCGACTGTGCAACAACCTCCACCCTCGAATAATCCATCTCCGATACCTATGGTACCTCCGATAGTAGATTCGATGAGATTTGGCAGGCCTCCTGTAGATAAAATCAGGAAACATGGGGCCGAAGAGTTTAAACCTAATGATGATAATGATGCTGAGTGGGCTAAGTTGTGGTTTGATAATACTATCTGTGTGTTCGACGAGCTACCTTATACTCCGAATGAATGTTTAAAGTGTGCCATATCTTTATTAGGAGACAATATTGTCATATCTGAAGCCAGAGTGCCAGTCAGAGCGTATGCTATTCGAGCTCTAGAGGATGCTTCATCACCTGATGTCATAACTGGTACATTTATTCTTTATGATACTTCTGTGATTGTTTTGATAGACCCTGGTTCTACGCATTCATAAGTATGCATGAATTTAGTATTCAGCAAGACTTTGACTGTGGAGACTTTTGAGTTTGCTATAAAAGTATCGAACCCCTAGGTAAAAGTGTCCTGGTTGATAAAGTATGAAGAACTGTCCGTTAATGTTTCGAGATATCTGTTTCCCCGCTGATTTGATGCTTTTACCATTTGATGAATTTGATATTATTTTGGGAAGGGATTGGTTGTTTATGCATGATGCTATTGTGAATTGCAAAAGAAAGACTATAAATTTGAGATGTCCGAGGGATGAGAAAGTACGGATCAAGTCTGATGATTTGAGTGGATTGCCTGCTGTAATATCTATTTTGAAAGCTCAGAGTTATGTGAAAAAGGGTTACGAGGCATATTTTGCCTACGTAATTGATTCGAAAGTATCTGGGAAGAAAATTGAATCAGTGCTTATTGTTTGTGAGTTTTCTGATGTGTTTCCTGAAGAGCTACCAGGTTTGCCTCTGATTCGTGAAGTTAAATTTGTTATTGATTTGTTGTGGTAATTGTAGATGACATCTCGATTTATTCACATGATAAAAAAATGAGCATACTGAACATTTGAGAATTTTGTTGTAAACTTTGAGAGAAAAACAATTATACGTGAAATTCAGCGAATGTGAATTCTGATTGTATGAAGTTAGTTTTCTGGGACATATTGTGTCAGCCTTTGGAATCCGAGTAGATCCGAGTAGATCCGAGTAAGATTTCTGCTATTTTGAGTTGGAAACCTCCGAAAAATGTGCTTGCAGTTTGTAGTTTTCTGGGCTTAGCTGGTTATTACCGCAGGATTATAAAAGGATTTTCAGCGATAGTTACTCCGTTGACTAGACTGCTTTAGAAAGATGTCAGATTTGAATGGTCGGATAAATGTTAGAAAAGTTTCAATCAGTTGAAAACTCTGTTAACAAAAGCTCCAGCGTTAATACAACCAGAATCGGGTAAAGAATTTGTTGTATACAGTGATGCTTCATTAAATGATCTAGGATGTGTTTTAATGCAGGAAGGCAAAGTGGTAGCTTATGCCTCGAGACAGTTGAAGCCTCATGAGAAGAATTATCCGACACACGACCTTGAATTAGCTGCAATTGTGTTTGCACTTAAGATTTGGCATCATTATCTGTATGGTGAGAAATGTCACATATTTTCATATCATAAAAGTTTGAAATATTTGATGACTAAAAAAGATTTGAACCTGCGTTGTAGAAGATGGCTTGAGTTATTAAAAGACTATGAGCTAGTGTTAGATTATCATCCGGGTAAAGCAAACGTTGTTGCTGATGCGTTAAGTAGAAAGTCATTATTTGCATTACATGCTTTGAATGCTCAGTTAGACTTGTCTGCTGATAGTTCTGTAATAGAGGAATTGAGAGCAAAACTGATATTTTTACAGCAGATATGTGAAGCTTAGAAGTCTGCTAATGAATTACTAGCGAAATGAGCTCAATGTGAAACGAATTTTGAACCCGAATTTCAAATTGTAGATGATTGTTTGAAATATCGGGATCAAATCTGTGTTCTGAGAAAGCCAGGGTTAATTCAATTGATTTGAATGAAGCACATAATAGTCGTTTAACTGTTCATGTGGGAAGTACTAAAATGTATCATAATTTGTAGCGACACTACTAGTGATCTGGTATGAAACGAGACATTTCTGACTTTGATTTGAAATGATTTATTGTCAGCAAGTGAAAGCTGAACATCAAGTTCCGTCTGGTTTGCTACAGCCGATTCTGATTCCCGAGTGGAAATGGGATAAAGATTCGAGATTTACATCGCGATTCTGGAAGAAATTACAAGAAACCTTGGGTGTCTTAACCATATTTTAAAAAAAAACGGGAATCGACTTGGTTTTGAAAACAAGAAACGGGAGTCGCCACCGATCTTTTATTAGGTGTGATCGGATCACCTTTGTTTTAATAAAACATTTTGATTTACTAAAACAATGTTTTTGGTCTACGAAGATTTGAGAAAATAAGTTCGGGAGTCGGTTACATGCGAGGAAGGGTTAGCACCCTCGTCACGCCCAAAATTGGTACCGAATTGATTAATTAATGTCCCAATGTCGAAAGTTGAAAATTTTGAAAAGAATTTAAAAAAACAGTCTCTTTCTGAAATATTTTAGTTTTTCTCGGATTTAATATCAAGATTTCCTTGTTCCGAAGGAATAAAATATCACATCCAGTACATAGGACACGATGATTTTAATCTTCAAGTCCAAGATCGTCTCTTAATTCCCGAAACCCAACACATAGGGCACGATCTCTCGAATTTCTAAGCGTAGAATATTGCCTTATTTGGAAATCTTTTGCTTTTGGATAAAATTGATAAAAATATGTAAGAGCATAGTCACATATTTTACGCCATTTAAACATCAACAATAATAAAAAATGAATTAAACAATTTTAAAAGAGATAGCACGTGAAACAATTCAACATAATTAATAAAAAGTTTCTGAATAGAGAATTCGTAGAAGAAAAGAAAAGAAATAATATGTGAGACAATTTATGATGATTAAAGTTTGAAATCAACGATGTATGTAAAGCTTAATAATATACAAACAAAATTTAAAATAATTAAGTAATAATATAATAATAATGGTAGTGATAACAACAACAACAACAATAATAATAATAATAATAATAATAATAATAATAATAATAATAATAATAATAAAATATACATAATGGTAAAACAGAAAAATATTTAAAGGAAACAAAACATATAAAAGGGGTAAATTAGAAAGAGAGCTGGAATCTGAGGCAAAATCTAAAAATAAAAGAGAATGGGATGACGTGAATGAACCGCGCACAGGGGGCGAGGGATTAAAAATGCTATTGTCCCCAGTCGCGAAAACGGTGCGTGTGAGAGAACTAAATTGCAAAGGGATCAGAGAGTGGGGGACTAATCACGCAAATGATCCTTTTAAGCAGAGAAGCGCGGATCTGGATCACCGGGCGGGTCGGGTCGTCTTAATGACTCGATGCGGCATCGTTTTATCTAACCTTTTAAGACCCCAAACCTGCCTTGATTCATTTCAGCCCTAGTTTGTTTCTATGCAGCCGTCACACCCCCTCCATTCTCTCAAAAGAAGAAACCCAACCAAGCAACCCCCTCTTCTCCTGTTTTATCAGGCGATTGACCTCCCTCCAGCCAATCGATGCACCACCATCATGATTGGTGGCCGACCGCACATGGGGAGGGAACCTTAGGCCTGTTCCAGACCTATTTTCAAAAACCCATGCCCTGATGCCCCGAAAAACGAAAACCAAAGGCCCCAACTCCTTTCTTTGAACCCGATCTGCGGTGACGGCCCGAACCCTCCGACAGCGCGTCTGCAAACCCAGGTAAGGTCCTTTTTTCCCTTTTACTATTTCGTTTCAAAAGTTTTGAAAATAATGAATAAAAACAGACGGAAATCAATAGTAACGACGAAATCAAAAAAAAGGAAAAACGTATTCAACCTTGAAGTATTTCGTTTTTATTTCTTTGTTTTCGCTTTTTAACTTACTTTCGAATCTGATCGCGTGAAAAATGGGGTCTTGAAATGACAAAACCGGAATTAAAAATGAAGGCAATGAATCAAAACTAATGTGGACAACAAACGAAATCAACCTTTTATCTCTTTGATCTCTGATAATTCTTGCGTTCGTGTTTGCTTGATTTCTTTCCGTATCCCTAAAGACCGAACCCCTATTACATCAATCTTTAATGGCTTTATAGCCAAATACAATCCCTTTCCTATTATTCAACTATTTTCCCCATACCTCTCTGTCCTTGGTTTCTCTGTTGTTCCTTGTTTTCGTTTCTGCAGGGCATGGCAATGGTGGAGGCGTGCGAGGCGCGATAGTGGTGGGCGACAGACGAGGAGCTTGGGGGAACTCGAATCGTCGGGGCGTGGGTACAGGAATCGACGCGCGTGGTGGCCAAAACGAGGTGAAGCGCGCGTGTGGCAGACGCGCGAGGCAGACGAAGAGGCTGTTGGCGGCGCTGGCTAGGGTTTCTGAAAATTTTAAGACTTTGGGCCGTTGGGCCTCTGTGATTGGGTTAGCAATTTAGGTTTAATGGGTTGCTGTAATTGGGTTTTAGGGGTTTGTAATTGGGCTTAGTTTAATCTGGTTTTTAATGTGGTACCAAATTTGTTCTGTAAATGGACTATTGTTTTTGGATTTTTGTTCTGTTTGTTTATTTTGGTTTATTGGGTTTTGAGCTCTCTTGTAAATGGACATTCAAAATACTGTTATGTATTATTTTGGGCTTATTATTGGGTTTGTAAAAAAACAAGGTTAAAATGGGCTGTTTGGATTTGGACTATAATGGGACCCCGGGCAAAAATGGTTATTACAGCTGCCCCTCTTTGCTCATTGTCGTGAAACGAGGATAGAGCAAAGACAAAAGAAGAACCAATTTTGCCCGGTCTTGGTGGGCTTGGACTTACTGGTCCTCGTCTTCCTTAAACATCTTCAAACTCTACCGTAACCTGTCGCTCGGACCCATTCCACCGCCGCTTCTGCGAGACATGGCCCGTAGCTTCAATTCACTTTTTCTCAATCTTGTTCATTCTTTAACTTGCTCCAATATGACTTCACGACACGAAGAGATTACCAAATGCTTCACTAGGGCTATGAGGAAGTAAATATGAATTTCTCGAACTGCTCCTTTGTTCTCGCAACATGAGTTTTTTTTTACATGAATTAAAAACAAGAATCGAAAGTACCTCAGCGTGCGACCCGAGGGGTTGCGAATGGAATTTGAAAAACGGAAATGAAAAATGCCTCGGCGTACGACCCGAGGAGTTGCAAACGGACAAAAAACGGAATTAAGAGTGTCTTGGCGTGCGACCCGAGACTCAACTCCCCTCTTGTATTATGAGTCGATTTTTGAACAGAAATTAAAAGACGGAAATTTAAAAAAAATACCTCGGTGTGTCCCAAGGCTCAACTCACCTCTCGCATTTATGAGTTGATTTTTTAGAACAGAAACTTAAAGGCAGAAATTAAATACCTCGGCGTGCGTAACCCGAGGCCCAACTCACCTCTCGTATTATGAGTTGATTTTTGAACAGAAATTGAAAGACGGAAATTTAAAAAAAATAACCTCGGTGTGTCCCAAGGCTCAACTCACCTCTCGCATTATGAGTTGATTTTTTTTTTAGAACAGAAATTGAAAGACAGAAATTTAAAAAAAAATACCTCGGTGTGTCCCAAGGCCCAACTCACCTCTCGCATTATGAGTTGATTTTTTTAGAACAGAAACTTAAAGGCAGAAATTAAATACCTCGGCGTGCGTAACCCGAGGCCCAACTCACCTCTCGTATTATGAGTTGATTTTTGAACAGAAATTGAAAGACGAAAATTTAAAAAATACCTCGGTGTGTCCCAAGGCTCAACTCACCTCTCGCATTATGAGTCGATTTTTTTAGAACAGAAATTGAAAGACGGAAATTTAAAAAAATACCTCGGTGTGTCCCAAGGCTCAACTCACCTCTCGTATTATGAGTTGATTTTTTTAGAACAGAAACTTAAAGGCAGAAATTAAATACCTCGGTGTGCGTAACCCGAGGCCCAACTCACCTCTCGTATTATGAGTCGATTTTTGAACAGAAATTTAAGGACAGAAATTAAAAAAATACCTCAGCGTGCGTAACCCGAGGCCCAACTCACTTCTCGCATTATGAGTTGATTTTGAACAGAAATTGAAAGATTGAAATTAAATCCCTCGGCGTGCCCCGAGGCTCAACTCACCTCTCGTATTATGAGTTGAGTTTGAACAGAAATTGAAAGACACCTCAGCATGTGATCTGAGGCTCAACTCACCTCTCGGATTATGAGTTGATATTACAATCAGAATTTCAAAACTTATCATCTGGTGGAACTCGGATGTCTTCTTTTTTCGATTTGGTACAACTATCATCAGAACTTCTTGCTTCATTGGTGTACCTGTATGTGATGTTATCATGATATGCACATGTTTGTCTTAAATGCTCTTATGCCTATATGGTTATGCCATGCACCCTGGGCTTATTTGTCATGTATCTCTCGTTATGACTTTCATGATGACTCGTATTCATTGCTTCGATTCTTATCCTTCTTTCCAGGTTTTGTAACTGTCCTCAAGTTTTACGAATAATCCATGTTTCTCATATATTGCCCTTTTTGCTCCTGTTGAACTTTGTCGTCGCTTTGAGGCTCTTGTGTTTACTAAATTTTCATCCAGGTAATGCTCGACATTCCCTTTGTTTAGAGTACGCCATTTCACCATTTATCATTTAACTGAACCACACATGAGATGCGTGAAAATGGAAAAGTAGGTATGAAAGGAATATCTCGCATTCATGTTTATTTCCGAAAGCAATAAGCAAAGAAGATTGACAAGGAATAGTTCAAAAGAGAAAGTATTATAAAGAAACGGAAAGCAAGTTCAATTGTCACAAATGCTCTAGATATTCGACGTGTGAATTTCTCCAAGTTTCTTGATCCTGAATCTTTTCGAGTGAAGCTTCTTGCATAGAAGATTCTGAGCTTCCGAGTCTGCTTCAAACGTTAGTATCTCGCCCTTTGACCTTCTGCACAGGTCGTCTTTGCTTTTTGAGCCTAACTCGGCTTCCTTAGAACGCCCTTTCGGGTTTTCATTCTAAATCTTTTGTTTATCAAGACGCCCTTTCCGAGTTTTCATCTTGATCTCTCTTTTTGTTTTTTTTTGTTTTTTTTTGTTTTTTTTGTTTTTTTGTTTTTTGTTTTTTTTGTTTTTTTTTTGTTTTTTTTACCAAGACGCCCTTTTCGGGTTTTCATCCTGATCTCTTTTCCTTTCTCTTCTTCTTTTCTTTTTTTAGGCATAGTACTTCTTCACGGCATCTGAGTTTACCGGATTCGGTATCTCCTTCCCATCCATTTCAGTGAGGATCAAAGCTCCACCTGAGAAGGCTTTCTTCACGACGTATGGCCCTTCCCAGTTTGGTGCCCATTTTCCTTGAAAGTCCTTTTGTATGGGAAGAATCTTTCTTAATACTAGTTCCCCTTCACGAAACTCTCTTGGCCGCACCTTCTTGTCATGGGCGTTGGTCATTCTCTTCTGGTACATTTGTCCATAACAAATTGCCTTCAAGCGTTTTTCTTCGATCAGATTTAGTTGGTCATATCGAGCCCGAACCCATTCCGATTCTTCTAATTTTGACTCCATTAAGATTTGTAAAGAGGGGATCTCGACTTCAATGGGCAGCACAGCTTCCATTTCGTAGACCAGAGAGAAAGGAGTTGCCCCCGTAGAGGTTCGCACACATGTGCGATATGCATATAGAGCAAACGGTAGCTTCTCGTGCCAATCTTTATACGTCTCGGTCATTTTCCCAATGATCTTCTTGATATTTTTGTTAGCAGCTTCTACCGCCCCGTTCATCTTTGGACGATAGGGTGAGGAATTATGGTGCTTTATTTGAAATTGCTCACACACTTCCTTCATCATCTTGTTCTTCAGATTTAAAGCATTATCTGAGATGATTCTCTCAGGCAAACCGTATCGACATGTGATCTCCTTCTTTAAGAACTTGCACACTGCGGTCTTTGTTACATTAGCAAATGAAGTGGCTTCTACCCATTTCGTGAAGTAATCTATGACCACAAAAATGAATCGATGTCCATTAGAAGCCTTCGGGGAGATTGGCCCTATAACATCCATGCCCCACATAGAAAAGGGCCACGGAGAAGTCATGACATGAAGGGGCGAAGGTGTTGCATGAATTTTATCGCCATAAACTTGACATTTGTGGCACTTTCGCGCATAACTAATGCAGTCGCTTTCCATTGTCAACCAGTAATAGCCGAGTCTCATAATCTTCCTAGCCATAATAAAACCATTGGCATGCGTTCCACAAATTCCTTCATGGACCTCTTCAAGTATCTTCCTGGCTTCAATATCATCCACGCATCTCAAGAGCACTTGATCTTTTCCTTTTTTGTATAGGATGTTCCCATCAAGAACAAATCCTGCTGCTATTCTCCTGATTGTTCTTTTGTCGTTCTCATTTGCTTGCTCAGGATATTTTTGATTCTTGACATATTCTAAGATATCATAGAACCATGGTTGTTCGTCAGTCTCTTTTTCAATGCTAAAGCAATGTGCAGGAGCCTCGTATATGCTCATTTGGAGGGCATTATTTCTGTTTCTCGGTTTGCTTTGAACATCGAAGCCAAAGTGGCTAAGGCATTAGCCAATTGGTTTTCTTCTCGTGGGAAGTAGCTAAAAGTTACTTCTTCAAATTCTTTGATTAGCTCTGTTACGAGATCGTGATATTTGACCAACTTTGAATCTCTCACTTCCCAATCTCCGCGGATTTGGTAAATTACCAGCGCTGAGTCTCCGTATACCTCTAAGATTTCGATGCCTCGTTCAATAGCTGCTCGAAGTCCCAAGATGCAAGCCTCATATTCTGCTATGTTATTAGTACAGAAGAAATTTAATCTGGCGGTGAATGGGTAATGATTCCCTTCTGGTGACACTAAGACTGCTCCAACCCCATGCCCCAATGCATTCGAGGCACCATCAAAGCTCATCTTCCATGATCTCTCCTTTGATGACTCACATTCTCTTTCTGTAAAGTACATTAAGTCTTCATCAGGGAAATCAAACCTCAACGGCTCATATTCTTCTGTCGTTCGAGTCGCCAAGAAGTCGGCTATCGCGCTTCCTTTTATCGACTTTTGACTCACATAGGTGATGTCGTACTCTGACAGTAGGATTTGCCATCGTGCCATTCTTCCTGAGAGTGCAGGTGATTCGATCATATACCTTATTGGGTCCAGCTTTGAAATTAACCACGTCGTATGATACAACATATATTGCCTCAGCCTTCGAGCTACCCAGACCAAAGCATGACAGAATTTTTCAATCGACGGGTACTTCACTTCATACTCGGTGAATTTCTTGCTGAGGTAGTAGATTGCCCTTTCTCTCTTCCCTGACTCGTCATGCTGCCCTAGTACATAACCTAAGGAGTTATCGAACACCGTCAGATACAATATTAAGGGTCTCCCGGGAGTTGGCGGTACTAACTCCGGGGGGCTAGACAAATATTGTTTTATCTTGTCAAATGCCATCTGGCACTCCTCATCCCATTTTCCAGGATTGTGCTTTCGAAGGAGTCGAAAAATTGGGTCGCATTGATTGGTAAGTTGAGCAATAAACCGAGCAATGTAGTTTAGCCTCCCTAGGAATCCTCTAACTTCCTTTTGTGTGCGCGGAGGCGACAACTCTTGTATGGCTTTTATTTTATCAGGATCAACCTCGATACCTCTCTCACTGACGATGAAGCCCAGTAATTTTCCAGAAGTAACCCCGAAGGTGCACTTGGTTGGATTAAGCTTCAGTTGGAATTTTCTCAGTCTTTCAAACAACTTCTTGAGGTTCCCAACATGCTCTCTTTCCCCTCGAGATTTGGTGATCATATCGTCGACATAGACTTCTATTTCCTTGTGCATCATATCATGAAACAGTGCTACCATGGCTCTCTGGTATGTTGCCCCGGCATTCTTTAGCCCAAATGGCATTACCTTGTAGCAGAATGTCCCCCACATTGTCGTGAATGTTGTTTTCTCCATATCCTCGTGAGCCATTTTGATTTGATTGTAACCCGAAAATACATCCATGAAGGAGAAAAACGAGTGCTTTGCCGTGTTATCTACCAATGTATCGATGTGTGGCAACGGGAAATTATCTTTAGGGCTTGCTCGATTCAGATCCCGATAATCCACGCACATTCGCACTTTACCGTCTTTCTTGGGTACCGGTACTATATTAGCCACCCATTCTGGATACTTGGAGACTTGTAGGAAACCGGCATCAAACTATTTCTTGACTTCTTCTTTTATCTTTAAGAGCATTTCAGGCCTCATCCGCCTTAACTTCTGTTGAACAGGCTTGCATTTTGGTTTCAATGGGAGCCTATGGACCACTACATCTTCATTCAAACCTGGCATGTCCTGATACGACCATGCGAATACATCTTTGTATTCATGAAGCAAAGCAATCAAATCATGTTTGGTGTCCCCTGACATGGAGGTCCCAACTTTCACTTCTTGCCTCCTTTCTTCGTTTCCCAAATTCACTGTCTCAACAGGTTCTTGATAGGGTAGTATCTGTTTGTCTTCTTGCTCTATCATTCTTAGCAAGTCGGGGGATGAGACATAATCTTCAGCGTTTTCCTCAGCTTCAAATTCTCCTAAACAGTCAGCTTGCTCGAAATTGATTCTAGGACTTGTAACGGGATTGTTCACATCGTCGATATCTGAGCACCTGAAATGTAAATGGAAAAGAAGCTATAGAGGAGTATCAAGGTGTTGGGACATACAAATATAGCACCGTGGTATGATATGCAATATACGGAGGGACAAATTATAAGAAGAGGGAATAAATATAAAGCCAATGAAGAGACCACAACAAAAATGCATATTCATTAAAGTTCATTTAAAAGATAAATAGCTGACAGAAACTCTCGTAATAGTTTCCCCAACAACTTGGGGCATAAAAGAGTGGACATTGAGTATTACTTTGGAGAAGCCCTAGAAACTACAAGAAGATCCTCGACAGTCCAATTGCTCAACACAAATCCAGGCGGACCAGGGCGTATCATTGAGATATCTTCTATTGTATCATCCGCTTCGTCGATAACATTTATGTCGAAGTTTTGAAAATCCCTTTCAATCAACAGCGGCATGCTTCGTGCATTGTCTTCTTCTGGGTACATCATTCCTGCAGATGTAAATGTTTTTGACAATGGCGGATAAGTTATGGGCTCCCAATCCGCTTCTCGGCCTGAAGCTCTTGCAATCCTCTTTTCCTGATCTTTCTGCAGCTGTTTCTTTCTTTGTCGCACATCCGGCTTGAACCCTAAACCGTGTCGGGCTTTGTAGTGTATCGGCTTTAGCGCTCTAGCTATCCCTTGCTGGTATCTCCCTAAACCTTTCCTTGCTCAGGCTCCTTTTCCAACCGTCAGTTTGATCCCCATCTTTGCATTCCTTGATAATCTAGGCGTGGGAATCTTGTTTCCCTCAGCCACAAACGTAGCGTTAATAAATTCAAGGGAACAGAATGAACATTCTACTGCATCTTTGTTCACCTCGATATAAAGTGTGACAGCAGAAATAGATGCAACGATGTCTTCTTCGCCATCGACTGTGATCAAACGGTTATCCATGATGAACTTCACTTTTTGGTGGAGAGACGAAGGGATTGCCCCAGCAGAGTGGATCCAGGGCCTCCCTAAAAGGCAATTATACGACGGAGCAATGTCCATGACCTGGAACTCTACATTATACGTGCATGGGCCCACTTCTAGGGGGATTTCAATCTTTCCCATAACTTCTCGCCGTGTCCCATCAAATGCCCTTACCGCTGAATGACAAGGCCTTAGATAGGACATATCAACTGGCATCCTAGAGAGTGTGGCCAAAGGCATGACATTGAGGGCGGATCCATTGTCAATGAGCACATTTGGCACTATGTAACCCTTGCAACTGGTCGTAATATGTAATGCCTTCACCGAGCCCTACCATTCGATGGTATCTCATCATCACTAAATAAGATAAAGTTATCTGCATTTAGATTGTTCACCCATCTGTCAAGTTTTTCTACAGATACATTGCTTTCTACGTAAGCTTGATTGAGCACTTTTAGCAAGGCGTTCCGATGTGACTCTGAGTTCAACAATAGGGATAACACCGAGATTTTTGCCGGTTGTTTGTTTAACTGCTCTACGATGCTGTACTCGCTGTGCTTGATAAATTTCAAAAACTCATGTGCTTCATCTTGATTCACAGGCCTTTTAATTTCCTGTTTGGATGGGGTTTCAGTCTCGATCACCTCCTCATATATTGGTGCCTTCCCTTTTTGATTCGACCTAATGGTCTTCTTACTTGGTTCAACCACCTCGGGAAAATAACATCTCCCACTGCGGGTAAAATGCCCCACCTCGCTAACACTTCCATTTGTAGCTTCGGGCATGGTAATGTTGACGTCGTATTTCCAAGGCACTGCCTTGTCATCTTTGTAAGAGAACGGAGCTGGTACTTGGATTATCATATTTGGTTTCACCTCTTTCTTCTTTGCCTCGTAGTAGATCACCAAAGGTCGATCGGCACTATAAGGGGGGTCTGATGATTGACCCTCAGAGGCACATATATCCTTTTCATCGGTCTCTTCCATCTTATTGCGGATCTCGACCTCCTTATTGTTCATCATACCTTGAAGTAGTTCTTTAAATTCCTCACAAGATTGGATGTGATGTCCTTCCATTCCGTGAAAAACGCAAAAACTTTGACCTCCCATGCTTTCCTTCTTGAAATTTCTGCTGAGCAAACCCTTTTCAGTCATTACTTCCCACACTTTCCTCAAAGGTGCCCTTATCTCGGAGACACGACTTTTGGCTTGCCACCTATCTTCCTGTGTCACCATACTCACGTTCCCTACGGGATGGTTAAGGAGTGGATTTCCGGCCAAATTACTGACCCCATCAAATCGTAAAATGCCCGCATCAATAAGACTTTGAACTTTCCTTTTAAAGGCTAGACAATTATCTGTGGAATGCCCCCGGTTTCCAGCATGGTACATGCAGCTAGCATTAGGATCGTACCATTTAGGGTATGGAGGTTTCAATGGTGCTATGTAATGCGGTGATATTAATTGTTTCTCCAGTAATTTTGGGCATAATTCTCCGTATGACAGGGGGATAGGGGTAAACTGAGGTTTTTCGAGATTGGGTCTTGTCGGCCTTGGTTCATTTTTGGGCTGGCTTGGAGCGATCACAGTGTTTGATGAGAATATGGTGAGTGGTCTTTGGCCATCGGTGACGTAGACGGGATAAGGAGGAGGTGTTTGATAGTAGAGATTTTGATGAGGAAAATAGAAATTTGGGGGCGGGCGAAATTGAGGTCGTGGTTGGATTGGGTATGGGTTGGAAGCGTAGTGGTTCCCAGTCCCCACCATATGGGTTTCGGGTTCTTTCTTCTTTACAAGTACTGACCTCTTCGAGCTCTCGGAGCCTTCCATTCTTCCACTCTTGATGCCGTTTTCAATGAGTTCTCCGGATATTACGACATCTGCGAAGTCTTTTGTGGCATTTCCTACCAGCTTGTCATAGAATGGCACTTTTAAAGTATTGATAAAAAGAACTGTGATCTCAGTTTTGGTCAGTGGGGGTTCTACTTGAACCGAGAAGTCCCTCCACCTTTGAGCATATTGTCTAAAGGTCTCTGATGGCTTCTTTTCTATCATCTGTAGCGTTAGTCGATCAGGTGCTATGTCGGAGACGTGCTTGTATTGCTCACAGAATGCTGAAGCTAAGTCATCCCATGATTGGATCCTCTCTCTGCCGAGCTGATTATACCACCGGAGGGCTGACCCGATCAAGCTATCTTGAAAACAATCAACAACTTGTCTTCATCCACATAACCAGCCATTTTTCTACAAAACATGATAAGATGCGCCTTTGGACACCTTGTTCCATCATATTTTTCGAAGTCTGGCGCTTTAAATTTTGGAGGCAAGACCAGACCGGGAACCAAACTGAGCTTTTTGGCGCTCATTACGGAAGGGGCTCTAATACCCTCTATCACCCTGAGTCTTTCTTCCAGACTCTTATACTTGTCCTGGGCATCCTGATCCTTCATCTTTAACTTAGCTAGTTCTACCGGATCATCCAAATCCGGGACAATTGGGTCAGCGGGGTTAGCTCCGTGGTCTGACGTGAATACTCTTTGCCCTAGATGGGTAGGTGGGGGTACAGATGGTTGTTTTGGGCCATCTCCATTAGCTTGGCCATCTGGTCCTTATGCTCAAGGGATTCTTCCCTAGATTTCACCATCAGGTCTCTTGTCTCTTGCTGCGACTTGGCTAATTGTTCTTGCAACTGTCCCTGGATCCTTTCCATTCTTTCAATTCTTTCGCTGAGTTCCGCATCCATAATTCTAGTTCTTAGTCGGGTTCTATAAGGATGATTTGATTCCAGATTCGCGGTGTCGTAACTGTGGATTATACGATTTTAGCCTTAGTGAATAATTAAGGTGATATGATACTATTGTATGCCATGTAATGCAAATGCATGATATGGATGCGCAAAGGTGTTGATTTGATTCAATTTCATTAGATAAACTTTACTAGAAAACAAATTTCCTTTCATAGAACGAATAATTACATATACAACTTTGCCCTAATGCCTAAATCCTTAACTTCCTTAAGAAGCCAAGCTAAACTTTGGCCTCGCTCCGATCCTGACTCGTACATCAGACTTAACGCATCAGCCCGAACTGCCAAGGTTTGCAAATGATCGGCCATCTCTCAGATTTGAGCCACAGCTTCGCCCATTACATAGTCTCTGTTTCTGATCTATTCTTGAGAGTGGTGGAGCTGCTCCTTCCAATATTCATTGTTCGCTTCAAGGCGCTCAACTTGAATTTTACTATCTTGTAATGCAGTCTCAAGCTCTCCTATTCTCCCTCTCATCTCCTCGATCTTGTTCTGACTGGCTCTTAATTCGATTACCGAATTGCGGCTACGGTGCAGATGCAACGACTTTTCTAGTTCCGCTATTCGGGCGCGTAACTTCTCCTTTTCGCTTTGGCTTTCCAACAGGCACTTTCTCAAAGTGTCCTCCCGTACTCGAGCATCTCGGAACTTCTTTTCCCACTGATTGGCTCTGGATTTTTCTTCTTCAATTTCCTGCCGCCATTGCTCTGATGTCTTACCTAGACCAGCGGTTCTGATGGACATGCGCAGCTTCTTGTAATCTGTTTTTAAACTATCCAGGTCCTCTTCGGCCTTATTTTTTCCTTTTTTCATTTTCTCGGCCTCGAACTTGTGGACGTCAACATCTAACCCTAACTGCATCTTTTCCTCTTCTAGCCGCTCTATCCTCTTACCCAATTCCCGGCTCTTTCTCTCGAAATCTTGCTTGATAATCTCTAATTCAGACGGGATTACTTGTAACTGCTTTTCTATTGGTCGAGCATTTTCTTGGGCTGGCCTTGGGACGTTGTCGTTGATTCTTTTGGCCCACCACCGATCGTACTCGGGAGTAATCATTGGCCTTATGGCGAGTCTCTTCATTTTCCGGGCTTGAGTCCATGCATCTGATATCTCGCGAACTCTCTTCTTATAATTATCGTCCTTGTACGAAAACTCGCACTGGGCTAGTCCATGTGTCACCGGTATGAATTGCCTTGACCGATACTGCCTCATCACTAGCAATGGGGCATACCCAACAGCTCCCCATATCCCGAGCAAAGGGACCCAGTCAAACTCTCCGCATCGATACAAAATCTCGTCAGGGATCATCCACGGAGTCTTCCATTCCACATCTTCCACTTGCAGATTTTGGAGGATCGCTATCCATTTCTCTCCTAATAGGTCATCCCGCCTTGATGTATCCGCTAATTCCTTTAGAGGAGAATAATCTTCAAAATAGACTTTGCATGAGACCTTTTCTATTTTCCAGAAACGGCAATGGAACCATGATAGTAATAGTTGTGCACATCCCATGAACCTCCCTTCGCCCGCTCTTCGGCAAGCACTCAAGGATCTGAAAGTTTCGGCTAAGATTGCAGGGATGGGTGTGACTCCCTTGTCAAGTTTATCAAATAAGTCGGAGACCGCTTCCTCTACATGCCCCAGCGCCTTGGGGAAGATGACCAAACCATAGATGCTTAAAGCGAAGACATCGACCCTCTTTTTCTCATTAGGATGTGCTAAGATCAGATCCTTCAAATGTTTCCAAGGAATGCACTTATAATCTCCTTTTTGTTTGATCCTGGCTGTAATCCATTGCTCGCTCATCCTTGTAATGTTCATTAGCTTTTTTGAGAACGGCGACACATTAGCAAACCTTGAATACGCCTTATCGGTTTGAATTCTCGGGCATCGGAACAAAGCTGTGTACTCTTCTATGGTAGGCACCAAATCCACTTTTCCGAAAGTAAAGCAACTGTAAGCTGGGTTCCAAAACTGAGTAATGGCTCGGAGTAAGTACTCGTCTACCTGGATATCAAGCAGGTAGGGTAAATCACTGTAATTATAGTTGAATAGTTGTTTGACCTCGTTGCCCCATGAATCCCATATTTCCTTCAATTCTAGTAGGTCATTTTGAGTCACGCTGATGCGAGTGAAATCCTACAACTCTGATTCATATCCCACGGTCAAACTGTCTCCTTTCTCTCGCTGTACCCTTTCGGACCATGTTTGAACAGCCGCATTATCCTCCACTCTATCGAGAAACCCCCTTTCCATGTTCAGCTTATCTATCTAGAAACCGAGTGCGAATCAACACCTTTTATTATGAAATGCTATGCAATAAAAGCAAAACACAACAAGTTAGTAACATGTACAAAAAGAACCTAAAACGAGCAAGAAATAATCGAACCCCTATTTATGGTGACAACTAGGGTTTACACGGCTCTATCTACAATGGGCTCTTAGGTCTCTCTATATGTGGTTAGGTTCTAAAGTAAGGGTACCTGAACCAGCAGATTCCTCGATCCTCACCCATTATAGGCTCATGCGGACCGAGTTCGATTCAGGGGAATACATTTCCCTATGGCTGCACGGAGATAAAAATCTCACGAAGACATAGGTACGGATGTATCCCGAAAGCGATCCACTATCTTGCACGGAGGTAAAAACCTCACGAAAGAGTAGCTTCTCACTCCCACTTAAGGGTGTGACCGCAATGGTCATGTAATGCAATGCCAATGTATTTCACGAGACTCGACACTATAGCACAAGCAAATGCATCAAAGAGAAACACAATTTTTCAAAGCAGTTTCCAAATTTCGACAAAAAGACAAAGAATAATCAATTTTACGGCCTGACTCTAACAGGTCCCCAGTGGAGTCGCCAAGTTGTCTTAACCATCTTTTTTAAAAAAACGGGAATCGACTTGGTTTTGGAAACAAGAAACAGGAGTCGCCACCGATCTTTTATTAGGTGTGATTGGATCACCTTTGTTTTAATAAAACATTTTGATTTACTAAAACAATGCTTTTGGTCTATGAAGATTTGAGAAAATAAGTTCGGGAGTCGGTTACATGCGAGGAAGGGTTAGCACCCTCGTCACGCCCAAAATTGGTACCGAATTGATTAATTAATGTCCCAATGTCGAAAGTTGAAAATTTTGAAAAGAATTTAAAAAAACAGTCTCTTTCTGAAATATTTTAGTTTTTCTCGAATTTAATATCAAGATTTCCTTGTTCCGAAGGAATAAAATATCACATCCAGTACATAGGACATGATGATTTTAATCTTCAAGTCCAAGATCGTCTCTTAATTCCCGAGACTCAAATATTAGAATATCTAAAGGATATCCGATTGTTTAGCCAAACGAGAGAACCGAAACCCAACACATAGGGCACGATCTCTCGAATTTCTAAGCGTAGAATATTGCCTTATTTGGAAATCTTTTGCTTTTGGATAAAATTGATAAAAATATGTAAGAGCATAGTCACATATTTTACGCCATTTAAACATCAACAATAATAAAAAATGAATTAAACAATTTTAAAAGAGATAGCACGTGAAACAATTCAACATAATTAATAAAAAGTTTCTGAATAGAGAATTCGTAGAAGAAAAGAAAAGAAATAATATGTGAGACAATTTATGATGATTAAAGTTTGAAATCAACGATGTATGTAAAGCTTAATAATATACAACCAAAATTTAAAATAATTAAGTAATAATATAATAATAATGGTAGTGATAACAACAACAATAATAATAATAATAATGATAATAATAATAATAATAATAATAATAAAATATACATAATGGTAAAACAGAAAAATATTTAAAGGAAACAAAACATATAAAAGGGGTAAATTAGAAAGAGAGCTGGAATCTGAGGCAAAATCTAAAAATAAAAGAGAATGGGATGACGTGAATGAACCGCGCACAGGGGGCGAGGGATTAAAAATGCAATTGTCCCCAGTCGCGAAAGCGGTGCGTGTGAGAGAACTAAATTGCAAAGGGATCAGAGAGTGGGGGACTAATCGCGCAAAAGATCCTTTTAAGCAGAGAAGTGAGGATCTGGATCACCGGGCGGGTCGAGTCGTCTTAATGACTCGATGCGGCGTCGTTTTATCTAACCTTTTAAGACCCCAAACCTGCCTTGATTCATTTCAGCCCTAGTTTGTTTCTATGTAGCTGTCACACGCCCTCCATTCTCTCAAAAGAAGAAACCCAACCAAGCAACCCCCTCTTCTCCTGTTTTATCCGGCGATTGACCTCCCTCCAGCCGATCGATGCACCACCATCATGATTGATGGCCGACCGCGCATGGGGAGGGAACCTTAGGCCTGTTCCAGACCTATTTTCGAAAACCCATGCCCTGATGCCCCGAAAAATGAAAACCAAAGGCCCCAACTCCTTTCTTTGAACCCGATCTGCAGTGACGGCCCGAACCCTCCGACGGCGCGTCTGCAAACCCAGGTAAGGTCCTTTTTTCCCTTTTACTATTTCGTTTCAAAAGTTTTGAAAATAATGAATAAAAACAGACGGAAATCAATAGTAACGACGAAATAAAAAAAAGGAAAAACGTATTCAACCTTGAAGTATTTCGTTTTTATTTCTTTGTTTTCGCTTTTTAACTTACTTTCGAATCTGATCGCGTGAAAAATGGGGTCTTGAAATGACAAAACCAAAATTAAAAATGAAGGCAGTGAATCAAAACTAATGTGGACAACAATCGAAATCAACCTTTTATCTTTTTGATCTCTGATAATTCTTGCGTTCGTGTTTGCTTGATTTCTTTCTGTATCCCTAAAGACCGAACCCCTATTACATCAATCTTTAATGGCTTTATAGCCAAATACAATCCCTTTCCTATTATTCAACTATTTTCCCCATATCTCTCTGTCCTTGGTTTCTCTGTTGTTCTTTGTTTTCGTTTCTGCAGGGCATGGCGATGGTGGAGGCGTGCGAGGCGCTACAGTGGTGGGCGACAGACGAGGAGCTTGGGGGAACTCGAATCGTCGGGGCGTGGGTACAGGAACCGACGTGCGTGGTGGCCAAAACGAGGTGAAGCGCGCGTGTGGCTGACGCGCGAGGCAGACGAAGAGGCTGTTGGCGGCGCTGGCTAGAGTTTCTAAAAATTTTAAGACTTTGGGCCGTTGGGCCTCTGTGATTGGGTTAGCAATTTAGGTTTAATGGGTTGCTGTAATTGGGTTTTAGGGGTTTGTAATTGGGCTTAGTTTAATCTGGTTTTTAATGTGGTACCAAATTTGTTCTGTAAATGGACTATTGTTTTTGGATTTTTGTACTGTTTGTTTATTTTGGTTTATTGGGTTTTGAGCTCTCTTGTAAATGGACATTCAAAATACTGTTATGTATTATTTTGCGCTTATTATTGGGTTTGTAAAAAAACAAGGTTAAAATGGGCTGTCTGGATTTGGACTATAATAGGACCCCGGGCAAAAATGGTTATTACATTGGGCACGAAATTACTTCAGTATAACTTTTAGAGGATATGTTAAGATGCTGTATACTTGAGTTTAATGGTTCTAGAAACAGTACCTACCGTTGATCGAATTTACGTATAATAATAGTTTTCAGACAAGTATCGAAATGGCACTATATGAAACTTTGTATGGTTGTAAATGTCGTACACCGTTCTATTGGACCGAGCTCAATGAAAATAAGATACACGGGGTTGACTTGGTTAAAGAGACTGAAAAAATAAGTGACAGTGATCTGTGATAGTTTAAAAGTCATACACGTATTTGAAACGTAAAGACATTGAGTTTCAGGTCGGAGACTGGGTATTTTTGAAAATTTCTCCGTGGAAGAAAGTGCTTCAATTTGGACGAAAAGACAAGTTAAGTCCAAGGTTCATCGGACCGTATGAGATCATTGAACGTGTTGGGCCTGTCGCTTATAGATTAAGGTTGCCCTCTGAATTAGGAAAGATACACAACGTATTTCATGTTTCGATGCTTCGTAGATATAGATCAGATCCGTCACATGTGATTGCCCCGTCTGAGATTGAAATCCGATTCGATATGACATACGAGGGAGAACTGATCCGTATATTAGCTCGTAAAGTGAAAGAGTTGAGAAACAAGAAAATTCCGTTAGTAAAAGTATTATGGAATTGATATGAATTAGAAGAGACTATGTGGGAGCCTGAAGATTCAATAAGACAACAATATCTGAATCTGTTCAGCGGTAAGATTTTCGGGGACGAAAATCCCTAAGGGGGTGAGTTGTAACAGTCCGAATTTGACCCTAATCGGAACAGTGGTTTCGGGACCATGAATCTGAGTCTGAATTTTTTTTAAATATTATTTTCTGTGTTTATTATATGTGAATTAAAGTGTGTGAAAGTTTCGTAGAGAAATTTGACTATTTGCATAAAAAGGACTAAATCGCATAAAGCGTAAAAGTGACCCATCATTTGATTAATGCTAAATTGATGTGGCTTTTTAAGGTGGAGGCCTTATATTGTAAATTGGCCTTTTTGAAAGGTAGTGGACGGCACATTGGTGTGATAAATGGCTATTTTTATTTGGTAATGGTTTATTAAATAATATTATAATATATGTTATATTATATAAAACAAAAAGCATGAAAAAAGAAAGCCATAATGCTTATATTTGGCCGAATATCAAAAAGAAAAAGAAGAAAAGAAATTAGCAAGGTTTCGACTAGGTTTTGGGCATAATTAAAGTAATTTTTGACTTCGGTTTTCGATAATTTCTACGTTTTTGTTATCGTTGCTTCGAGAGCTTTAAAACCCATGTCTTAATTTCATGAATTGATGATGTTTGTGTAAAATGCCATTGATGTTATGATGAATTTGGTGATGTTTTATGTGTTAAATGATAGATATGTAATTGATGAACATACTTTGTTCTTAAATTTTTTGATGAATTTGGCTAAATAGGGCTAAATTGAGAAAATAAATTTTAGAGGGGTTAAATTGCAAAAAAAATGAAATGTATGGACTTATATGGCTATGTGGAAGATTCGACCTAGCTATATTGTTGGGAGATTTTGCATATTTTGTGTTTTGTGCAAATAGGACTAAATTGCAAAAATGTGAAACATTAGGGGCAAAATAGTAATTTGCCCATTTAGGTGTTTTTGGATTAAATTGAAATGAAATGTGTTTGAATGAGCTTAAATTGAATATGTTTAGATCAAGAACAAAGAAAAACGGACTTGGATCGGGGAAAGGCGAAAGTTAGCGAATAGTTGGTTCTTATTGTCTGACGATATCCGAGGTAAGTTTTTAAGCAATTTATATCAAATGTAACACCCTTAACCCATATCCGTCGTCGGATTAGGGTTATAGGGTATTACCAGACGCAAGTACAAAAACCAAGCATACACACGAGTCATATTTGTGTATAAATACAAAACATATAGCAAATTACATATTAAACACACATTCTTGCACATATTATGCGTAAAGATCACACCTCTAAATTTATTCGAATCTATATTATGTATATACCATCATATTTCCCAACAAATTAACATGTCACAAAGTTATACAATATATATACATGCTTTATAAAACACCTAACCCGAAACATAAGCATATCATCTTAAAATGATTTCCGAATACTAACTTAGATTAAACACTTTGCTTCACCATTCTATGTATGCATGTACTCAATTTAATGTCCACAAGTAAGTTCGACATTAACCACTCCCTATTATAATCACACACATATCATTAAATTTGACTACATCGAAATGAACCATTCAAGCATGATTACGAATTCACTTAGTCATTCATCTCATACTCTATTCGACTAACAAATGCCATATAAGTTTTTACCCATTTCATGCACTACTCGAACACCTATTATAACCATATATAAACATGCTTATAATTTACTCATATGGTCAAACCAAATTACTCCATTTTATAACCTAATGCATACCAAAACATAGCAATATATCACTAAAAGAATAACTGAATTATAACCAACAAGAACACCTACATGTCTTGTCCGAATATGCCATTCAAATAAATTCAACATGCACTCATTCCAACTTCCAAAACACAATTTGATACCTTTGAGATTACCTCATAACAATCATATTTATATATATGTATTTATGCTTATAAAGAGCTCACAAGGCAATCACACCTAAAATCCAAATATAAAGCATTGAAACCATTGACATTAATAGTAAGCCATTTTCGCATGGCTAATATATACAAGAACAATTTCATAGCTCAAAACATAGTCCAGCCTGTACATGCCTTTAGTTCAAAATCTAAACTCAAAAGTACCAAAATAGGTTGATAGTCAAGGCTATAACCGATATTAACGGTAATAAATTGCTTAAAAACTTACCTCGGATATCGTCAGACAACAAGAACCGACTATTCGCTAACTTTCGCCTTTCCCCGATCCAAGTCCGTTTTTCTTTGTTCTTGATCTAAACATATTCAATTTAAGCTCATTCAAACACATTTCATTTCAATTTAATCCAAAAACACCTAAATGGGCAAATTACTATTTTGCCCCTAATGTTTCACATTTTTGCAATTTAGTCCTATTTGCACAAAACACAAAATATGCAAAATCTCCCAACAATATAGCTAGGGAATCTTCCACATAGCCATATAAGTCCATACATTTCATTTGTTTTGCAATTTAACCCCTCTAAAATTTATTTTCTCAATTTAGCCCTATTTAGCCAAATTCATCAAAAAATTTAAGAACAAAGTATGTTCATCAATTACATATCTATCATTTAACACATAAAACATCACCAAATTCATCATAACATCAATGGCATTTTACACAAACATCATCAATTCATGAAATTAAGACATGGGTTTTAAAGCTCTCGAAGCAACGATTACAAAAACGTAGAAATTATCGAAAACCGAAGTAAAAAATTACCTTAATTAAGCCCAAAACCTAGCTGAAACCTTGCTAATTTCTTTTCTTCTTCTTTTTTTTTTTTTTTTTTGATATTCGGCCAAATATAAGCATTATGGCTTTCTTTTTTCATGCTTTTTGTTTTATATAATATAACATATATTATAATATTATTTAATAAACCATTACCAAATAAAAATAGCCATTTATCACACCAATGTACCGTCCACTACCTTTCAAAAAGGCCAATTTACAATATAAGGCCTCCACCTTAAAAAGCCACATCAATTTAGCATTAATCAAATGATGGGTCACTTTTACGCTTTATGCAATTTAGTCCTTTTTATTTAATTAAGCATGCAAATAGTCAAATTTCTCTATGAAACTTTCACACACTTTAATTCAAATATAATAAACACAGAAAATAATATTTAAAAAAAATTTCAGACTCGGATTCGTGGTCCCGAAACCACTGTTCCGATTAGGGTCAAATTTGGACTGTTATAGAAATACACACGGTATGTGTTGAAGACACGTGTTAACACAGACCGAGTTGGGCGGGCGATGGCGGCACGCGTATGTTAGGCTTGTAGCTCAATTACTCAATGAGATTAAAAGTAAGGCTATATATAAACCCTCTTAATAGCCTATACTTAACCAATGTGGGGTATACCCACTTACCAACAATCCTTTGCATTACCAACAATCCCCCACTAATGCAAAGTAATTTGAAATTTTTTTGATAAACACGAGAAAGAGTAGAGGTTTTTCCAGTTAAAACATGAGAAGAACAACCACGAAACTAGTCACTTAAGCACTAGTATCTTGTGGAATTGAACTAGTTCATAGTGGAAATGAGTGATTCTTTTCTTTAACAAGTGAAAAAATCTTGAACTTGTTAAGATAGGAGTTAATTCACGACACACAACTAATCTCAGATCCAACTGATCTTCCCGATAAGTCAACAAGTTTCAACCAATGCACCTCGAGATGCTAGTAAGTGCTCTAGAAAAACTACCCAAATGTTTTTCATAGAAGCTGGCTAATTCTTCACACTTATGTAGGTGATTTTATCAAGTCTATCTCAATATAGACCATCTGAATCAGGACTATGAAATAATTAAAAGCTTTTATTAAACTCATCCTCTCAAATTTAGATTCGGTCAATTCATCAAATTTGTCTCAATAGGACCGCCCAAACTTTGGGATATGAACTCATTGAGAGTAATAAACTCAACCTCTCAAATCGGTGAATTTATCAAGTTCATCTCAATAGGACCACCCAAACTCTGGACTCTGAATTCACTAAGAATAAAAACTCAACTTTATGCATGTACATTGTTGGCCATAGGAATAGGTAAAATGTAGAATATAAATCTCTCCTAGACTTCGTTTGACCACGTTGAAATTAGATTTTGAAAAAATAAAACTTTATAAATGTTCATAACTATTGCATAAAATTAGTTTAAATAATAATATTTCAATTTCTTCATTTTAACATATATTTTCATACATTGTTACTTTCGATTTTTTCCTATGAGTCATCGTTCTTTTAATTCTTTTGAGGATTAAAATTAAAAATAAATTGTATTTTAATTAACACACATAACAACGAAAAAAGTATATATAATATTATAACGTACATATGCATATATAACAATTTTTCGATGTGAATATTTTAAAATGATGACAAATGACAAATCTCTCTAATTAACATATCATCAAATACAGTTTAAGTGATTTTTTAACCATTATAGCAATTTTTTATGGCCCATTTTTTTATTTAATTTCTATATTTTTTATTTTCCATTAAATTCGTTCTGATTATTAAATGGAAAGGAAAGTTACGTTAATATTTTAACAGTTGTTTTTTTTTACCGTGCATTGTATGAATGCATTGGAGAGGAAAAAAATTTCATCAAAACCCAATTTTGTTTTTGGTACAGATCCAAAACGAATATTTTGATGATTAAATATCCTAATTTTGAACCAGAAAGTTTTGGTTATTTTCCCAATAATTTTGCATAATCAAATAATGTTATCCTAAATTTGTATTTAAATAAATTAAATCCACTATGTATTATATAAGTTAATTTAATCAAATTGATTAGGCAAAAATTATATTTGAATTCAAATTTAAGTATTTCATACCATTTTGTTATATATCACTCGAGTTAGACACGTGAAACTTTAAAACAACATTAGGTGGACATTTGAAGATAGTTTCCCACTTCATTCTTATTCTTCGGCTTGTTCTCAAGTTGCTCAACCTCCCGCCAGGCCACTCATCATGAGACCACCTGTTAAAAGAGGAAATGTCCCCTTACATCAGGTCACCTATTAATATGGTCAAACTATCCGGTTTTCAATATAAATACTGTTTTAAGCGTGAATACTCCTTTGACCACCCGAGCGTAACATGTTTTATTGTTGTTAATGAAGATGTTATTGTCCATGATTATGAGGGAAGAAAATTTGAGTCACAGCTTGTTGCAACAGCAGGTGCCTATGTGGAACTAAGCTATTATGCTAAAGCATATTTCGGAGCTAGAAAAACATCAAGAGAAGCTTATAGTGTGAAAGAAACTTCAAGGGCTGAAAGGCCATCTATATATGTGAAAAGTGCTGCACAGGCTGCTGTGTTGAAGCAGAAGAGACTAACTTCCAGCGTAGAAGCTGATACAACAGGTGCAACAATTGGTGTTTTATTCCCAAGGGCAATGACCTTGGTGGATTTTGTGAAGATCATCATGTTTTCTTCTGTGCTGCTACTTCATTATGCCTGGCTAGCTCTGGAGGTAATGTTCAGAAGCTAGTTATTAATTAACTTTTTGACGTTGCATCGAAGCAGTCCCTTGATATTGTTTGTGAAAGACAGAAAAATCTAGGAATAAAGATAGGAGACTGATACAGCAAAAACAGGCATGATATATCTTGTATCAAGGTTGAACCAAGAAGTTGCACTTAGACAGTTTCTTGAAACAAAGGTCAAGGATTTGGAAGTGGAGCTTGAAACCGCTAGAGTATTGTGATAAAAACATGCAGCAAGCTGTTTTGTTTGAAAGAGAAAGATTTACTCAAATACAGTGGGATATGGAGTTAGTCTGGAAACAATGTTTGGAGATGGAATTGAAACTAAGGAACGATCAAGATGAAAAGGCACATGTTGAGTCATGAAAGATATCAATCATGGAGAAGAGGCTGCAAGGAGCTGACGTAAATTATGCTGAAGTGGTGAAATTTTTGCACTGTATTCGACTTTTTTATTTATATTATAATATTTTAGTATTTTAGTATTACCTTATAATATTTGTTTTAGGTATTAGATTTATTATAGATGGCTTGGAATAAAACTTTATTTGCAAAAAAATCTGGTAACTTTACTTGCAAGAAAGAAGTCTATACAAATAAGTTGTAGGCTTTACGGCTATTAATGTTATTCTTGTTATAGAAAAATTAATAAAACAATAATAATAAGTAAAAAGTGGATAAAAAATATGGGAGAATTTTTTATTGTTTAATTTTAACTTACAAGGTGCTATTTATAAGCTTCTTTACATTCAACTAGTAAATGTATTACATTCAATGAATTAAGTTTTCTTAATTACTCCATTTAATGATCTCCTGATTATAAATGAAGTAAAGAGTTTTATCTCATTACTTTAACATGTTTAAAAGGGCTATAGACATCCATTTAATGTATTTACAACACTCCCCCTTGAATGTCTTTTAAATAAAAATATGTCTCATTAAAACTTTTATTAGGAAAAACCCTGTGGGATAAAAAATCTAATGAAGGAAAAAGAGTACACAATCTCCTATTACAAGCTGCCTCGTTAAAAACCTTTACCAGGAAAACCTAGTGGGACAAAACCTTGGTTAAAGGAAAAGAGTACAACGTGTTTTACACTCCCCCTAATGGCAACATCACACTATATCTTTGAGTCGACGCATTCCAATCTTGTTTCGTAGTCTTTCAAATGTTGAAGTTGGCAATACCTTGGTAAAAATATTTGCTAAATTATCACTAGAACGAATTTGTTGAACTTCTATGTCACATTTCTTCTTAAAATCATGAGTGAAGAATAATTTTGGTGAAATATGTTTCGTTATGTCTCCTTTGATATAACCACTCTTTAATTGAGCTATACATGCTGCATTATTTTCATATAAGATAGTTGGCATATTTTCCTGTAAAGGCAAATTACATATCTTCTGGATATGTTGGGTTAATAACCTTAGCCAAACACACTCTCGGCTTGCCTCTTGCATTGCAATTATTTCAGCATGATTTGAAGAGGCAGCAACTAATGTCTGCTTTGTTGAATGCCATGATGTGGCAGTACCTCCACATGTAAATAAATATCCCGTTTGAGATCGACCTTTATGTGGATCCGATAAATATCCAGCATCAGCATAACCAACTAATAGGGATTTTGAATCATTTGAATAAAATAACCCCATATCAATGGTCCCTCTGAGATATCTAAATACATGTTTAATTCCATTCCAATGTCTACGTGTTGGAGAAGAACTAAATCTTGCTAACAAGTTTACAGCAAAAGCTATATCAGGTCTTGTGTTGTTTGCAAGATACATCAATGCTCCTATGGCACTTAGATATGGTACTTTAGGACCAAGAAACTCTTCATCATTCTCGCAAGGACGAAATTGATCTTTATTCACATCTAACGATCATACAACCGTCGGGGTACTCAATGGATGTGCTTTATCCATATAAAATTTCTTTAATATATTTTTCGTATAACTTGACTGGTGGACATGAATTCCATCTTTTAAATGCTCGATCTGCAGACCAAGACAAAACTTTGTTTTTCCAAGATCTTTCATCTCAAATTCTTTCTTTAAATAATTTACTGCATTTTGAAGCTCTTCAGGAGTTCCAATAATATTTAGATCATCAACATTGTCAAAACCATTTTTAATTTTTGAAAAACGGGGTCGACTTTAAAAACGAAAATGGAGTCGCCACCAATCCTTTTTTGCTTAGGTGTGATCGGATCACCTTATAAAACATTTTATTTTAAAACATTGATTTTGGCCTACGAAATTCAAGAAAACAGGTTCAGGAGTCGGTTAGGTACGAGGAAGGATTAGCACCCTTGTAACGCCCAAAATTGGTATCGAATTGATTAGTTATTGTCCTAATGTCGAAAATTCGAAAAGATTTGAAAACATAATTTCTTTAAAAACTTGAACAATTTGAGTTGGAACTTGAGATTCCTTTGTTCTGAAAGAATACAAACATCACATCTAGCACGTTAGGACATGATGTTTTAAACCCTCGTAACCAACATCATCTCATGATTTACAAAATTCATTAAAAGGATATTTAGTTATTTAGTCAAACGGAAAATCGAAACCCAGCACGTTAGGGCACTATTTCCCGAATTTCTAAACACAAAACATTGCCTTATTTAAGAAAAACTTTTGGATAAATTCTGGTAATTAAAGGAGATAGATATTATTAAACAAATATTGAAAATAACATTAAATTATTACAAAAAAAACTACATTTTACTAAGTTACAGGTCATATTAACAATTAGCACTAACATAAACAATTATGTAAAAAAATGACAAGCAATAATAATAATGTCAAGGTAAACAAAGATAATGGATTCAATTTTTTTTTTTTTTTAAAATGAACAATCAAAATAAAAAATATAGAGTAGATAACAACAATTTTAAAAGAATCTATGAAAAAAATTAAGGAAAAAAATTATTCACAAGATTAAATTCATGTATAAAAAATAATAATATAAGGTAAATAATATACTCAAAACAATTAATGAATATTATAACAATTTTTTTAAAAAAATGAAAAAAAAAGTATAAAAATGATATGGATAAAAAAAAATGCATAAGTCAACCTAACTCCCGCAATATGAGGATTCAACGAAATTCCTCCACCAAAATCTAACTCGAACAGAAGCAACTCAAAAAGAAACGAAGATGAGCGAAGAACAAAATAAGAACAAGCCACAGAAAATAAGAACACAAAAGAGAGAGAAATTTGAGTGAATGCTCTCAAGAATTTTTATTACTCAAAACTCAAGTGTGTTTTACAATGAAGGGAGAGGCCTCTATTTATAGTTGAGCCTCCCCACATCCAACGGTACAGATCAATTACATCAACGGCTAGGATTAAAAGGTATCTACAAATTAAATCTCTAAGATTACAAAATTATATCTTCTAAGATTGCATACCATATCTTCTAAGATTGCATATCATATCTAAGATTGCATATCATATCTTCTAGGATTGCATATCATATCTAAGATTGCATATCATATCTTCTAGGATTGCATATCATATCTAAGATTTGCATATCATATCTAAGATTGCATATCTTTGAATATTGTGTTCCCATATACGTCAAGCTTGTAGATGGACCTTCAATCTTTTCAAGTAATGGGTCATTCTGATCGGGCCAAATGATATATTTTGGACTGGACTTGGACTTTGTTTTATTATTTTGGGTTTATTATTTTTTGTATGGGCTCGGGCTAAATTGGCCTATTACAGCTGCCCCTCTTTGCTCATTGTCGTGTAACGAGAATGGAGCAAAGACTATAAAAGGACCAATTTTGCCCGGTCTTGTCGATCCTTAACTTCTTGATCCTCATCTTCTTCAAGTAGTCTCTAACCCAACTACAACTTCAAGGAGATTGAATCTGTAGCTTTAATCTTATTCTACTGCAACTTCAGGGAGATAAGACCTATTCTTGTAGATTTAATCCATCCTACTGTAACTTCAAGAAAGTGAGTCTAGTATCTTTGATTTTACTTCACTGCAATATTCAGGAAGACAAGATCTGCTATTTTCAGTCTGCTCCGCTGCAAACTCAGGGAGGCAAGCTAATATCTTCGATCTGCTTCCTGCCACTTTAGGAAGATAAGATCTGCTGTCTTCAGTCTGCTCTGCTGCAACTTCAGGGAGACAGGCTAATATTTTCGATCTGCTTCCTGCAACTTCAGGAAGATAAGATCTGCTGTCTTCAGTCTGTTCCGCTGCAAACTCAGGGAGGCAAGCTAATATCTTCGATCAGCTTCCTGTAACTTCAGGAAGATAAGATATGATGTCTTCAGTCTGCTCCGCTGCAAACTCAAGGAGGCAGGCTAATATCTTCGATCTGCTTCTTGTAACTTTAGGAAGATAAGATCTGTTGTCTTTAGTCTGCTCCGCTGTAACTTTAGGGAGGCAAGGCTGACATTTTCGATCTGCTTCCTACGACTTCAGGAAGATAAGATTTGTTGTCTTCAGTCTGCTCCGCTGCAACTTCAGGGAGGCAAGGCTAACATTTTCGATCTGCTTCCTGCAACTTCAGGAAGATAAGATCTGCTATCTTCAATCTGCTTCAGGAAAGCAGGCTAATATCTTCGATCTGCTTCACTGCAAATTTAGGAAGGTCAGATCTACTTATTTTTAGTTTGCTCCACTGCAAACTCAGATAGACAAGACTGGTGCCTTCGATCTGCTTCACTGCAACTTCAGGAAGGCTAGATCCACTATTTTCAATCTGCTCCACTGCAAACTCAGGGATGCCAGACTAGTATCTTTGATCTGCTTCGCTGCAATCTCAGGAAGACAAGATCTGTTATCTTCAATCTGCTCCACTGCAAACTCAGGGATGCCAAACTGGTATCTTCGATCCGCTTCACTGCAATCTCAGGAAGACAAGATCTGCTATCTTCAATTTGCTTCGCTGCAAACTCAGGGATGCCAGATTGATGTTTTCGATCCGCTTCACTGCAACTTTAAGAATGCCAAATCTGTTATTTTTAATCTGCTCCACTGCAAACTCAGGAAGACAAGATCTAATGTTTTTGATCTACTTCACTGCAACTTCAGGAATGCCAGATCTGTTATTTTTAGTCTGCTCCACTGCAAACTCAGGGAGACCAGACTAATATATTCAATCTACCTTACTACATTGTCCTCTAGAGGACATAACCAGTAGAATGAGTTTGTGCTTATGTCGAATGATTAGGATGCCATGATCGAAATGAGTCAAATGCTCCTAATTAGATGTGCTATGAATGCAAAATGAGAATGATCCCTTTAATGCTTAGGGTGTCATCACTCGTTATTCATCAAGAGTCTTATCATTGATGTATTATACTACTATCTTATTCAATAGGTATTTTCCAATAGAAAACTCAAAGAAACAACCACATTCTGCTCAGCAAGCTTGCCCCGCTGTAATTTCATAGTCCCTTCCACTGTACCGTCTGGGACATAAGGTTTGTACCTCCTACTGCAACTTTAGGGGAATAACATTTGGTTTCTTCCATCCATCCTGCTGCCACTCAGAGGTATAGAATTTGTATCATCTTCAATCAATTTGATCTATTACACCATTCCCTGGGTGTAATGACCAGATGTATATGCCTGAAATTTGCATGAATGCAAAGTATCATTTTTCTTTTCCCAGAAATGATCCATTTTTACACTTGGGTTGACATTGCTCGTTGTTTTTCGAGATGGTATCACTGACGAAATGTCTTGTCTTTTTTTTCAACCAATAAAAATCCAAAGAGATAATCATCTTTCAATATTTCCAACCCTTAGGCTTGGTGAGTTCTAAACAATAGTCCTATTTCAGATTCTCATATTATTTAGAAGCTTCTAGAGTAATATGCGAAACTCCTTTTATGAAAGTATTATTAGTCCATTAATCGTTATTTTAATATAAAATGCTTGAAAAAGATCACAACAATGGACGAGAAAGAAATTAATCAGGAGCATAGCTCGAAACAAATAAGTTAATTAAAGATAACCAAGGCAATAAAAGAAAATTGATTGGGGTGTATCTTGAAAAGAATAAAGTAATCAAAGATAGCAAATTCAAAATGGGTAAGATAGAAGCTAGGTGCCCCAGATATTGCAGCCTGAGCTTCTCTGTACAAACTTCTTGAGGACGATTTTGAGCTCAATACGTGTTTAAAGGATCCAGAGTACTTTGTCAATGCCCCAAGACGTAGCATACTTCCTCATTGTTAATTCAGGCATAGCAAGACTACCACATGCCCTATCTTTGATCAAAATTTGAGCCGCCCTTTTCAGATTTTCGGCTCAAAACCCCTTTGGTCTCAAAGCGCCCTTTGCGGGTTTTCGCCTTGGCCTCTCTTTTTTTTTTTTTTGAATTTGATCTCAAGGCGCCCTTTGTGGGTTTTAACCTTGACCTTTCCCCTTTCAGGTAAAATACTTCTTGACTGAACCTGAATTCGCCAAATTGGGTAAGTCTTCGCCATCCGTCTCGGTCAATATCAATGCTCCTTTAGAACATGCCCTTTTTTTACTACATAAGATCCTTCCCAGTTTGGCATCTGCTTTCTTCTGAAATCCTTTTGTATAAGAAAGATCTTTTTCAACATCAGGTTCCACTCGTGGAATTCTCTAGGATGAGCCTCTTTGTCGTAAGCTTGCATCATCTGACCGTGATGGATAACTTTTAACCTTTTCTTTGATTAGGTTCAATTGGCAAAAACACTTCCATTCCATAAACAAATGGGTAAGATGTTGCCCCGGCAAAGGTCCTAGCCAAGATCGATAATTATAGAGGACAAATGGTAACTTCTTTATGCCAATCTTTACAAGTCTCGGTCATCTTTCCTACAATCCTTGTTTTGTTGTTTTTGTTTTTATTTTTTTTGCTGCCTTTACTGTACTGTGATATGGTGTCTGATCTTGCAAACTTTTGAACTTGTTCCTTTTTAGCACTCTTTGTCGGCACCTGATCTTTTTTTTTAAAGAATTTGATGACTATCGACCTTGTAACATTGGCATATGAAGCTACTTCCACCCTCTTAGTGAAGTAAATGACGACCACGAAGATGAATCGATGTTGACTAGAAGCTTTTGAAGAGATTGGCCCCATAACATCCATGCCCCACATATAAAAAAGTCTGTGAAGAAAATGGAAGAGTCACATAAATGTTGTCTTCTTCAATTCAGAATTTGTGGTATAACTGATGCGATCCCCTTCCATGGTAGACCAACAGTACCTGATCCTCATGTTTAGCCCACGTCTTAGAAGCCCAGGCATGTCTTGATATGATCATGAAAAAACATCTTTGAATTCTTGAAAATAACTCGATGATGTCTCGCCTTATTTCTGTGGTGAGCTAGGCTTTGATCTTCACCCTTTTCCTAGGCTCGCAATGTCTATTAACCCCATGTAAGGTAGGATCTGTTTTTCATCATGTTCTACCATCCTTAACAAATCAGAAGATAGGTTACAATCTCTGTCATCTTCAAAATCCTGAGATCACTCTAAACACATATCTTACTCGAAAGGAGACTCTGAGTCAGTAGCGGTGTTACTTACATCGTTGATATCTGGAGACCTATTGTAGGTTCGAAGGAAGATTCCAAAGAATAAATGATTCAAAGAATGATTATTTGTATGGTTATGAATGAAGAATGAAAGAATACTTGAAAGAAAGTTCAAAGAACAAACAAAAGAAAAAAAATAAGAACAATTGTTTGTACAGTATGAAAGAATATTTAATCAAAAAGATGCATTTTATTGAAATAAAAATTTCGGACACAAGCCTATTTCATAAAAGGGTTCTTATTGCCTCTAGGCTTAAGGCAATAAGCATGTTTTGAATATTACTCTAGACTAGGTCTAAAAATACAGGGATCTCTTCCGCAGTCCCATTATTCAAAACACTCCCAAGTACGCAAGGGCTTGGAAACCTCGTTCCCTGGTTCCCTCTAGCTTTTGATTTCTTCAAAGAGTCACAACTTTCTTGTCTCCTCCTTCAATTATCGCATTTACTGCCTCGTCAAAGTGATCAGGTTCTGATGAAACGTCGAACTTTACAATTCCCATTTTAATGAACCTTTCAACCAACTTTTTAAACGTAGTACAGTTTTCAATTGAGTGACCGGTTGTTCCCGCATGGTACTCGCATTGAGCATTCTCATTATACCATTTTGGGAACGGAGGTTGCACGGGTTCCGAGTAGGACGAAGACACCATATGCACATAAAAAAAGATTCTGATACAACTCCTTATGTGTCATCGGGATGGGTGTGAACTGGAGCCTTTCTGCATTTGGCCTCGAATTTGATTCCTGCCTTGAAGAGCCTTGATAGCTAGCGGTTACAGCCCTTGGCTGGCTTACGGTGAATGATTTGGGATGCATGCTCAGGATACTCACTTCATTTTCCTTGTTTCTCGGGGCTGATCTTTTGGCACTTTCTCCCATATCTATCCTCCCACTCCTTACCGCATTTTCAATCATCTCGCCAGACATTACTATATCTGAAAAGCTCATGGTGGCGCTTCCCAACATATGGTTAATGAATGGGGCTTTTAAAGTATTGATGAAAAACATTGTGGTCTCCTTTTCTAAAAGCGATGGCTGAACTTGTAGGGTAACTTCTCTCCATCTTTGCGCATACTGCCTGAAACTTTCATTTGATTTTTTCTCCATGTTCTGTAAGGTAATTCTGTCAGGGGTCATGTCTGTCACATGACTGTATTGCTTCATAAATGCTTGCGCTAGGTCTCTCCCCGAATTAATCCTAGCACGACTCAGTTGATTATACCATTTGGATGCTGCCCCCACCAAACTATCTTGGAAGCAGTGGATCAATAATTGATCATTATTAACATACCCAGGCATCCGTCTACAGAACATGGTAATATGAGTTTCAGGGCAGCTAGTCCCATTGTACTTCTCGAATTCTAGTATTTTAAACTTGTGAGGAAACACCAAATCTGGAACCAAACTCAGGTCCTTAGCATCAATTCCATCGTGATTATCAGCATTTTCCAAGGCCTTGAATTTTTCTTCCAACCATTTACAACGGTCCTCTAACTACCTTGGCAATTTAGTTATTGCCCCTTCTCTTTCTGCTATATCCAAATTAGGGATAACATGATTAGCTGGGTTATCTCCTGGGTTAGATCCTGAGCCAACTTGGAAGTTCATGGGCACTCCAGTATCAGCTTGACCTTGTTAAGGCCTAATCATGACAGATGGCCTTTGAGGATGCACCTCAGGTTGTATCTGTGCATGTGGTGGGGTGAAACCCGGAGGATATTCTTCGTTATCTTCTCCAGCATTAGTCATGGGGCCTTTTCCCTTGTCCATTGCCCCACTCAGTAGCTGAGTCATTTGAGCCACCATATTCCTTTGGGCTTCCATCATTTGTTCTCTCATGTCTTGTTGGATCTTTGCCAATTGCTCTTGCAGCTGGTCTTGCATGTCTCTTTGAAACTGTTCGAGTCTTTGTAATCTTTGATCCATATCTCTTGTCTTAGCTCGAATACCGTACCGATGTTTAATTTCCAGATTAACTTTCTCTTTTTCTCTCATTTTCTGAAAAAACTTCAACTAATTAGGGTCCCTTTTGTAAAAGTCTAATGCATATGATGCAATGCAATGCATATGCATGGAATGAATGCAAAAGAAAGAGAGGCGTTGATTCTGAATTCAGTTACATTAGAACAACATTTCTAGAAAATAAATTCCTTTACATAAAACAGATATTTATACGGCCTTTCCCTCATATTCCAAGCGAAGACATTAATTCCTTTCTTCTTATCCAGATATTAAGGTCCAATCTCGCGAACTTTCTAATAGATGCCTCCACTAGCTTCTTTTTGCTTGGGCCACAACTCATTCCTCACTTATCCTCGCAATGCTTGTTAGCCTCTTCAAGAAAGCCGAGACATGGTGATTCTCAGATAGTCATTGTCAGCTTGAATCATTGGGCAAATAAAGTCTTGTATTCCTTCACGGACTATCAGTCTTTTCTCGTTGTGTTTGCTTGGATCATATTCGAATGACCGTATTATAATCCACTTTATCAAGAAATCCATTTTCTCATGACAAACTCTTCTATTTAGTAATCGAATTTGAATCAACACCTCTTTTCTATGATGTGAATGCAATGCAATCAAAACAAAAGAGAACACGTTAGCACAAGAGAACACGTTAGCACAAGAGAAATAAATAACAAAATAGGGCACCTATCTGGGTGACCACTAGGGTTTGCCATAGTTCTACCTAGGGTAAGCCCTTAGGTTTTCTACATGTGGTTTAGCTCTAAAGTTGAGGTACCCGAACCAAGAGATTCCTCGATCTTCACCTATTATAGGTTCATACAGATCGAGTTCAGTTCAGGGGAATACATTTCTCTATGGCCATACGGAAGTGAAAACCTCACGAAGACATAGGTACATATGTATCCCGGAAGCAATCCACTAGCCCATGCGGAGGTGAAAACCTCACGAAGGCATAGTTTCTCACTCCCACTTAAAGGTGCGACTACAACGGTCATGCAATGCAATGTGCGCAAGAAAATAACAATCATATGCAATGACACAAACAAATGCAACAAAAGGATCGTAATTTTCAAATCAAATTTTCAATTCAAATTTTCAAATTTCTGAAAAAGGACAGAAAATAATCAATTTTACGGCTTGACTTTCTTCTTGGTGTCCCCAGTGGAGTCGCCAAGCTGTCGAAACCATTTTTAATTTTTGCAAAACGGGGTCGACTTTAAAAAAAAAATGGAGTCGCCACCAATCCCTTTTTGCTTAGGTGTGATCAGATCACCTTATAAAATATTTTATTTTAAAACATTGATTTTGGCCTACGAAATTCAAGAAAATGGGTTCGGGAGTCGTTACATACAAGGAAGGATTAGCACCCTCGTAACACCCAAAATTGGTACCGGATTGATTAGTTATTGTCCTAATGTCGAAAATTCGAAAAGATTTGAAAACATAATTTCTTTAAAAACTTGAACAATTTGAGTTGGAACTTGAGATTCCTTTGTTCTGAAAGAATACAAACATCACATCCAGCACGTTAGGACATGATGTTTTAAACCCTCGTAACCAACATCATCTCATGATCTACAAAATTCATTAAAAGGATATTTAGTTATTTAGTCAAACGGAAAATCGAAACCCAGCATGTTAGGGCACTATTTCCCGAATTTCTAAACACAAAACATTGTCTTATTTAAGAAAAACTTTTGGATAAAATGTGGTAATTAAAGGAGATAGATATTATTAAACAAAGATTAAAAAAATAACATTAAATTATTACAAAAAAAGTGCAATTTACAAAAGTTACAGGTCATATTAACAATTAGCACTAACATAAACAATTAAGTAAAAGAATGACAAGCAATAATAATAATGTTAAGGTAAACAAAAATAATGGATTCGAATGTTTTTAAAAAAAAATGAACAATCAAAATAAAAAATATAGAGTAGATAATTGCAATTTTAAAAGAACCTATGAAAAAAATTAAGGAAAAAAAAATTATTCACAAGATTAAATTCATGTATAAAAAAATAATAATATAAGGTAAATAATATACTCAAAACAATTAATGAATATTATAACAATTTTTAAAAAAATGAAAAAAAGTATAAAAATGATATGGATAAAAAAAACGCATAAGTCAACCTAACTCCCGCAATATAAGGATTCAACGAAATTTCTCCACCAAAATCTAACTCTAACGGAAGCAACTAAAAAAGAAACGAAGATGAGCGAAGAACAAAATAAGAACAAGCCACAGAAAATAAGAACGCAAAAGATAGAGAAATTTGAGTGAATGCTCTCAAGAATTATTACTCAAAACTCAAGTGTGTTTTACAATGAAGGGAGAGGCCTCTATTTATAGTTGAGCCTCCCCACATCCAATGGTACAGATCAATTACATCAACGGCTAAGATTAAAAGGTATCTACAAATTAAATCTCTAAGATTACAAAATCATATCTTCTAAGATTGCATACCATATCTTCTAAGATTGCATATCATATCTAAGATTTGCATATCATATCTAAGATTGCATATCATATCTTCTAAGATTGCATACCTTATCTTCTAGGATTGCATATCATATCTAAGATTTGGATATCATATCTAAGATTGCATATCCTTGAATATTGTGTTCCCATATACGTCAAGCTTGTAGATGGGCCTTCAATCTTTTCAAGTAATGGGTCATTCTGGTCGAGCCAAATGATATATTTTGGACTGGACTTGGACTTTGTTTTATTATTTTGGGTTTATTATTTTTTGTATGGGCCGGGCTAAATTGGCCTATTACAAGCATAAATAGCAACTATCACAAAGTTTGATTGAGACCTTTTTATAAAAACACATTGGCAGATTCGATCGTTTTTATAACCTTCTTTTAACAAATATTCACTAAGACGATTGTACCACATACGTCCAGATTGTTTTAATCCATATAAACTTTTCTTTAATCTGATTGAGCAATTTTCTCAGGAAACACTATATGCTCCTGGGATTTTAAATCCTTCTGGGATTTTCATAAAAATTTTACTATTAAGTGTACCACACAAATAGGTTGTAACAACATCCATTAGACGCATGTCCAGTTTTTCACGTACTGCCAGACTAATAAGGTATCTAAACGTGATTGCATCCACCACATGAGAATATGTCTCTTCATAATCAATGCTGGGCCTTTGTGAAAATCCTTGTGCTACTAGTCGTGCTTTCTATGTTACGACTTCATTTTTCTCATTTCGTTTTCGCACAAATATCCATTTATATCGTACTGGCATTACATATTTATATGTTTGGACTGTAGGTCCAAAAATCTCACGTTTAAAAAGCGAATTTAATTCTGCTTGAATTGCGTCTTTCCATTTTGGCCAATATTTTCGATTTCTACATTTTTCAATAGATTTAGGCTCAAGATCCTTATTTTCATTTCCTATTTCAATAGCAACATTATAAGAAAAATTGTTGTTGACAACTATATTTTTTCGGTTCCATCTTTTTCTTGAAGTAACATAACTTATTGAGATTTCTTTGTTATCACCATTTTCAGGTACCTGAACCTCTTTTGGGAGTTTTTTGATTAGTTATATCTTTGGTGTAATGCCCTAAAAATCCTGAAACCCTAATTTCTGTGTCTATGTTTGTATAGCACTTTGAATAATACTAATAAGATAATATCGATATTATTTGAGGCCTTAGAGTTAGGGGTGACCATAGGGAAAAATTTATTTTCTCTTACTTAGTGGACCCTAGTCTCAGGCAGAAGGCCTCATAAGCAGATTAAGGGAAGAAAAGGGACACAGATGGGCTGGTGGTCCAGTGGAAAATGGTGTCATATAGGGGCTATGAGGTGGCGTGTTAAGCAGTTATGGAGGTCCAAGGTTCGAGGCCTAGGAGGGGAAATTAAGGAGTTTTATTTTTGTGCCTGAACAGAAGGAGTTGGCGTTGGAGGGGACTTTGAAAGGGAGTGTTCAGGAGAGAAATTTAAGGTGAAGATAAGGGAACAAAGATAGGGATTGGGAGGCGAATATAGTGGTGCCGAATTAGACTCTGAGGGAAGGGAAGTTTTGGCTAGGGGCTATATATATGAGTGCCGAATTAAGTTCCTAGGTTAATGCCGAATTTTTGCTTTCCTTCTAGCCGAATTTCTTCACTTGTGAGAGGCTCAGACGTTTTTTTTTTCTAGTGTGCCAAAACCGAATCCTTCATACCCTCCCTTCTCAAATTCCCTTTTTGGATCACCACCTGGTTCTAGCCGAATCACCTCTTTTCTTATTCCCCCTAGTGTTGTCGAATTGCCTCTGTCACCTTACAAGTCGCAAAAGCTAGACTTAAGTCGCAGGATAAAAGGAAGATTTTGGTAAGAGCTTAGTTGTATTTTTAGTGTGTTTTATTAAAATCTGAAGGGCTATCTAACCCTCTTTGCCGTTAACATGTATTAACAAGGGTGTGGCTCAACAATCGCAAGCGTGGTAGGTAAGGATTGTTATCAAGGCAATAAGTATTCTCGACTCAGTTAGGGTTTAGTAAATGGCCAAATCTATTGTGGCTCATAGGGGTGATTTATGATCAATATGGATCACTTGGTTTTGACGATATAGGTGTTTGGGTGCAGATCTAGAGGATAATCGCCAATAGTAGCAAAGGAAGGGCTACTAGAACGTGAGGCACACGGTAAGGGTACGGTGAGGTTTCAATTTTTGGTCAGTATATGTTAAAGCTTCGGTTAATCGCTAGTAATGTCGATTGTAGGCTCGTGACTAAGGGGTTTGCAGCACACGAGGTTACCAGGTGTGTACAAACACTATACACACGATATCAGCAGTGCGAAAAGGTCGAAAAGCCGAAAGTGGCTAAATGGGCCCGGTGGGCCCTGAGGCTAAGTTTGATGAAATGGTTTGGTCGGTTATGTGAATTGAGTTAGTCATGCATGATACATGATCTGGATATGTTTTGGGCCTAATAGGCCATATGATGAGATTTGGGCCCAATGGGCCGTAAGGATGTGATTTGGGCTTGATGGGCTTATGGGAACGTAGACAAGTATGTTAGGGTTAATGGACTTTAGGCCTAGTTTGGACAACTCTTAAATTTCATAAGACTTAATATAATTAAACATGTCTGTGAACAAGTCGCTGGGTTAGAGTGTGGCAACGGGCATACGCATGTTTAGGATTGGATTTAGGGAGAGCTTGGTACTTAAGCGGCCCTAGTGGCCCACCTCCTCTTCTCTAGAATCCTACCTGGTGCGTAGTGTTTGTTCACTTTAGCCGCGGGGACTTGTTGATGGGCCAAAGTTCATAATTAAAACCCGAGAGGGACCAAATACCCTTATATTTGTAAAATTACTAAAATACCTTTATATTTGTAAAAGTACTAAAATACCCCTGATTTGTAAATTACCAAAGTACCCCTGTTTTGCCAAATTACTAAAATACCTCTGTATGGTAGGATTACGAAAATACCCCTGGGTAGTGAAATGACGGAAATACCCCTATGTGACGGATATGAGTTTATGGATGTTACTTGTGTGTTTGATGCATTCATATGATATTCTACTTAGGATGCATATGGGTGGGAATTATGGTACGGAGGAAGATTTGAGGATCGCATGGCCGTATGGTATGGATCCACCGGAGGCTCTAAGCCCAATATATAATTAGCAACTTTGCTGCAACGTTTGATAGCACCGCAAACGGGCTACCCTTGGTGTGTAGCGGAGGGGTGGGTCGAGCTAGAATTTCCCATAGGAGTTATAAGGTTGGAAGGGAAATGGTGTGTGTTGCGGATGGATTTTTGGGGTAGGTTTTGCATTATCTTATTTGTATATGATGCGATATGATATGATATGAGGTCATGGTGGGCTAAGGCCCAAGACCACCGATATTGATAGGGCTTAGGCCCAATGTGAATATTTGTATGTGATTTGATTGCCAAGGGTTGTACACACTAAGTTTCGAAACTCACACCCTTAATTTTAATGTTTTAGGTAATCCTGAATAGACGGCTCGACGTGGGAGAGGACTCGGAGATGGCCACACTACAAGCTGTTCAAATGTTTTAATTTGTTCAAATAAAGTTGTTTTAAATACGTTGTTGTTTTCATTGGGTTGTAATAAGGCCGTGTAACTCCTAAACGACTTTAGACTTTGGGCTTATTATTATCGTTTCAACTATTTGTGTAATAAATTTTATAAAATTTCTAAAGATGACATGGTTTTCAAAATAACTTAATATATGAACGTTTTCCTAAAATGTGGGTTTTTTTTCCTCTTAACTTAACAGGACTCGGGCCTAACTTCTAGGCCGGGTTTGGGGTGTTACATTTGGTCTCTTCTTGGGCACTTGCCTCCACAATATTATTATCTTGAATAATTGCTCATTTCCTTTTACGAGGAATTTTATCTTTGCAACCTATTGGCCTTCTACACTCCAGGCGTGGATTACTTTCTTTTGCATTGACAATTTGCCCTATTGGGATATCAATTCGTATTGGAGCATTTTCAGCTGGTATGTGAGATTTTGTAATTCTCTTTATGTCAGTAAATGAATCTGGCAGTTGATTAGCGATGTTTTGCAAATGTATGATCCTTTGAACTTCTTGTTCACATTGACTTGTACGAGGATCTAATTGAGATAATGATGATCCATTCCATGTAATTTCTTTTACTAGTTGTATTTTCTCTCCCCCTAATGTTGGGAATGTTGTTTCATCAAAATGACAATCAATAAATCGTGCAGTAAATAAATATCCAGTTAATGGTCCAACATATTTAATTATAGAAGGAGATTCATAACCAACATATATTCCTAGCCTCCTTTGAGGACCCATCTTTGTACTTTGTGGTGGAGCAATTGGAACGTATACTGCACATCCAAAAATTCTAAGATGGGAAATATTTGGCTCCTGACCAAAAGCCAATTGTAATGGGGAGTACTTATTATAACTTGTTGGCCTTAAGTGCACAAGTGCTGCTTCAGGCAAAATAGCATATCCCTAAGCTGTAATAGGGAGTTTTGTTCTCATAAGCAATGATCGAGCTATTAGTTGGAGGCGTTTGATAAACGACTCAACTAAACCGTTTTGTGTGCGAACATGAGCTATAGGATGTTCAAATTTTATCCCCAATTGACATACAATAATCATTAAAAGCTTGGGATGTAAACTCACCAGCATTATCAAGACGAATAATTTTGATTGCATAGTCTGGAAATTGTGCTCTTAATCAAATTATTTGAGCAAGTAGTCTCGCAAATACCAGGTTGTGAGTCGATAATAAACACACATGTGACCACCTACTAGATGCATTTATTAAAACCATAAAATATCTGAATGGTCCACATGGTGGAAAAATGGACCCATATATATCACCTTGAATACGTTCCAAAAATGTGGGAGATTCAATCCCAACTTTAGCTAGTGATGGTCTAATAATCAATTTTCCTTGAGAACAAGCGACACAAGATAAATCCTTGAATTCAAGAATCTTTTAATTCTTTAATATGTGTCCAATTGAATCCTCGATGATTCTTTGCATCATAATAGATCCGGGATGGCCTAATCGGTCATACCAAATAGTAAAAGTATGTGATTCTACAAACTTTTGGTTTGTAGTAACATGTGACTCAATTGCACTAATATGTGTATAATATAAACCTAATGAAAAAGTAGGTAGCCTTTCCACAACATATTTCTTTCCACATTCAACATTTGTAATATATAGATATTCAATATTTTTCTCATTCATAGTCTTAATATGATATCCATTAAGACAAATATCTTTAAAACTCAATAAATTTCTTTAAGACTTAGTGGAACATAAAGCATCATCAATGACAAATTTTGTACCTTTAGGTAATAATATAATAGCTCTTCCAGAGCCTTCAATAAGTTTCGAACTAGCTGATATTGTATTAACTTGGGCATTACTCATTGAAAAATGAGAAAAATATTTTTTATCTTTGAGTATCGTATGTGTTGTAGCACTATCTGCAAGACACATGTCTCCATTGATTTTGGGTCTATCAAAATTTTGTTGAATATTCATATTCTTCATAAATATATATATATATATATATATATATATATGAGAAACATTGCAAATATTTATTAAATATATAAATTATTTTTTATGCAAGAAAATAAAACATACTTAAAACAACATAAAAATGTCATAACATCAATTTTTCTAATGATTCTCAAAGAAATTTGCCACATATAGGTAAGTTATATTATTAAGGTCATTAAATTTATCACCCTCGTAGGCATGGCCAGTTTTAGTATTATAGTGAATATCTTCATCTTTTGCCTCCATTTTATCATTTTGGGATATAAAATTTGTCTCCATATGTTTTCTCTTCTTTTTAATGGATGCTTGATAAAGTTTCACTAAATGCTCAAATGTACGATAGGTACGTGACCAATGCCCCTTCATACCATATCGGTAGTATATATTCTCAACAATCTTTGAAGGATTATTTTGACCACTTGTGACACCCCTTACACGTATTCGTCGCCGAAATAGGGTACGAGGCATTACCGGAACTTATGGAACCAATTTCCATTTATCCAAACCAAGTTCCATTTATTTATAAAAAATTATTATTACGTCCCTTAGATGGGCTTCCGAAGCCCAAATTATGCATCGAAACCAAACCATAACCAAATCAGAATCACATGGAATTTTTTTTTTTTTGCAAAATTCCAAAATTATACTTACTCTAGCCATACGAATAACTAGGTTACAAACATCCATTTCCATGTAAACATTGGTATTTAGTCTATACATATTATTCTTTCAAAATAAGTCATTTTATATACCAAAAGATATGGGTTGATAGTATGATAAGGCTCTAACTAATCTCCGACCTTCGAGCTCCCGAGCACTACAAAACAGGGAAAAAGAGAATGGGGTAAGCACATGGTGCTTAGTAAGTTCATGCAACAAGAATTATACTCACCATACTTATACATTCATCATTTAACAACACAAGCACACATCCAACTCACATAAACATTTACCTATCACATACAAACTAAACTTTTGCATTAGTTAAGCAACATCATATAAATTCAATACAAAGATAAATGATTGATGACATCATCAATTCCATAATTTTCATTTTCTTCCATTTCTCATATTTATCCCTTTGAATTTCTTGGAATTTCGATGGATATTCAGTAGTACACTTTTGTGTACAATTCCGGGTCCGTCAATTCGTACACATATCGATATACCTTTTTTCTAGAGAGCACACTCCCGCGAACCTCATTTCTTACAGTGGGATTACCAATCCAGGCTAAATCCCCTGTATCATATGCTCAAAGAGTATTGTCGAGATTACCAGTCCAGGCTAAATCCCCTACAATGACAATTACTCTAATGAACTTAATTTGGATTACCCGTCCGGGCTAAATCCATTTAACACATATTCTTCAGGAGGGCTAATATTTGGATCACCCGTCCGGGCTAGATCCTTTTTACCGTCAATTCCCTTTTCAGTGATCCATCGAAGTCCATTTCGTTGAACCGGGATTTAATTCCCCTTTTTATCGAGAATTATCAATTTTTCATTAAATATCATACAATGAACATCCAAACCATATTCACATCAATAAACATACATTCCAAGCATTTAAGAATATAATTCAAGTTACACAAACTTATTAACAATATAATTCAAGTTACACAAACTAACCCGTAACAATTTGTAGTAGTTGTAGAGATTTCAGGGACTATTCGGTGACTTTTTCCTTCCCTCGTTTATCTTCAATTTCTTGATCTATAATATAAAATTTTCCATTTATCAGCATCTAATTTTAATCTAATTTATTTCACAAGTTATACCTCTCAATTTTTGAAATTGCATATTTACCCCAAATTTTACAGTTTTTACAATTTGGTCCCTACTCAATTAACCCCCCAATTGAGCTGATTTTTCCTTAATTAACACTTTATTCTATCATCTTAAACTACTTCACAACCTTTGGAAATCAGAATTTCAGCATCAAACCTTAATTCCTAACTTTTTCACAATTAAGTCCTAAAAATCAATTTCTACTAAAAACATTTAGTAAATCTATCTTTTAATAAAATTAAAAATTCAAATCCATGTTTATTCATTACAAAATTCCAGTACTTAACCATGATAACTTTTAATTTCATCCATAAAATCAAAAACTAATGAATTTAATAGTAGGACCTAGTTGTAAAAGTCTTAAAAACATAAAAATTACAAGAAAAAGGCACGAATTAACTCACTTGATGCAAATATTATGACATACCAGCTTAAAGAACCCCTCCTATGGAATTTTGGCTGATGAGAATGAAGAAAAATCAAAAGAAATCTAGATATTTCCAGTTTAGTCTTAACTTTATTTAATTAATTATGCAATATTCTAATTTTGCCCTTAAATCATCAATTTTATTTCTAATTTCATGCCCTTGCCATCCAGCCCAAATAATTTTGGGTCTAATTGTCTTTTAAATCCTCTCTCATTAAACACTTAAGCTATTTAATCATTCTAGCAACTTTTACACCTTTTTCAATTTAGTCCTTTCTATTTAATTGACTACCCAAACATTAAAATTTTCTAACAAAATTTTAATACCACAATACCAAAATTTCATAAATATTTATAAAAATATTTTCGACTCAATTTTATGAGATCGAGGTCTCGATACCTCATTTTTACCCAATTTCTTCAATATTTTTTTCTAATTAACCACTAAATCGGTAAAATTTTTCTATCGATATTTTCATACGACTTTATTATCATATTAATATTCATGCTATAATTTTTAAAATAAATATTCTTTTTAAATCAGATTTTTGGTTACGAAACCACTGTTCAGATAACCCTAAATTTAGGCCATTACACCACTTCTTTCTTGTCTTTCATTGTTATTCTTTCTGGTGGTTAGAAGTATCATTGTTATGGCAGCCATGATAACGGTTACTAATACGTCCTCAATCACGTCCCCTACTACATCCACGACCACGACCGCGACCTCTATATTTTCTATTTTCATAATTATTGTGTACTGCTACATTCATTTCAAGGAATGGTGCAGAACCAGTAGGACGAATTCCATGATTCTTCATCAATAGCTCATTATTTTGTTCAGCCACCAAAAGGCATTAAATCAATTCAGAATACCTTTTAAAACCTTTTTCACGATATTGCTGTTGCAGGAGCACATTAGTAGCATGAAAGGTTGAAAATGTTTTCTCTAACAAATCCTCATCAGTTATGTTTTCTCCACATAATTTTAGTTGAGAACCAAATTTGAAAAGTTCTGAATTGTATTCACTTACAGTTTTAAAATCTTGCAACTGTAAGTGCATTCAATCAGAACGAGCTTTAGGGAGTATCACCATTTTTTGAGGGTCAAATCGTTCTTTCAAATTTTTCCACAACTCAAGAGGGTCTTTCATAGTGAGATATTCCACTTTTAATCCTTCATGTAGATGATGACGGATGAAAATCATTGCTTTTGTTGTGTCTTGATTAAATGCTTCTTTATCTGCTAATATAGTATTTCTAAACCTTTAGTATCTAGGTGAATTTCAACATCTAACACCCATGACAAATAATTCTTGCTTGAGATGTCTAAGGCTGCAAATTCAAGTTTGGCAAGATTTGACATTATAATCACTTAAATCAAAATAAAAAAAATATTAGTAAAATAATAAGCATTCTCAATCGTAAAATAATTCAATTACATATACCAAATTTGCTAAATAATAATATGTATGTCTAGTATTGATATAGAGAAGAATAGTCATAATAATAACTTAATACAAATTACATTAATTGAAATTTCTTTTAATAAAAAAACATGTATATATAATTATCATTATTAGATTTTAGTTGTAAAAATAAATGTGCAAATGTTACCCAAGGCAAATATTTCATCTAGAAAATAAAATAAAAGAATTATGAAAATATGTATACCGTATATAGTTTAACGGGAGTTATATGGGCAAATTATATAAAGTCGAAATGACGTGAACTTCATTATGAACTTGTAAAACCTCGTGCTGATAACGTGTTATAGAAAAATTAATAAAATAATAATAATAAGTAAAAAGTGGATGAAAAATATGAGAGAGTTTTTTATTGTTTAATTTTCACTTACAAGGTGCTATTTATAAGCTCCTTTACATTCAATTAGTAAATGTATTACACTCAATGAATTAAGTTTTCTTAATTACTCCATTTAATGATCTCCTGATTATAAATGAAGTAAAGAGTTTTATCTCATTACTTTAATATGTTTAAAGGGGTTATAGACATTCATTTAATGTATTTACAACAATTCTGATTATGTTCTTTGATTTAATAGAAAAACTAGAGGTTTTTTAGAGTTCTATCTTCTTTTCTATTCGTTTGTCCAACCCTATTTCGTTTATTTCCTGCCATTTTCCTCTTAAACTACATCAATTTTGGTAATCAAAGCTTAATTACATCTTAAGGTTTATTTTAAGATTTGCTATTAAACAATGGTTGGACACGTTAAGAACGACTAAATCAGTGTCGAAAAATAGTTTTTTTTTAAACATTAATCTCATTATAAACATTATATCTCCTCTTTTTGATACAATGCTTAGAACTACTCATAACCCCTCTTCAGTTCTCAAAGAGGAGGGTAATGTGATTCAGCACACTCAAACTCACTTCCTCCTGCACTAGTAACAGTGTTGATACCCAAAACCAAATTTTTTAATAAAATATAGCTATTTTTCTTTAAATCCCAAGCAACAGGTGAGCACAAATTTAGAAATAAAAACTATTTAATATCTAATTAAATGTTATTCATTTTTAAATTTAAATTTTATAAAACTTATTTTATTTATTTGAATAGTTTTTATTTAATTTTTATTTTAATTTCTGTATTTAACAAGTAAACTATCTTAAACCATTTATTTAAACCCTAATTTCATATACAATAATTAAAAATTACAATTGTTTCAAATAAAGAGATTGTAAATAGATTTTAATCAAGTATACTAACATTGGCACACAAACAAATCATGTAAAATTCTACCCAAAACAAAATTAAAATTTATCATGCAAAATATGATCAAATTAACTAAATTATACAACAAACCGAATTTTCATACAATGGCATTAATAAGGAATTAAAATCATATAAAACATAAACTAAATGCACAAACAAAATTAAATTAAATTAAAAACATGAACTAAATCACATAAGTTTAAAAAATCTAAGTATAAAATAATACATAATGCAAGGCGCATTTTCATTGCCACGTCAGAAAACATATCCTATAGGACGTGTTTTCACTTAGCTAATTTTTTTTCTTACAGTTGGAAATTAGAAGTTTGTAGATTTATTTTTATCCGTATTTGAGATAAACATGGTTATAGTTTTAAGGAATGTTTGAATTTACGGTGGTGTCGTGGAGCTGAGTGACCTACAAATTTCATCTGCCATGTGAGTATGGAGCCATCACTCGAGAAGCCGAACTTGCAACTCAAGGTCCCAGTTGATGGTGATTATACGATTTGGGGTTGAACTGTAACTAGGGCTTCAAGTTTATAAAGGTTATGTTGTCAAAGGATAGAGTATAACTGGGATCGTAGTTTACAGTGGTTATAAGGGCAAGATAACGAGTTTTTCTCATGAGAAGAGGATGCTTTATAAAATTCATACACAAGTATGAGGAAGAAAAATATAGTGGCATTGCAATATAATCAAGTAATTCTTTTTAGCCATCTCCACCAAAGGCGGTGACCTCGTTACTATAACCTATGACAGAATTGGGGTGTTACAAGTTTTAGTAACAAGGTCATTGCCTTTGGTGGAGATGGATAAAGCGAATTACTTAATTATACTGGAAGGCCTCTATGATTTTCTTCCTCAAACTTGTGTATGGATTTTATAAAGCATGCTCCTCTAATGAGAAAAACTCGTTGTCGTGCCCGCATAACCATCGTCAACTACGACCCTGGTTATGCTTCATCCTTTGACAGCATAACCTTTGTAAACTTGAATCCCTAGTTACATTTCAACCTCAGACCATATAAACACCATCAATTGGGACCTTGAGTTGTAACATGATCCCGGTTTCTTGGGAGATGACGCCATACTCACATGACAGGTGACATTTATAGGTTACTGAGCTCTATGACATCACTATGAACCCAAACACAACTCAAAACTATGACTATGTCTCTTTCAAAGCACGGGAGAAATAAATTTTTAAATTCAAAAAATTCAACACACAAGGAAAAATAAGAAAAAAACAATTTAGGATACTAAATTAGGGGATGGGAACGTGCATTTATATAGGGGATGGGGTGGGGTAAAAATAGATTTTTTGTAATCTCGAGTTGTAGGGGCTCAAAGGGAGGAGCAATTGAGTTGGCTAGGGGGTTGAAATGGCCAGAAAGAAAATGCTTCCTGTATGAAGCATTTTCATCTGACATGTTAGTGAAAGCGCTCCCTACAGGGAGAGTTTTCTTAACACATACAAGTTGAAAACGTTTCCTGCAGGAAGTATTTTCACTGCTATATTAGATGAAAATGCCTCCTGTAGGGAGCATTTTATCTCTAGCCTTTTCAACCCCTCACCCAACTCGATTGCTCCTCCCTCTGAGCCTTTACAACCTAAAATTAAAAAAAAATCATTTTTCTATCATGCTTTTGCTGGTGAGCGTTTTCTCCCCCACAAAAGAGCTCTATAGAAAGAACTCATTACAGGACTTTGATTTCCATACCGACCTTCGAAGAAAATTGTTGATCTGAAGGATATTTGGCACCAGCAGTAATCGACATTATCGTGAATGTAACAGCCCGGTTTAGACCCTAGTCAGAATAGTGGTTTTGAGACCACAAATTCGAGGTTAGAAAAATTTTTTAATATTATTTTCTGTATTTACAGTATGTGATAAAGTATGTGTGAAAGTTCTGTGTGAAAATTTTATCGATTCTGTGCCGAATTGTGAAAAAGGACTTAATTGTCATGTCTTATTAAATGAAAGGTCTTTATGTTGATATTAGACCATTGGTAGTGTATTTTGACATAAATGGCCATTAAATGAATGAATATATAATGTTTTAATTAAGGGTAAAATGGTAAAACATGAAATAAGTAAATAATAAATAAAACAAATAAGAAAAAGGAAGCCATTATCATCTTCTTTAGTTGAAAAATACAAGGAAAAAGAAAAAGAGAAAGAAAGCTAGGGTTCGTCCAATGATAAGCTCAATCAAGGTATGTTTGAGCTCGGTTTTTAGTGATTTCTACGTTTTTTGTGATCGTTGCTTTGTGTTCTATCAAGCCCATGTCTTAGTTTTAGAATTTGATGATGATTTTGAGATGTGCCATTGATGAATTCTTGAGCTTTGTGATAGTTGATGATGAAATATGAAAGATATGTGATAGATTAACATATTTTGTCTTTGGATTTTTGAAGAAATTGGCTATTTTGGGCTATATTGTGAAAATGAGAAATTAAAAGACTAAAATGTGAAATAAATGAAATATGTGGGCTTGTATGAACATGAGGAAAATTTGGCCTAAGCATGATATGATGAAGTTGTGTGTATTTTGTGATTTTATGAAATAGGGACTAAAATGTCAAAATGTGCAAATGTGAGGGCTATTTTATAAAATGATCTAAATATGTGTGTTTGGATTGAATTGAATGATTTGGTGAATGAATGAGCTAAATTTGAATATGTATAGATCAAGAAAAGAGAAATTCGGACTTAGATCGAGGCAAGAACAAAGTGCTCGATTGATCGACTTGTTTCGTAATTTCGACGTCCGAGGTAAGTTCGTGTATAATAAGAATTGTTAAATCGTGTTCATATATTATTTAATGGATGGATATATGTGGTTGATGAATTATTAATTGTATATGTGGATTTGAGTGTTGTGGCACTAAGTGTGCGTAAATGGAATTGATACAGTGATGAACGGCACTATGTGTGCGAAATAAAAAAAGCATTGATTATAATGATTGGCACTGTGTGTGCGATATCGAGTTAAATTTGGTTTAATGTAAAGGCACTAAGTGTGCAATGATATTAAAGCTTCGGCTAAGAGAATTGGCACTAAGTGTGCGAGTAAATCGAATGATTAATGAAGATTGAACGAAAAGTGGTATTAGGCATTGAGTAGCAAAAGTGATCGTTAATTAAGTGTTGGCACAGGTATGTACGGAACCTATGTGGTTGATGATATTGTATATGGATAAATGGATGATTATGTGATTAGTGACTATGAATGAGATTGTACATCATTGTGAATTGAACCAAGTAATAGTTTATCTTGTATATTGAATTAGAATGATTAAGTTAATTGTGTTATATTACGAACTTCTTAAGCTTTTAAGATTACTATGTGAAGTGTTTCTCTGTTTTACAGTGTCATTAAAGCTAGCTCAGATTCGGGGATCATCAGCGACTCAATCACACTATCGACCATCTATTTTGGTACTTTTGGAAGTTGTATATTGGTATATTGTAATATCCCGGGTTAGGGGCTGTTTTGTTGTTGCATGTTATTGCATGTGTTTAGTGTGCTGTGTTGTTGTTTGTGTAGTATCGGGGCTTAATTGTAGCCTAGGTGTATGCCTGAGTGAATGGGAAAATTTTGGTTTTTGGGTGTTAAGTCAGGGGAGCTGTTGGAGCTAGGGTATAAGGGTTTTCTTTGGTGTTTTATTGCACAAGTGAAGAGCTGGCAGAGTGGCAAGGGAGGAGCTTGGTGTGGCGTCATCTTCAGGTGAGGGAGGTCCAGAGTTCAAGTCGTAGAGCTCCCATTTTGGTTCCCATTTTGGACGGCATGGAGGAAGAGGTAGAAGGCAAGTGGAATTCTACCTTGGACCAAGTCAAACCGTTCAAAAGAAAGGTGGAGAGTGATTGTAGGAGTAAGACTTGGTAAACACATTTGAGATGTGTGGAGTGGAGTGTTTGGGGGGATATGGCCGAATGTTGGGGAAGTGGGGAGTGTATGGCCGGTTTTGGGAAGTGGGGAGTGAGTAGGCCGAATGTTCCTTTTGGAATGTGATGCATATTCGGTCATTAGGAGACCAAACCAAACTCTTTCTTTTTTGAAACACCAAAGCCGAAGTTCTAAAGAATTCTCTCATCTTTTTCTTCACTTCTTGAACCGAAATACCAAGTCCCTTTAGTTGCCAAAATTGTCTTGTTCACTTGGTTTGTATGTAGCCGAATACACTCTTGCATCTATCCTTCTTTTTTCATTTGTGTAAGCTGAATCGGGTATCCTTTCTTCTCACACTTTCATCCATTTTCTCTTGTCATACTTGTGCCGAAATCATACTACTTCTAAACCAAGTTCTCTATTTTGATTTCTCCATTGCTAGTGAGCCGAAACCATACCATCTTCTTCCCTCAAACTCTCATTTGCTTTTCTCAATAATCCTAGCCGAATCTTTCATTTGTGCCTTACCATTTCATTAAGCCGTTTTCTTTCAAAACCGTAAGTATTTGTCCCCATCCATTTCATATATTTTTATCTTCCATTTCAAAAGCTCTTGAGCCGAATGTCCCTTTTCTCCTAGGGGTTCTTGTGGCCGAATTCTTGGTGGTTGGTGTTGGGGTAAGTCCTTGGCCGTATGGTCATGTTTTCTTTCTCTAGTTTTATGATTGATTTCGATTAGATTAAAGCTTATGATGGTTGTGGATTGAAAAGAGTTAATCGTTGTTAATCTCTTCATTATAGGACATCAAAGGTTTCAAAGCAAGCAAGAGGAGCCGTTTTCTTCTGTCAGTTGATTAGTAAGTGGAGGTTAAGTGATTGGTTGTTGTTAGTTCATTCTCTTAGTTCTTGGTTAGTCAAAGCTTCAAGAGATTAATGTTTCCTTCTTGATAGGTGGGCCGATTGTCTAAGGGAACCACTTTTTGGTTCGAGATTTGGTAGGAAACCAAATCAGGTGAAAGGTAAGGGCTTTCGACAAACCCTTTTTGGTCTAAATGGTGTTGGCCGAATGCTATAAATGCCTAACCCCTATGTTTGGCCGATTCTAGGAGCAAGTCAATCGAGGGACATAGATCGTTCGTTGGGATCTTTAGACTCGTATTTACCAGGCGTGTAACTAACACACCCATACTTAGTGATATTATTATTAAACCTGTTTGTCTATTAAAATCATGGCGGTTTGATGGATTGATATGATACCCTTTTGGGTATGATCTTAGACTCGGGTAAGTCAGTATTGTTACAAGTTTACTGATGATCTATATGGTATCATGACTATGTATGTATGTGATATGGGGTATGAGTCAAACATATTAGCATGATAGGTATGACTTGTATGATATGCATGATCACATGAGTATGGTATGTTGATGGGTGATATGAGTGGAGGGAGCAGTGATATTTTGTGCTGACGAGCACCAGTGTTTTGGTAACACAACTTTGTGACTTTGGGTCACCAGAGGTTTGGCACCTCCAGAGGTTTGGCACCTCATTGCGACTTGTCCCTGTGGTTTGACACCACCGTGGGTTGGCCCCACTTGAGATATGGGATCGTCTGCTAGTGATTGGGTATCACACGATGGGTTGGCCCCATCACTCGATTATTGTGACTACGGTCACCAGTGCTTTGGTAGCACATTTGTGTCTTTGGGACACCAGAGGTTGGGCACCTCATTGCGACTCGTCCCTGTGGTTTGACACCACCGTGGGTTGGCCCCACTTGAGATATGGGATCGTCTGCTAGTGATTGGGTATCACACGATGGGTTGGCCCCATCATTGGATTTGTGACTTCGGTCACCAGTGCTTTGGTAGCACAAACGTGTCTTTGGGACACCAGTGGTTGGCACCACATTGACGGATATTGTGTCTTTGGGACACCAGTGTTTTGGTAACACATTGTGACTATATGTCACCAGTGGTTTGGCACCACCAGTGGTTTGGTACCACACGGGGTAGAAAAGGCGATACGGATGGTTAGGATCGGGTTGCATTAATTATGTTGCTATGTATGATGTGTGTTAGCATGTTGATTTATTGGGAGCGGGATTTATACACTGAGTCATTCGACTCACCCTTTCCTTTGACATTTCAGGTGACTCGTAGACGCGGACATGGAGCCGGGATGGACGTGGGGTGCACATGCCATGCTTTAATAAAAGTTTTGCTCAGACTATTTAATAAAAGTTTGGATTTGTAAAAGGCCTTTGATTTATGTTCATGATGGTTATGTTTTAATTAGATTCTTAACCTGCTTAACAAATAACTTGGTATGAAACTTTACAAAAATTTGGAAAGACAATGATTTCAAAACTATAACACAACGTGTTTTAAATTATACCATCGGGTATCACACCATGTTTTATACTAAGCAAATTCAAATGATTTCCAAATCAAACTCAATTTTCTACTAAGTCAAAAATGTTTTAAGTAACAATTGGAATTACTAACTGAAATCAACTCGTTTTAACTATATACTCCGGGTAAGTTTTCAAAAAAAAAAAATCTAGTCAACCAAGTCTACTCTAATTTTCTTCAAGTTCACTATGTTTTCACCCCGTTTTTAAATGAAAAATCTAAACCTCTCAAGTACGTTTTTCCCCGTAACACACCAGATTCGGACGTGGTGTCTTGTCCGGGTTTGGGGTGTTACATATATGGCATGTATAGGCTAGTGATTATGGTATGTTTTGAGATGTATAGATCTTGCCATGTGATATGGCTTGATAGATAAATGATCTTAGTTTATGTCTTGGATATGTGAGAATGATGGTTATAATGTGTTTGACTGTGTGTGAATGACCTTTATGATATGTTTTGATGATATGGAGGTAGTAAGTTTCATTCTATGAATTGGTAAGGATTGAGTGATGTATGGATTATATAATTTTGATGTGAATTTGATATTTTGGGATTGGTATGTTTGAGTTGGATATGAGTGGAAATGAGTGATATAGTTGAAGGTTAAAAGGTGCATATTTTGGTATGTTTTGAATGCATTTAGGGTATGAAATTATATGGTTTGATGATTGTAGCTGTAACCCAAAGTGTGGATGGCAAATTGGCCTTGCAAATGGCCTATATGTGCCCACACGATTGAACACACGGACGTCTAGCTCGACCGTGTCTCTTAAGTTTTCAAATTGAAACAAGTCAGACTCAGACACGGGCTGGACACACGGGCGTGTAACTGGCCCTGTGAAATAAGTCAGTGTCGACCACGGGTTAAGCACACGGGCGTGTCTTCGGCCGTGTGGACAAGTCAGTATGTATGCCCTGTTTTGACACGGCTTGGACACACGGGTGTGTCTAGCACACGGCTTCCCCACACAGGCGTGTGACCTTTGTAACTTTGAAAAATGTTAAGTTTTTGGAAAAATTTTGTATATGCTCGGTTTAGTCCCGATCCCTTTCCAATACATGTTTAAGGTCTCGTAGATTTTATTTGGGGGCTTAGAAACATTGTTTGATTATGATTTAATGATGTCTGAACAATGAAGGTTAAATGTTATTATTTGATCTGTAATGCCTCGTAACCCTAATCCAGCGACGGATACGGGTTAGGGGTGTTACATTTTATTGGTATCAGAGCTACGGTTTAGTCGATTCTAGGACTAACGTAGCATGTGAGAGTCTAGCTATACATGCCATATATATACCTGTGATAGTGTGATGATTCCTAACAGTTAAAAATGTGTTTTTATATAGCAAATGGATCCTGATAAAGCAATAGCTGACGATGTTGAAAGTAATGCGCCTGCTCCTGTTCATGGGACTGCCCCGACTGAATCTAGGCCAATTGCTAGTAGTCACGAGAGAGAGGCTAAATAAGCCTTCTTCCATATGATGAGTAAGTGGTTTGCAGAGTTCATTCGAATAAATCCGGTTGCTCAACAACCTCCACACTCGCAAGTTCCTGTAGTGCCACAAGTTTCAGATCTTATTCGATTGAGTAAGCCTCTTGTGGATAAAATACGAAAGTATGGGGCCGAAGAGTTTAGAGAAACAGTTGATGATGATGCTGAGCGAGCTGAATTTTGGCTTGAGAATACCGTAAGAGTGTTTGATGAATTATCATGTACTCCTGATGAATGCCTAAAATGTGTTGTTTCATTGTTGAAAGATACAACGTATAATTGGTGGAAAACATTTATATCTGTGGCTCCAAGAGAAAGAATCACCTGGAATTTTTTTCAAGCTGAATTTCGAAAGAAATATATCAACCAATGGTTTATAGACCAGAAACGTAAAGAGTTCCTAGAGTTGAAATAGGGCCATATGTCTGTTACAAAATACGAACGAGAATTTGTAAGATTGAGCCAATATGCGCAAGAATGTGTTTCGACGGAAACTACTATGTGTAAACGATTCGTCGAAGGTTTGAATGAAGACATTAAACTGTTGGTTGGAATTCTTGATCTGAATGAATTTGTAGTATTGGTTGAAAGAGCCTACAAAGCCGAAGAGCTTAATAAAGAAAAGAAGAAAACAGATTCAGAAGTTAGAAATGAAAGAAAAAGGTCGATGAGTAAGTCGTATCATTTTTCGTCAAAGAGATTCAAAGATGCAACCAATCACTCAAATGTTTCGTTTGGACATTTGAGTAAAGATCGTGTAAAACAAAATACTGGTCCTAAAACTCAAACTCCAATTGAATCAAGTGTTGAAAGTGTCAGAAGCAATAAGCCTGAGTGTAGACAGTGTGGGAGACATCATATCGGAGAATGTTGGGGAAAGTATAATAATAGAGCTTGCTATAAATGTGGATCAAGAGACCACTTTATTCAGGATTGCCTAGAGTTAGCCGAGAAAGATAATATTCAGAGTGCGAGGCCAAGTAACACGACAGCTAGGGATAGACCACCCAAAAATACCAGAAATGTGAGTAGTAGCCAGAAAGGAACAATAGATATAGCTGCGAGATCTGAGGCGAGAGCACCTGCCCGAGCTTACGCTATTCGCGCTCGTGAAAAAGCGTCATCTCTAGACGTCATTACTAGTACTTTTACTCTTTTCAATACTGATGTGATTGCATTGATAGATCTAGGATCTGCTCATTCATATTTGTGTGTGAGCCTAGTATTTAGTAAGACTCTACCTGTTGAGTCTTCTGAGTTTGTAATTAAAGTATCGAACACCTTAGGCAAGTGTGTTTTGGTTGACAAAGTGTGCAAGAATTGTTTGTTGATGTTTCGGGATATTTGTTTTCCGACTAACCTGATGCTGCTACCCTTTGATGAATTTTGATATAATTCTAGGTATGGATTGGCTAACTTTGCATAATGCTATTGTGAATTGCAAACGGAAGAGTATTAATTTGAGAAGTCAGAATGGTGAGATAGTTCGAATTGAATCCAATGATTTGAATTAGTTACCGACTGTAATATCTTCGATGAAAGCTTTGAATTATGTGAAAAAGGGATGTGAAGCTTATCTTGCATATGTGATATATACAAAAGTGATAGAAAAGAAAGTTGAATATGTGCCAGTTGTTAGTGAATTTCCTGACGTGTTTCCTGAAGAACTACCAGGATTACCTCCAATACGAGAAGTCGAGTTTGGTATTGATTTAGTGCCAAGAACGACTCCTATCTCAATAGCTCTGTATAGAATGGCACCGACAGAATTGAAAGAGTTGAAGTCTCAGTTGTAAGAGTTAACTGATAGAGGATTTGCATGACCGAGTTTTCCTTCCTGGGGTGCACCGGTTTTGTTTGTGAAAAAGAAAGACGGAACTATGAGAATGTGTATTGATTAGAGACAACTCACAAGGTGACTATAAAGAATAAATATCATTTGCCACGTATTGATAATTTGTTTGATCAGTTAAAAGGAGCTACAGTGTTTTCAAAAATAGATTTGAAATCAAGATATTATCAGTTGAAAGTCAAAGAATCTGATGTGCCGAAAACTACTTTCAGAACGAGGTACGGACATTATGAATTTTTAGTTATACTTTCCGTACTAACGAATGCTCCTGCAGTATTTATGGATTTAATGAACCTGATATTCAGACCGTATTTGAATCGATTTGTCGTTGTGTTTATTGACGATATTTTGATTTATTTTTGTGATGAGACACAACATGCTGAACATTTGAGAATTGTGTTACAGACTCTGCGTGAGAAGAAATTTTATGCAAAGTTTAGTACATGTGAGTTCTGGTTGCACGAGGTTGGTTTTCTGGGACATATAGTGTCAGCTGCGGGAATACGAGTTGATCCAAGCAAGATTTTAGCAATTTTAGTTTGGAAACCTCCGAGAAATGTGTCTGAAGTCCGTAGTTTTCTGGGATTAGCGGGATATTATAGATGATTTGTGAAAGGCTTCTCGATGATTGTGACTCCATTGACGAAATTGCTGCAGAAATATGTTAAATTTGAGTGGTCAGAAAAGTGTCAGTAGAGTTTTGAACAGTTGAAAGTATTGCTGACAGAGGCACCAGTGCTAGTCCAGCCTGAATCAGGTAAAGAATTCATAGTATACAGTGATGCATCGTTGAATGGTTTAGGCTGTGTGTTGATGCAAGAAGGCAAAGTTATAGCCTATGCTTTGAGACAGTTAAAACCGCATGAAAAGAACTACCCGACGCACGATCTTGAATTAGCAGCTATTGTATTTGCATTGAAGATTTGGTGTCACTACTTATTTGGTGAGAAGTGCCACATTTATACTGATCACAAGAGTTTGAAATATCTGATGGCTTAGAAAGAATTGAATTTGAGACACGGAGATGGTTAGAATTACTAAAAGGCTATGAATTAGTAATTGATTATCATCCAAGAAAAGCTAATGTTGTTCTGACGCTTTAAGCCGAAAGTCTTTATTTGCTTTACAAGCAATAAGTACTCAAATAGATCTGAATGATGATGGTTCAGTTTTGGCTGAGTTGAAAGTGAAACCTATGTTTATACGTCAGATTTGTGACGCCCAGAAAAGTGATGATGAAATGATGGCAAAACGAGCTCAGTGTGGTTTGAATTTTGATTCAGGATTTCGAGTTGATAATGATGATTGTTTGAGATTCCGAGATCGAATTTGTATTCTGAGAAATTCAGAGTTGATCAATTGATTTTGAATGAGGCTCATAATAGTCGTTTGTCTGTTCATCCGAGAAGTACGAAAATGTACAATGATTTGAAACAATTTTATTGGTGGTATAGTATGAAACGAGATATCTCAGAGTTTGTTACAAGATGTTTAGTTTGTCAGCAAATCAAAGCTGAACATCAGGTTCCATCTGGTTTGTTACAACCAATCATGAATCCTGAATGGAAATGGGAGAGAATTACAATAGACTTTGTGTCGGGGTTGCTCTTATCTCCGAGAAAGAAAGATGCAATCTGGGTGATAGTTGACAGATTAACAAAATCAGCTCATTTTATTTCGGTAAGAACAGATTATTCGCTTGATAAGCTAGCTGAGTTGTATATTTCTGAGATTGTGATATTGCACGGGGTACCATTATCTTTTGTGTCTGACAGAGATTCGAGATTTACTTCGTGGTTTTGGAAGAAACTACAAGAGGCTCTAGGTACGAAGTTGCATTTCAGTACTGCATTTCATCCGCAAACAGATGGTCAATCCGAACAAATCATTCAGATTCTTGAGGATATGTTGAGATGTTGTATTCTTGAGTTTGAAGTACATGGGAAAAGTATTTTCTGCTGATTGAATTCACGTACAATAATAATTTTCAATCTAATATTAAAATGGCACCATATGAGGCTCTTTATGGTCGTAAATGCAGAACTCCATTGTATTGGACTGAGCTTAGTGAGAATAAGATTCACGGGGTCGATTTGATTAAAGAGACTGAACAAAAAGTGAAAGTGATTCATGATAGTCTGAAAGCTGCATCAAATCATCAGAAGTCTTATGCAGATTTGAAACGGAAAGATATTAAATTTGAGATCGGTGATAAAGTGTTTTTGAAAGTCTCTCCATGGAAGAAAATACTTCGATTCGGCAGAAAAGGCAAATTGAGTCCGAGGTTCATCGGGCCGTATGAGATTATTGAATGTTTCGGGCCGGTTGCTTATAGATTGATGTTGCCACCTGAGTTAGAGAAGATTCATAATGTGTTTCACGTATCTATACTTCGAGGATACAAATCTGACCCATCATATGTGACTGCCCCTACTGAAGTTGAGATTCAGTCTGGTCCTATCGTATAACGAAGAACCGATTCGAATTCTGGCACATGAGATCAAAGAATTGAGAAATAAGAAAATTTCTTTAGTGAAAGTGTTGTGGCATAAACACAGAGTTGAAAAGGCTACGTGGGAACCTGAAGATGTTATGAGAGAGCAATACCCGAATCTATTCACTTGTAAGATTTTCGGGGATGAAAATCCCTAAAGGGGGAGAGTTGTAACAGCCCGGTTTAGACCCTAGTCAAAATAGTGGTTCTGAGACCACAAATCTGAGGTCAAAAAAATATTTTAATATTATTTCCTGTGTTTACAGTATGTGATAAAGTATGTGTGAAAGTTCTGTGTGAAAATTTTATCGATTGTGTGCCAAATTGTGAAAAAGAACTTTATCGCATAAAATGCAAAAGTTGTGTGCTAGTTGTTAAAAGTGCTTAATTGTCATGCCTTATTAAATGAAAGGTCCTTGTGCTGATATTAGACCAGTGATAGTGGATTTTGACATAAATGGTCATTAAATGAATGAATACATAATGTTTTAATTAAGGGTAACATGGTAAAACATGAAATAAGTAAATAATAAATAAAACAAATAAGAAAAAGGAAGCCATTATCATCTTCTTTAGCCGAAAAATAAAAAGAAAAAGAAAAAGAAAACTAGGGTTCGGCCATTGATAAGCTCAATTAAGGTATGTTTTGAGCTAGGTTTTTAGTGATTTCTACGTTTTTGTGATCGTTGCTTTGTGTTCTATCAAGCCCATGTCTTAATTTTAGAATTTGATGATGATTTTGAGATGTGCCATTAATGAATGCTTGAGCTTTGTGATAGTTGATGATGAAATATGAAAGATATGTGATAGATTAACATATTGTCTTTGGATTTTTTAATGAAATTGGCTATTTTGGGCTAAATTGTGAAAATGAGAAATTGAATGACTAAAATGTGAAATAAATGAAATATGTGGGCTTGAATGAACATGAGGAAAATTTGGCCTAAGCATGATATGATGAAGTTGTGTGTATTTTGTAATTTTATGAAATAGGGACTAAAATGTCAAAATGTGCAAATGTGAGGGATATTTTGTAAAATGCTCTAAATATGTGTGTTTGGATTGAATTGAATGATTTGGTGAATGAATGAGCTAAATTTGAATATGTATAGATCAAGAAAAGAGAAATTCGGACTTAGATCGAGGCAAGAACAAAGTGCTCGATTGATCTAATTGTTTCGTAATTTCGACGTCCGAGGTAAGTTCGCGTATAATATGAATTGTTAAATCGTGTTCATATATTATTTAATGGATGAATATATGTGGTTGATGAATTATTAATGGTATATCTAGATTTGAGTGTTGTGGCACTAAGTGTGCATAAATGGAATTGATACAGTGATGAACGACACTATGTGTGCGAAATAAAGAAAGCATCGATTATAATGATTGGCACTGTGTGTGTGATATCGAGTTAAATTCAGTTTAATGATGAGGCACTAAGTGTGCGATGATATTAAAGCTTCGGCTAAGAGAATTGGCACTAAGTGTGCGAGTAAATCGAATGATTAATGAAGATTGAACGAAAAGTGGTATTGGACATTGAGTAGCAAATGTGATCGTTAATTAAGTGTTGGCACAGGTATGTACGGAACCTATGTGGTTGATGATATCGTATATGGATAAATGGATGATTATGTGATTAGTGACTATGAATGAGATTGTACATCATTTTGAATTGAACCAAGTAATAGTTTATCTTGTATATTGAATTAGAATGATTAAGTTAATTGTGTTATATTACGAACTTCCTAAGCTTTTAAGCTTACTGTGTGAAGTGTTTCTCTATTTTACAGTGTCATTAAAGCTAGCTCGGATTTGGGGATCGTCAGCAACTCAATCACACTATCGGCCATCTATTTTGGTACTTTTGGAAGTTGTATATTGGTATATGGCATGTATAGGTTAGTGATTATGGTATGTTTTGAGATGTATAGATCTTGCCATGTGATATGGCTTAATAGATAAATTATCTTAGTTTATGTCTTGGATATGTGAGAATGATGATTATAATGTGTTTATGTGGCTTTGTGTGAATGTTTTGATGATATGAAGGTACTAAGTTTCATGCTATGAATTAGTAAGGATTGAGTGATGTATGGATTATATAATTTTGATGTGAATTTGATATTTTGGGATTGGTATGTTTGAGTTGGATATGAGTGTGGAATTAAATTATATAGTTGAAGGTTAAAAGGTGCATATTTCGGTATGTTTTGAATGCATTGAGGGTATGAAATTATATGATTTGATGCTTGTAGGTGTGACCCAAAGTGTGGGTGGCAAATTGGCCTTGCAAATGGCCTATATTTGCCCACACGGTTGAGCACACGGGCGTGTGGCTCGACCGTTTCTCTTCAAATTGAAACAAGTCAGACTCACACACGGGCTGGACACACGGGCGTGTGACTGGCCGTGTGAAATAAGTCAGTGTCGACCACTGGTTAAGCACTCGGGCATGTCTTCTGCCGTGTGGACAAGTCAGTATGTATGCCTTGTTTTGACATGGCTTGGACACACGAGTGTGTTTGAGGCTGTGTGAGGCACACGGCCTACCCACACGGGCGTGTCACCTCAGTAACTTTGAAAAATGTTAAGTTTTTAGAAAAATTTCGTATGTGCTCGGTTTAGTCCTGATCCCTTTCCAATGCATGTTTAAGGTATCGTAGATCTTATTAAGGGACTTAGAGACATTGTTTGATTATGATTTAATGATGTATGAACAATGAAGGTTAAATGTTATGATTTGATCGGTAATGCCTCTTAACCTTAATCCGGCGACGGATACGGGTTAGAGGTGTAACAGTGAAAACTTGAATTTTGTCCCTACGTTGTTGTTGAAGCAAAGGTATGTGTAGGTTTAGGGTTTTGGTGATGAGTACTATATTTTTTATTATTTTTGTAACACCCCAAATCGGGCCCAAACACTACAACCGGATCTGGTATGTCACTAAGGAAATCTTATAAAACATGTCGTACTTTGGAAAAAAAATAATTATCAGGTTTAAACATTTGTACCGGAAAATTTAATAATTGAAGATTTCATGTAAGATGTAAATTTTATAAAATTCCTTGGTGAATTAAGAAAAAAAAATATATTTGTCACATGCCTTAACTTAATTAAAGGAAAAACTTAAACGTCAAATAATAATAAAAGCCCAAGATAAAACCGGAGTAAAAATAAAGCTAGTGGCCCATGGCCTTATTACAATGAAATTAAGCTAGTGGCCCATGGCCTTATTACAGTGAAATTTAGAACCCACTAATTTAAGATATTGAAAATAAATCTTCTAAGTATAGTCTTCTGCTGGATTAAATTACTCTCTCGCATGGCCACCTTGCGCTCCTCTCCAACCCGGTCCGATGCACTAGGTGCTACCTGAAAATGTTAAAATAATAGGTTGAGTCGCGAGACTCAGTGTGCAACCCTCGTGCACCATTAGATTTGGGCCTTAACCCCACAGAACAGAGTAACAGATTATCATGCAATAGATATAATGTAAAGCCCAACCCAATCCTAGGTTTCCATCCGCTACACACCACCCTGACCTGCCAGTCAGACCATTGGGGATTTCTACAATCAACCCACTCCGCTACACACCATCGATGGCAGGCATGCTGCAGTTAGCTGCTCATTGTCAAAACTGTGACATAGTCACCAGGTCATGGCATAAGCCACTACAACAGGTCATGGCATAAGCCACTACAACAGATCACTTCCCCTTAAAATAAATTTCCCATCCCCGTGCAAACACAAAAATCGGCATACTCATAAATCATATCATTTTATCAGAAACATTCACTTAGAATGATAGAGATCACTAACCTGGTGATTCGCTTCTACCCTCCTCGGGTTTTCAACGGCCATGCCGATATTTCGGCATTTTACAGAATATTACAGATTTATAAACATATTTTAACAAGCAATCTGAATGGTATGGAAGTGTTACACACCTGATATTCGGGTAGTACTACACTCTTAGTCAATATCCTTGCTATCCGGATCTACTACCCTCAGTCTATAACTTGGCTTAAAAACCGGAAGAACACGAAGATTAGGCCTCCCCTAAATTCGGCCAAGAGTTAGTATATACCCGAATTTACACGCTAAAATCAACAGATCACCTTACCTTGAAATCCCGAAAGTAACATGATTCGAGTGTTACTGAACTCTGACTTAGAGATCTAAGCGATTGACTCCCCTTCAAATCTCGGAATGCCGCAAATAAGAGAAAAACTTAAGATTAGTTCCCTTATAGCCATTCGGCTAAAGTCCCTAAAAAGCCGGAAAGGATTGAAATCTTATGAATCAACACTTACCTTCAGTTTCCTTCGAGATTCGGCACAAGCAAACACCTTAGAGAGAATTCGGATAACACAGGAGATGAGATCTAGGGATTTCGGCTTTTATGAAAATCCCGGAAAAGATGAACTGATGCTCTTTCGGCTTTTAGAAGATCTGAGTAGAGTGTTTCAGCTTTGGCTTAGAAAGAAAGTAAAAGGAAATCAAGAGAAGGCTTAGAGATTTCGGCTAAAGTATTTGAAAGAGATGAGAAAGAGATTGTAAGAGAGTTTGGCCAATAAGGGAAAAAGAAAAGAAAGAAAGTTGAGAGGGAGAATGGAGTGGAGATTTCGGCAGAGAAAGAAAAAGATGATGTGAACTTAGCAGTAATTTTTGGCACACCTCTCTGCCTATACAAAACCGATTCCTCCCCTCTCCTGAGTTTGATTTTCGGCCAACACTAGCTTCCACAAGATAGCTCCTATTCTTTTTCCCTTATCTTGATCTATTAACTCCTCAAAAATAGCCCTAATTAGCACTAACTCCTCCCTTTTTTATCTGCTTATTATCCTCATAATTAAAACATTAAAATCTTCTAAATAATAGTCTTGTGTCGTCCCCCCCTTAGTTCCTCCTTAAGTGCTGAATTTGGCTCAGCAACATGGGCTCTAAGTGACCGAGATTTGGGCCTCCTCCTTTGCTATTGACGCCAACTCCCTATCCTCCTAGTGGCGCCATTTTCCTCTCGGCCACAAGCCCTCTATGACAAATATGCTACCAAAACTTTACTTTAAGCCCTAGAGTGTCTAAACAAAATATTTAATCAAAGCCTCAGCCCATTCTTGAGCCCAATCTGGACCCCTAACCCTTCAATTAACAAATTGAACTTACAACACACAAAATGCACAGGCCCATTAAATCAGGATGTTACAGTTCTACCCCCCTTAAAATAAATTTCGGCCTCGAAATTTACCTGATCAGAAAAGATGGGGATACTGCTACTGCATGACATCCTCTGGCTCCCACGTCGCTTCCTCTGCGCCATGGTTCCGCCACAAAACCTTGACCAAAGGGACGGACTTCCTTCTCAACATTTTTATGTCTCGCTCCAAGATTTGCACTGGCTCCTCCTCAAAGGACAAATTTGGCCTTACTTCAATCTCTTCCACCGGTACAATGTGCGATGGATCAGAACGATATCGTCTTAGCATCGAGACATGAAACACATCATGTATCTGCTCCAACTCTGAAGGTAACTCCAATCGATACGCTACTGGCTCCACAGTTCTAGTACCCGATAAGGTCCAATAAATCGAGGACTTAGCTTGCCCTTCCGACCAAACCTTATTACCTTCTTCCATGGTGATACTTTCAAAAAGACTTGATCTCCCACTGCAAATTCCATCTCCTTTCGTTTTAAATCCACATAAGATTTCTGTCGATCAGACGCTTCTTTCAACCGTGCCCGAATCAACTTAACCTTTTCTTTCGTCTCCGAAACTAGTTCTAAACCCAACACCTAATGTTCCCCTAATTCTGTCCAACAAGTAGGAGTACGGCTTCTCCGTCCATATAACGCTTCATAAGGTGCCATCTGAATACTGGATTGATAGCTGTTATTGTACGCGAATTCTGCCAAAGGCAAATACTCCTCCCAACTACCCCTAAAATTGATGATGCAACCTCTTAGCATATCCTCCAGGGTTTGGATTACCCTCTCAGACTGACCATCAGTTTGAGGATGAAAAGCGGTACTAAAGTCTAACCTTGTTCCCATTGCCTGATGCAGAGCCTTCCAGAATCGTGACGTGAATCTTGGGTCTCTATCTGATATGATCGACACAGGTACACCATGCAGTCTCACCACCTCAGCCACATACAGCTTAGCCAACCTTTGTAGAGAATAATCCACACGAACCTATATAAAATGAGCAAACTTCGTCAACCGATCCATAATCACCCAAATCGAATTCTTCTTAGTGGGCGTAAGAGGTAACCCACTAACAAAATCCATCATGATTCTTTTCCATTTCCACTGCGGAATCTTTACCGGCTGCAACAACCCCGAAGGCAACTGGTGTTCCGCCTTCACCTGCTGGCTCGTCAAACATCTACCCACGAATTCTGTTACCTCTTGCTTCAAACCTGGCCACCAGAATTGCTCTTGCAAATCCCGATACATCTTAACCCCACCAGGATGCATAGCGTATAGACTAATATGCACCTCCTGTAAGATCATCTGCCTTAACTCCTCATCCCTTGGCATACATATTCTCTTACGAAAACACAGAACCCCATCATCATTCACACTATAGTCCTCTCTTTCACCACTTTGCACTTGCCGGAGTCCAGCACTCAAAACATCGTCTAGAAGCTGCTTCTCTTTAATCTGACTTGTCCACGTAAGTCTCACATGGAGTTCAGCTACCAAACCTCCATCCTCATACAGACTAAGATGAGCGAACATCGCCCTCAAATCCGCTACCGCCTTCCTACTCAGCGCATCTGCCACCACGTTAGCCTTACCCGGATGATATTCGATCGAACAATCATAGTCCTTCAAGAGTTCAATCCACCTACGTTGTCTTAAGTTCAACTCCTTCTGGGTAAGGATATACTTCAGGCTCTTATGGTCAGTGTAAATAACTGACTTCTCCCCATATAGGTAGTGCCTCTAAATCTTCAGAGCAAACACTACCGCCGCCACTTCTAAATCGTGCGTAGGGTAGTTCAACTCATGCGGTCTCAACTGCCGAGACACATATGCAACAACTTTTCCATCTTGCATCAACACACATCCCAAACAATTGTGTGACGCATCACAATAGACGGTAAATTCTTTTCCCGCCTCTGGCTGAATTAACACCGGTGCTTCTGTCAAAATCTTCATCAGCTTCTCAAAGCTCTCCTGCTGTTTGTCAGACCAAACAAACGGTACTCTCTTCCTTAACAACTTAGTTAGAGGTGCCGCAATTGAAGAGAACCCCTTAACAAACCTCCTGTAATACCCTGCCAATCCCAAGAAACTTCGAATTTCCGCCACAGACTTTGGCGGTTTCCAATCCAATACAGCTTCTATCTTCTAAGGGTCTACCTTAATTCCCTCTGTAAAAACTACATGCCCTAAGAAAGTTACTTCCTTCAGCTAGAACTCACACTTACTGAACTGTGCGTACAACTGCTTCTCCCTCAGAATTTGCAACACCACACGAAGATGTGCATCATGCTCCTCCTCGGACTTGGAGTAAACCAGAATATCGTCAATGAACACCACGACAAACTGATCAAGGTATGCTTGGAACACCCAATTCATCATATCCATAAATGCTGCTGGAGCATTCGTCAACCCGAACGGCATTACCAAGAACTCATAATGACCGTACCGAGTCTGAAACGACGTCTTATGAATGTCTCCTTCCTTTACCCTTAACTGATGATATCCCGACCTTAAGTCAATTTTAGAAAAGACCGAAGCTCCTTTGAGTTGATCGAACATGTCGTCAATTCTTGGCAGTGGGTACTTGTTCTTAACCGTTAACTTATTCAATTGACGGTAGTCCACGCACATACGCATGGATCCGTCCTTCTTCTTCACAAATAGGACCGGCGCTCCCCACGGAGACACACTCAGTCGAATAAACCCTCGATCCAACAACTCTTGGATCTGAGCTTTGAGTTCCGCCAGCTCCTTCGGCGCCATTCAGTAAGGAGCAATGGACACCGGTGCCGTACCAGGAAGTAGCTCTATTCCAAACTCCACCTCGTGATCCGGGGGTAACCCTGGTAGCTCCTTAGGAAAGACATCTACAAAATCCTTTACTGTCCTTACCCCCTCGACAGTCACCTCCTTAGCGTCCAAAGCACTGACAAAAGCTAAAAATGCATTGCATCCTTTCTGAATCATCTAACAGCCTTCAATGCAGATACTACGTTGGACAAATAATTTCTTTCTTATCCTAACACAACCACCTCCCCGCCTTCCGGGGTACTCAACACCATACGTTGAGTCTCACAATCCAACTTAGCATGATGATTAGTCAACCAATCCATTCCTAGGATAAGATCAAACTCTCCAAATGGTAATTCCATTAAGTCTGCCGGAAACGCTACCCCTTGAGTCTCTAAAGGTACATCCTTAAATAGTTTATCCACTACCCTAGATTGTCCTAGGGGACTAACCACAGTCATCTTCCTAGTAGTTGTTTCAGAGTCTATACTTAGGGTCTCAGATACCAAACATGCAACATAGGAGTGGGTTGACCCAATATCAGTCAAGGCAAAAAAAAGGTTATCATCAATAAGAAACGTACCGATTATAACGTCCGGTGCGTCACCATCCTCCCGACGGCGAGCTGCATAAACTAGACCCGGCTGCCTCGCGTCTACGTTACCTGCACCCCTACCAGGTGCTCCACGTCCGCGACCAGCTCCATTTCCCCCTCTGGCTGCGCCACGACCCCTTGGTACTGGCTCACCACTTCTCCTAACCTGATCAGAACTACGTCCAGCTGGCTGCACCTGATCCTTCTGTGGACAGTCCTTAATCATATGCTCCGTGGATCCACACCTGAAGCATCCACCGATTTTTCTTCTGCACTCCTCATAATGCGCTTTCCCGCATGAAGGACATGATCGATTCTGACCCGTCGGAGCATGAGCTGGCCCATCAGTCCTGGGCCTCTTCTGAAAATTTCCAGATGATCCTGATGGTCCAAAACTTCTCTTATTCTTACCCCGATCCTTATCCCTTTCTTGTCTTTCAGTCCGCTTCACCTCCTCAGCTATCTTAACTTTCTCAACCAAGACAGCGAAATCTCTCTCTCTCTCGCTGCAGTGCTATCAAAACCCTTAACTCATTCCGCAGTCCATCCTCGAACCGCACACAACGTTCATATTCAGTTGCTACCATTCCTCGAGCGTAGCGGCTCAAGCGCAGAAACTCCGCCTCATATTCAGCCACAGATTTACTTCCCTGCACCAAATTCAGAAATGCCTTCCTCTGGCTGTCCACATAGGTAGCCCCAACATACTTTCCTTGAAACAATTCCTTAAAGTAATCCCAGTCAATCCGGTCTGCGCCAGTACCCTCTTTTACCGTGAGCCACCACTGGTAAGCCTCGTCTCAAAGAAGAGACACGACCCCTTCAACTTCTCCTCCGCCGTGAAATCCAAATCATCCATTATGCGCTCAGCCGGTTCCAACCAATACTCAGCTGTGTTAGGGGCTACGCCAGAAACTCCCCTAAACACCTCCATTTCGTTGGCTCGGAGTCGTTCAGATACAGATTTTTGGGCTCTTGAACCAGTGCCTACCCCAGCAACTCTTTCGAGAACCCGCAACATCGCCTGAGATACCGCATAATCTCCGGCCGCCTGATCCCGTAACTCTCCCTCCACAGCTAGAGGATCTGGCATTTCGTTTCCTGACCCGTGGCCAGACCCTACTGGCTCAGAAAAAGTCATCCTACCCCTACCGCGTCCACGCGGCGGACGTCCTCGACCCATTGTACTCATTCTTCCGATTGGTGTTTATCTGATTAAGAATTTTATGAATCATTAATTCTTTCCACTGATTAACCACGAACAGTCTTATGAATAGTAATTTTAAGAGTAGTTCTTTCGAATTTGCAATTATATCTACAATTCAGTCTCAAGTTCACATCTCCTAATTCCAGGAACTACATACATTCAACAGTCAACATACAGACAACCTCCATACACTCACATTCAATACATAGGGGTATTTTCGTTATTCCACTACCTAGGGGTATTTTCGTAATTTTATCCTACATGGGTATTTTCGTAATTTTCAAAATAGAGTTCCTTGTTGATTTCATCAAATAAGGGTATTTTGGTAATTTTTGCAATCCAGGGGTATTTCGGTAAATTTGTAATTCGGGGGTATTTTGGTCATTTTACGAATCAGGGGTAATTTGATAATTTTACAAATCAGGGATATTTTGGAAATTTTTTTTAAAACAGGGGTATCTTGGGGAATTTGATTTCAAAGGAATAGTAGTAGTGTTCAGGTGTTTGTGGGTTTTTGGTTGTTGTCGTGTGTTGTGTGTGTTTTTTTTTCCAAGGAAAAATTTCGTTGACTTTGTAAATCGGGGTATATTTGCAAATCATGGGTATCTTGGTATTTTTTTTTCAAAATAAGGTGTATTTCAGCAACTTTGTAAAAATAAGGTGGCTGGTCCCTTTCCGGCTTTAATTATAGATTTTGGCCCGTCAACAAATCCTCGTGGCTAGGGTGAACAGTCACTACGCACCAGGTAGGATTCCAGCGAAGAGGAGGTGAGTCACTAGGACTGCTTAAGTACCAGGCTCTTCCGAATCCAATCCTAGACATGTGCATGCCTGTTGCCACACCCTAGTCTTGCGACTCGTTCACGGGTTTGTTTAGTGAGATTAAGTCTTATGAGATTTAAGGAGTTGTTTCAGCTAAGCCTAGAGTCCATCAAGTTCTAATCTAAATAGTCTACGTCCCATAAAGCCCGTCAAGCCCACATACATATATAACACACAGGGAGTTCAGAATACTTACCTGGCGGACTTGGGCCGGAGACACAGGTGCCATGCCGAGAAAACCATCTTGTATCATTTATAAATATACATGTTTCAAAAACCCATTTTTAGAAAATATTTTGAGCCTAAAACCCCAAAGCTGAGTTTTGAACCTGGCTCTGATACCAATTTGTAACACCCCAAACCCGGCCCAAACACTACAACCGGATCTAGTATGTCACTAAGGAAATATTATAAAACATGTCGCACTTTGGAAAAAAATAATTATCAGGTTTAAACATTTGTACCGGAAAATTTAATAATTTAAGATTTCATGTAAGATGTAAATTTTATAAAATGCCTTGGCGAATTAAGAAAAAAAAATATTTGTCACATGCCTTAACTTAATTAAAGGAAAAACTTAAACGTCAAATAATAATGAAAGCCCAAGATAACACCGGAGTAAATATAAAGCTAGTGGCCCATGGCCTTATTACAATGAAATTAAGCTAGTGGCCCATGGCCTTATTACAGTGAAATTTAGAACCCATTAATTTAAGATATTGAAAATAAATCTTCTAAGTAAAGTCTTCTGTTGGATTAAATTACTCTCTCACATGGCCACCTTGCGCTCCTCTTCAACCCGGTCTGATGCACTAGGTGCTACCTGAAAATGTTAAAATAATAGGTTGAGTCGCGAGACTCAGTGTGCAACCCTCGTGCACCATTAGATTTGGGCCTTAACCCCACAGAATAGAGTAACAGATTATCATGCAATAGATATAATGTAAAGCCCAACCCAATCCTAGGTTTCCATCCGCTACACACCACCCTTACCTGCCAGTCACACCATTGGGGATTTCTACAATCAACCCACTCCGCTACACACCATCGATGGCAGGCATGCTGCTATTAGCTGCTCATCGTCAAAATTGTGACATAGTCACCAGGTCATGGCATAAGCCACTACAACAGGTCATGGCATAAGCCACTACAACAGATCACTTCCCCTTAAAATAAATTTCCCATCCCCGTGCAAACACAGAAATCGGCATACTCATAAATCATATCATTTTATCAGAAACATTCACTTAGAATGATAGAGATCACTAACCTGGTGATTCGCTTCTACCCTCCTCAGGTTTTCAATGGCCATGCCGATATTTCGGCATTTTACAGAATATTACAGATTTATAAACATATTTTAACAAGCAATCTGAATGGTATGGAAGTGTTACACACCTGATATTCGCGTAGTACTACACTCTTAGTCAATATCCTTGCTATCTGGATCTACTACCCTCAGTCTATAACTTGGCTCAAAAACCAGAAGAACACGAAGATTAGGCCTCCCCTACATTCGGCCAAGAGTTAGTATATACCCAAATTTACACGCTAAAATCAACAGATCTCCTTACCTTGAAATCCCGAAAGTAACACGATTCGAGTGTTACTAAACTCTGACTTAGAGATCTAAGCGATTGACTCCTCTTCAAATCCCGGAATGCCGCAAATAAGAGAAAAACTTAAGATTAGTTCCCTTATAGCCATTCGGCTAAAGTCTCTAAAAAGCCGGAAAGGATTGAAATCTTATGAATCAACACTTACCTTCAGTTTCCTTCGAGATTCGGCACAAGCAAACACCTTAGAGAGAATTTGGCTAACACAGTAGATGAGATCTAGGGATTTCGGCTTTTATGAAAATCCTGAAAAAGATAAATTGATGTGCTTTCGGCTTTTAGAAGATCTGAGTAGAGTGTTTCGACTTTGGCTTAGAAAGAAAGTAAAAAGAAATCAAGAGAAGGCTTAGAGATTTCGGCTAAAGTATTTGAAAGAGATGACAAAGAGATTGTCAGAGAGTTCGGCCAATAAGGGAAAAAGAAAAGAAAGGAAGTTCAGAGGGAGAATGGAGTGGAGATTTCGACAGAGAAAGAAAAAGATGATGTGAACTTAGCAGTAATTTTCGGCACACCTCTCTGCCTATGCAAAACCGATTCCTCCCCTTTCCTGAGTTTGATTTTCGGCCAACACTAGCTTCCACAAGATAGCTCCTATTCTTTTTCCCTTATCTTGATCTATTAACTCCTCAAAAATAGCCCTAATTAGCACCAACTCCTCCCTTCTTTATCTGCTTATTATCCTCATAATTAAAACATTAAAATCTCCTAAATAATAGCCTTGTGCCGTCCCCCCTTTAGTTCCTCCGTAAGTGCCGAATTTGGCCCAGCAACATGGGCTCTAAGTGAGCGAGATTTGGGCCTCCTCCTTTGCTATTGATGCCAACTCTCTATCCTCCTAGTGGCGCCATTTTCCTCTGGGCCACAAGCCCACTATGACAAATAAGCTACCAAAACTTTACTTTAAGCCCTAGAGTGTCTAAACAAAATATTTAATCAAAACCTCAGCCCATTCTTGAGCCCAATCTGGACCCCTAACCCTTCAATTAACAAATTGAACTTACAACACACAAAATGTACAGGCCCATTAAATTAGGATGTTACAATTTTCTCAGTTTTAAACATGTGGAACATGTTATTCGTTGAAGATGGGGAGGTGAGTCAAAGTTTTTATCCATTACAACGGTCAAATTTGTGAGACTAAAATTGACCCATTTTTGTATCAGCACAATCTGAAGATATGGCATTCAATCGGACTATAACGTTAAAAGAGCTTCGGACAATGATTAGGCACAAAGTGGGGATTCAGAAAAGAATTTCGAGCGTCAAATGTAGATATATTTTTTCATTGGAACCCGTTAGATATGTCATTTTTATATCAATAGGGATAACAATCTGGAGCAGGTGATCGAATCCCATTGCTTTAGTAGGAATGTTGTGTTGGAGTTGTATGCCGACTTCGTCAAGGAGGATGAAGGTGGCTCGAGCTTGGTTACACAGTGTCCACCAAATCCCATGTCTGATCAAGAAGTTAAAAGTTCCACCACATGGTTGTACAGTGGATTCATATTGTTGTTGCAAAAATCATACCAAAACCTGTCGAAATCATCATCTATGGCGAGACATTCATCGGTTTCGCCCTTCGATTACTGGGGTGGGGAACAGTCGAAGGTATTTGGTCACTGGGCTTACGAAACACCCGCACGACATTCTGTCGATTCCTTTGACTTTAATTTCGAGAAATAGATGTTTAACAGCAATAACACTCCGACAAGCATGCCATCAAGTTACCATGGTGGGTCAAATAGAAGTGATTTTTTAGCTGACATCAGATATACAAAAATGGATGATCCACTTCAAAAGCTCGACCGACAAGGGCACATCCAACTTTGGATTTTCAACTGGGATTGATAATGAAGAGGTAGAAGAGAATGAAGAAATAGATAATCACCCAATAGAGGAGGCGAGGCTCGATGGTGCAAAAATTATGGTAATTTTAGAATTGGATCCCATTCCTACTAAACTAAAAGACGATGGATCTGATGGTGAAGCTGCGGACATTGCTTGATGGGATGACCCTGGTTTCACGACATACCAACCCCCACCACACATGTGAACTCTTGATCTTGCTGTCGAAGGAGGTCTAGGAGGTTTAGAATCCTTAGACCTCCCTCATAAAAGACCAAGGCATGCATTTTCGTCAACAAGTATGGCCATTTAGAGGTTGGGATGGAGTTTGACTCCAAATATGCTTTTGTAGCTACTATCAAGTGGTCTAGAATACAACTTGGACTTCACGTTACATGCTCCCAATCCAAGAAATATAAGGTGACGTGTGCAATGTGTGGAACAAGATGTCCATAGAAAATCATGGCATCCATGAAGAAGAAGTCGTTGTTCTAGAATTCAAAGAAGTTTACCGCGCCACATACATGTGTTGTAGTTGGCATGTATCATGGTTAACAACATCGACTCGAATTTTAACATTTTTTTTGACATTCTACTACGTATGGTGACCCAATTTATTATTTTAGGCATGTCAAACGATCATCCAAAATTGGATTCGGATATGATATCGAACTTTATATTACTCATGGTCAAAAGGAGTCCTAGGATTTCGATCCCTATTTTGATCGCACACATCCGCAACGAGTTCTATTATACCGTATCTTACCACAAGGCATGGTTGGCAAAGTAGAAGGCCTTGGAGAAGGTGCACAATGGGTGGGAGAAATCCTACAATGAATTGTGGCAATGGTGTTAGGTACTGGAGTGGTACATACCAGGTTTCATAATCGAGCTGCAAATGGAGCTTACCTATTACGGCGATCGCTTGGTCCCTGGAAAAAGAGTTTTCCACCATTTTTTCTGAACTTTCAAGCAATGCGTAACTACATTCTTGTATTGTAAACCACTTGTCCAAATTGACGACATATTCCTATACGGGAGATACGAATATAAGTTGTTAATAATTGTTGCACAGGATGGTAACCGAAGAATCCTGCCAATAGCTTTTGCAATAACTTCGAAAAAATCTGGTGATAACTAAGATTTCTTCTTAACTGACCTGAGAAGGCATTTGTGCCGCAGCCCGATGTGTGCATCATATTTTTTAAGGGCACCAAAATACAGGCTACATTCGATTGACATTCAAGCTTATGGGATCATGCACACCATAGATATTGTTTGCATCACGTAGGGCCTAACTACATGGGCTTATACCATAAGGATGCGAAGCGACGACATGTTATTAACATGGGTACGTTGTGCATAGAACTGGTTTCCTATAAAACAACTTGACATATGCATTTTAGGTCACTTTTCTTGAATGCATTATTGATTGTCATCTATAGGGTACGAGCTCGTCCAACATCTATTCCATGAAAGGTTAGAGAGATTACGGTTTGTAAACCAACTAGGTGTGCGGTACCTCGATGGGATACTGAAAGAGGAGTGGACGCAACTGTATGACAGAGGACTAAGAAACGGGCACATGACCTTAAACCTATCAGAATGCATTAATTCTGTACTGAAGGGGACGTGTCATTTTTCGGTAAGCTTGGTGGTCAAGAAAACATATTTCCGATTAGCAGCCTTGTTTCCAAAGTGGGCTAAGACATATATGGGACAACTAAAGAGCGGTCATGTTTGGTGTAAGTTGGTGCTGAAAGATATTGGGGAAACTGTAGAAATCACGAATTCAATGACTTTAGTGTGTCACTCGCAACCAAATCTAGTATTCTGGGTCAAGCAGCCCCATAAACCCAATCGTGGAGTTATCGGTGGAGCGTACCGCATAGACCTCAAACAAATGACCTGCGACTTGGGAGATTTCAAGCACTTTGTTATCAATGCGCACATGCAATTGCGACATATACCTCGGAACGTATAGATTGCATGACCTACGTTGACGAAGTTTACAGACTTGAACGTGCATATAATGTTTGGAAATCTAAATTCTCACCTATCCCTGATGAAAGCATGTGCCGCCTACCTGACACGCTCCTTTCAAGTTGGTACCAAATAAGAACTCGCGATGCAAGCTGAAAGGTCAGTCGAACTCAACTCGGATATGAGGAAATATGGATATTTGGGAGCGGGGAGACACACCGAGGTTATGCACATACTGTAAGAACCCAGGGCATACGAAGCCAACATGTCCACATAACCCTGGAGCATCGAGGAGAATAACTAATTAAAACACTAACTTATTTGTTTATTCATTAATTTTTCTGTAAAGTGTAAGTTATTATTACTTCTTCAAGTAAGATATATTACAATATACAAGCCAAAGTTTTAATCCGAAATTGGGAAGCTTTTGAGCAATTCTTTGCTTTGTCAAAATATTGTACTTAACAAATCGACGGAAAAACCTTAAATGAAAATGTCATAGAAATAATTGTAAATTTTAAATTCACAATATGATATGTTACAAAGCAAATCAATTTAATATATTTGTTTCGTATATTGTAAATAAATGTACATTTAAGATGTAAAATAAATTATACAATTTGGTGCTAAAAAAAAAAAGCATCCTACAAGGTGCGCTTTCACTGCCACATCAGTGAAAACGCGCCCTTTAGGATGCATTTTTATTCTCTCTCATCAAAACACGACCTACAAGGCGCGTTTTCCTTTCTCTCTCCAAAAACAGTGTAGATCGATAAATTTTAAAATTTTCAATCTACTTTCTCACTTGTTTTTCTTTTTCAACATATATGTATAAATTGACCATTTAAAAATTATTTTTAATATCATATATATATATATATATATATATATATATATATATTATATTACAAGGCCTTAGGTTCTAAGTGAGATGGATGCTTAATTTATTGATACATGACATACCTATTGTGATGACACATTACAATTGTGTTATTTACTTCAATTTTTTATTATTTTAAAAATATAATATAAATTTTAAATTATAATATATTATTTGAATCATCTAAATAATTTATAAATTTAAATATTTAAAATACTTAAATTACACACTCGCATGAGTTTTATAAAATTTATAAAATTTTAACAATTAAAAATAACATCATACTAATCTATCAAAATTTAATTTTATACAACTAGTAAATATTTGAAATTTTAAAATAATATTATTGCAAAGATATATATTATTTATAAATTTAAAATAATTAATTTTATTATTAATTAAAATTATGTAGGTGAAGATATCAACAACAAAAATTGTTACTTGAGTATAAAATCAAACCAAAAATTAAATAATAATCAAAATCAAATCTTAAATTTAATTAATAAATTATGTAGGGGTTGTTTTTAAAAATTAAAAAAAAATGATAAAATTAGATCCTATCATTTTTTATTTGTTCTAAAAGTTACATTTTAATCAAAAGTCAAATAAAATATTTAAGTAATTATAAATGAGTTGAAAATAATTATCAAAGAAGAATTAATATATTATTGTTATGTTTCAAAATATGATTTTAAAATAAATACAATCATAAAAAATATTTATTTATTTTTTAAAATATTAACAGAAAATTTTATATATATTAAAATTTAAAAAAATTAAGCAGTGCACACAATAAACTTGTGGATTGCGAAAGGAAACTAGTTATATATTTGAATGTATTAATTGCCAATTTTTTTAAAATTTTTACTTATATTTATTAATTGTAAATCCGTTAAATTTAAAAATATATGAATTACTTTAACATATATTAATTATTAAATATAACAAATCTGTGCATGTGATAAAACTAGGTTTTTAAAATTATAATAGTGTTAAAAAAGCTTATATGTTGTTAATATATACATATATATTTAAGAATTATACTTATACATTGTATTTTTTGTCACTATTGTATTATTTAGTTTTGGGTAAATTACATCATTAGTCACTAAATTACGGGTAAGTTTCTGTTTGTGTCACTTAATTAAAAAAAAGTTATTTGGTCACTGAATTATTTAAAAATTTTCATTTAAGTTTCTAAGTTGTTAAAATCGATACTATATCGGTTTTCTCTATTAACATTGCTTGCATCAATCAAAAACTCTCTTTCCTTTTCTCTTTTACAATTCAATTTTTTTTATTAAATGACTTTATACGTCACGAATTTGCGAATTAAAATTCAAATAATTTTTTTTCGATTTCTGATACTAATTGTTAGATTTACTTGAATCTAAGATATATTTTACTACACATTGATGGGTACTGATCCAAATAATTAAAAGTTTTAAATGTATTAATTTTTTTATTTCTTTTTGAAAAGATTTTAAAAGAATCCTACATATGGATAGAATACTAAGTACTAATTTGGGATTTTCAAAGGAGACAATTGCAACATTGGAATTGAAGTTGGGGGGGGGGGGGATTCTGGGACAGCAAACAAGTAAGTTGGGTCCCATAATTGTCTTTGGGGATTTCCATTTCTGATTGACAGTTTTGCTAGAGGAAATGAATCATGAAGAGGTTTTGGGCCATACTTGTTTGCCCGAGAATGGTAGGGTAATGCCTAAAATCAAATGAAACATCCACGCTCCAATTTTAAGCTTGACATGACATTTCTTTGTCTCATTACGGCCTAATCGATTCTTTCTTAAAAAAATTAAACAAGTTTACTTTTGTTAAATAATTTAGAGGAGAAAATGTTTATTTTAAAAAATATTTAGGGAAATGTATATTTTTTTCGATATTTAGGAAACTGTTGACTCTTTTATATATTAGTCAGATGATTAAATGTTAGTGGTTTTATTTTTGAGCTTCGAGTTTGATTTCTCTTCTATTCATATTTATATTTTTATTTCATGTTGTTTCAAGCTTTGCTTTTATTTTTAATTATTATTTTTAACACATTAACTTCTTTGGTTAGATGATTAAATAATAGTGATTTTATTTTTGAATCTCAAATTCGATTCATCTAAGGACATTTTTATTTTTTATTTCATATTGTTTCAAGTTTTTTTAATTTTTAATTAATGTTTTTAATTAATAAATATATTATTTTCTAAGGTTTTTATTTTAATTAATAACTCTTTTATTTATAAAATAAAATAATTATTACCAAATATCATTATTTTTAGTAAATATAATTCTTATATGTGTAATATTTATTTTTCAATCCATATCATGAGTGTGATAAATTTTAGTATCATATATTTTTGTATGTGTATTTGAAATAGTTATTTGAAATATTTCACATATAAAAATATTTGAAACATCATACTCACAATGTAGATAGAAACAAATGATATTTGAAATATTTTACATATAAAAATAATAATGATATTTGAAATAATTATTTGATTTTATAATATTAGAAATCATCATACACACAATATAAGTGAATAAAATAAATATTTGACATATAAATATCATATATAAAGAAAAGTATATCAAAAAAATTAGTTGACTTTTTAAAATAAAATATATTTAACATAATGATAAATATTAATTTTATCAAAAAAATATTTTTTATTATATAATTTGCAATAAATATTTGATTTTATAAATAAAATAGAGTTATTAATTAAAAAGATGAATTAAAAATGAAAAAATTGAAAAATAATATTTATTAATTAAAAGCATTAATTAAGAATAGAAAAAAATCTTGAAACAACATGAAATAAAAAAATACAAATGTGCTTAAAAGATGATAAAATCATTATTATTTAACCATCTAACCAGAGGAGCTAATGTCTTAAAACAATAATTTAAAATAAAAGCAAATGTTGAAACAACATGAAATAAAAATATAAATGTGAGTAGGGGAAGAATAGAATTCAGGATTCAAAGACAAAATCACTAACATTTACCTATCTAACCAAAGGAACTGGTGTGTTAAAAAAGTCAAAAGAGTGTCCAGCAGGACGTGTTTCGTCTTCTCTCTCCAAAATCGATCTATTTCTCTAAATATCACAAAAATTGGTCCATTTCCCTAATTTTTCTCTTTAAAATTAGCCTTTTCATCAAATTTGGCCAATAATTTATCGTAACTGATTAAGTTTTAGTTTAGTTGATATTATTATTGTAACAATTAGGAAGATATGAATTCGAGTTAAAGATTAAGAATTTTTTTTATAAAAATGTATTTAGAATTATTCATACCCTCTCTACAACCTTTAAATAGGAAGACAAACACTTTTTTGCGCACTCGAACTCACGAATTCTTGCACTGACAATAATATCGATGCTAACCGAGCTAAGACTCGGTCGACATATTATGAACTTATTTAAGTATAAATTAAAGTTTAAGTACTTATTTGTATGTACTAATATAGGGGCTTACCTAAATGAAATGACAAATTGTAAGGTCACTTTTGACTCCAAAAGTTCTTTTGAAAGAAAAGCTATGCTAAACAATTTATTTTTTGCTGAAATTTTTGGCTTTTCAAAAATGGATAAGTTAAATTTTTTAGCTTTTCCTATCTGAAAAGTACTTTTGGTGCTTAATTAATTTTTCACCCCTCCAATAAAATAGTACTTTCCCTTTTTTTTCTTGGTGCTTAATTACAAATGTGTTAAAATCATCAATTAAAAATAAAAAAAATATTTTTTAAAATACTAATTACAAATATTTTATGGTTATATTTAAATATTTAAAATATAGTTTATATATTCTAATTAAAGTTTATAAATAATTAATATTTATTGCTTAAAAATATTTAAAATTTATATTTCATATATTAAAATATTAACAACAAGTTATAATAAATTTTTATATTCTTATTAAAATATAATAATATAACTAATTTAAATATTATTTAAATGCATATTTGTTACTTGATAATAATATGTCTAAAATGAACATTTTATTTCTTAAAAGCACTTTTTGACAGCAATACTAAACACTCAAATTTTAAATTAAAATTTTCAAAAGTACTTTTACACAATACTTTTAAAAAGCATTGCTAAACTAGCCATTATAGTATTCCAGCATTTTTTTCACCGAATTGCTTACTGTTAAATTGCATAATGGTGCATGGTGATTGGTATGAGACCCATTTGATTATACGTTTTTTTTCCTCAGAGCTTTTTATGGTCTAGTGAAAATTCTCAAATCCACCTCATTTTTCTTTTTTCCTCTCATAATACCATTTTGTGGCATTAAAAGCTAAAAGGCAATGATAAAATTTCCCTATCATATAACCTTTCTTTTTCGTCCATTTTTTTTTCATTTAAAAATTTCAAATAGAACTTATAATAATATGTTGTTAGCAAGTTTCGATTTAAAAAAAATATATATTTATACTTCAAAGATTTTAAATGATTTATTTTAATTTTTATTTTTTATTCTAAACTTTTTAAAATAATTATTATTTAATATAATAAAGATATAATTTCATTCGAATTAATTAAGTAAAATATTTGACTGAGTACATTAAATAATGTGTCAAAATTCTAGAAATATTAATAATTTAATGGGTATTTTCTCTTTTTATTCTAATATATCAGACTAAATTACCTAAAAAAGTCCATTTCTAAGCATATTTGCAGAAATGGGCCGATTACACCATTATTTATTAGAAAGGGTCACTTTTTGCAAAACGCGTTTACGTGGCCGCGTTTTGAGGGGAAATTACTAGCAAAGCACGTCCCCAAGGGAGCTTTTTTGCCACAAGCGTTTTGCTGACGTGGCAAAAAATGCTCCCTTGGGGGCACACTTTGCTGGCAAATTTTGAACCCTAACGGCTTTTTTTTACCGTTGCGGGGGGTCCAACGGTAAAAAAAGTATAAAATCCCCTTCCTATTATTTCACACATATTTTCTTTACAATTTAGCAAAAAATCTCTACAATTTCTCCCTAAAGCTTTCAAATTTCTCATTAAATTTCTCAAAGCTCTTTATAATTAGTTATTTACTTTAATTTTTTTCAAAATTAGTATTTTTTTTTATAATTTCAAAAATATTTGATCGTGTTAGCAATGGCCGGGGGATTAATTAGTCTTGATCATAAACATATCTTCGTCGAACAAATGAAAATGGTAACAGTTTATTTTAAATTTTGAATATTATTTAATATTTTTTTCATTTATGTAATTTTAATTAATTTGTATTTTATAATTTTTTATAGCAGTCTATAGATCGGGTGTTACAATTTTATATTCGTAATATGTCTAGTCCGCCATCACCGTTGCTAGAAAATTACTTGAGGGAAGTGGGTTTTTGGCATGCAGCGACTATAGGCCCGGGGTGCAAGTTGGACCCGAAACTTATTAGCACGTTAATAGAGAGGTGGAGACTAGAGATGCACACATTCCATCTTCCATGCGGAGAGTGTACTATCACATTGGAAGACGTCCAATTACAATTAGGATTGCCAATGGATGGGGTCGCACTCACCGGGTCTGTTTAATCTGCTGATTGGGGAGCCATATGCTACGATCTTTTGGGTGTGATTCCGAATAATATCTACGGATGTCGGATCGAGATGAGCTGGTTACAAGACACATTCCCGGAGCCGGGGAATGATTCAATTGAAGTAGAAAGAATACGATATGCTCGAGCATACATCCTTGAGATGATTGGAGGTTATCTGATGCCAGACTTGTTACGAAACCTCGTACATCTAAGGTGGCTGCTAAAACTCGTTGATTTTAGAGTAGCTAGCGAACTTAGTTTGGGGTCTACCGTGTTGGCAACATTGTACCGGGAGATGTGGGGGGCGACTTCACCAAATAAAGCCAAAATTGGAGGTTGCCTATCACTACTACAATCATGGGCTCGGTTTCGCTTTCCATTTTTACATCCTCGAGTGAACCACCTATATACATTCTCACTCATAATGAGGTAAAATTTTTATTTGATTTTACAATTATTCCATAGATTTAAATTAAAATTGTATGCTGAAAATTTATTTAATTAGGTGGAACCATTCGGCGAGTTATGTTAGGATACCTACCGCTCTTGAAGATATACGGCTTCTATTAGACCAACGATCGGAAGTGCAAGCAAGTATTAAATAATATATATATATATATATATATATAAAATAGTCGTTTCATATTTAGTATTTAGTAATTAGTATTATGTATATAACTAATATTTTTATTTTGTTCATATAGTTTCAATGGACACCATACGAGGATCCGGCAATACGGGCTGTAATTCTGGAAGAATTCTTTCAAAATCCAAACATTTGGCATGTTAAGGTCTCATTGGTCAACTATGCTACAATCGAGATGCACCAGACGAATTTGGATTCTGACAATCGATTCTTGAGGAACCTTAAGTGCTCGATGACCATCACAAAATCGACTTACGGCTAACGAATATAGATTGAGAAGTATTCTGGTTGAAATATATCGAAATTTGGAAAAAGCGGTATTATCATATACCTGATCGTAAATCGATCATCGTCCTAGAGTTAGTGTGCACCCCGGATCACATGCCATGGTTTAGGATCCATGGCAAGCCATATTTGCTGTCAGAAGAGTAGAGGTGTCGGCAAATCCGTGTGGAAAGGGAACGACAGGGCCTTTTAAATCCAAAGAAAAGGGATGACGGCACGGAACCATCAATAGCGCCACCCCCACAATCACCGAGTCTAATGCCTCAACTGACGACACCCACATCACAGCCCCTTCAGATTATGCTAGGTGCGTATCCTAACCCTTATATGTTTCCTTTTCCCAATCCTATGTCAGGTTGGAATGCATGGCCTGGTACATCTCCTTTCCCGATGACTACGACTCAACCGATGATATATAGGCCATTGTCACCGTAGGGATCGCACAGGCACTGTTGACGAGCTCATCTCATTACCATTCCCTACCGCCTTTTGGGATTCAAACACCTTCGCCGTGGGTGATGCAAACACCTCCACATTCTTTATTCTTCTAAGGTGGGTCATCCTCCCAACACCCATAACCGGAGCAACCACAACCCCCGCTGGAGCAACCACAACCCCGGTCGGAGCAACCAAGAAGGAATCCGACCGGCATCTACATTGATTTTTTAATATAATTGTAGAAGTTGATTCTATATTGTTTTATTTAATAAAAAAGAAGTTATTTTTAATATTTTAAGTAAATTAATTTTATATTTTGAATAAAATATAAGTTCTTTTGAATAAGGTTGAATAGAAATAATGCAACATCATTTCATAACAGTAATTATCAACTATTTCGGTTTGGACATGATCAAATTGTATGACCTGGGTTCCTACACCATCCACACAACTTCTGTCATCCATATTATTACGTATTCTACTCGAGCAAGGTTGACCTTTTGGTTTGCGACGCAATTCTTTATTCGGTATCAACTTAAACAGAGCAAGCGATACAGACGGCCACTTACGTTCATTTGGTATCTGTGAGAATACGTGTCTCCACACATTGTACATGTTTTCTATTTTGTACACTTCGCCGACATATCTCATGGGATCCAAACGGAGATTCTGACAAGCTACAATTGCATGAACGCGTGGATAATGAAGTGCATAAACGTCCCACAGTAGCAAGTCCTATTTATCAGGTGTACACGATATTGCCCGCCGGTAATACATTAGCTCGGTCTATCAAACTCCTTCACACGAAACCATAGGTTGTCACGATAGTGACACAGAGTGTGCATCGTGTTGGCCCGTGCCTTCGCCTTGTTAATTTCTTGCAATACCTTCCGCAACAACATATGGCCTCCTTGCATTTGGCCTTTATAACTCACTGCTTGCTTTGGAAATAGTGCCGCCAAATGGAAATATATTTTCGCACAAACGAGGTTATTGTCAAATGACGCGTTCCTTTTAGAATAGAATTTATGCATTCAGCCAGGTTTGTGGTTATATGACCATATCGTAGGTCGCCGTCGTATGTTTGTGTCTACTATTCGAAAGGTATGTTATAGAGGTAGTCTACACCTTAATCGTTAACTGAACGCAAATTCCCCAACATCTCATGAAAACGGTCCTTATTGATCTCGTACCCTGCCAATATAAGTTGATAGCGAAAATTACATACCAATATTCCATTCAGAATAAATTGAATATTACAACTGAAAGTATATTAATAGAGATTAAATACCCATGTTGGTCACTTGCTTTCGTTTAGTCGTAGACCGATATTGCCCATAGTAGTTGGATGCAACGTGCCTTAGACAATACCGATGGTGTGTGCGATCCCATAGGTTTCCATGTCGCTCAATTGCGGCTAGTATTCCAGTGCCCCGATCTGATGTAACGCAGATATCAGGTTGGGGGCATACATGCCTCCTTAACCTAGAAAGAAAGAAATCCTAGTCACCAGTTGACTCTCCCGGTGTTATTGCAAACACAATTGGAAGGATTCTCCCACCGAATCCTGTGCCATAGCTAGCAATAGTCGATGGGCGTATCTACCATACATAAAGGTACCGTCAATTTGTACCAATGGCTTGCAGTACACAAATGCATTCCGGCATTGCTTAAAGCTCCAGAACAGACGCTTGAACACTTGGCATCCATGGAGCACTCGGTCGTTGTAGTACGCAGGGACCGTTTTAAGGTTTGTTATGCAACCTGAGACGTACCTCTCCAGCACCTGACACCACTGCCAAACCTCATTATATGAAGCGTCTAACCCACTATGCATTTTTCCAACGCCTTTTGTTTAGCTATCCAAGTTTTGCGATAAGAAGGTGTGTACCTCAATTGGCTACGAATACTGGAAATTATGCATGACATAGAAGTCCTGGGGTCCGCCTTCAACATCGATAGTATTAAGCTAGCTCTCATGCCTTAATCCATCTTGGGATGATCTTGTGAAACACCTATCAATAAAGTACGTTACATAATACAACATTAAGTAATAACATTATTATTCAAAACCCTAAACAGCCAATGATACTGTACTGACAACACAAGTATGTGGACCTCTGTACTTTTTTATCTCCCACAAGCCTGTCTTTTTCCTAAAAGAAGCCATGATTTTCCATGAACATATATCGTCTTGCACTGTACACTTGGCCTCGAACTTCTCAGATTTGGATTTGACGACAATGTAGTTAACCCCGTGATTGATGCTATGTTGTTTCAAAGCATCAAGAAAACTATCCTTACTGGAAAACTCCTTACCAACTTCCAAATCACCCGAATCCGATGTCGAACCTATACGGTCAAGCGTTCTGTGTGGTAGATCTGGGACATTATCTACCGATATATCGATACTATGCATGTGGGCTAGAGGTGAGTACGCCCTGAATCATAGATCTTCTTCTTCTTTATCTGAACCCCCTTCAACGTCTTCAGGTTCGGATGGGACAGGCTCCAGTTCAAAAAATAATGCAACTTCTACACCATCGGGGCCGGGCTCTCAAGGTGGATCCACATTGGACTCATCATCCAACCCACCATCATCTGCAACATACGAGGTCCCCTCGCTGGTAGACATCGTAGGGAGTACATCATCCCTTCTTGTGGATGTTTCGTAACGTCCCCAATCAGATGTGGGTTGCCAACCACTAGAATTTGATGTCAGTCCCCAATACGTATTTCCAGCATCGAACATTGACCTACCGATGTGCATATCCCATCCACTAAACGAGTGTCGTGTAGGAGTTGTGCTTTCCATACTGCCACCAAACATGGGCACTTCCGTGTTCTACCCCCCACTAACGGAGTGTTGGTTAGAGGTCGTATATTCCTCTCGAATAGCAATTGATGTTGAAGTCGCAAATGTTTCATTTGGAAATGAAAATTGAACATATAACTCAAGATAGGGTGACCCATTAGCAAGATGAGTTTGCACCATCGCCTCAAAGCTATGAACACTTTTGATATCAAATGAGTCATATGTCACGGGATCAATCGAAGCACAAAATCGATACTTAATAGAAGAAACCCTACTTGGCATCGTTCCGAAGATTTTGCGCCTAATTCTTTTACGAAATTCTGTAAAATCTATACTTTGGTTAAAAACTATTCGTGCTGTGTTCTCTGATCCAAAAAACAATGCCGTTCTCGGTGTCACGGACCTCACCATCATAGTAAATAACAACACTAATACGTTCACTCATCTTCAATTTCTATTCTACTTAGCCTCTCTAATTTTACTTGCTATAACTTATGCATCATGAGAATGAAATTTGCCTCGTTTATAGCCTAAGGCTAATCATGAACTACTATAGAAAAAGAGTCCACGTGAGAGCTTTTTTCAGAAATTTTGCTGACATTGCATCCTGCTTGAAGTGTTTTTGACACTATTTGTTCAGAAACTTCTTCTCAAAATTATTTTTTCAGGAACTACTGTAGAAAAAAGAGCGTCCACGTGGTAGCTTTTTTCCGTAATTTTGCTGACAGTGCATCCTACTTGAAGCGTTTCTGACACTATTTGTTTAGAAACGTCTTCTCAAAAATATTTTTTTAGGAACTACTGTAGAAAAAGAGCGTCCACGTGGGAGCTTTTTTCTGTAATTTTGCTGACAGTGCATCCTGTTTGAAGCGTTTTTGACACTATTTGTTCAGAAACATCTTCTCAAAATTATTTTTCCGGGGTACAAAATAGTCAATTTTGTTAAAAAAATAAACACAATGTTATTTTTTAAAAAAACTAAACCCTAATTTAATTAAATTTAACCCTAAACCCTAATTTAATTTATTTAAAACCCTAGAACCCTAATTTACTTAATTTATCTAAAAACCATAAACCCTAATTTAACTTATTTAAAACACTAATTTATTTAATTTATTAAAAAACCCTAAACCTAAATCCCTAATTTATTTAAAACCCTAACTTAATTTATTTAAAACCCTAAAAACCCTAATTTACTTAATTTATTTAACAACACTAAACCTTAATTTAAATAATTTTTATAAAATAACACTAAATCTTGATTTATTTTTAAAATATACTAAACATCTAAACCCTAACTTGTTTTAACAAAAACCTAAACACTAAACCCTAACTTATTTTGGAAAAACCCTAACCTTAAAAACCCTAGGGACTAAACATGCAAATATCCCTAACATATAAAAACACGGAGCAAAGCGCGCCTCCAAGGGAGCGTTTTTTGCCACGTCAACAAAACGCGCTGACGTGGCAAAAAATACTCCATTGGGGGCATGCTTTGCTGGCAATTTCCCCCTAAAACACGGCCACGTAGGCGCGTTTTGCAAAAAGTGGCCCTTTCTGATAAATAATGGTGTAATCAGCCCATTTCCGTAAATATGCTTAGAAATGGGCCTTTTTAGGTAATTTAGTCAACATATTGCATGCAACTGTGTGAAACAAGCAAGCATACAAGAAAAGAAACAAACAAGTCCTTGGTTGATGGGGACTTGGCAAGAAATTATCAAGGATACTTGCGTTGGAACTAAAAAAGAAAACTTAAGATTGCGATTTGGGAACCAACTGATAAAAAGGTGATGGGGATGTTTCATAAATAATTAGGGTTAATTTGATGGTGGTACCATCTCGACATTAATAATTAGGTTAACCTTACCCAGTATTGCCATAGAATCATTGGGATTTGTGAAATCTAAAGAAGATGCTAGTATCTTTCGAATAATTATTTTTTGGTAAAATGCACTCAAAGTAATTAAATTATTAGTAAGTTTATGTTTTAGTTATTCAATTTTAAAAAGTTATAAAATGGTCACTGAACTATTTGAAAGTTTTCATTTAAGTTAATGAATTATTTGAAAGTAATCATTTAAGACACTAGGTTGTTAATTTTTTTTCTTTCTTTCTTTTTAAAGTCTTGCTAGCGAGCTTCAAGTGATGATTTGACAATCGGTACGGTGGATCAATACTCATCGATGAGCAGAAAAACATACCTTAGATCCAAGTCGATTTGGCAGTCAATGTTGGAGATGGGTGATAACATGTTAAATGTTCATGATTTTTTGTATTTAAACCGGTTAATTCTTGAATTGATCCCTGCTAAATTAGTGATTTTATGTTTTAATCTTGTCAGGAATGCAATTGGGATGCTATAAGTAAAAAACGAGTAGAAAAAAACTAATTTGCATCACGGTCAATAAAGTGGGGACGAATTAGAAACTTGAAAATAGTCAAGGACTTAGCAGATTTCTTTTGACCTTGTAAAAGCTAAAATAAGAAGAAATCCTGATTTTATTTTTATTTAATTCTAATTTTGTGTAGAGGGTAGTTAGTCCAAATTTAGTAAATCATTTGTATATAAATATGGCATTTGTGGTAGCTTGAAGATACACTTGAATTTGCTTAAGCAATTAAATTAAACCATTTTTTCCCTTCCAATTTTATGCGTGTAGCATACTGCCATCCCATTTCCATTTGCTTGTTTCTTTGCAAACTAGTTTTAATTGTTTTCCAAATCCCTTCCATTTCCAACTTTCACCATTTTTCATTCAAATCCACTGCATAACCAACCAAAGCATGATTAATTTCATGCTTCACTAAATTTTAACTTAGCTTTAGGTCGGTATTCTTTCCTATCAAGAATTGTGAGATACGTATAAGTACTAAAAATCCTTCCAATTGGTATTCACTATTTTTCCTAAATATCGAGATTGACAAATTCATCCTTTAAAGTTAACTCGATTTCAAATCAAAAAGCGCGTTGGGTTGGAGTCATGTTGGCAGATAGTTGGGGAAACGAGTCACCCCTGCTGTATTCGAATCTCTGAGAATAAATCAAAGGAGATAAAGATCGGGTTTAAATGTCCCACGTGGTTGAGATTGTTAATCTGAGTTGGGTTCTTCAGAGCATAAGGCTGCCATAATCTTGAATCGGGAATGCATGTATCTCGGTTAGATAATTGGTAAAGGTTGGTTTGTTGGTCATATCGGGACCAACTATGAGAGGAAGAATTGGTGATTAGGACGTTCTTAGCCGCTATAACCAGCTTATTGTTTGGGGAAGAAGACTAATTTTCGAGGATCGGTTCAAAGATCGGAATTCACCGAGTTTAGGGCTAAGGCTTACTTTTTCTGTTATCAAAACTCAAATTCATTTTCTAATTTAATTTTACTTTCGATCTCTTTAATTGCTTATTTCTACTATCTTAATTCTTTAATTTTTAGACATTGCCAACTCCCCTAATTTATTTAATTTATTTTTCAGCGGTTTCATTTGGATTTGTAGGCACAACTTTTGCCACGATTATCTGCTCAACCGAAATTATGTTCATAAGAAAAACACAGAAGTTGCTCATAATATCAAATCCCTGTGGACTCGACCCTACTCCTTTTTACTATTGTTTAGAGTTATTTTATTGTAGGAATTATTTTTTTTGGTTTCGACGCCCATCAAATTTTGGCGTTGTTGTCGGGGATCGAACTCGGGTCACTCGCGCGACAGGCGGGAATACTCATCACTATATTACAAAATTTTTGATCCTCGTCAATAGCGCCAAAATTTGATAGGTGTCGAAACCACCAAAAATAATTCCTACAATAAAATAACTCTAAACAGTAGTAAAGAGTAATAGGATCGAGTCCATAGGGATTGGATATTATGATCAACTTCTGTGTTTTTCTTATGAACAGGATTTCGGTCGAGCCAATAATCGTGGCAATAGTTGTGCCCACGACTTCAAACGAACCTACTGAAAAATACAATGTCTAGAAATTAAATAATTAATATAGTAGAAATAAGCAATTAAAGAGATCTAAAGCAAAATTAAATTAGAAAATGAATTTGAGTTTTGACAACAGAAAAAGTAAGCCTTAGCCCTAAACTCATTGAATTCTGATACCTGAACCAATCCTCAAAAATTAGTCTTCCCCCTCAAACAATAAGTTGGTTATAGCGGCTAAGAACATCCTAACTGCCAATTCTTCCTCTCGTAGTTGGTCTTGATACGACCTGCAAACCAACCCTTACCGATTATCTAACCAAGATACATGCGTTCCTAATTCAAGATTCTGATAGTCTTGTGCTCTGAAGAACCCAACTCGGATTATCGGCCTCAACCACGTGGACGTTTAAACCTAATCACTATCTCCTTTGGTTTGTTTTTGGAGATTCGAATACAGCACGACTGACTCGTTTCCCCAACTGTTCGCAAACATGACTCCAACCCAACGCGCTTTTTCATTTGAAATCGAGTTAACTTTAAGGGATGAATTTGTCAATCCTGATATTTAGGAAAAATAGTTAATACCAATTGGAAGGATTTTTAGTACGGATACGTATCTCAAGATTCTTGACTGAAAAGAATACCGACCTAAAGCTAAGTTAGAATTTAGTGAAGCATTAAATTAATCATGCTTTGGTTGGTTATTGAGTGGATTTGAATGAAAAATGGTGAAAGTTGGAAATGGAAGGGATTTGGAAAGCAATTAAACTAATTTGCAAAGATGCAAGCAAATAGAATGGAATGGCAGTATGCTACCCGCATAAATTGGAAGAAAAAATGGTTTAATTTAATTGCTCAAGCCAATTCAAGTGTATCTTCAAGCTACCACAAATGCCCTATTTATATACAATTGATTTAATAAATTTTTCCTAACTACAAATTTTCTTCTAATTTTAGCTTTTACAAGGTCAAAGGAAATTTGATAAGTCCTTGACTATTTCCAAGTTTCTGATTCGTCCCCACTTTATTGACTGTGTTGGAAATTAGTCATTTTTTGCTCGTTTTTGACTCATAGCATCTCAATTGTATTCTTGACAAGATTAAAACATAAAATCACTAATTTAGCAGGGATCAATTCAAGAATTAACCGATTTAAACACAAAAAATTCATGCAAATTTAAAATGTTATCAAATCCCCCTACTTAGCCTATTCTTGCCCTCAAGCATATCGTAAGTTCCTACAACAGACACTATCGACTAATTTATCAAAAATCAAGCCTCTCTTCCACAAAAATTGCCAATCCAAATAGTTTAGGCGAAAAATGAATAAATGCTCAATTACTCAAGTTAATCAACAAGTATTAATAAGAATTTAAAAATGTAATTTAAATAATTTCACTAAATTAAATTTAAACCAAAATTTGCAAGGTATTAATTCTCAATGTAGTAAATTTGGGACATAGTCAAACCTTTTTACGCGAACTAAGATGACAACCAAGCACCCTACTTCGGTTACTTAATTTGACACGTCTCTAAATGAACTATTTCCCTTACTCATGGCAACTCGATTAGTGGAGTGTTTGCAAGTTTCTGGTTCATCACTTGAAATTTTTTACGTTAAATGAGATGACAACCCAAGCACGTCATTCCGATTACTCAATTCGTTCACATTGCCGAAATCCTCACTCATAACGAAAGGAGGTGCTGAAAACTGGTTTCTTTTGTAATTAAGCGAAGTCAAAATACTGCCGGCTGTTTGGTTCCTAGTTCGCACCATGGTCGATAGAACCAGTGGTTTTGTTTATTGTTGCTCATGGCGACAGTTCACGGTGCCAGCGCATGGTGGCGGTGCACAGTGGTAGAGGGCGGCTTTGGTGACGTGGGTTGGGCCTATTTTTGAAAGGTGGTGGTGGGGATTTCAGATACGGCGTTAGTTAAGGTGATTGGAGTGGTTGTTTGGTAATTATGGTAGAATAAAAGAAATAAAAATAGAATAGGTGATTTTTGGGGAAGGAAGAGAGAATTGATTAACGAGAGGAGGAACGGTGAGACCACGATGGCTCTGCAAGGTCCGCGATGGACAGTGGTGGAGTTCAGTGACGATGGTAACGGTCCAAGATAGACTTCTTTTGGTGTTTTCTCGGTGCGGTAGTATGGGGATGTGAGAGAATGGTTGTTGATCGAATGGTGTGGCGATGGAAGCGGCAACAGCGGCAGACTGCGTGGGATTTAAGGTTTTTTTCTTTTTGTTTTTGTGGAAAAGATGAAGAAGAAAGGGAAAGGGAAAGTGGGGACCCTCTCTCTCTCTTGTTTTTTTTGGGCCAATTTGGCCATTCGGCCCAACTTTCTCTCTTTTTCGTTTTTTTCTTCTTTTTTCTTCTTGGGCTTGTTTGGGTGTTGGACAAATGGGTTGGGTTTATTGTGTTGGTTTTTTTTTCATTTGGGTTGGTGTTTAGGTATGGGGTGGGAAGGTCAAGTGGATTTGGGGTTAGGGGTGTTGGGTTTTCTTTTTGTAGGTAAATAATTGTCAACATTTAGCACGTCGTGCCCATGCCACCATCAGTATTTGATTTTCAAAAAATTGGCAACCTCCATTATGTTCCTGAAAATATCATATTAACTAGATTAAATAAAAAATTATTTATTTTATTTTTAACCTAAATCCTCATAAAACTCAAAATTAAATAAATTAAATTAAATTAGGGTTGCTTCCTAAAAAGCGCTTTGTTTAAACATTACTAGCTCGACAACTTGGAAATTTATTCAACCGGCTCTTCGAGAACTAATTCCTCAACCATGTGGACTTGAAAATTTAGAAAGGCTTCAACCGCTGTCCATTGACCTTGAAGACTTTTTCGGATTCTTCACTTTTGACTTCGACTGCACCATGTGGAAATACGTGAGTAATAACAAAAAGCTCTAACCACTTAGTTCGGAGTTTACCTGTAAAAATTCTCAGTGTAGGGTTATAAAGTAATACTTTCTGCTCTAACACAAATTGTTTACAGGTTATCTTTTGATCATGGTATGGCTTGATTTTATCCTTATAAATTTGGGCACTTTCATATGCTTCTCGTCGAATTTCCTCAAGTTCCTGAATATGTAACTTATGATACTTACCTGTAGCTTCCAGCTCTATGTCGCATTGCTTAACTGCCCAAAACACATTATGTTCTAGTTCTGCAGGAAGATGACACGATTTACCAAAAATTAGTCAATAATGAGACATACTTATAGGTCCTTTATAAGCTGTACGGTACGCCCATAGTGCATCATTTAGTCCCAAACTCCAATCTTTCCTATCTAGCTTAACGGTCTTCTCCAAAACCAACTTGATTTCTCGATTCGATATTTTCGCTTGACCGTTTGATTGAGGGTCGATTACCTTATTACAAAAATGCGTTCCCAATCGCTGATCAATGCTCGTGATATACCAAATCTGAAAAAAATATAACTCTTTAAAAAAATCCACTACTGCTTTGGCATCAGCATGATGAACAGCTGATAAACCGTAAAAGTAACATATTTTAAGCCCACATTTAGCATGCTTTTGGATGATTTAAGCCCTGAATTGTGTAATTTGGTGCTCTTAATCCTTTGTTTTCATGTTTTATACTCAGGAGAGCACCCAATGATGAAAAGAACAGAAAACGGGACCAAAATGGAGGAAATGGGCCATATAACGAAATCCACACGGCCTGGGCCCAAGACCACACGGCCGTGCCTCACTCAACAGTCTCAAACACGGCCTGGCCACGATTTACACGGGCATGTGCCATGGGAGTGCCCCTGCCGCGGCCAAGAGGAGTTTTACTCGGAATAGGATACTTGGAAGTAAAGAAACACATTCCAAAGCCTATTCAAACACCCTAGTAGGAATTCTACTTGAATTAGGATACTTAGGGGCCAAGTAAGGCGTCTCAAAGTCTATATAAACACCCAAGGGGGCAACTTGAAGAGAAGTTCGGCAGAAGCAGGAACCCGAGGCTTTAGTCAGGGGGCATCCGACTAGGCCAGATGAGGTAGATTTGTGGAGATTTACTCGAAGATAGCCAGTTGATCCATCTCAAGAAGCCAGAGTTATACTCAAGACGGAGGATCTCTCCTTCAATTCCTTTAGGGGGTTTTAAGGATTTCTTATGTTTTGTTTTATCTTTTCTTTTGAGATGTTTTCTTTCATTATTATGAACTAAACCCTCAGATACTTGAGGGGATGAAACCTAAGATGAATCTTGTTATCGTTTGCTGAACTATATGATAAATATTTGACTTGTTCTTAATTATGTGTTCGTAATTCTTGTGTTGATATTTCTGGGATACTAATTCAAGCATGATGTGCTTAGGTGGAGGAGAAAAATTCCCTGCCTAAGAGTCGATCTAGCATAATTAAGCGGAGTTGATCGTGCGCCTAGAGATAGGGTGATGAGATTTTGCCGGATTAGGGTGAAACCTAATATGGGAGTCCATAGATCGAGTTAATGCAATTCTAGGGGTTTTAATTAGAAAGAGATTTCAATTAATCAACCTAGGGTTAGACGTTAGTCGCCTCGAGAGAGGGATTAATATAACTTAGGGAATCTTACGGATCAAGTCAAATGAATAAATCGTCTGGTTCAAAGTTAGATAACAAGTGAAGTCTAGGCGGATTTTTCCTTGGGTGTCGTCTTAATCAATTGGTTTTTCCTCAAGTATTTTTCCCAATTTCATTCTTCTTTGTCTTAGACTCTTTAGTTTAGTAATTAGTTAATTTTAGATTAAATGAAGATCACTTTAATTCTTAGGCTAAATAATAAGGATAGAGTTAGTATTAGTACTTTTGGTTCCTTTGAGATTCGACATTCCGGTCTTGCCTTAACTATAATACTGTTCGATAGGTGTGCTTGCCTCAAATTGTTGTCATAGTTAGTTTCCAAGTTCGATCATTCTTTATATAAATTTTTAAGACTCTGACACGAGATCAACAGCTTTAGCTTCCACCCACTTGGAGTCAACTGCAGGTAAAATATAAACGTTACCGTGTGATGAGACAAAAAGTCCCATAAAGTCGATTTTCCATATATAAAAAATTTCACATACATGTATAGGTGTTAGAGCTATTTCATTTTTTCAGCTCAAGTTTCCTACCCTTTGACACTTTTCACATGTTTTACAGAAATAATATGTGTCATGAAAAATTTGTGGCCAATATAGTCCACATTCAAATACTTTATACACAGTCCATTTACGGCCAAAATGTCCACCACATGCGTAGTTCATTTATGAATACTTTTTGATTAACTTGAGTAGTTGAGTATTTATTCATTTTTTTCCAAAACTGTTTTGATTGATAATTGTTGTGGAATAGAGGCTTGATTTTGATAAATTAGTGGATAGTGTATGTTGTAGGGACTTACGGTATGCTTGAGGGCAAGCATAGGCTAAGTAGGGAGGATTTGATAATGTGTTAAATTTATATGATTTTTTGTGTTTAAATCAGTTAAATCTTGAATTGATCACTGCTAAATTAGTGATTTTATGTTTTAATCCTGTCAAGAATGCAATTGGGATGCTATGAGTCAAAAATGAGCAGAAAAGGACTAATTTGCAACAAAGTCAATAAAGTGGGGACGAATAAAAAACTTGGAAATAGTCAAGGACTTAGCAGATTTCTTTTGACCTTGTAAAAGCTAAAATTAGAAGAAAATTTGATTTTATTTTTATTTAATTCTAATTTTGTGTAGTGGGTAGTTAAGCTAAATTTAGTAAATCATTTGTATTTAAATAGGGCATTTGTGGTAGCTTAAATACAGGCTTGAACATGCTTCAGTAATTAAATTAAACAATTTTTTTCCCTTCCTATTTTATGCGTGTAGCATACTACCATTCCATTTCCATTTGCTTGTTTCTTTGCAAATTAGTTTAATTGCTTTCCAAATCCCTTCCATTTCTAACTTTCACCATTTTCATTCAAATCCACTCCGTAACCAACCAAAGCATGATTAAATTCATGCTTCAATAAATTCTGACTTAACTTTAGGCCGATATTCTTTTCGGTCAAGAACCATTAGATACGTATCCATACTAAAAATCCTTCCAATTGGTATTCACTATTTTTCCTAAATATCGGGATTGACCATTTCATCCATTAAAGTTAACTTGATTTCAAATTAAAAAGCGCGTTGGGTTGGAGTCATGTTGGTGGACAGTTGGGGAAATGAGTCGGTCGTGCTGTATTCAGATCTCTGAGAACAAATCAAGGGAGATAGTGATTGGGTTTAAATGTCCCGCGAGGTTGAGGGCACGAATTCGAGTTGGGTTCTTCAGAGCGTAAGGCTGTTGGAATCTTGAATCGGGAACACATGTATCTCGATGAATTAATTAGTAAGGTTTGGTAGGTCGTACCGGGACCAACTACAAGAGGAAGAATTGGCGGTTAGGACGTTCTTAGTTGTTATAACCAACTTATTGTTTTGGGGAGAAGATGAATTTTTTAGGATCAGTTAAGAGATCGAAATTCACCGAGTCTAGGGCTAAGGATTACTTTTTCTGTTATCAAAAGTCAAATTCATTTTCTAATTTAATTTTACTTTTGATATCTTTAATTGATTATTTCTACTATCTTAATTATTTAATTTCTAGACATTTCCAACTCCCCTAATTTATTTAATTTATTTTTTAGTAGGTCCGTTTGGAGTCGTGGGCACAACTTTTGCCATAATTATCGGCTCGACTAAAATTCTTTTGATAAGAAAAAGATGGAAGTTGATCATAATATCAAATCTCTATGGACTCGACCCTACTACTATTTTCTACTATTTAGAGTTATTTTATTGTAGGAATTATTTTTGGTGGTTTCGATACCCATCAATTGGAGAATAAATTTGTTTGGATTTTGTCTTGTAGATTCTTGATGTTCAAAGTTGTTTTATGGAAAAAGCTAAAAAATAAAAGAGAAGGGAAATGAGAGCTTTCGATTGGTACAATTGGTGCGAACGAAGAATGCCATACAATAATGATTTTAACTACCAATGACTTAAATGAAAACTTTCGAATAGTTTGGTGACCATTTTGTAACTTTTTGAAGTTGAGTGGCCAAACTGTAAACTTACTATTAGTTTAGTTATCTCAGGTGTAGTTTACCCTAATTTTTTTGTTCAATCTTATGTATATGATTAGGGAAAAATTTAATTTTTTTTTCAAATCAGTTTTAATGTAATGATTTAAAATCAGTTTGGTACCCAAATAAAGCAGTTTAGATTTGACAATGCCAAAGACTATTTTAACTAAGTTTTATCTGCCTTCTTTCAAAAACAGGGAAATATTCATGAGTTTTTTGTGTTAACACACCTCAACAAAATAGCATCACTAAGAGAAAAAAAATGGTCATCTATTAAACTTTACTAGGGCCTTTTTATTTCATCATCAAGTCCTAAAAGAATATTGGGGGAGAGGCAATTTTTACTTTCGCTTATTATATCATAAATCGACTTACTTTCTACCATTTTTGTGTGTGAATTTCGTCCTTCAAATGGTTACACTCCTACGATCTTTTGTAACATCCCTCGCCCATCTTCATCACCAGATTAGGGTTACGGGATGCTAAGACTATTAACAAGTCAAGAATATGCAATTTTAACTCAAAATTAAATTTAATGAATCATTCATATATAAACATTCGATATCATGTTAATCATACAAAAATGAGACTTAAATCGAGTCTATGCAACTCTAGAATCAATTCAGAAACAAGAAAGGACTAATTCGAAACAAAACAGAAAAGTATGGTAAAAATAGAAAACAGGGGTCACACAACCGTGTGGCCAAGCCATGTGACAGCTTAATGCCATGTGGTGCTATGGGACATGGCTGTGTTGTTCAACCATGTGTGAGGACTAAAACTGTGTGGGTGGAGGTACATGGCCATGTCTCCAGACCGTGTAACAGACTGTTGCCATGTGTGCCAATTCATAACTAAATTGCATAGACCACATGGCTGTGCCATATACCTGTGTATGGCACACTGCTGTGTGTCAGGCCATGTTTCAACCCATGTGAACTTAAGTGTGCCTTCAAATGCAAGTCATACCATTCCATGCTTACTTAAACCATAAGTATTCTATTAATCAATCATTCAACATGTTCAAATTACATAAAAAAAACATACAAAAACATGTCATTTACCTAATTCAAACCAATATTCTATAAAGCACCATCATAAACAACATTCAAGTCTAACATTAAACTTTAATATCTATCAAGTTCAAATCTAACTCAATAAGGTCATATAAGATGACAATGTACCATAATCCAATCATCAAATAATATTACTTGCCAAAACATATGTACCACATATTAGCTACCAAAAGAAAACCATTCATATACCAATTTATAGTATTCACAACAACTCCAACCAAAGTATTATCTATTCAAACATTACTTATCACATTAAATTCATCTATATGCATTTCATTCATCACATATATATCTTTTATCACATATCAAGCAAATATCACTTTCAAATCTCTAAACCAAGCTATGATCCACCACATTATTTACCAAAAACACTCAACTTATACACAAGCACAAAATATACCACTTACAAGAACAATTATAAACAAATACAAGATACTCCTATTACATGCCACATATCTCAAAATAAATGTTTTCTTATTCTATCAAAATGATATCTACAAGAAAAATGACAAGAGTAAGCTTTAAGGAGCTTAGTAAGTTCATTGGTTGAAGCAATATAACTTATCGTATATTCATAGTTTAATAATTAACAAGTTCATTAGCTAACATTAATTATGTCATCCACAATCATTCAATAGGTGAGTTTCATATATACGAGGATTTAATCATATCATTCTTGTGATATTATTCAATACCAAGTCACGATATAGTATCGAAAATCATGAAAACATATACAAGTCATCAACAAGGCATCACAACAAAATATCAAATACATATCATCAACATGTCATTTAACCATTGAAAATATGCTCGATGAATGATATAAACAGATACGGATATGCGGTTAACCACCCAAGACACACCAGAATGCTCAATCGAGCCAACCCAACCAAGAACATGCCTGGGCACCAAGTGCCTAGCCCATAGGTTAACATGCCTCCAAAAGAACACCTAGGCACCAAGTGCCAAGCTCGCAGGCTTTACATCCGCCCCTAGAAACACACTGGAATCACTGTAAATATAACTCGGTAATCTGCAACAAATGTTGGACTTTGATATATTCAGTGTATAATAAGAAAAAGTCAAGAATCATCATCTCATCACAAGTCAAACATGTACAACACACAAAATAACCTATTGGCATGCCAATTGTATCCTATCCTATGTTCATTCGGGCTCGATATATAACATCATATAACACTTCACAATTCGATTACTTTCTCACCTTGTATTATTTTATGACAAATCAATTATACATATATATTCAACAAATCTCAACTCTCAAATCAATATAACATTTCAAATTATACTAAACTAAACCATATGAACTTACCAAGGTTGAAATACAGAGATAACAATATCGGAGACTAGTCAGCAATTTTCTCCTTTCATCGATTTTCTACCGGTTTTTGATCTATACGATAATTTATTTCAATTATCAGTCCTAAATACTTTATAACAATCCATTTAATGCATATGACCATTATTAACATTTTTCACAATTTCCCTGAACTTTTACATTTTAATCAATTTAGCCCCTGAAACCGAAACAAGCTTATTTTCACAATTAATCCTTAAATCCATTGTGTTGAATTCAGTTCCATCCCTAGTCAACCCTCTAGTTCTAAAATTTTACAAGAAAACTATGCCAAATTTAATATACTTTCATTTTAGTTCTTAAACCTAAAAACTATACAAAATCATTTTACAAAATAGTCCTATTTCAACATCAAACTTTAAACTCAAACATAAACATTAAGAAAACTTTAAAAACATTAACGGAAAATTTTCAAATATTTGAAAATAGTTCAAAATAGTCCCTAGGCTAGATAGATTAAGCTACAATGATCTCAAAAACATAAAATTCATGAAAAACGGGTGAGAATTTAGGTTACAGACAAGAGACTTAGCTTGGACGAAGCTTCCAATGTATAAAAATGGTGTTTTTGGTGGTGTATAAGAGAAATCAAGAAAATGATACATGTTTCTTTATGCTTTATTATTTTAATTACTTTAATATTAATTTAATAAACATTTTAAGTTATAAAACACAATTAACAAGTACATAACTAGTCACTAGCTTAAGAAATGAATCAATTTCCACAGTAGACCATTTAAATATGCTTTTTTAATAATTAGCACTTTTAAACTCATAGCGATTGACTTGTGCAATTTTTACGATTTTTTCCTTTTTCTTTAATTAACTAATCAAACATCAAAATTTCTGAACCAAATTTTAAAATGACACTAATGACCTAGTAAATATTAAACAATTAATATTTTCAGACTAACACATCAGAATTATGGTCTTGACACCACTGTTCCCGACACCATTGGACGAATTGTTACATCTTTGGTTGCACTTCCTTTGTACATATCCATGACCGAGGCATGGTAGATCCTAGAGCCATTAAATCTGTGTTTCTTGGTTACTTGTCTAATTAAAAGGGTTACAAGTGTTTTCAATCACATTCGTAGAAGACAAACCATACTTTACTTCCTTATCTTCAGAGGGAGTCATCTATTATGAAAGATGAGGATTTCTTTCTACATGAAATTTCCATTCAACCCGTGCGAAAATCACCACCTAGTCAATCTATGTATGAATCTCCTATAATCGACCTAGTGTTTGTACTTGAACATTCGATTGTTGAAAATCTTGTTGGCAACCTTGTATCTTTTCCAATTATGTCTCTAGTATACGATAACATGTATGGGAATGTGTACTCAAGGGAAAAAAAGTCTTACACTTTGATCTAACACAAGCTCAATCCAACTCGATTTTTGAAATTGAGGTTAACATGACTGAAACATGAACCTATTCCACCTTTAATTATTGAGTAACTTATTGAAACTCAATGTAGTGATCATGATTTACCCACATTTGTGAGAAAAGGAACTCGTGAATGTAAAAAATGAACTCTATACCCTTTATCCCACTATTCTTTAAAAAATTCTCACCATCCCATAAGAACTTTCTTACAAGTCTAAAAGCAATTGCTATTCCAAACACTTTATCAAAAGCATTATTTAAGAAAGAATGGAGGGAAGTCGTAAGAGTTGAAATGGATGCCTTAGAAAAGAATGAGTCGTGGGAAGTAGTTGGCCTACCAAATGGGAAGAAAGAACTTGGATGTAAATGGGTGTTCTCTTAGAAATTTAAAGTTGATGGGTCACTGGAACATTACAAAGCAAGACTTGTTTCTAAGGGTTACACATAGACATAAGAAGTTGATTATCAAGAAACATTTGTATTGGTTGCAAAAATGAACACAATGAGAATCTTGTTGTCACTAGCAACCTATTTTAATTGGTAATTACAGTAGTGTAATGTCAGGAATTATTTTATTCATTGTGAGACCCAAAAATACCAAGAGGAATGGGTGAATTAGTAATTTAAATTCTTGGAAAACTTTTCTAAATAATGAGGAAATGGAAGAAAAGCTTGGACAATTCAATTTCTAGTGGTTCAACCCCAATTGCTTACCTCTACTACCTTGGTATACCTCAACCAAGGATTTACCAATTTGTTATACTTGAATTATTACCTTTCAAGGAAAAGGTATAAGCTTTACAATCCCTATCTTTTACACAAGGCTGAGATAGAATCTTCCCCCAAGTTTTTGTGGCTAAACTAGAACCCTTTAGCTTTCAGAAGGCTCAACTATAAGCCTTTACAAATTATTTAAGGTTATAAAACCTTAATTAGCTTTTTGCAAGTACAAGAAAAGATGTAAACAATGAAAACATCTCAAATGTGTGTGTTTACAACTATTAAGATCTCTCAAAGAATGAAATTGAGATTGATAAATAGATACAAGAATAAACACTTAAGAGATATGTACAAGAGAAAATAAAGAATAAAAGAATTTGAGGCTTTTCTCTTGATTTCAATACTTGGATGTTCTTTTTTTTATTCAAGTGTTCTTGAATTAAATCTATATCTTTTAATTGATTTTTGGATGTTTGGAGCTAGTGAAGGGTGTTTCTAACTATTGGAAAAAAATATTTCGCACATTTAATGAGCTCGCGGTAATATGTCTTGAGACATATAACCCTTGTCTTAATACAGGAAGAAAAAATATGATTGTTGGAGCCTAAAATCTCGAGACAATTTGCCATATGTCTCGAGACAATTTCTCGATTGTCTAAAGACAGGGCTCATTTAAGGCACACCTTAGCTTTGATTTTTTATTGCAATGAGACAAATAGGCTTATGTCTCTAGACATAGCCTATGTTTTATCTCAAGAAAATGCTTCCCCTGAAACATTTTACATTCATAGTTCATGTGCCTCGAGAGATATAGCCTTGTGTCTCGAGACATTGCTGGGGAAACTTGAAAAAGAGGCTTAGAAACATCTTAAAGGACTTTGGGGTGCTCAAAAGCTTTTGTAGAATGTTTAAGTTATTTAAAAACTTTGTTTTTGTGTTTGTAACACTTGAAAATATATTTGAATATGACTGAAATAATTTATGCAAATTTTGATTAAGGGAAATTATAATTAAGTTTGTTATATCAAAATATTTAAAAACCAAAGCTAACATTCATGGAGACTTTGACGAAGAAATATATATGAGCATTCTGCTTGGATTTGGAGGAGTCAAAGGGAACAAAGTATGAGAATTAAAGAAAGCTTCATATGGCTTGAAATAATCACCTCATACTTGGTTTAGAAGGTAAACTGAGATGATGCTTACTATGGGATATAGACAAAGCGAAGGAGACAACACTCTATTCATCAACACTTGGTTTTAGGAGGAGTTACCACTTTGATAACCTATGTAGATGACATTATTGTGACCGAGAATGATGAAAAAGCGAAGCAAATCCTATGACAACATTTGACTAGAGAATTTGAGATCAAGGACTTGGGAAGGTTAAAATATTTCCTTGGGGTTGAGGTTGCTCATTCTAAACAAGGGATCTTTGTTAGACCTGATTTTATCTTAAGTCACAAAATTAAAGAAAAGTTAGGATTTAATTGAATGGACTGGCAAATTGATGGGTTTCACCCAAAAATTAAAAATTTTATTAGTTGAACTGTGTTTAGTTGGGTCTCAATTTTGGTTCAGTTAGATTCGAACTAGTTATCTCCCTAGTGGGAGACAAAATAATTAGTAGTGATTGGCTAAAATGAACTAAGAATACCATGCAAACTTTGGCTATAAATATTTGTGTGTGGAGAGGAAATAAATTTCTTGAATTTAGTTGGTAATCTTTTTCTCATCCGCAACGTCTTCTTCGGTTACTCGAAAGAAGAAGAAGAGGTTCGAGAAAGCTTTGCATGAGGTGGTAAATGTGAGGTTTGAAGTCTGGGAAGCCGATAATTCGATAAACTGGTAAGCCCTAAGCCTTTCTATACTCGTGGATTAGAGGGAAGGAAAGTAAGATTTCTAAAAAAGTTTTTATATAATTATGGATTCTTGGTTTTTAAGGTTTGAATACCTTCAAATTAACAGATAAATGGTTGCTATGCGTAGCTTCCAGGAAAAATAAAGCTTTGGAATTTGGAGAAGCTAAGTTTTTTAAGAATGAGAAAGTAAGGTGAGACTCTACACTCGACTTTTGGGTGATTGTTGATGTTGTGCTGCTTTCTTGAACCACATCAATGGTTGCTTTGAATTGTGTCTAAAACCTTGGTTGTGTATGAATATGGAGGATAAGTAAGTTGCGTATGCATATGGTAGCAAGTGTATTTTTTTAATGTTATATGGTTACGAATTGACGAAAAGATGCACGATTATAGTGTATGAGGAGTACAAAGGTATTTTACCTTGACGGGGTAGATGAAGTTAGGAATAATTGGTGAAATGGTGGAATGGGTAGATTGTTAAGGGAATTTAATGGAGTTTGGTTGCATCATGAAATGTTATCAACTGGATTGCTAGAGCGACACTGTGACGATGGTCTATTGACTCTATGGAGCGACACCGCGATGGCAATAAGGTCCTTCAGGGCGACACCATGAAAACAATTATTAGGTTGTTCAGGCCGACACCTCAAAAGAGGTTTAAGGTGTAAGACCACAGATCAACTATGACAACCAATAAAGTCCGCTAGGATATTAAACATGGGGTTACATGTGTAAGATCATAGCTTGCTTATGACAACATGTGTAGTCCATCAGGACATTAAACATTGGGTTACATATGTAAGACTATAGCTCATCCATGGCAATAAATAAATGTTCGCCGAAACAGTGAACTAGAAACCTGACAGGATAAAGAAAAGAAGAACTTTGTATGACACACATAGAGAGTAGTATGATTGGATGTATGGCGCATCTGAGATCGTGGGTAAGGGGATAATCAAGAATTCGTCAATTTTTTATGGAAAGGAAATAGGAATATGTTTAGTACTGTGAGTTTGGACTGGTGGAAGTGTTAAGGTGGAAAATCCTAAGTTTATTCTAGTATTGGATGAACTGATCAGGGTAAGGATCTGAATTTAAAGAGAACATAAAATGGAAGGCAACCAGCGGTAGGCAATAAACTTTTGTAACAGCCTATTTTTAGTCAAATCGAAATAGTGGTTTTGGGACCAAAAATCTGAGGTCAAAATATTTATTTTATTATTATTTTAATTCTTACAACGTGATTGAGTGATTGTGTGAAAATTTCGTTAAGAAATTTTATCGTTTGAATAGTCAATTTGATAAAAAGAACTAAATCGCATAAAGTGTAAAAGTGGAGTTCCATTAGCTAAAGGTATCTAATAGCTATGGAATATTAATTTAGAGGTCCTTATGTTATAATTAGACCATTAAAATGGTAAGTGGACAATTATGGACAACCATTATATGATTTTAATGGTTAATTAGTAAAGTTAATTTGGTAATATGTTTAATAAAGGTTAATTAATTAAAACAAAACAAAAATTTAGCACATTCATCTTCTTCATTTCCGTTTCTTAAGGAAATAAAAACACCATATCTAGGTTTTCATTCGGCCATGCTATCTTTGCTCATTAAGGTACGATTTTTGTCCCGTTTTTAATGATTTTTATGTTTTTGATATCGTTGCATCTAGTACTAGCTAGCCCAAGGACTATTTTGCAAAACTGTTACAGATTTTGAAATATGCCATTGATGAATATGTATGATTTCTGATAATTGATTATAGATTTTAAATGCTTGTTGATAGTTAAACAAGTTTTGTAAAGAGATTTTTAGTGAAAATGTAAAATATGGATTAAATTGAGAAATGTGTAAAGTTAGTGGTTAAAATGTAAAATAAATGAAAAATATAAGCTTCTAGGGGCATTATAGTAATTCGGCTAGCATGGGTATAATTGGAATTTCATTAATTTGTGATTTTCTGAAATAAGGTCTAAATTGTGAAAGATGTGAAATTTGTGGCGCAAAAGTGTAAATGTGTTCTAAAGTGTGTTTTGGACTAAATTGAATGATTAGTTGATTAAATAAGTTAATTTTTAATATATCCAGATCAAGAAAAGCAGAATTCAGATTTAGATTGGGGAAAAAATAAACTTATCGACTAATCGACTCGATTCGCTGTTTTAACATCCGAGGTAAGTTCGTATGTTATAATTTCATTACAAATGTATTTTATATGATTTGATATAGCATGAATTGTGATTATGTGATTACGGACAAGTTCGAAAATGATTTGACAACAATTCGACAATTAGAATCCTGGTACATGTCATTAGGTTTACTTTGAGTTGGCTTCGAGCCATGATATCAGAATTTTTGGATAAGTTACCTTGATTTGGCGTTGGGCCATGGTATAGGTACTTATCGTGTGAGACCTTGAGTATCCGACTTCTATTCCGAATGGATTAACGAGTAAATGAAGGATGTGGTTGAGTATGAGATTGGTACGAGATGGTACAGGTACGTAGGTAATGAATTGAGTATTGAAACTATGGAATTGATGAGTTTCTTGGTAAGTTATGTGAATGATCATTTGATAGTTTTGAGATTTAATTGAATTGTTGTATATTGTTTTCTATTATTTGAATGATTAATGAATGGTGATATTTGCTCATTATTAACATATGAGCTTACTAAGCTATATAGCTTACTCTTTTGCTTTTCCATGTTTTATAGTAATTTCAAAGCTAGCTCAGATTCGGGGATCGTTGGAGACTTCACCACACTATCCATTGACACTTTGGTACTTTTGAAACTATGTTTTGGGTCATATGGCATGTATAGGGACTTTGAATCATTTTGGTTGTGTTTTGGTAATGATTTTGGCCATATGAATTGGCATTGTAAATGTTTATGTTTGGCATGTGTAAATAGCCATGTATGATGGATTATTTTGGTTTGTTTGGTAAGTTTGAATAATGTACATATATGTATAGTTAAGTCTTGTGAATTGAGTTGGTTAATGGCTTTGTGATGATTGATGATAATAGGTACTATGAATGGTAAATTGATGATTTGTGGGAATAGGCATGCTTGTGAAATTAGGCCTAATAATGCATCTTTGATAATGGTCATTTTGATGATTTGAGAAGACAAGGATTGGTATGAATTTAGTTAGTATATTGTGGTACTTATGTGCCTTGAATTGGTTAGTATTGAAATGGTAAGATTTAGGCTTGGTTTGGTTGTTTTGGATTGCATATTATGCTATGGTTTGGTGTCAATTGTGTAGGTGAAGATGTGTACCAAATGGGGTGGCAAAATGGCTTGGTAAATAGCCTATTTTTGTCCACACGGGCAGAGACACGGGCGTGTGTCTCAGCTGTGTGTGACACATGGTTATGTTGCACAGCCGTGTGTCCCCTGGTGTTGAAATTGAAATGAAGTCAGTATGCTCCACACGGTCTCACACATGGGCGTGTGATCGGCCGTGTGGCACAAGTCAGTATAGCCCTTAATTGGCACACAGCTTAGTACACGGGCATGTGACTTGGTCGTGTTGCATAAGTCAGTATACCCTACAGGTTTGGCACGGCCTAGCACACGGCCTGACACACGGGCGTGTGTGACCACTTCGAAGGGCACACGGGCTTGACACACGAGCATGTTGTTGGCCGTGTGACTCAAGTCAGTAACCTCACTTGTTTGGACACGGGCAGAGACACGACCATGTGCTCCCATTTCGAATGTTGACACAGCCTATGACACGGGCGTGTCTGGTGGCCTTGTGTCTGGTCACAAGGGCATGTGTCCCTTGTTTTACAGATAAAATTTGTAAGTGTTGAAAAATTTCCCGAGTTATCGGTTTAGTCGGTTTAGTCTCGAACCACCCTTAATGCATATTTAAGGCCTCGTAGGCTCGTTTAAGGGACACTATGATTGATTGTGATTGAATTGTATTTGAATTGATAAGTTGTGTATAAAATGTATGTTTAAAAGTGTTGTAAGTCTGGTAATGCTCCGTAACCCTATTCTGACGGTGAATACGGGTGAGGGGTGTTACATTTATTAGTATCAGAGCTACGGTTTAGTCAATTCTAGGACTAACATAGCGTGTGTGAGAGTTTAGCTATACGTGCCATATATAACTGTGATACTATAATGACTCCTGAGATTGAAGATGTGTTTTTATATAGCAAATTTATCCCAATCGAGCGATAGCTGATGAGGTTGAAAGTAATGCGACTGTCCTGCTCCCACTCAAGGGACAACGCCATCTGATTCTAGACCCGTAACGGGCAGTCAGGGAGGAGAGGCTAAAGAAGACTTCTTCCAAATGATGAACGAGTGGTTCACACAATACATTTGTACGAACCCGACTGCTCAACAACCTCCACCTCCTCTTAATCCCCAACCTATACCCGTAGCTCCTCAATGAGTCGAGCTTTTAAGATCGAACAAGCCTCCAGTTGATAAGATCCGTAAACACGGGGCTGAAGAGTTCAGAGCTAATGTTGATAATGACCCTGAGAGAGTCGAGTTTTGGCTTGAAAATACAATCTGAGTGTTTGATGAACTTTCTTATACACCGGCTAAATGTTTAAAGTGTGCTATTTCCATTCTGGGAGCAGTAGTGGAATACATTGGTATCAGTGGTATTGAGGGAGAGAGTCACATGGGAATTTTTTTAGACTGAGTTACGAAAGAAATACATCAGTCAACAATTTCTGGATCAAAACAATAAAGAGGTTTTAAACTGAAACAAGGCCGCATGACTTTAACCAAATATGAAAGAGAATTTGTACGGTTGAGCAAGTACGCTCGGGAGTATGTTTCTACTGAAGAGATTATGTGCAAGAGGTTTGTTGTCGGGTTGAATGAGAATATTAAACTTCTGGTCGGAATATTAGATTTAAAAGAATTCGTGATGTTAGTCGACCGGGCTTGCAAAGCCGAAGACTTTAGCTGAGAAAAGAAGAAAGTTGAATCAGAGGCTAGATATTCGAGGAAAATACCGATGAATAAATCCTATAATTCTTCATCAAAGAATTTCCGAGATTTGTATAGTCAATCGAATGCTTCAATGGGAAACCAGATAGAGATCGTGGAAATCAACCTATAAATTTTAAAGCTCAAGCTACTTCTGTCTTGAGTGTTGGCAGTGTAAGAAACAAATAACCTGAGTGTCATCAGTGCGAGAGAAGACATTTTGGTGAATGCTGGAATAAAAGTACTAAAGCTTGTTTCAAATGTGGCTCGTCGGATCATTTAATTAAAGACGGTCCTGAGATGATTGAGAAAGATAAACCTCAGAATGTAAGATCGAGCAATACAACTGCGAGAGGAAGACCATCGAGAAATACGGGGAATGTATCCAGTGGTAGAGGTATGACTAGGGACTTAGCTGTGAGATCCGAGGCCAGAGCATCTACTAGAGCCTACGCTATTTGCGCTCACGAAGAAGCGTCGTCCCCAGATGTTATTACCGGTACATTTTCTCTTTACGACACTAATGTTATTGCATTGATTGATCATGGATCGACTCACTCGTATGAATTTGGTGTCTAATAAGAGTTTTCCTGTTAAGTCTACTAAGTTTGTGATAAAAGTATCGAACCCTTCAGGAAAATATGTGTTAGTTGACAAAATTTGCAAGAATTTTCCATTAATGATTTGGGATTACTGTTTTTCGGCTGACTTGATGCTTTTACCATTTGATAAGTTCGATGTGATTCTGGGTATGGATTGGTTAACTCTACATAATGCCATTGTGAATTGTAGACGAAAGATTATAGAATTGAAATGTCAGAATAATGAAATTCTTCGGATTGATTCTGATGAGTCGAGTGGGCTGCCTATAGTGATTTTGTCGATGTCAGCTCAGATATATGTGAGAAAAGGTTATGAAGCTTGTCTTGGTTATGTTTTAGATACAAAAGTGTCTGAATTAAAGATTGAATCAATGCCAGTTGTCTATGAATATCCTGATGTGTTTCCTAAAGAATTACCGGGGTTACCACCGATTAGAGAGGTTGAATTTGAATTTGAACTAGTGCCGGGAACTTCACCGATATCTATAGCTCCGTATAGAATGGCTCCGACAAAATTGAAAGAGTTGAAAGCTCAGTTGCAAGAGTTAACAAATAGAGGTTCTGTATGACCGAGTTTTTCGCCTTGTGGTGCACCAGTATTGTTTGTTAAGAAGAAAGACGAGTCAATGAGAATGTGTATTGATTATCATCAGCTCAACAAGGTTACCATAAAGAATAAGTATTCGTTATCGAGAATAGACGATTTATTTGACCAGTTGAAAAGTGCAACCGTGTTTTCAAAGATTGATATGAGATCTGGCTATAATCAGTTGTGAATTAAAGACTCAGATGTGCCAAAAACTACGTTCAGAACGAGGTACGGACACTATGAATTCCTTGTTATGTATTTTGGACTAACTAATGCTCCTGCCATTTTTATGGATTTGATGAATCGGATCTTTAGACCGCATTTAGACAGATTTGTTGTTGTGTTCTTTGATAATATTCTGATCTATTCACGAGATGAAATTGAACATGTTGAGCATTTGAAGATTGTGTTGTAGACCTTGAGAGATAAACAACTATATGCTAAATTCAACAAATGTGAGTTATGGCTAGCTAGTTTCTATTGACGTTTTGTAAAAGGGTTTTCGATTATTGCTACACCGATGACCAGACTACTATAGAAAGATGTAAAGTTTGAATGGTCTGAGAAATGTCAACAAAGCTTTGATCAATTCCAAATATTATTAACTGAGGCAGCAGTGTTGATTCAACCTGAGTCGGGTAAAGAATTTGTGATTTACAGCGATGCGTCATTGAATGTTTTGGGTTGCTTATTGATACAAGAGGGAAAAGTTGTAGCTTATGCCTCCAGACAATTGAAACCACATTAAAAGAACTATCCGGCACATGATTTAGACTTGGCTGCTATAGTTTTTGCATTGAAAATCTGGCTTCATCATTTGTATGTTGAAAAATGCCACATCTTTACTGATAATAAAAGCTTAAAGTATATTATGACTCAGAAAGATTTGAATTTGCGACAACGGAGATGGCTCGAGCTACTAAAAGATTACGAGTTAGTGATTGATTAACATCCGGTGAAAGCGAACGTAGTCGCAGATGCTTTGAGAAGAAAATAATTGTTTGCCTTGAGAGCAATGAATACACAATTGACATTATCTGATGATGGTTCGATTCTAGCTGAGTTAAAAGCTAAACCATTATTTCTTCAACAAATTTGCGAAGCTCAGAAATGTGATAGTGAGTTGCAAGCTAAAAGAGTGCGATGCAAGTCGACTAGTGATTCAGAGTACCAAATTAGATCTGATGATTGTTTGATGTTCAGAGATAGAATCTGTGTACAGAAAATTTGGAGTTGTTTCAGAAAATTTTACACGAGGCACATAGTGGTTGTTTATCCGTTCATCCTGGAAGTACTAAAATGCACAATGATTTGAAGAAACCGTATTGGTGGTAGGGTATGAAACGAGACATTTTAGAGTTTTTATCGAGATGTTTGATTTGTCAGCAAGTCAAAGCCAAACATCGAGTACTGTAACACCCCTAACCCGTATTCGTCGCTGGAACAGGGTTACGGAGCATTACTTGAGTTTACAAAATAATTATAGTTATTTCCCATCATTTACTGTTCATGTCTGAAACTAATCATATTGTCCCTTGAATGGGCCTTCGAGGCCTAATATAAACATTAGAATCAATTCGGGACTAAATCGAGAACTTATAAAATTTTTCGTGAAATTTTAAAATTTTTCCTAGGTGCAGGGCTCACACGCCCATTTGTTAGGCCTTGTGTCATACACGGTCAAGACACACGCCCGTGTGTCTACCCATGTGGACGAAAATAGGCTATTTTCTAAGCCACATTTCTCGCCCTTTTAGCCTTATTACTGCATCAAAACTTAAACATATTCTTTTGGCCATATAAACATTCAACCATTGTGTCTTTAAGCACCACAATTTGTTTCCATATCAATCATATTCTCATATTTATCTAAATACAAGGTTCACAGTTGTACATTTTGTATCATATATGCTAATTTAATTCATTCATCCTTATGTCATTGTGATTTTTGTCAATTAATCATTTTCAATCATATACTATGATATAAATTTTTTTATATATAAACATCAAAACATGTCTATAACTAGCCATTCCAATGGCTAATTATTGTCAAATATTTACATGCCATTGTTGACCAATTTAACCTATACATGCCATTATAACCCTAATTGTTTTACCTTATACACCAAATTGAGTTGATAGATAGTGTGAGTGATCTCCGTCGAACTTCCAATCCAACGAGCTTCCGATTTACTAGAAGACAAGGAAAAATAAAACGAAGTAAGCATTTAATGCTTAGTAAGTCTGTATAACTTGGTAATTAACTTACCAACCATTCTTATTCAAGCTAAACTATCAAGGCATAACCAAACAATTTGGTCACAAGCCCTAACACATATTCTCAATACCCATGTTAATCACATATTTCATATAAACATCAAGAAACACATATATGAGCCCAACAATACTCAGATTCTCATACACATATGTTTTTCCACAACATGTATTCACATAACATATACAAATTATTTCCATGTATCTCAAATCTATTTCATATTAATTCATCTCGAGTTCCGGTATATTTCATGTCAGAGCTTTACTCAATAATCAATTGAAATTTTGATAATTACTCAAGTAATACACTCAAGGTGTACAAATCTATTTTCATATATGAATGTATTCATCAAACCATTTTATGTTCATATATAAACATCTCATACTTCCATATTTCATTTCATGTAATGTCTTTTCACATTTTTCAGGTAGATACATGTAAAAATCCCTTTTCTTGTCATATCAGTATTTTACCTGTTGAATTATTGAAAACATCGATGGATACACAGGTAGTACACTTGAGGTGTATAGTTCCATATTTCGTCAATTCATACTCAATAGTACCTTGTAGGTACACTCTCGAGCCACATATGATACAGCGGAATTACCAGTCCAGGCTAAATTCTAGCTGTAACATATACTCTAAGGGCTTTGTCGGATTGTCAATCCAGGCTAAATCCTTTATATGAAAAAGAATTCCCTATAGAGTCCAATCTGGATTACCAGTCCAGGCTAAATCCTAATTGAAACATATGCTCGAGAGGCTCATTTCGAATTACCCGTCTGAGCTAAATCCTTTTCATAATGAGATCAATGGATTACTCGTCCGAGCTAAATCCTTCTGCAACACATGTAGGACCTCATTTCATATCGGGAATCACCTTTATCCATCGACTTTCATTTATTAAAATGGGATTTAACATTTATCAGGCAATTGTCGGATATATATTCAATCACATATATTTATACATATATACACATTTCACATTTTCACATTCAACTCAAGTAAAAAAAAATAACATTTTTATCACTTATCACTTTACGGGTATTATCATTTATTGGGCTTTATCGGATATGTAATAATTTCACATATATATTTATACAATCACATACACGATTCAATTTAAACATAAAAACATGCATAGCTAAGTTATACGAACTTACCTTGATAAATGTTCGTATACATAAAGTCTATTTATCCGACATTTTCTTCTTTCCTCGTTCTAACTCTGTATTCGATTTATCCGGATCTATATGAGTAAATTTAACATCAATTTAATGTAATTCATACTTCATTTAGTCCAATTTACATCTTAGGAAAAATTACCATTTTGCCCCTAAACTTTTAATAAATGACAATTTCATCCCTAGGCTCGGAAAATAAAATTCATGCAATTTAGTCCTTGTTTCGAGCCTAACCGAATTTTTCATGTAATATTTACAGCTCATGTATTTCATAAAAACCAGAATTTTTCCATGGATTTCATATTTTTTATAATTTAATCCCTAAATCAAGTTTTTATCAAAATTCACTTTGTAAAAGTTGTTTATCTATGAAAGACCTTTCATTTTCTACCATAAATTTCATAATTCCAGCATATTCATCCATGGTAAAAATTCTATACTTTGATATCTTTTCAAATTAATCCCCCAAATAGACAAATTAGGCTTTCCCGATCTCAAAAATATAAAAATTACTAAAAACGGGACATGAAAACTTACCAATGTGGCCAAGAAAGCTTGCTTTCTCTTTCCTAGGGTTTCCATGTGTTTTTGGGGAACAAGATGATATAAAATGATGATATTTTCTATTTAATTATGATATCATCATTTATTTTTCCAACTTTCCAATTTCATCCTTTTCTTTATTTCTTTTTCCATGGATGAATCATCATCCTTAATGACTAAGAATATTTTAATGGTATATTTATCATATAAAGACCTCCAATTTAAAGTTCTATAGCTATTTAATCCCTTTAGCTATTCTGTCCTTTATTGATTTAAACATGTAATCGATAAAATTTCTTTACAAAATTTTCACATAACATTATTATCATATAATAGAACATAAAATAATATTAAAATAAATTGTCTTTTCGGAATCAGATTTGTGGTCTCGAAACCACTGTTCTGATTTTTACCGAAAATGAGCTGTTACAAGTACCGCCGGGACTACTTTAGCCAGTAATGATACCTGAGTGAAAATGGGATAGAGTTACGATGGATTTTTTATCGGGATTACCCCTAACTCCGAAAAAGAAAGATGTTGTTTGGGTTTCCGTTGATCGATTAACAAAACTGACACATTTCATTCCGGTACATACTGATTATTCACTTGATAAATTGGTTGAACTGTACATCTCTGAGGTTGTTAGATTGCACGGGGTGCCAGTTTCGATTATTTTGGATGGAGATCCGAGGTTCACGTCGAGATTTTGGAAGAAATTGCAAGAAGCTCTGGGTACAAAGTTGAATTTTAGTACAGCTTTTCATCCACAAACCGACGGTCAGTCTGAGAGAGTAATGCAAATTCTCGAAGATATGCTTCGATGTTGTGCTTTAGAGTTTGAAGGCAACTGAGAGAAATATTTTTCGCTAGTTGAATTTGCGTATAATAATAGCTTTCAATCAAGCATAAAGATGGCACCGTACAAAGATTTTTATGGTCGTAAATACCGAACTCTATTGTACTGGACCGAGCTTAGTGTGAAACAGATTCATAGGGTTGATTTGATTAGAGAAATCGAAGCGAAAGTAAAAATAAATCACGATTGTTTGAAAGCAGCTTTAGATCGTTAGAAATCGTATGCAAATTTAAAAAGAAAAGATATTGAATTCCAGATTGTTGATAAAGTGTTTTTGAAAGTATCTCCGTGGAAGAAAATACTTCGTTTCGGTCGAAAAGGCAAATTGAGTCCACGATTCATTGGGCCGTATGAGATCATCGAATGAATAGGGCCAGTAGCATATCGGTTAGCATTACCGTCAGAGTTAGAAAAGTTCCACAATGTATTTCATGTGTCGATGTTGTGTCCATATAGATCGTATCCTTCACATGTGATTTCTCCGTTAAAGATTGAGATTCAACCTGATTTAACTTACAATGAAGAACCAATAAGAATTTTGGCTCGAGAGATCAAAGAGTTGAGAAATAAACGCATAGCTTTAGTGAAAGTACTTTGGCAATGACACGGTGTTGAAGAGGCTACGTGGGAGCCCGAGGAAGCTATGAGAAAATAGTACCCTAACCTATTTACTGGTAAGATTTTCGAGGATGAAAATCCCTAAGAGGGGAAGAGCTGTAACAACCTGTTTTTAGTGAAATCAGAACAGTGGTTTAGGGACCACAAACTCAAGGACAAAATATTTATTTTATTATTATTTTAATGCTTACAGCATGATTGAGTAAATTTGTGAAAATTTCGTTAAGAAATTTTATCGTTTGAATAGTCAATTTGATAAAAAGGACTAAATCGCGTAAAGTGTAAAAGTGGAGTTCCATTAGCTAAAGGTATCTAATAGCTATGAAATCTTAATTTATAGGTCCTTATATTATAATTAGACCATTAAAATGGTAAGTGGACAATTATGGACAACCATTATATGTTTTAATGGTTAATTAGTAAGGTTAATTTGGTAATATGTTTAATAAAGGTTAATTAATTAAAACAAAACAAAAATTTAGCACATTCATCTTCTTCATTGCCATTCCTTAAGGAAAGAAAAACACCATATCTAGGTTTTCATTTGGCCATGCTATCTTTGCTCATTAAGGTACGATTTTTGTCTCATTTTTAATGATTTCTATATTTTTGAGATCGTTACATCTAGTACTAGCTAGCCTAGGGAGTATTTTGCAAAAATTTTAAAGATTTTGAAAGATTTTATTGATGAATATGTATGATTTTTGATAATTGATGATAGATTTTGAATGCTTGTTGATAGTTAAACAAGTTTTGTAAAAAGATTTTTAGTGAAAATGCAAAATAGGGATTAAATTAAAAAATGTGTAAAGTTAGTGGTTAAAATGTGAAATAAATGAAAAATATGGGGTACTAGGGGCATTATAGTAATTCGACTAGCATGGGTATAATTGGAATTTTATTAATTTGTGATTTTATGAAATAAGGACTAAATTGTAAAAGATGTGAAATTTGTGGGGAAAAAGTGTAAATGTGTTTTAAAGTGTGTTTTGGACTAAATTAAATGAATATTTGATTAAATAAGTTAATTTTGAATATATTTAGATCAAGAAAAGCATAATTCAGATTTAGATCGGGGAAAAACTAAAGTTATCGACTAATCTACTCGATTCGCCATTTTAACATCCGAGGTAAGTTCGTATGTTATAATTTCGTTACAAATGTATTTTATATGCTTTGATATAGCATGAATTGTGATTATGTGATTATGGACAAGTTCGAAAATTATTTGACGACAATTTGACAGTTGGAATCCCGGTTGAACCTTAGGAATAGTTTAGGATGCTAGTGACATGTCATTTGGTTTACTTTGAGTTGGCTTCGGGCCATGTTATTAGCACTTCGGGTGCGAGATATACCAATTTGGCCTCGGGCCATGCATATTGGCTGATTTGGCTTCGGGCCATGATATCAGATTTTCGGATAAGTTACCTTGATGTGGCTTCGGGCAATGGCATATGTACTTATCGTGTGAGACCTTGAGTATCCGACTTTTATTCCGAATGGTTCAATGGGTATGTGAAGGATGTGGTTGAGTATGAGATTGGTATGAGATGGTACAGGTACGTACGATAATGAATTGAGTATTGAAACTATAGAATTGATGAGTTCCTTGGTAAGTTATGGGAATGATCATTTAATAGTTTTGAGATTTAATAGAATTGTTGTATATTATTTTCTATTATTTGAATGATTAATGAGTGGTGATATTTGCTCATTGTTAACATACGAGCTTAATAAGCTATATAGCTTACTATGTTGTTTTTCCATGTTTTATAGTGATTTCAAAGCTAGCTCAGATTCGGGGATCGTTGGAGACTTCACCACACTATCCATTGACACTTTGGTGCTTTTGAAACTATGTTTTGGGTCATATGGCATGTATAGGGACTTTGAGTCATTTTGGTTATGTTTTGGTAATGATTTTGGATATATGAATTGGCATTGTAAATGTTTATGTTTGGCATGTATAAATAGCCATATGTGATCGATTATTTTGTTTTGTTTGGTAAGTTTGAATAATGTACATATATGTATAGTTAAGTCCTGTGAATTAAGTTGGTTAATGGGATTGTGATGATTGATGATAATAGGTACTATGAATGGTAAATTGATGATTTGTGGGAATAGGTATGCTTGTGAAATTAGGCCTAATAATGCATCTTTGATAATGGTCATTTTGATGATTTGAGAAGACAAGGATTGGTATGAATTTAGTTAGTATATTGTGGTACTTATGTGCCTTGAATTGGTTAGTATTGAAATGGTAAGATTTAGGCTTGGTTTGGTTGTTTTGGATTGCATATTATGCTATGGTTTGGTGTCAATTGTGTAGGTAAAGATGTGTACCAAATGGGGTGGCAAAATGGCTTGGTAAATAGCTAATTTTTTTCCACACGGGCAGAGACACGGGCGTGTGTCTCAGCCGAGTGTGACAAATGGTTATGTTGCACGGTCGTGTGTCCCTTGGTGTTGAAATTGAAATGGAGTCAGTATGCTCCACATGGTCTCACACACGGGCATGTGATCGGCCGTGTGGCAAAAGTCAGTATACCCCCTAATTGGCACACGGCTTAGCACACGGGCATGTGACTTGGTCGTGCTACATAAGTTAGTATACCCTACAGGTTTGGCACGACCTAGCACACAACTTGACACATGGGCGTGTGTGGCCACTTCGAAGGGCACATGGGCTTGACACACGGGCATGTGGTTGGCAATGTGACTCAAGTCAGTAACCTCACTTGTTTGGACACGGGGTAGGATACTGGCTGGGACACGACCATGTGCTTCCTTTTCAAATGTTGACACGGCCTATGACACGGGCGTGTCTGGTGGCTGTGTGAGACACACGGCCTGGTCACACGGGCGGTGTCCCCTGTTTTGCAGAAAAATTTTATAAGTGTTGAAAAATTTCTCGAGTTATCAGTTTAGTCCCGAACCACTTTCAATGCATGTTTAATGCATCGTAGGCTCGTTTAAGGGACATTATGACTGATTGTGATTGAATTGTATTTGAATTGATAAGTTGTGTATGAAATGTATGTTTAAAAGCGTTGTAAGTCTGGTAATGCTCCGTAACCCTATTCTGACAGTGAATACGGGTGAGGGGTGTTACAAATTTATATCCAAGTGTAGGGATAATTGTGAGAGTTAAGCTTTTTAAGGTATAAAGGAAACTGGAATAAGTCGAAATCAGGCCAGTACCATAGATAACTATTATTGTAAAGAGTGTGCTTACGTTTAAGATAGAAAATAAGTCTACCAGCGGTGAGCTATGGGAAAAAGGTAAGGCATCGACTGTAACACCCCTTACCCGAGACCATTATCAGAGTCGAGCACGAGGTATTACTAAACTTAACTACAGAAATTTTTTTTTTTGACTTATATATATATACCCAAAAACCAAATCAACCAAAACCACAACCAAACATGATAATCAAACCAAAATATAAATTCCAAGATTTAACAAGATGTACAAGCCATTTTCGCATGGCTTTACATGTATATACAACTTTAACCGTATTGAAAGAGTAGTATAGCCTATACATGCCATAAATTTCTAATTCAGCTTTTAAACACCGAAAGCAGTCGATAGTGTGATAAACTTCGCTAACGATCCCCGAGCCTGCAACTAGCCTCTAAAATCTATGAATATAGGTAAAAATACACACATAGGGTAAGCTATCATAGCTTAGTAAGTCATAAGCAAATAATAACTCAATAATAATAATAATCTAATAAAACATAACCAAACCATACTTGTAAATTCAAATATCCACATGTAACTAAACATGAAATAAGTTTTGTCCAAACAAGCATCCGTTTGACCGAACACATACTATCATAATACATTTATACAATTCACATTACGTTAGTCATAATTTCACATTCAATTACCTTATAGACAAATGCATATATAAACTTTGGCACGAATATGAATTTCGCATTTCCATATCATACATATATTTATATCATTAAACCGGATATAACCCATCATATGCTTAAACATATGGTTTCATTCACTTAATTCATAGCTTAACTTAATTCAAATATTACCTCAATGACATTGATAATTTATTACGGTATAAACAATCCATACTTATGAAATTTAACTACCAAACATTTATCTACACCTAAATTTTAACATTTCCAAACGCACATGGATCATCAATATGTTTAATATCCCATAGACCTTATTTTTGCCCAAATATATATATATATATATCACTATAACCACGTTAAAGGTTCACATTTGAAATACCTACTAATCGAAGGCACATAAATCTTTTAATATTAATATAAATTTTACATTTCAATTTATTCCTCATGTAACATTAGGCCGAATAAGCTCAAAAATCAAACATTAATATCACATATTTATGCATTAATCCATATGTAGCTTTTCATATACACATTCACTACCATTAACGTCATTTTTAACCTGTATCACATATCAATAATCAACTTACCTTATTTCTAAAAGGGAAATAAATTTTTACATACCTGTTCACTTTAACTCATTTAGCACATTTGATTATTTTTACCGTTGCTCACGTAAAATTTACTAGGCATAAAGCATAATGTAATACACCGGCACCGAGCCTGCTAGGCAGTAAATTTGATATAATTTACCAGCATAAAGCCTGCTATTATACACCAAATCATTTTATAACCTTAATAAAATCACATAGTACATTTTGATCATCTTAGTCGAATACCACCAATTTAATAGGTACCTTATACAACTTACTCCATACAATCGAAAGTACATATATTTATATAAGTAATTCCACATGTCCGAATGTATATCCATAAAATCTCCATATGGCCGAACTGATTTATGTACAAATACTCATACATCCATTGAATACTCTAATGTTGCAAGTAAACAACATCAAATATCATATTATCCACCTATCCAAAAATATCGAATACACAAACACATTATCTATCAACTTACTTAATCAATAAACATCACATATAATTTGTACTTAAGTCAATACATACCTTATGGCCAAATAATCAAATTCACTTGAATAAGCTTAAGCTTGTTCATTTGCCACCATAATTCAATCATTCCGTAAGCATAAGCTCGTATTATAAGTCACCGGTATAAAACCTGCTAGGCATGAGCCTGAATCACACACCGGCACTAAGCCTGCTAGACCCAAGGTCTGTTAATCATTCACCGGCAATAAGCCTGCTAGACCCAGGTCTGATAATCATTCACCGGCAATAAGCCTGCTAGACCCAAGGTCTGATAATCATTCACTGGCAATAAGCCTGCTAGACCCAAGGTCTGATAATCATTCACCGGCAATAAGCCTGCTAGGCATAAAGCCCGATAAATTCACCAGCCCAAGGCTTGCTAGGCTCATAGCCTGAGTAGTAATACTTTAAATTTTCTCCCCTGAATCATTTCATATATCGAATCTTTTACGCATTTCGAACTCATTATACGAACATCCGATAGCACATATCACACAAATAACTTAACCGAATCAATTTTATACTTAGCTAAATTCGGCTAATTCACATATAATTACAAAAATTCCAAATTTCAGCATATGCTAATTTACGAAAATAATATACGATAATTATTTACTTAGAGATTTACCTGACACTTTCATTTACCTTTATTAGGTATTTTGGTCCTTGAAGAAATGAAAAATGATAACTCACACACCCAGTGCTTGGTAAATAAATCCTTTCCTCAACCACATAAACATATATATATATATTTATATAATATATAAATATATGTTCACTATCCATATTTTCTATGCCTCAATAAAACATCTATTAATCGTAGTTCATGCTCCCATTTTAACCCACCATATTCGGCAACCATCAATACATATATATACTAAATTAATTATTCAATACCACCACCTATTTCCAAGATCCATATTTAAATACTACTACTCAATCCATAAATATTTATCCAGCCCTATGCTACCGAATTTCATACATAAATCAACCACACATTCGGCTGTTATAAACGTTTAATCCCAATCCACATCACATTCGGCAATTAAAGAAAAACCGGATTTCCATATGCTTATTTCAACTAATCAAGAGATATACATATTTACATGCATATAATAAACCCCACTCATCTAGTCTATTTTAATATTCCCATGTATCATTCGGCAACAACTATTATACATAATATATATATATATTTTTATATATATAAATCCTCATTTTCAATTTCCAGCATCAATCACATTCCATTTTCACGTATAACTATACCTTGATACATATACAATTATTTAATCCACCCAATTAATTCAAGCTTACATGTAATTATGCATTTTTATCTCATTTCGAATATAATAAAATATTTCCCATGCCTTACTCGGCTTTATACAATTAAGTTTATTATTTCACTTTAGCATATACAATTCCACATTGAATAAAATTTGTATCAATCCAATTGCTTATAACTTACCTGGAATTCGATAAATTCAAACGTCTCGGCTATTCGTTCACTTTGGCCTTCCCCCGATCTAGTTCCTTTTCTTTTTGGTCACGGTCTAAGAAATATCAAATAACATTTGTTCAATGTATTTCCAATTGATTTAACTCAATTCAAGTTAATTGCAAGGTTTTATAATCCTTACGAGATTACACTTGTAATTACACACTCGATTCAATTTAGTTCCTTACCTACCATTCACAAACAATTTTGCTATTTTACAATTCAATTTCCCCATTGCCGAATACCCCATATTACAAAAAGAATTCATACAATTCAATCTTTAATACAATTAAGCCATTCCCATCCATGTTTACAACATTGTTTAATTGCAATTTAAATCCCTAAACAAAAAAAAATTGTAACATCCCGAAATTGGGCCTAGGAGAATTGAGCCCAATGGGCCTTAGGCGTAGTAGCGTTTAAATTTTTGGAGAACAAGAGACCGGCTTAAATACTAGTTAGACCCATTGGATAAGTGATTTTGGAAGGTTAGAGGGCTTCTATGAAGTCCCGGGATCAAATATTGGCTTTAGGGAAATTTTGGTTTTAGGTGAAAAAAAACCCTAGAAGTTGGCAGATAGGCCTTAAGAATAAAATATGGAGAAAAAAACACAAGTGGAGTGTGTGGTGTAGTGGCAAAGTGACGCCACTTAGGGGACAAGGGGGTGACGCCACAAGGGAAGGAAGGAGGTCCAAGGTTCAAGTCTTGGCTTTTGCATTTTGGTTTCTTTTTGCTTGGACCTTAGAATTTGGCCCATAGTTTATATTTAGTTGCGCATGGTTTAAGACACAAGAGGAGCTTGTGGCCAAGTGGTTAGCGGCGTGGATTATGTTGCAAGGGAGCCTGGGTTCGAATCTCATGAGAAGCAAGGGAGTATTTATTTTGCGGATTGGACGGCAAGAGTTTCAGTTGAATTTAAACTCTACTGACGAAGGGATCCCACATCGGAAGACACAAAGAAGGAAGGTAAAGAGCTAGCTATATAAGGAGCATCCTAGGAGGAGAGTAAACACATCTTGGAGGGCGTTTGGGCACAAGAGTGGTCGGAGCGCGGATTAGCCCCAGAGTCCTATCAGGTGTGTAACTCTCTCTACTCTAGTTGTAGAGCGGCAAAATGCCGAAATGCCGGTTACACGGCATTAGTAGCCACACGAGCGTGCGAGCGCATGTGTGGGGCTTCGACGCGATAGTTGAGGCCATCAGTAGTATTCTCGTGGGTTGGGGCTGCTTGGGCCTCGATGGGCCGAAGTGGGCCCAATGGGCCCGTGGGCCCATATGAGTAAATTGCATGATTGGTTAGTATATGTTGAACTAGACTAGGTGAAAGTTATATACGTGGCTAGATTCGTGTTAGGTGGGCCACACGAGCGTGTGGGCCCGGATGGGCCGAAATCGGGTTTTAGGCCCAATCGTCCGGTACAACCGGAAATGGTAGCTGAGTCGCTAGTGGTGACATTAGGCCTTCGAAAAGGCTATTTTAGTTGTGAATTTACGAAAATACCCTTAGTAGGTAAAATTACGATTATACCCTTAGAGGTTGATTAGCATGATTATGTTGTTTAGTTTTGGCCGATTGTAGGGGAAGGCTTGATCTCGCATATCTCGGGTTGTGGCTAGTGCTCGAAAAGTGTTAAGGAAGGGGGATCTAGTGCGTTAGATCTTGATCTACGGGATTTGATAGTCGCATTAGTAACCAGGTGTGTAAACTAACACACTTCTTGCTTTGTATATGTTTGATAAACTGATTGATTGGTAAAACTGAAACAGTATGGTTGAGTGATATGATACCCTATGGGGTATGTGCACGGATTCAGGTAAGTCCGTTTCATTATGAGTACTGTTATTGATACATGATGTCATGATTTATGATGTATGTGCTATGAGATGCAACGTTAAACATGTTTGCATGATTTTGAATACTATACATGAGTTGGTATGATGATGGGTGATATGAGAGGAGGGGGCAGTGATATTTTGTGCTGACGAGCACCAGTGTTTTGGTAACACAACTTTGTGACTTTGGGTCACCAGAGGTTTGGCACCTCCAGAGGTTTGGCACCTCAGCGTCTCGTCCCCGTGGTTTCGCACCACAGTGGGTTGGCCCCACAAGGCGGTATTGAGGGATTGACGCCAGTGATTTGGTATCACACGATGGGTTGGCCCCATCACTCGATTATTGTGACTACGGTCACCAGTGGTTTGGTACCACATTTGTGTCTTTGGGACACCAGAGGTTTGGCACCTCATTGCGACTCGTCCCTGTGGTTAACACCACCGTGGGTTGGCCCCACTTGAGATATGGGATCGTCTGCTAGTGATTTGGTATCACACGATGGGTTGGCCCCATCATTGGATTTGTGACTTCGGTCACCAGTGCTTTGGTAGCACAAACGTGTCTTTGGGACACCAGTGGTTTGGCACCACATTGACGGATATTGTGTCTTTGGGACACCAGTGTTTTGGTAACACATTGTGACTATATGTCACCAGTGGTTTGGTACCACATGGGGTAGAAAAGGTGAATGGATGGTTAGGAGTGGGTGCATATTAATTGGATGCATGATGATTATGTTATGTTTGCATATGATGTTTTGCTAATCCGAGAAAAAGGGTTGCACACTGAGTCTTGGTGACTCACCTTTTTCCTTTAACCATTTCAGGTATTGCATAAAGCTGGACCGGGATAGGAGAGGACAAGGTGGCCCATGCCGAAGATGATGATTTAATATTTTATGCTTGGTTTTGATATAAGTACTTTATTTGAATTATTGGGTTGTAATAAAGGCCATTTTATTATTTTGGTATTACTTTAACCATGGTTTATCTGATTTGGATTTCTATGTGAAAATGGTTTTAATTCCAGTACCCTATTTATAAAAGTATGTTTAATAAAGTATTTTCAGACAATTTGTAACTTCTAAAGTTTGCATATTGCTTTAAATGAACATGGTTTTCAAAAATTGAATTCTTTCATGCTTTATGCTAAGTTAATAAAGATTTTCATCCGACTTTCCCCAGTGACATAACCAGATTCGGTCGTAGCGAATGGGCCGGGTTTAGGGATGTTACAAAAATCACTAACTTTTCATTAAATTTGACTAATTCCCTTAATAGTCGAACCTTATACCTCACTTCCTAATTTCATAAAACCATTCGGTCAAGCCATTTAGCTTCCAACCGATTGTTTCCAAATATCCCAGCCATAACACATACCTATTTTCCTTAATTAACAAGTTAATATACTAACCAAGATCAAGATTTTCTTCATCAAACATGAATAAGACATGGTTCTTGCTAATGATCGAATCTAGAGGAAGCTTTAGGCTCAAAATTTTTCATATACAAATGATAGCATTCAAGATTTCTAACATAACCATGTACAAATCTATCAAAAATTAGCTTGATTCCTTACCTTAAGAACACATGCATAGTCCGGCCATGGAGTTTTAAAATTTCACTTCTCTTTTTCTACTCTTTGTTTCGTGAGAGTGAGGAAGATGAGTGAAAAATAGAATTAAAAAAAATAATAAGAACATGTATATATATATATATATATATTTATCTTATTTTATTATACCTTAACCATTACTATTTTTAATATTCATTTAAAATCCCACTCACCTAAATTTAATCATTTTATTCACATATTTTCTATCATTGCCGTCCACTTCCCAAAACATTTGGGTTATTTGACATGCATATCCCTTGCTTTACAAGGTACCTAAATTAGCCCCTTTTAATTAGTTAATGTCACTTCCATATTCTATCAAGTAAATCCTTTCTTTTAATTCAAACATATCAACCATCAAATTCACACAATCACACACACATAGCACATAATATACATATATATCTATAACATGACCGAATTTAAATAGGCTTAAAACATCAATCATAACTGATTCATTATGTACTTATCAAACACCTATTAACTAAACCATACATTCATACCATATCATCAAAATTATGCTAACACATAACTATTAAATTCTTGGTTCATTCTCCATGGCCGAATATCAAACAATTTGTAACCATTATTTAGATTTAATATCATAGCCAAACACCTTCATTAATCACATATGTCTTTAACATTTTTTTTATAGCTTCTATATTCTCCTTTCCTTGCTTATTCGGTTGAAGATAAGGAAGAAAAAATGAACATTTATGTGGCTTTGTTTTATTATAATAAGTTTATAATATTTTATTTATTATTATGATAATAAACTTAACATATAAAATAATCATATAAATGCATTATCAAAACATGTTGTCATCCACTACTCTTGTAATTATAAATTTAACATGTAAAATAAACATATAAATGCATTGTAAAAACATGTTGCCGTCCACTACTCTTGAAAAAGGGTAATTTGCAACATAAAACCTCCTCATTATAAAAACACATTAATTTAACCACTCAATCAAGAAAATGACTACTTTCACCACTTATGCACTTTAGTCCCCCCTTTTTTTTTAAAAAAAAAAAATCGAACACACAAACGGACAAGTTTGCCTACGAAATTTTAACACGTGCTCAAACATATATAATTAACAGGCAAAATAATAGAAATATTTTTCTAACTCAGACTCGTGGTCCCGAAACCACCGTTCCAATTAGGGTCAAATTCGGACTGTTACATCGACCACGCCAGTGAAATCTGTGGAAGGTAAAGGATAAAAAGGGAGTTTGAAATCTCTGCCTTCAATTTTCTTGAAGACTTTGAAATAGTGTTGTTACACTATTTCACAAAATCTCACTAAGTTTATCAGAACTTAGAATTGTGCTACCTTGGATGCATGATCAAAATTATCATAGATGTTGTAGGAGAGGACCAAGCCAAACACCATCATCTTGTGCAAAAGGGGTGGTAGCCATATCATGTGTATAGAGGGGCACTCCTAGAGGCTACGCCTTGGGGATTAAATTAGACATATCACTGTGATAGACTTAAGTTAGAATTATAAATACTACCAGATTTACTAACATAATGAATTTGTAAGAATTTTAAAGTTTGAATGATATGGATTATAGCTGAAGCTAAATCTTGTAATTTGATAGAGCCAAATATTTAAACAAGTCAATCTAGAAATCTTGTTAAGTTATTCTTGTTGATTATGACATTCGATCCTTGGACCCATTGATCGGGTCGGGTATAGGGTGTTACAATATTTTTTTCACAAAAAAAGTATGTCACAAATCTTCTTAAAGAAACAAGAATGCTTGGAAGCAAGCTAATTACAACACCAATAGAACATAATCATAGACTTGGAAAGGCTATTGAAGACAAAATTGTAGACAAGGAAATGTATCAAAGGCTGGTTGAGAAACTCATCTATCTTGCTTGCATTCAATCAAACATAGCACACTATGTAAATGTTATAAGTTAATTGATTTATAATCCCAAAACAACTCGTCTTCAAGCTAAGTGTGCTACAATACCTGAAAGCTAATCCTAGAAAAGGAATATTGTTCAAGAGAAATCCTAACCTTATCCTTGAAGCCTAAAAATGTATATTATGCTAGGTCTCCTATAGATTGAAGGTCTACCTCGGGTTACTGTATGTTTCTTGGAGGTAACTTAGTGGATGGAGTAAGAAACATATCGTTGTGGCTAGATCAAGTGCAAATGCTGAGTTTAGAGCAATGTCACAAGGTATTTGTAAGTTGTTATGGCTGAAAATTATATTGGAAGATTTGAATATCAAATGGAATGGACTAATGAGGTTATAATGTGACAATAAATTAGCCATTAGTATTGCACATAACTCGATGCAACATGCTCAAACTAAGAATATCGAAGTAGATAGACATTTCATCAAGTTGAAGCTAGAGAATGGACTTATTTGTACTCCATATATTTCTTTGAAAGGGAACTAACAAGTGTCTTTACAAAAGGACCTGACAGTAACATTTTCCATGAAATTATTACCAAGTTGGGAATGGAAAATAATTTACCAACTTGAGGGGGGGAGTGGAAAATATTGTGTATTATTATCTTTCCATTTATTGTATAGATCTTGTAAATATCTTGTTACTAAAGTTTAGGGATTAGATCATTGGTTTTTAGGTCGATTTTATTTCCTCCTTTTATCTATTGAACTTTAATCTATAAGATAGGTGTGTGACTGAGGAAGTAATACAAGACAATTTCAATTATACAATAATACATAATGTCAACTAATACGAAAAATGAAAAATACTAATCCATTAGAGTTAGTGTATTATAATTTATCCAAATCAATTTAATAAATTATTTCTAAGATGTTTTTTAAATCAACATTAAGAATTTTCCAATTTAAATATATTTTTATAATTTTTAAAGGTTTTGGGTTTTACTCACGTCTTCGATTTTTTTATACAATGCCAAAAACTACTCATAGTCCCTCTCCAATCCTTAAGTAAGAGGATAATGCGTTTCAGCACACTCAAACCCACGACCTCATGCATTAGCAAAAATACCGATGTCAATTGAGTTAAGACTCAATCCACACATCTTCAATTTTAAAAAGAAAGCAAAGGATAGATTGAAAGCTAAAGTGTTTCTTTAGACATCCTTTTAGAATTATAGAAAGAAAATATTTTAACTTTAAATTACTATTATCTATTATTAAATCTTATAAAAGATAAGAGGTAAATCAATTTAAAAATGTAAATAATTAACGTATAAATTATTGTGAAATTAAATTTAATGAAATAAAATATAACTTTCAAAACATAATAACTTTTCAAGACTATATTAAAGAAAATTTCATACTTATAATATTTTATTTTATTTATAAAAAATATTTTAATATATTTTTATTAGAAAATTATATTTTAAAATTAAAAATCATTGAAATAATTATGTAGGATATGGAACCATTAAAATATAAATCAATTATAAGACTCAAATTATTTTATATGAAAAAATGATAGTATCTATACTATTATTTAAGCCAGTTGGTGTTAGGAGTTAATTGAATACTAATTCGGTTAGAAAAATTATAGAAATATTTTTTCCTAATTAAAATAAGTTATATTATACATGAGTATTTTAGTCTTTTTATTTAAATAAAAATAAAAAAAAGCATGTGATGAACTTAAATTAATAAAACATTATTTTTACCACTAAAGTTAAACTTTACTTTATTATGATATTTACATTTTTATTGTGTTATGCATATTTTATTATTTCTATCACTTGTATATTTATAATATTTTTGAGCTCATAGTTAAGTTCGCATCACGAGTCAATCGGGCTCCAATTTGATTAGGAAAATTATGGAAATATCCATTTGTAATTAAAATAAGTTATATTATTTGTGGGAACTTTAGTATTTTTTCTTTTTTTTTAAAAAGACCATAAAAAATTTAGCATGTTATGAGATTTGAACATGTGTTATTTAAATAAAAAAACATTAATTTTACCACTAAATCAAAAATATATTTTATCATGATATTTGCATTTTTATTGTATTATGCATACTCTATTACCTCCATCAATTGTATATTTATATACTTACTATTATTTAAGTCATTGACTAAAGTGGTGTCACGAATTGACCAGGCACCAACTTGGTTAGGGAAATTATAAAAATATCTTTTCGTAATTAAAATAAATTATGATAATATTATTGATTAAGTTGGTATCACAAGTAAACTCGGCACTAACATAAGGTTTGTAACACCCAAAACTTGACCTAAACGTTATAGTCGAATCCGGAAGTGTCACATGAAAGGGGGTTGAAAACCGTTGTCGTTAAGTTAAAAAACATACCAGTCCATTAGCCCTTGACGCTATTATCAATTTCAAAGCTCTCATTCATTTAGTTGCTTAGAGATAAGACGTATTTGTAGTGGAAACTTTAAAAATTGTTGTATTTAGAAAACCGTTCAAGATTTTAGAAAAACCCTTGCTTTTGGTAAAATCCGAGTTATATTGTGTTTTGCAGTTATAAAATCATAAAATCGTAGTCTAACCCAAATTAAAAGAAAACAGTCCGTAAAGTCCAATTACATAAAAGCTAGAATAAACCAAAATATAAAAATTATATCGTAACTATAATTAGTTCGAACAGGTGGTCACCGAGGGGCTCCGCAGCACCGATCCACCTAAGACTGTGGATTACCAGTACAGAATAAACAGAAAAGAGTGATTTTACGTAAACTCAGTTTGTAACCCTACACACCATGTTGTACCAATGCGGCACATAACAGATATAATTCAGCCATGCTACCAGATAATAGGCATAATTTGCCTTTCAGAACACTTCCTCCAATATTGATCTTGTAACACCCCTTACCCGTATTCTATGCCGGAATCGGGTACGAGGCCTTACCATAGTTAACTTGCACGATTATACAACTTCGGACTTTCAAACTCATTCCAGATTAAAACTTTGCCATCCGTATCCCTATCGACCTTACAATGGACCTACGAAACCCCAAACACGTTTCCAAAAGATTTCTGAGATAATTTGGAATATCTTACACACTTAAGAAAATTTTTCCTCAACAGGGGCCATGTAATAGCCCGATTTAGGGGCTAGTCGGAACAGTGGTTTCGGGACCACTAAACCGAGGTCGAGGAAAATTATTTTTTATTTTATTTTATGTGTTGTAGCATAATTATATGGATGCATGAAAATTTTGGTGCATTAATTTTAAGGATTTCATGCTTAATTATGAAAAAGGACTAAATTGCATTAAGCGCGAAAGTTCTATTTTATAAGGTAGAGCTACCTAATAGCTATAAAATGTAAATTTGAGGTCTTAAAAGTGCAATTAAGCCATTTGGAGTGTCATAACCGACCATGTAGACAAAGGGGACAAGAGCATTAAATTTTTAGTCAAATTTGGTGGAAATTAGGTGATAAAATGAACAAAACAAGATGAGTAAAAGATGTTATCATCTTTCGCTATTCACCTATCTTCTCTCCATCGAAAATTGAAGAAGAAATAGAGCTTTGGGGGTTTAAACTTTCAGCCAAGCTATCTCCCTTGCTAGTAAGTGATTTAGATGATTTTTATTTGATAATTTTTGTACTTTTGGAGTCCCCAAAGCTTAAGCTATCTAATGAGGGGACTAGTTTGTGATATGGTTGATAGTCTAGGGACTTGTCATGAGAGTGTTCATGTTGTTAGCTTAGTTTTTATGGAATAAAATGAATGTTAAGGAGATGAGGAACAACTTTTGTGAAAGGTGATAGCATGAAAACACCTAAATGGGACTTAAATGCAAAGAATGAAAATGTGTCATAAATGCATGAAATAGTTAGCATGGTGAGTAGTTGTAAGAGAAATAAATGCTCAGCTAGGCTTATTTATTGATAAAATGTGTTGAAAAATGATTTACGAGCCTTTTGCCATAGTGCAAGGGGCAAAATGGTCATTTTTGCCTAAGTGTAGAAATTGATGCATTGTGATCATAGAATGATCTAAATGAGTGAATCTTATTATTATAGATCAAGAAGAGCGCAGAATTAACCTTGACCGGGGAAAAGGCAAGGTCACGGATTAAACCGTTAGTTGACGCGTTTTGCACCCGAGGTAAGTTTATGTGTAAACATTGCATTTTATATATATACATTGTTGTTGCTAACTAGTGTATAGCACAATTGGGAACATGTATAATTCAAGTGGATTTAATGTGGTAGTTATTCAATAACTCTAGCATGAATGATGAAATGTATATGTAAGTATGTTATATCAATACTTGATGGTGGGCTAAGTGCGATACCACCTTAATACTTAATTACAATGGGCTATGTGTGATACCACCGTAATTAACCTCTGGGTGGGCTATGTGCGATACCACCCCAAATAAATCTAATGGTGGGCTAAGTGTGAGACCACCGAGAAATTGATCTTGAGCAGTTGATCAATAGATTGTGATGTGTTGTATTATGTGATATTGTGATGCTAAGTGCAGGGGGTATACTAATAAATGTGTACAATAATCTTGTGACATGGTGGGATTGTAGAAATGGGAGGAATGAGTAAGCACGATTATGGATGTGGAGGGTTTCTTGTTTAGTATGTATTGCTATATAATTGTTAGCATATTCTAAAATGTTATATTGTTTACATGTAAACTTACTAAGCTTAAAGCTTACTCCTTTCTCTTTGTCCCTGTTTTATAGAGTTTAAGAGCCGATCCGGGATACGTGGATAACCAGAAGATCGCTCACACTATCAGCTCACCTCGGTATATTTAGACTTAGTGATGTTGCATATGGCATGTATAGGGGCTAGACTAGTTAGATCATTTTGTTATTTTGGCCAAAAGTGTGTTAGCCCCTTATTAAGATAATTATTTTGTATATTGCCATGGTTGATGGTTTACTTTTTCATTTATAAGAATATGAAGTTATTCATGGAAGTTCATATTGCAAATTACGAGTTGTTTGTTGATAAGTCGAATGAATTCGTATGGTATGAACTAGAAGAGTGCAAGGACTTGGCAAATAGTCTTGTTCTTGTCCACACGGATAGGCACACGGGCATGTGTCTAGGCGGTGTGTGACATACGGCCAGTCTATGGACATGTGCCCAGACCGTGTGAAGTCTGCACCTTGAAATTGGAATTTGAATTGCCACACAGTTAAAGCACACGGGCGTGCCCAGGCCGTGTGGATTAATCAGAGGTGACCACGGACCAGCCGTATGGGCGTGTGTCCAGGTCGTGTGATTCAAGTCAGTGTCGACCACGGGCATCGAACACGGGTGTGTGAGATGATACACGGGCGTGTCATCTACCCCACGGGCGTGTGGCCCCTGTTTAGGTAAAATTTTCTTAAGTGAGCAAAAGTTTTCAAATCATCTCCGAAACCTTTTGGAAGCAAGTGTAAGGCCTCGTAGGTCTATTATAAGGACGATATACATATGAATGGAAAAGTTGTATAATTGTACAAGTTAAGTTTGGTAACGCCTCGTACCCGATTCTAGCGTAGAATACGGGTAAGGGGTGTTACATGTAGTGATATCAGAGCTGTGGTTTAGTCAATTCTAGGACTACCGTAGCGTGTGTAAGAGTCTAGCTATACATGCCATAAGTGTATAATTGTAACATCCTGAAAATGGGCCTATGCATTGTTGATTTAATTATACGAAATGGCATGTCTTATGTGTTATGAATGTATTATGAACATTTTTGGAAACTTGGAGATGTAAGGAAATGATTTAGAAATGTTAAGTTTCAAAAGAGGAAAGTGAGCATTTTTGGAAACTTGGAAATGTAAGGAAATGATTTAGAAATGTTAAGTTTAAAGGAGGAAAACGAACATTTTTGGAAACTTGGAAATGTAAGGAAATGTCTTAGAAAATGTTAAGTTTTAAAGTTTAAAAGAGGAAACTAAGGCAAGGTGGCCTTAAGAAAATTAATAGAGGAAATTTGACACAAGAACGGACTTGGAAAAGTAGCAAGGAGGCACCACTTAAAGCCCAGTAAGTGACGCCACAATCAAGGGGGGAGGAGCCTAGGTTCGAGTCACTTGGGGAGCAAATAAAAGAATTTTATTTTGGTGCAAGGAACAAGAGATGTGGACGGCATTAAGGCTCTATAGGGAGGTGTTTTATTGTTGTTAAAATTCGGCAAATAGATGGATAAATGATGGATTATTATTGATATTTTTAATTAAGAGATAGGAGATAATTGAGGGATTAATTCTAATATTGAATAAAGTGATAATTAAAAGATAAAATTATCACATAGGAAGAGTGGTGGCCAAGTAGGGGACTCTAGCCTAGTAATTTCGGCTAAGGAAGGAAGAGTAAGGCCATTCTTCATTCATTCTTTTCTCTTCAAGGAAGCCTCTGCCGAAATTCTCTAGCAACCTTTCTCTCTTCTCTGCTATTTTGCCAAAACCGAAAACTCTAGCAAAACAAGCCGATTTCTTCACCTTCCTTCTCTTCTTTTCTCTCAACCTTCCAAAAGCCGAAAGCAAGTTCTCTTAGGCCTAGCCGATTGTCCATTATCACCAAAAGCCAAAACCTTTTTGATCACCATCTAGTCTCCATAGCCGAATCTTTGTAGGACATCAAGCAAGGGTGTGTCGACTTTTGTACTAAGGGTAAGGGCCAGTCATCATTCGGTTTTCATTCTTTTTCTTTTAAGATTTGACGAAATCTAGGACTAATCCCATTAATATCTTGTTGCCGAAATTTGGAAGGATCATTCGGGATTTGCTAGTGTCGACTACAAGGAAGGTGAAGTTCTTTTCCCGAAGGTACACCATAGGCCGCATGTTCCCTAGTTATTCGGTGAGTTTCGGGATTTAAAAGCAAGGTAAGTACATATATGTACATTCGGCCAAAGGTCTATTTCATAATTAAGATTCATTCAAAAACCGAAACTAACTAACTCAGTAATTTAGTGCTAGCCGATTTCAAGAAAGAGAGATTGTGGAATTTCGGGATTTGAATAGTCATCAAATCGGCACCAAGGTAAGTTTGGGTTACAACAATCCTAATAGGATTTAGATTTATGGCCGAATGGCTTTTTATTAAATATTCTTAGTGTTGGCCGAATATAGGCATTCAAGATCTAAAGCAGTGAGATCGGATTTTTGAGATTCGAAGTGAATTGCTAAGTTAATCAGGTGTGTACCCCACACTAAACCTTAATAGTTTTATGGCTTTAAATTATTGTATGTGATTATAAGAATGTGAAAATAAGGCTAAGGTACCATGCAATGGTACAAAGAACTCAGGTATGTTTTCCTACTCCTACTGGGAATATGTTAAATATCTGTTATGACACACATACGAAATTATAAGAATGTGAAATAAGAAATTGGCATGTTATTATATGATATGTATGATATGGGGCATATGGGTTATATGAAAAGGGGAAGTGAATGTGGTGACCTAAGACCAGGATATCCGAATGTGGTGACCTAAGACCACGATATCTGAATGTGGTGTCTCTTGACATAAAATATGTATATGGTGGCTATGCCACGAATTTTATAAGGGCGATGAGCACGTCGACTGCAGCGACTGCCTTCGATGGTATGTAGCGGATGGAGGGTTGACTTAGTAGTCCCCACGGTGTGTAGGTTGGTACGGGTGATGTGTAGCGGATGGTATATAGGTTTGGGTTCGGGTTGCATCATTTTTTTTCTTTCTGTTATATGAACATGTATGATAATGTATGCCTGAATTATTAAATTTTAGTGTTGGTTACACATTGAGTCTGTTTGACTCACCCCGTTGGGGAACTTTTTCTTCCAGGTGACGATCAGTGATGGACCGGGCCGGCAGAAGCTTAGGGATGGCCATGCTCAGCAAGAAATTCATTTTTATTCGGACTATCCTATTTTAAGTATTTTGAATTTAAATTTTGGGAATTATTTTGATGTAATAAGGCCATAGATGAAGTACTTTATTTTACTCTTAATTATTATGTACGAATTGTTATCACGTAAAGTTTAAGTAAATTTATTTTAAAACAAACCCTAAACGTTTTGTCACCTAAAGAAAAAGATTTTTAATAAAATAAACTTGTTTTCAATTCAAGCCCAACCCAAACCAATCTTTCTTACAAAACACACAAGTTTTTCCTAAGTAACAAAAGAATTTTGAACCGGTTTACATCGAGGAACATACCAGATCCGGTCAAGGCTCGTGGGCCGGGTTTGGGGTGTTTCAATAATGATAGTGTGGTGGCTTCTTATGATTCTAAATTTTGTTTTTATGTAGTATATGGATCCTGATCAATCAGCTGCTAATGACGTAGCTAGTAATGCACCGGCTCCTACGCAAGGGACCGCGCTTGAGCAGAGTGGACCAAAGACCAAGGGTTAAGGAGAAGAGGTTCGGGAAGCCTTTCTCCAAATGATGAGTAACTGGTACACGAAATATGTACGAGTAAACCCCAATGCTCAACCTCCTCCACCCCCTCCTATACCTCAGCTAGTTCCTGTGGCTTCCCAAGGTATAGACTTAGTGAGGACAACTAAGCCTTCGGTAGACAGAATTCGGAAGCAAGGGGCTAAGGACTTTCGAGCTAATATAGATGATGACCCTGAGAGGGCAGAGTTCTAGCTTGAGAACTCAATGAGAGTATTTGATGAACTCTCTTACACCTGAGGAGAGCTTAAAATGTGACGTGTCCTTGTTGAGGGACTCGGCATACCATTGGTGGAAAACGTTGACATCAGTGGTTCTGAAGGAGAGAGTGACGTGGGACTTCTTTTTGGAAGAGTTCCGAAAGAAGTATATAAGTCAACGGTTTATGGACCAGAAATGAAAGGAATTCCTTGAGTTAAAGCAAGGAAAAATGACTGTGGTGGAATATGAGCATGATTGTTGAGTTTACAGAATTTCTGGTAAAGGTGTCAAACCCTTTAGGTAAACTTGTGTTAGTGGACAAGGTCTGTAGGAATTGTCCTTTGATAATTAGGAGTCATTGTTTTCTGGCAAACCTTATGTTGTTTCCGTTTGATGAATTTGATTTGATTCTTGGTATGGATTGATTGACTACCTATAGTGTTTTAGTGAACTGTGGTAGTAAATTTATTGAATTGAGATGTGAAAATGGAGATGTTATTCGGGTTGAATCAGGTGGGTCCAATAGTTTACCGGTGATGATTTCTTCAATGGTGGCTGAAAAATATTTGAGAAAAGGGTACGAGTCTTATCTCGCTTTTGTGCTAAATACTCAAGAGTCTGAAGTAAAGGTTGAAACAGTGCCAGTTGTATGTGAGTATCCAGATGTATTCCCGGAAGAGTTACTCGGATTGCCTCTAGTTAGAAAGGTAGAGTTTGGAATTGAGTTAATTCTGGGAACGACACCTATTTCGGTTGCTCCGTATAGGATGGCACCATTAGAGTTGAAAGAACTGAAAGTTCAGTTGCACGAGTTGACGGGTAAGAGTTTTGCAAGACTGAGTTATTCACCTTGGGGTGCTCCGGTACTATTTGTAAAGAAGAAAGACCGGTCGATGAGATTGTGCATAGACTACAGGCAGCTCAATAAAGTAACTGTGAAGAATAAGTATCCTTTACCAAGGATAGATGATCTATTTGATCAACTAAAGTTCTCCAAGATTGACTTGAGATCTGGTTATTACCAGTTAAGGGTTAAGGAGCAGGATGTGCCGAAAACTGCATTTCGAACAAGGTACGGCCATTATGAATTCCTGGTCATGCCATTCGGCTTAACGAATGCTCCTGCAACTTTTATGGATTTAATGAATCATGTCTTCTGACCTTATTTGGACAAATTTTTGGTTGTCTTTATTGATGACATATTGATTTATTCTCGGGATGAGAGTAAATATGCGAAGCATCTGAGAATTGTCATACAGACTTTAAGAGACAAGTAGTTATATGCTAAGTTTAGTAAGAGTGAGTTTTGGCTCAGAGAGGTTAGATTCCTAGGACACATTGTGTCAGGTGAGGGTATTAGAGTTGATCCGGGAAAGATCTCCGCTATTGTAGAGTGGAAAGCGTTGAGAAATGTGTCGGAAGTCTGAAACTTTTTGGGTTTAGCGGGGTATTACAGACGATTTGTGAAAGGATTTTTTGTGATTGCTACACCGATGACGAAACTGCTGCACAAAGATGTTAAGTTTGAATAGACTGAGAAATGTCAACAGAGTTTTGAGAGATTGAAAACATTGTTGATTGAGGCACCGGTTTTAGTGCAACCTGAATCGGGGAAAGAGTTTATGGTCTACAGTGACGCGTCATTTAATGGTCCTGGTTGTGTGTTGATGCAAGAGGGTAAGGTAGTCGCTTACGCCTCAAGGCAGCTAAAACCGTATGAGAAGAATTGTCCGACTCATGACATGGAGTTAGCTGCGATTGTTTTCGCGTTAAAAATTTGGCGACATTATTTGTATGGTGAGAAGTGCTGAATCTTCACAGACCATAAGAGCTTGAAGTATTTGATGGATCAAAAGGACTTGAATTTGCGACAACGGGCAGTGGCTTGAGTTATTGAAGGACTATGAGCTAGTAATTGATTACCATCCGGGGAAAGCGAACGTGGTTGCATATGCCTTGAGTAGGAAATCCTTGTATGCTTTGAGAGCTATGAGCACGAACTTAGCATGGTCTAACGATGGTGCTGTATTAGTCGAGTTGAGGGTTAGGCCACTATTTATTCAACAAATACGTGAGGCTCAAAGGTATGATGATGAGATGCAAGCTAAGAATGCTAAGTGTGAATCGGGAAATGATTCTGATTTTCGGGTGAGTTCGGATGATTGTTTAATGTTCCATGATAGGATTTGTGTTCCTAAGGATGATGAGTTGATTAGAAAGATATTAGATGAAGCACATAATGGTTACTTGTCAGTACATCCGAGCAGTACGAAAATGTTCAATGATCTGAAGAAATTTTATTGGTGGCCGGGAATGAAAAGAGGCATCTCTGAGTTTGTGACAAGATGTCGGATTTGTCAACAAGTGAAAGCCGAACATCAAGTACCTTCGGGATTGCTTCAGCCAGTGACGGTTCCCGAGTGGAAGTGGGATCGGGTCACCATGAATTTTGTAACGTGGTTGCCTATGACTCAGAAAAAGAAAAATGATGTGTGGGTTGTTGTTGACAGACTAACGAAGTCAGCTTACTTTATTCCAGTACGTGTCGATTATTCACTGGATAAGTTGGTCGAGTTGTATATTGCGGAGGTGGTGAGCTTACATGGAGTGCCTGTATCTATTATCTCGAATAAAGACCCGAGATTTACTTCAAGGTTTTGGAAGAAGTTGCAAGAGGCCTTGGGTACAAGGTTTAATTTTAGTACTGCATTCCATCCTCAAACTGATGGTCAGTCCGAGAGAGTGATTCAAGTTCTTGAAGATATGCTCCGATGTTATGTATTGGAATTTGAAGGTAGTTGGGAGAAATACCTACCTTTGGTTGAGTTTCCCTACAACAACAGCTATTAGTCGAGTATATGGATGGCGTCGTATGAAGCCTTGTACGGTCGTAAGTGTCGGACTCCTTTATATTGGACCGAGCTAAGTGAATAGCAAATTCATGGTGTCGATCTGGTTAAAGAGGCCAAAGAGAAAGAAAAAGTGATTTGGGACAGTCTGAAAGCTGCTTCAGACCGACAAAAGTCGTATGCGGACTTGAAAAGAAAGGAAATTGAGTTTAATGTGGGTGACAAGGTATTCCAGAAAGTGACCCCATGGAAGAAGATATTGAGATTCGGCCGAAAAGGGAAATTGAGTCCGCGATTATAGGACCGTATGAGATTACTGAAAGAATTGGGCCAGTGGCATGCCAGTTGGCTCTAACGGTAAAGTTAGAGAAAATTCACAATGTGTTCCATGTATCGATGTTGAGACGTTATCGCTCCGGTCCTTCGCATGTGATTCCTTCAGCAGAAATTGAAATACGACCAGATATGACATATGAGGAGGAGCCGATTAAAATCTTGGCTCAAGAGGTGAAACGGTTAAGAAACAAAGACATAACTATAGTAAAAGTGTTATGGCAAAAACACGGTGTAAAAGAAGCTACGTGGGAACCGAAAGAAGCCCTGAGAGAGCAATATCCAAACCTTTTTACCGATAAGATTTTCGAGGGCGAAAATCTCTAAAGGAGGGGAGAGTTGTAACAGCCCGATTTAGGGCTAGTCGGAACAGTGGTTTCGGGACCACTGAATCGAGGTCAAGGAAAATTATTTTTGATGTTATTTTATGTGTTGTAGCATAATTATATGGATGCATAAAAATTTCGGTGCATTAATTTTAAGGATTTCATGCTTAATTATGAAAAAGGACTAAATCGCATTAAGCGCGAAAGTTCTATTTTATAAGGTAGAGGTACCTAATAGCTATAGAATGTAAATTTGAGGTCTTAGAAGTGCAATTAGGTCATTTGGAGTGTGATAGTCGGCCATGTAGACAAAGGGGACAAGAGCATTAAATTTTTAGTCAAATTTGTTGGAAATTAGGTGATAAAATGAATAAAATAAGATGAGTAAAAGATGTTATCATCTTTCACTATTCACCTATCTTCTCTCCACCGAAAATTGAAGAAGAAATAGAGCTTTGGGTTTTAAACTTTCAGCCAGGCTATCTCCCTTGCTAGTAAGTGATTTAGATGGTTTTTATTTGATAATTTTTGTACTTTTGGAGTCCCCAAAGCTTAAGCTAGCTAATGAGGGGACTAGTTTGTGATATGGTTGAAATTCTATGGACTTTCCATTAGAGTGTTCATGTTGTTAGCTGAGTTTTTATGGAAGAAAATGAATGTTAAGGAGATTAGGAACAACTTTTGTGAAAGGTGATAGCATGAAAACACCTAAATGGGACTTAAATGCAAAGAATGAAAATGTGTCATAAATGCATGAAATAGTTAGCATGGTGAGTAGTTGTAAGAGAAATAAATGCTCAGCTAGGCTTATTTATTGATAAAATGTGTTGAAAATGATTTACAAGCCTTTTGCCATAATGCAAGGGGCAAAATGGTCATTTTTGCCTAAGTGTAGAAATTGATGCATTGTGATCATAGAATGATCTAAATGAGTGAATCTTATTATTATAGATTAAGAAAAGCGCGGAATTAACCTTGACCGGGGAAAAGGAAAGGTCACGGATTAAACCGTTAGTTGATGCATTTTGCACGGAGGTAAGTTTATGTGTAAACATTGCATTTTATATATAGACATTGTTGTTGCTAACTAGTGTATAGCACAATTGAGAACATGTATGATTCAAGTGGATTTAATGTGATAGTTATTGAATAACTCTAGTATGAATGATTAAATGGATATGTAAGTATGTTATATCAATACTTGATGGTGGGCTAAGTACGATACCACCTTAATACTTAATTACGATGGGCTATGTATGATACCATCATCTATTTATCATTTGTGGGCTATGTACGATACCACCGTAATTAACCTCCGGGTGGTCTATGTACGATACCACCCCAAATAAATCTAATGGTGGGCTAAGTGTGAGACCACCGAGAAATTGATCTTGAGCAATTGATCAATAGATTGTGATGTGTTGTATTATGTGATATTGTGATGCTAAGTGCAGGGGGTATACTAATGAATGTGTACAATAATCTTGTGACATGGTGGGATTGTAGAAATGGGAGGAATGAGTAAGCACGATTATGGATGTGGAAGGTTTCTTGTTTAGTATGTATTGCTATATAATTGTTAGGATATTCTAAAATGTTATATTGTTTACATTTAAACTTACTAAGCTTAAAGCTTACTCCTTTCTCTTTTTCCCTTTTTTATAGAGTTTAAGTCTCGATCCGGGATACGTGGATAACCAGAAGATCGCTCACACTATCAGCTCACCTCGGTATATTTAGACTTAGTGATGTTGTATATGGCATGTATAGGGGCTAGACTAGTTAGATCATTTTGGTATTTTGGCCAAAAGTGTGTTGGCCCCTTATTAAGATAATTATTTTGTATATTGCCATGGTTGATGGCTTACTTTGTCATTTATGAGAATATGAAGTTATTCATGGAACTTCATATTGCAAATTACAAGTTGTTTGTTGATAAGTCGAATGAATTTGTATGGTATGAACTAGAAGAGTGCAAGAACTTGGCAAATAGCCTTGTTCTTGTCCACACGGATAGGCACACGGGCGTGTGTCTAGGCCGTGTGTGACATACGGCCAGTCCATGGGCGTGTGCCCAGACCGTGTGAAGTCTGCACCTTGAAATTGGAATTTAAATCGCCACACGGTTAAAGCACACGGGCGTGCCCAGGCCATGTAGATTAATCAGAGATGACCATGGACCAGCCATATGGGCGTGTGTCCAAGTCGTGTGATTCAAGTCAGTGTCGACCACGAGCATCGAACACAGGTGTGTGAGATGATGCATGAGCGTGTCATCTACCCCACGGGTGTGTGGCCCCTGTTTAGGTAAAATTTTCTTAAGTGCGTAAAATTTTTCAAATCATCTCCGAAACCTTTTGGAAGTAAGGGTAAGGCCTCGTAGGTCCATTATAAGGACGATAGACGTATGAATGGAAAAGTTGTATTATTGTACAATTTAAGTTTGGTAACACCTCGTACCCGATTCCGGCGTAGAATACGAGTAACGGGTGTTACAGGCCACACGCCTGTGGGGGAGATGACACTCCCGTGTATCACCTCACACGCCCGTGTTCGACGCCCGTGGTCGACACTGACTTGAATTACACGACCCTGACACACGCCCATATGGCTGGCCCGTGGTCATTTTTGATTAATCCACACGGCCTGGGCACTCCTGTGTGCTTCAACCGTGTGGCAATTCAAATTCCAATTTCAAGGTGCAGACTTCACACAGCCTGGGCACACGCCCATGGACTGGCCGTGTGTCACACAATGCCTAGACACACGCCCGTGTGCCTACTTGTGTGAATAAGAACAAGGCTATTTGTCAAGCTCTTTGCACCCCTGTAGCCCACACCACATGAATCCATTCAACATACTAATAAACAACTCATAATTGTAATATGAACTTCCATGAATAACTTCATATTTTCATAAATGACAAGGTGAGCCATCAACCATGGCATTATACAAAATGGATATTTTAATAAGGGGCCAACACACTTTTGGCAAAAATAACAAAATAATCTAACTAGTCTAGCCCCTATACATGCCATATACAAAAATCACTATGTCTAAATATACCAAGGTGAGCTAATAGTGTGGGGGATCTTTTGGTTATCAGTGTATCCCGGCTCGACTCTTAAACTCTATAAAACAAGGGAAAAGAAAGGGGAGTAAGCTTTAAGCTTAGTAAGTTTACATGTAAACAATTAGCAATATAGTATGTGCTAAACAATAAATAGCATTACATACTAAACATGAACAATCCACCTTCTTAGTCATGCTTACTCATTTCCTCCTTTAACATTTTCCAACCACATCACAAGCTTAGTACTCACATTCATTAACATACATCCCTGCACTTAGCATTACAAAGTCACAGGATACAACACATCATAATTTCTCAATAAACCATTCATACTACTTATCACTCGATGGTTTCGCACTTAGCTCGCCTTTGCTCTCTAATAGAGTGGTATCGCAAAAAGCCCAACCAAAAAGGATAGTTACGGTGGTATCGCATAAAGCCTACCAAAAGATAATAAGCGATGGTATCACACACAGCCCATCGTAGTTACACGCCCAGATTGGCATGGCTCGTATGGATCACACGGCCTGGCCCAGAAATCCACACGCATGTGGCCTTACCCGTGTGGCCCACATGCCCAACTTGGCCTAGTCCGTGTGGCCCACACGGACACATTCAAGCCACTACACAGTCGTGTACTGCACACGGCCATGCCTTCGTCGACCACACGGTCGTGTTCTCGCATACGGCCTACCACACGGGTGACCACACGCCTGTGTGACGTCGATAGTGCAGTTTTTCGGCTTTTGTCGAAACTTTGATTTCTGCATTTCGGGTACACACCTGGTACGATTTTGATGCTACTGTAAACACGAACACTCCAGAACCTAAAAATCGGCATACCGACACTCAAAAACAGTCTTAATACACGGTTAAACCGAAACCCAAAACCAACTATAACTTAAATCAAGCACTACCGCTTACCCTAATACTTTGGTCGATTAGCTACTATCCCGCAGGAGTACAATCACGAACTTCTTGATTTGCTGCTGTCCAAAACAACAATAACTCCAATCAATCATTGGAAAAAGACCCAAGTTACTGAAAGGAAAAGCTCTACTTACCGAAACCTGTGACGAAAATAGGAATAAAAAAACAGAGGTGTGACAGCCAACAAATAGGAATCGAAACCAAAATGAAGAAAAGGAAAGGGAAACGATAGAGGAACAGGATACCAACATCAGTTTTCTTAGAAGGAGGGAGAAAATTTTGCAAAAAGAAAATATACCCCTTTTTGATAATCCCCAAATCCCATATTTTTTTCTCACTAACCCCCACTTTCAGTCTTTTAATACAATCGAAAATCTTTCAATCAAATGAGCAAAAATAAACTCCCTCACTCACGCAGGGATTCAAACACAGGACCTCGAACACATCTACACCCCTACCACTCAAACTAGCAGGCTCATTCTGATATGAATTTACAGGCAATCTAATATAAGCCCACTGAACAGAGATAGGACTTAATTCCAAAAATGACCAAAATTTACTAAAGGTAGGGCTTGAACTTGGAACCTCTCACACACACCCAAAACACTTAACCACTAAAGTAGATACACAGTTGTGCCAAATTTTACAGAAGCAGGAATAAATTATCTGAGGCGTTACAACTCTACCCCATAAAATAAATTTCGACCTCAAAATTTACCTAGTCAGAAAAGATGAGGATACAACTGACACATCGAGTCCTCAGGTTCCCACGTAGCCTCCTCAGTACCATGATTTCACCACAGAACCTTCACTAAAGGAATGGACTTCCTCCTCAGAACCTTAACATCATGATCTAGAAGCTGAACTTGCTACTCCTCAAAAGTCAAATCCGGTCTAACCTCAACCTCCTCAACCGAGACAACATGGGATGGATCAGACTGATACAGCCTCAACATCGAGACGTGAAACACATCATAGATACGGTCCAACTCTGGAGGTAGCTCCAACTGATAAGTGACTGGTTCCACACGCTCCAAAATCCAATATGACCTAATGAACCTAGGGCATTTAATTGGTAAATGACCAAAATGCCCTTCTCTCTAAATTTTTACAAATTACTAACTCATGTCCAATTTTGTCCAAAAATTATAATTTGGGCAAATTGCTATTTAAGGACTTCTAATTACTATTCTAAAGCTATTTCATACAAAAAGCTTCTAGAAACTCATATTTTGCAACTTTTGCAATTTAGTCCTAATGGACCCTTTAATGGAAATTTTCATAAAATTTCCACATGAAACTTTCATACTATCATGCAAACATTTCAATTATCATAAGAACTCATTTTACTATTTCGGATTTGTGGTCTCGCACCACTGTTCTGACTAGGCCATAGATCAGGTTGTTACAATTCTCCCCCTTAGGGATTTTCGTCCTCAAAAATCTTACCAGTAAAAAGGTTTGGATACTGGTCTCTCATACTCTATTCTGGTTCCCATGCCACATAGGATTTTTGTCTATCGAACGCCACTTTCAGACGATCCCGAATCAGTCTAACCTTATCCTCGATCTCAGAAACCAAATTAGGACCCAAAACCCGATGCTCACCCAATTCAGTCCAACATAGCAGAGTGCGACACTTACGACCATACAAAGCCTCGTAAGGTGTCATCTAAATGCTAGCCTGGAAGCTATTATTGTAAGTGAACTCAATTAACGGCAGATACTCCTACCAACTACCTCAAAAATCAATCACACAACTCCGAAGCATATCCACCAGTATTTGAATCACCCTCTCAGATTGACCATTGGTTTGAGGATGAAACGCAGTACTGAAGTCCAAACTTGAACCTAGAGCCTTGTGTAATTTCTTCCAGAACCAAAAAGTGAAGCGAGGATCTCAATCAGAAATAATAGAGACAGGAACCCCATGCAGTCTTACTATCTCAGAAATGTACAACTTCGCTAGCTTCTACAGAGACTAATAAGTTCAAATCAAAATGAAGTGAACAGACTTGGTCAATCGATCCACGATGATCCAAACAGAATCCTTCTTAGTGGGTGTTAAAGGCAACGCACTAACGAAGTCCATCATCACTCGTTCTCATTTCCAAAGGGGAATCTTAAACGGCTGTAGCAGACCCGAAGGTAACTGATGCTCAGCCTTAACCTGCTGACACGTTAGACAACGAGTAATGAAATCTATAACCTCGCGCTTCAACCCCGACCACTAATACAACTCACGGAGATCACGATACATCTTATTACCACCGGGATGCATAACATAAGGGCTACTATGCGCCTCCTTTAGAATCGACTGTCTCAAATCAGAGTCATTCGGTACACAAATCTGACCTTGAAAACATAATACCCCATCATTATTCAATCCAAAATCCAAAGTGCTGCCACTCTCCACCTGATGGAACCGCACACCCAGATTCTTATCCACTAACTGTTTATCTTGAATCTGCTCAATTCAGGTCGATCTAACTTGCAACTCGGCTAATAGACTCCAATCATCAAACAAACTAAGACGAGCAAACTTCGCCCTCAGATCAGTCATTGCTCTACGGCTTAGAGCGTCGGCCACCACATTGGCCTTACCAGGGTGGTACTCTATAGTGCAGTCATAATCTTTAAACAGTTCAATCCAACGGTGCTGCCTAAGGTTCAACTCCTTCTAAGTAAGAAGATATTTGAGGCTCTTGTGATCGGTATAGATGATACATCTTTCACCATACAGATAATGGCTCTAGATTTTCAATGGAAAAACCACCGCAGCAAACTCAAGATCATATGTTGGATAGTTTCCCTTATATGTCTTAAGCTGATGGGACGCACAAGCCACTACCTTACCGTCTTGCATCAAAATGCACCCCAAATCGACGTGTGATGCATCACTATACACCATAAACTCCTTACCAAATTCAGGCTGTATCAGAGTAAGAGCTTGAATTAGAACAGACTTGAGCTTCTCAAAGCTCGATTGTTGCGCATCTGTCTAGAAAAATGGCACACCCTTACATAGAAGTTTAGTAAGAGGAGCTACAATCAAAGAAAATCCTTCAACAAAGCGTCGATAGTATCCTACCAAACCCAAAAAGCTACGAATCTTAGACACGATCTTAGGCTATTTCCAATCAAGCACAGCCCCAATCTTTTGAGGATCTACTCGAATCCCCTCAGCAGAAAACACATGCCCCAGAAAAGTCACTTCACACGACCATAACTCACACTTGCTTAGCTTAGAGAAAAGCTGCTTCTCACGAAGAATCTGAAGCACTATTCTGATATGCTCATCATGCTCATCCTCCGTCTTAGAACATACCAGAATATCGGTGATGAAAACCACGACAAACTGATCCAAATAAGGCTGAAACACCCAGTTCATTAAATCTATAAATGCAGCTGGAGAATTTGTCAGGCCAAAAGGCATAACTAGGAACTCATAGTGTCCATAACGAGTCCTAAATATAGTCTTATGAATATCCACATCCTTAACCCTCAACTGATGATACCCAGAACGAAGATCAATCTTGGAGAACACAGAAGCCCCTTGGTACTGATCAAACAGGTCGTCGATTCTCAGAAGCGGGTACTTATTCTTCACGGTCAACTTATTCAGCTGCCGATAATCAATGCACATCCTCATGGTCCCATCCTTCTTCTTAAAAAATAGAACCGGTGCTCCCCACAGAGACATACTAAGACAGATGAAACCTTGGTCCAAAAGCTCTTGCAGTTGAGCCTTAAGCTCAGTAAGCTCTTTCGGTGCCATACGGTAGGGGGCGATGGACGCTAGAGCCATACCCAGAAAAAGCTTAATCCCAAACTCCACTTTCTAATTAGGAGGTAGCCCCAGTAACTCTTCAGGAAAGACGTCCGAAAAATCCCTCACAGTTTTGATATCTCCAATAGTAGAGCCCCCAAACGGAAGCTCCATCAAATTAGTCAGGAAAATAGTCCCCTACACCACTAACGAAGCATCTCTATATAGTTTACTAACCTGAACAAATTGCCCCAACGGATTTAGTACAATAACTTCACTCGAAGTGCTCTCAATGGAAATCCCTAGGTTTTCATAAATAGAACTGGCTATATATGAATGAGTGGACCCCATATCTATCAACGCAGTGAATGTCACAATAAAGAACATACCACTGATGACGCCAGGAGCATCTCTATCCTCATGGCGTCGTGCAGCATAAACCAGTGCAGGCTGCCTCGCCTCTATCTGACCAGTACCTCTGCCATGTGCTCTCTGCCCTCGGCCTATACCATTACCACCTCTAGCCTGACCACGGCCCCTAGGTGACTGCTGAACTGCCCTCTGAGGCTGCACAAAACCCAGAGCTTACATCTGATCTACCCGCTGTGGACAGTCTCTAATACGGTGCTCTAAAGATTCACACCTCAAACAGGCCCCAATCTTCCTCCAACACTCGCCCGGATGGCACCTACCACGATTGCCGCATGACTGTAACCCAACTGAAGCAACAGGAGCCCCCATTCTAACTGGCCCATCAGATCTAGCCTTTTTCTTAGGCCTTTGTACAGAACTCAAGGGCTCCGAATCCCTCTTGTTCTTATCTCTCTCCCTATTTCTATTCTGGTGCTCCGCGCACTTAACATCTTCGGCAATCTTCACCTTCTCGACCAGAACAGAAAACTCGCGCTCCCTCTGCTGAGCTATCAAAACTCTCAAATTATCTCTCAGCCCAACCTCAAAACAAACACAACTCTCATATTCTAATGCCACCATACCTCGAGCATAGCGGCTCACCCTCAGAAGTTTGGCCACAAATCGGTCACCTTGCGTGAGATTCAGAAACCCACACCGGCGAGCAACTACGTAGCTAGCTCACACATACTTGCTCTAGAATGTAGTCTTAAAGAATTCCCAAGTCAGGTGCTCAAGCTGAGTGCCCTCCTTAACCGTTAACCACCACTGGTATGCTTCATCGCGAAGTAAGGAATCCACACCCTTTAAATTCTGCTCAGGGGTACAGTCCAGATTATCCATAATTCTCCCGGTGGCCTCTAACCAGTACTCAGCCACGTCAGGGCCGACTTCTGTGACACCCCTAAATAACTCAGCTCCATAGGACCGAATTCGTTCAGTTACCGACCCTCGGCCATCAGATCCAGTATTGGGCCCAACGACCCTCTCTAATATCCTCAGCATGGCTTGGGACAGTGCGTTGTCCCCCGCTGAACGATTCTGAGACCCTATCTCAGTAGCAAGTGACACAGGTGTCTCACTCATATCCAGATTCGGCATACTATCCAGAGAGGAAGACTTTGCTGTAGCCCCCCTACAGCCTCTACCTCGGCCTCGAGTACTGCGTCTATGGATACCTCGTGTGCTCATTGTAATTTCAAAGTTTTATCTACATTAAGAATTTTATGCATCAGTTTCAAATTTTATCATTAGTTCTAAAGTGTTTTCAGAATTTTCATATCAGTTTTCTAGCTATCTTAGTACAATCTCAGAAGGTACTATCTACAGTATTTTCAGAATATACTACCTTAGTTTTAGAATTACTTACAGGATCGACGCTGGAGACTCGGTGTACCCCGTACTTAATATGAGTATTTAAAATCATTTGAAATAAAATTCTTTAAAACCCAAATTTTAGAACCCAAAATTCACAGCTGAGTTTTGTAACCTGGCTCTGATACCACTAAATGTAACACCCAAACTCGACCTAGACGTTATAGCCAAATCTGAAAGTGTCACATGAAATGGGGTAGAAAACCGTTTTCATTAAGTTAAAAACCATACCAGTTCATTAGCCCTTGACGTTATTATCAATTTCAAAGCTCTCATTCATTTAGTTGCTTAGAGGTAAGACGTATTTGTAGAGGAAGTTTTAAAAATTGTTGTGTTTAGAAAGCCGTTCAAGATTTTAGAAAAACCCTTGCTCTTGGTAAAATCCAAGTTATATCGCGTTTTGCAATTATAAAATCATAAAATCGTAGTCTAACCCAAATTAAAAGAAAACAGTCCATAAAGCCCAATTACATAAAAGCTAGAATAAACCAGAATATAAAAATTATATCGTAACTATAATCAGTTCGAACAGGTGGTCACCGAGGGGCTCTGCAGCACCGATCCGTCTAAGACTGTGGATTACCTGTACAGAATAAACAGAAAAGAGTGATTTTACATAAACTTCATGTGTAACCCCACAGAATTAAGCATGCACACAACCAGAAAATCAGAATCAGTTAGGCACAGATTCAGGCTTAAGCCCATTACAGATATAGATACAGATGTGCAAATCAGACTCAGAAATCTGATATCTTACCCCCATCCTCTACACACCATCTTCGACCATCCCTACCCACCATGTGGAGTTTAAAACACCCACCTAGACCTACACACCATGTTGTACCAATGCGGCACATAACAGATATAATGCGGCCATGTTGCCTGATAATAGGCGTAAATTGCCTTTCAGAACACTTTCTCCAATATACATCATCCTATCCCCAATATTAGATACATAAATATACAAATACAGATAAACAGTCTAACATGCTCACATGCTTACATAGAAGCGTACATAAATAACAGACATACAAATAATAATGCAAGTTGGCGTGCATCAGTATCCTAATCAGATCAGTATACCAAACAATCAGATCATCTAGTTTAGGGTTTATTTAGCCTTTACGTCCCTACAATAGGCCCACAGTCATTTGGGACGGCCCGTACAACCCTAGGAAAACCCACACACCCATGGCCTTGCCCGTATAGGGACCACAGGCCCGTGTGGCCAACATGCCCAAATTGGCCTAGCCCGTGTGGCCCACACGACCACAATCAGGCCACCACACAGCCGTGTACTGCGCATGGCCACGCCTTCGTCGACCACACGGCAGCATTCTCGCACACAGCCTATCACACGGTTGACTACACACTCGTGTGACGTCAACAGTGTAGTTTTTCGACTTTTGCCGAAACTTCATTTTATGCGTTTCGGGTACACACATGGTACGATTTTGATGCTACTGCAAACACGAACACTCCAGAACCTAAAAATCGGCATACCGATGCTCAGAAACAATCTTAATACATGGTTAAACCAAAACCAAAAATAGACTATAACTCAAATCAAGCACTACCGCTTACCCCAACATTTCGGTCGATTAGCTACTATCTCGCAGGAGTAGAATCAAGAACTTTTTGATTCACTGCTGCCCAAAACAATAGTAACTCGAATCAATCATTGGAAAAAACACAAGTTACCGAAAGGCAAAGCTCCACTTACCGGAACGTGCGACAAAAATAGGAATAACAAAAACAGAGGTGTGACGGCCAACAAAAAAGAATCGAAACCAAAAGGAAGAAAAGGAATTTTTTTAGAAAAAGGGAGAAAATTTTGCAAAAAGAAAAGATACCCCTTTCTGATAACCCCCAAATCCCATATGTTTCTCCCACTAACCCTCACTCTCAATCTTTCAATATAATCCGAACTCTTTCAGTCAAACGAGCAAAAATAAACTCCCTCGCTCATTCAGGGATTCGAACATAAGACCTCTAACACATCCACACCCCTACCACTTGAACCAGTAGGCTCATTCTGATATGAATTTACAGGCAATCTAATATAAGCCCATTGAATAGAGATAGGGCTTAATTCCAAAATGACCAAAATTTGCTAAAGGTAGGCTTGAACTTGGAACCTCTCACACCCCCAGAACACTTAACCACTAAAGCAGATACACAGTTGTGTCAGATTTTACAGAAGCAGGAAAAAATTATCTGGGGCGTTACAAGGTTGATGACGACACCATGAAAAACAATTGCAGTATATTTAGTATTTTTAATATGATGTGTTCACGTGTTTAAATTTCATCTGACTCAATTTAATCTATTTTTCAATTTTAATATCATGCATATTTCATGTGTTATAATTAATTAATTCCAAACCATATGTTTCATTATTTATTGTATCTTATTTTTAAACTAACCTCTATGTTTTAAGTACGCAGTTTTCATACGCATATGTGTGTAATAGAATGTCTAGAATTGATAATGTTGTTGTCATAAGTAAACTTAACACTAAATCAAGATTGATGATGACATCATGATAAACAAATTGTAATATATTTAGCATTTTTAATATGATGTGTTTAGGTGTTTAAATTACATTTTAAATGTAACACCCTCAACTCACCCTAAATGTTACTGCCAGATCAAGAAGTGTTATGCAACTAATTGAAAACATAGCTTTCGTATTTTTTAAAACGTTATAAACTCCTAAAATCTCGGTTTATTCAAAGTCATATTTTTTCTAACTATATTATTGAAAACATTGCTTGTTTATATATTTTCTAAAAACTTTTTGTTTTGCATCGGAAACTACTTAAAAAGTGATATTTTGGAAAACACTATTCGTTGCTTGAAGTTTTTGTAAAAAAATGTTGTTGTCGATTAATCATTTTAACAATAATATATGGAAAATGAAAATACTGTCCAAAACCCAAAACAGTTCAAAATTTACAAAACACTTGTATCTCAAATTTAAATAATGAAAATAAATGCAATATTTATAAAAATGAGCTCCCATCACACCGACCCGCCTAAGTATGAGGATTACCTAAAAGTATCAATCAAACAGAAAGTGAGTTTTCGAAACTCAATGTATAATGAGTAACTTTGAAAAAATAATATGTATGAGAAACATAATCTTATCATAGTAGTACAGATTCAGACATATAATCCTACCCCCATCCTCTACACACCAGCTCTGACCATCCCAACACACCATGTGGGGTATAAAACATCCACCCAACCCTACACACCGCATAGTGTCAATAAGACACTTTCCAAAATATATGCAGTTGAGTTGCTATCCCCTTTTTCAATAACACTTCCACCTTAAAATATATATCCCATCCCAAATGCTAATACAAAACATAATAGATGTCAAACATATTTTCCGTAAACACACATAGCATTTTTCAATTTTCTTAACCCATTACACATTTTAATCATTATATGGCATTTCAGTTATATGAGCAGATATCAGAATTCATGCATACAGATGATCAGATTTCATATTTTACAGTCTATTTAAACACATACCGACCCCACGGAAGGCTCATGGTCGATCAGAACGACGTGTACGACCTTGGGGAAAATTTCAGAATTTTGGGCCCACATGGCCTCACACATACCTGTCTGGCCCACAGGCCGATGTGGTCCATACACCTCAAATAGCCTAAACTGTGTGTCACACATGATCCAATTGACAGGTACACGGCCGTGTGGCATCGATAGTGAAATTTTTTGACTTTTGCCTATTGATGTTTTTCGTGTTTTTCGATACAAATCTGGTCTGACGTTGATACGAATGCAATCACGACACACCCGAGGCCTAAAAACAACATATTGAACGATTAAAGACTACAAGAAGATACAAAATTAAATTAAGAATCGAATTCTTCCAACACCCTAGAATGCCTCCATACCCTTACCGTTAAATGATCAGCACCTACACAAGATTACAACACTGGAAAACCACCAACAATCTCTTGATCACCTCCTAAATCACACTAAACCGATTAGAACTAAGAAAACCACACCTAACTCCACTACTTCCAACAAAATTCAATAACCCAAAGAATAACTAAGAGTAACATGATAAATAATAAATCTCAAACCCAACAAAAACTCGAAAATCGAATAGATTACAACCAAGGGTACTTACCACACAAAACCAAAAATAGAACAACCCTAAAACCAACCATGCATGATACCAACCAAAAAGAAATCAAATGACAGAAGTTGAAAATTAAAGAAAGAAAGAAACATGCTAGCAATATTTTTCCCTATAACCACGTAAAGAAATTGAAAGGAAAACAAAATGGGGAAAAAATATGAAACAAAGCAAAAGACAACGTGCTAAACTGTAGAGAAGATTAAAGATTTTTTTTGGGATTTACTTTTAAAAGAAAACAATTAAAATATTAGAAAAATAAGACCAAAACCAACCCAATTACCTAGTTTCATCAAATTACCCAAATACAAAGTTTAAATCAGACCCAACTACTACCAGGCCAACCTATACACATAAAAAAAAAAAAACAAAACCTTGACACCTGCTCACCCTAAGATTCAAACCCTCGGCCTCAACACACACTCAAACTTTTAACCCCCAGGATAGACACTTATTTACGATATAACCTAACAAATCAAATATTTACAATTTTGGGGAGTTACAACTCTCCCCCCTAAAAAGAATTTTTGGCCTCAAAATTTGCCTAATTCAAATAGATATGGATACTGTTGTCGAATCGAGTCCTTAGGTTACCATGTGGCTTCCTAAGTTCCATGATTCTTCCACAGAACCTTCACTAACGGAATAGACTTCCTACTCAAGACCTTAACGTCTCGATCCAGAATTTGAATTGGCTCTTCCTCAAATGTCAAATCTGGTCTTACCTCAATCTCCTCAATAGGAACAATATGAGATGGGTCATACCGATACCGCCTCAACATAGAGACGTGAAACTCATAGTGAATATGGTACAACTTTAGATATAGTTCTAGCTGATAATCAACTAGTCCCACATGTTTCAGAATTCGATAAGGGCCTTTGAATCTATGGCTCAACTTGCCCTTACATCCAAACCGAAGTACTTCTTCCACTGAGACACCTTAAGAAAAATATAATCACCCACATAATACTTGATGTCCCTCCTCTTCAAATCTAAATATGACGTCTGTCTATCAAAAGCTGCCTTAAGACGATTTCGAATCAGTCTAACCTTATCTTCAGTCTCAAAAACCAATTTAAGACCCAAACCCCATCGCTCACCCAACTCAGTCCAACACAACGGAGTACGACACTTAAAATTATACAGAGCTTCGTAAGATGCTATCTTAATACTGAACTGAAAACTATTATTGTAGACGAACTCGAATAATAGCAGAAACTCCTCCCAACTACCTCGGAAAACAATCACACAACTCTGAAACATATCCTCCAGTATTTGTATCACCCTATCAGATTGGCCATCTGTCTGAGGATGGAACGCAATACTGAAGTATAATCTCAAACCTTAAAGCCTCATGAAGTGTAACACCCCTAACCCAAACCCGTTACCGGAATAAGGTTAAGAGGCATTACCAAACAATCAGGACATTTCACATCCAATCATATTCAAACATAGACATATTGTCCCTTAATAAGGTAAACGAGACCTTAATCACATGCTAGAAAAGGGTCGGGACTAAACCAAATACATACAAAAATTATCGAAAATTTAAAACTTTTTCAAAGTTATAGAGGTTACACACCCGTGCGGTCAGGTCGTGTGCCTTCCACGGCTACCAGGCACACCATGTATCCCGACCTTGCCAAAATAGGGCATGCATACTGACTTATCCACACGACCACTGAACACGCCCGTGTGCCATGGCCGTGTGTGTAACATCCTAGAATTAGGGGTTCTGCATTTTGCACTATTTCTTATGTTTGGCTCGTTAAGCATGTTATTCTAGTGTGTTTGGGGATTCTGGGGAGGCTGGGGTCAAGCTAGAGCCTCGGTGAAATTTTGCTTTTTGGGCACTTTAGGGGGGAGAACTGGTTAAAACAGGCCTTAAGAATATTTTCTTGTGTTTGTTGACACAAGAAGGAATATGGTAGAGTGGCAAGTGACGCCACTTAAGGAGTAGGGAAATGGCGTCACAAGGGAGCAGAAGGGGGAAGGAGTTCGAGTCTCGTCAGCAGCATCTGGAAGCTTTATTTTTTGTGCTTAGGGAGGTAAGGTGTTGGCATTCGGCTTGACTCTTCTTGGTGGTTGTTGAAGGAGTCAAAGCATTTGAAATGAGTGGACATAAGGAGTTGGTGGAGTTTGAATGGGTCAAACAGATTCAAATAAGTGTTGGGGAGTGAAAATAGGAGCAAATCGAGGGATTTGGTGTTGGCGGAGGTGTTGGCCGAATGTGGGGAGCTTGAAGGGGGAGAATTTTGGTTTTGTGGCTGAGTTAGGTGAGTGTGCCGAAAGTTCCATAGGTCTTAGGCATTTCTTTCATTGCAGCATTTTCGGTCAGTAATCTCTCATTCGGTTTCCCTAATTCTCTGTGACGAAATTGTCAGCTTCTTCTATTCATCTCTTTTGCTCCTTTGACACTAGCCGAAAGTAGTGTGACCATTCGAGCATCCCTTTTCCTTTTCCTTCTTTCCTTTCTACTTCCTTTGCTTCTTTAGGCAACCCTCTTCTTCATCTTTTCTTCTTGCACCTTTAATTTCTTTTCTCCTCTAGCCGAAGCCTACTTCTCATCCTCCTCTCCTTGTGTTTTGTTTCTACATCTCTCATCATAACCGAATCTCCATCCCTCCTTTCTACTTCTCTATTCTCTCCATCAAACCGTCACTCCTACTCCTCAGGAAGTCTCTTCAATCGGGTTCTGTTGGTTAAGATAAAGGGAGACTCTTTCATCCCTTTCTTTTCTTTTCTTTCGGTTTAATGTGGCCATAGCCGAATGGCTATTTGTCTTGATATTTAGATTTCGGCTAACCCTTTTTTCTTTTCTTCTTCTCTCTTTTGGAACGTATACTCCGGGAAACACCATTAGCTGAACAAATGTAGTCCGAAGTTGAAGGTCTGTTGGTTGCCGGACCTTACCATTCCATTCAGGTTCGTGAGGTAATGAGATTTCCTTGATTTCAGTTTGTCTATTTCCCTTTTCCCTTTCGTTCCCGTAACTGAATTTCTTTGATAGACATCCAAACATTTTTATCTAAGTACTGATCAAGACTCTTATCATGGATATGAGTGCTAGGCGATCCAAGGAGGGTGCGTCTAAGGAGCCTAAGGGGATCGGACCAGCGGTCTCTGCTCCTAAGTTTAAAAGACGTGCGGTGTTGGCGGTTCGAGACTTTTCGCCAGACTGTGGTAGGGAGCTGACATCTGCCTGGGATAGACAAATAGCTGTTATCCCTGCTAGTGAGAGCGTCGACGTAGAGAGTCTAGTTTTACGCGTAATTGGTTGAAAGCCGAAATGACTATTCAAACAGTCAAGATACCCTTGTGGGTAAGATTGGAGGACCAGGTAAGTTCCGTTATAATTGCTTTCCATATAGTATGATTATGTATGATTTGGGTAACTGCTGTAAACTGATAACATGCATGCATGGGTTTTGGGAGATGATGAAAGGGGAAGTGCTATTCTGTGACTTTGTCACAAGTGGTCTGGGACCACAGTGGTTTGGAACCACGTATACATATGTTATCAGTGACTTGTCTCAGTGGTCTAGGACCACAATCAGTTGGCCCCACGTATACTTATCAGAGATCGTCACAATGGTCTAGGACCACAGTGGGTTGGCCCCACGTTTATATATATTCTGTGACTCTGTCACAAGTTGTCTGGGACCACAGTGGCTTGATGCCACAGGCATTTGGTTGATGCAGGTGACCTAGAGGATGGAAACTAGGTTGGGCTGGGTTGCATTGCATACATTATCTGTTTAATATGTTATATTATGTGGGCTTAAGGGCCGATTGCATTATAAGGGGAATTACACATCGAGTCTCGGTGACTCACCCCTCTGCTTAATTTTGCAGGTAATCCCTAGATCGCGGTTTTGGAGCCGGGGTGGACTCGAGGTGGCCATGCGTTACTACTTCCTTCGTAAAATACATTACTTTATTTAAACAAACTTTAATTTTGGGTTTTTGTTATGTAATAAGGCTGTTATAACTTTAATTTGGGTATTGACTAAGTGCTGATATTGCATATTTTATAAACTGTCGAATATGGGGTTTTTCTAAGATTAAAAACATAAACAAATAGTTTTCAAAATGCTAACAAAAGATGACAAGCGAATAGCCAATTAACTCGGAAGTTTTCTTAAAACCTCAACTTTATTTTTCAAATGTCACGTTTATGGAATTCTTTGATTCCGGCTTTTGTAAAAACAAATTCATTTACAACCTTTTTGATCAATCTAATAAGAAGTCAGCGCGAAACCTTCAAACAAAATTTTACGTCTTTTTTTTTGTTGAAGACACTCGACGTAATGTTTTCTAAAACACGATGTTTCGTTAAAATTTCAAAACCTCCTTTCTTGTAACATACCAGATTTGGTCGTGACGTATTGACCGGGTTTGGGGTGTTACAGTGTGAAATTAAGCTAGCTACTGACTTGCTCACACCGCCACTAGGCACGCCCGTGTGCCACTACCGTGTATGCAAAATAGGCCATTTTCAAGGCCAATTTGCCACCCACACAAAGGTCATCCCTACAAGCACAAAGCAATGCCAATTCATGCTTCAAAATACATCCAAACATATTATTTCATGCACCAATTAACCACCAACTATATTATCTACTTCCATGCCTAATATCATCACAAAGAAGTCCATTCAAAGTAACAAATGTACATCTCAGAACATATATATATATATATATATATATATATATCAAGCAACAAATAATCCATGCCATAATTCATCTCCAAACCACATCTTTCATCAACCACATAAGCATAAAATATACCATATTTATAGCTCATTCATAAGTTTAACATCATTTAACTTCCAAGCCAAATCACATGGCAAGGATTAAGCATTTCAAAACATGCCATACCTTCTAGTCTATACATGCCATATTTCAACTATATACATCTTTCCAAAAGTACTAAATTGGTTAACCGATAGTGTGATAGAGATGCTGATGATCCCCGAATCTGAGCTAGCTTTGCTAACGCTGTAAAACAGAGAAACAAATCACACAGTAAGCTTTCTAAAGCTTAGTAAGTTCGTAATATAATACATATTACTCAATAATACCACATCAAAACATAATTAAACCATCACATAGATAAATGCACAATTAGGCTCATCATCAATCTCAACCATATGCTCAAGTAACTATTCATTCAACTTTTAAGGCTACCATCACCCACATAGGTTCACACGTACCTTGATCAACACATAGTTAGTCACCATTCATGCTACTCAATTGCTCGATATTAATTCTCGTTCAACCTTTGATATTCCTTCGATTTATTCGCACACTTAGTGCCAATTTCATGACCGAACATAATCGTCATCGCACACTTAGTGCCAATATATCAAATTGAACTTATATCGATATCGCACACACAGTGCAAATTCGATAAGCCGAAGCTTCTATTTTTCGCACACACAGTGCTAATCTTCTCTGTCTCGTTTCTAAATACGCATACTTAGTGTCAACTATCTTGATTCCACACATTATATTTCGAATTCAATATTCACATAACTATCCATTTCATAGCAATTGAACAAAATTTAAGAACACATATTATATCCGAACTTACCTCGGATGTCAAATACCGAAACGGTCGATTAATCGAGTACTTTGTCTTTGCCTCGATCTCGATTCGAACCTCTCTTTTCTTGGTCTATACACATTCAAATTCAGTCCATTCAATCACCAATTCATTCAATTTAATCCAAACACACATATTTAGGGCATTTTACAAAATAGCCCTCACATTTCACATTTTGACACTTTAGTCCCTATTTCATAAAATCATCAAATACACATAATTTCATATCACCCATGCTTAGCCGAATGTTCACTATGATCAAAGAAGTCCACAAATTTCATTTATTTTACATTTTACTCCCCTAATTTACACTTTTCTCAATTTAGCCCAAATTACTCAATTTCATCAAAAATTCGAAGACAAAGTATGTTAACCTAACACCAAGCTTTCATATTTCATCATCAACTATCAAAAAGCTCAAGCATTCATCAATGGCATATCTCAAAATCACCATCAATTTCTAAAATTTAAGCATGGGTTTGAAAAAGCACGAAGCAACTATCACAAAAATGTAGAAATTATCAAAAACCGAGTTGAAAACACATACCAATTTGAGCCTAAGCTTGCCGAAATTGAATAAGCTTCAAACTCTTATTTTTTATCTCAAATTCGATGGAAGGTGAACACTTTTGCCACCAATTTCATGTTTGTTTAATTAATATTAACTTAATTAGGCTTTTTACCATTTTACCCTTAATGAAAGCTAATAATAACATATTATGCCATGCTATCATCTTCCACTATTTATAAAATGGACTTTTTGCAACATAAATCCTCCAAATTATAAAGACAATTAACAATTAAGCACTTAACAATCAGCACACAACATTTTACCCTTTATGCGATTAAGTCCTTTTCGAAAATTAAACACACAATCGATAAAATCTTCACACAGAAATTTCACACAGGCTAAATCACATACTGTGAACACAAACAATAATATTAAAATATTATTCTGACCTCAGATTTGTGGTCTCGAAACCACTATTCTGACTAGGGTCTAAACCGAGCTGTTACATGAAGTTTCCTCCAAAATCGAGAAGTAAAGCGATGATCTCTATAAAAAATAATCGAGACTAGAACCCCATGAAGTCTCACGATCATAGAAACATATAACTTGGCCAATTTCTGAAGGGAGTAGTCTATCCTAACCGAAATAAAATAGGAAGACTTTGTTAACCGATCCATGATGACCCACACAGAATCCTTCTTCGTGGGTGCTAAAGGTAACCCACCAACAAAGTCCATAGTCACTCGTTCTCATTTCCATATGGGAATCTTAACAGGTTGAAGTAAACCCAAAGGCAATTGATGTTCAACTTTAACTTGCTGGCACATCAAACACTGAGAAATAAATCTCGTTAGCTCCTGTTTCAAACCTGCCCATAAATACAACTCACGCAGATCCTGATACATCTTATTACCGTCAGGATGCATAGCATAAGCGCTACTATGCGCTTCCCACAGAATGGATTGCCTCAAGTCAGAGTCATTAGGCACACAAACTCGTCCTCGAAAACACTGAACCCATCACTATTCAGCCCAAAATCAGAAGTACTACCATCTTCAACCTGACAAAACTGCTGAACTAAGGAATCAACCCTCAACTGCTTAACTCGAATCTAATCAATCCAAGTCGGGTTAACTTGTAACTCGGCTGACAGACTCCCATCATCAAAAAGACTTAGGTAAGCAAACATTTCCCTCAAATTAGACATTGCTCTTCAACTAAGAGCATCAGCCACCACATTGGCCTTACCGAGATGATACTCAATCGTGCAGTCGTAGTCCTTAAGTCACTCTATCCATCTACGTTGCTTAAGGTTTAACTCCTTCTGAGTAAGAAGATACTTGAGGCTCTTGTGATCGGTATAAATGATACACCTCTCACCATACAGATAGTGCCTCCAGATCTTTAAGGCAAAGACAACCATAACCAACTCAAAATCGTGTGTAGGATAGTTTCCTTCGTGTGACTTAAGTTGTCGGGATGCATAAGCCACTACCTTACCATCTTGCATCAAAACACAACCCAAACCGACGTATGACGCATTACTGTAAACCACAAATTTCTTACCGAATTTAGGTTGTATCAAAATAGGAGTCTGAGTCAAAATAGATTTGAGCTTCTTAAAACTCGATTGTTGCTCATCAGTTCAGACAAACAGTGCATTCTTTCGCAATAGTTTAGTCAAAGGAGTTGCGATAAGTGAGAACCCCTCGACAAACCTTCGATAATAATCTGCTAGCCCAAGGAAGCTACAGATCTCAAAAATATTCCAAGACTATTTCCACTCAAGCACATCTTCGATTTTCTTAGTATCAACTCAGATCTTCTCAGCAAAAACCACATGGCCTAGAAAAGTGACTTCCCTAAGCCAAAACTTATACTTGCTCAACTTAGCGTGGAGTTATTTCTCATGTAGTATCTGAAGAACTACTCTAAGATGCTCATTATGATCACCCTCATTCTTAGAGTATACCAAAATATCATCGATGAAAATCACGACGAATTGATCCAAATATGGTTGAAAAACTCAGTTCATAAGGTCCATGAAAGCAGCCGGAGCATTCGTCAAACCGAAGGGCATGACTAGGAACTCGTAGTGCCCATAACAAGTCCTAAAAGAAGTCTTGTGAACATCGACCTCCTTAACCTTAAGCTGATGGTATCCAAAACGAAGATCTATCTTCGATAACACAGAAGCCCCACGAAACTGATCGAACAAATCATCGATCCTCGAAAGTGGGTACTTGTTCTTTACCATCAATTTATTCAACTAACGGTAATGAATACACATTCTCACAGAACCATATTTCTCCTTCATGAATAGAATTGGTGCCCCCACGGAGACATACTAGGACGAATGAACCCACAATCAAGGAGTTCCTGAAGTTGAGCCTTTAGTTCCATAAGCTCCTTCGGTGTCATGCGGTAGGGAGTAATGGACACCAGAGCTGTACCCGGTAGAACCTCGATACCGAACCTGACCTCCTTATCCGAAGGTAAACCCAACAACTCCTCGGGAAAAACATCCAAAAACTCTCTAACCATCCAAATGTTTCCAACAAATGAATCCACAAAAGCTAATTCACACACATAAACCAAAAATGCCTCACATTCTTTATGAACCAACTTTTCAACCATAAGAGCGTAGATTAAATTGGATAAGTAATCCCGACGCTCGCTAATCATAACCACTTCAACATCATTTTCAGATCTCAAAACTACCCTTTTAGTAGTACAGTCCAAACTGACTCGATGCTCTACGAGCTAATCCATTCCCAGAATCAAATCGAATTCCCCAAAAAGTAGTTCCATCAGATTAGATGGAAACACAACCCATTGTATCTCCAGTGGTACATTCTTATAAAGCCTATTAACCCGAACTGACTGAGCTAGTGGACTAATCACAGTAATCTCTCCAAAAATGCTCTCAACAGACAACCCCACGTTCACAGAGACAAAACTAGATATATAAGAGTGAGTTGATCCTATGTCTATCAAAGTAAAATAAGGAGCATCATGAATGAAGAACGTACCGACGATAACATCCACGGTGTCTCTATTTTCACGGCATCTAACCGCATAAACAAGTGCAGTTAGCCTCGCCTCAATCTGATTAGAACATTTTCCTGGTGCTCTCTGAACTCTCCCTTTACCATTACCAACCTTGGCCAGACCACGTCCCCTAGGTGACTGTTGAACTGCCCCTTAAGGTTGAACTATACCCGAAGTTGGAGCTTGCATCTGATCAGACCGTTGCAGACAATCCCTAATGTGGTACTCCATCGATCCACAACGCAAAAAAGCTCCTAACCTCCTCCAACATTAGCCCGGAAGGCATCTACCACAATCTCTACACAGTTGAACCATTATAGGAGCAACTGGAACCTCAACCCTCAGAGTCCCATCAGATCTGGCCTGTTTCTTAAGCCTCATAATAGAATTAGAGGGCTCTGAATCCCTCTTATTCTTAGCCCTCTTATGCTCCCTATTTTCACACTTAATGCGCTTAACCTCTTCAGTAATTCTTGTCTTGTCTACCAAGATGACAAACACTAGCTCCCTCTGCGGAGCTATCAAAACTTTGACATTATCCCTCAATCCCTCCTCGAAGCAAATACACTTTTCATAGTCAGTCAATACCATCCCACGAGTATATCTACTCAGTCTTAGAAATTCAGCCTCATACTCTGCCACAGTCCTATCTCCCTTAGTAAGGCTCATAAACTCGCATCTATGAGTATCCACATAACTCACCCCCACATACTTATTTTGGAAAATGCTCTTAAAATAATCCCAAGTAATCTGATCTGGTTGAGTACCTTCCTCAACCGTCAACCACCATTGGTACACCTCATCGCGAAGAAGAGACACTGCATCTTTCAGTTTCTACTCGGAAGTATAATCAATGTTATTCATTAACCTCTCAGTGGCCTCCAACCAGTATTCGACCACAGACGGGGCGACTCCTGTGACACCCCTAAACAATTCAATGTCATTGGACTGGAGTCGTTCAGTTATCGACCCACGGTTCCCAAAACCGGAATGGGAAGAACTCTCAGAATGGCTTGGGACAATGTGTCATCCCCAGCCGAGTGACTTTGAGACCCAACCTCAGCAGTAGATGTAGCCAGTGTCTCATTCATATCTAGATTGGGCGTATTGCCCATCGAGGATGACTCAACTCGAGCCCCTCTTCAACACCCGCCACACCCACGGGTACCACATCCACAGGTACCGCGTCCACGTGATCCACCAGTGCTCATCGTATTTATAAATTATCTACATTACAAACTTTATGCTCCAAAAGTTTATCAGAAAAAGTTTTCAGAAATGTTTCAGTCTCTAACTATCATAGTATAATTGTAATCATTTTCAAAGTTTTCTAAAGTAGAGTTTATCAAGTCAGAAGTACTCACAGGGATAGCATCGGAGACTCAGTATTTCACAGATTTATTTTTCAAATTAATGCAGAAATACACTTTACTCAAAAAATAATTTTTCACAAAAATTTTGAACCCAAAATTTCACAGCCCGAGTATTGCAACCTGACTCTAATACCACTAAATGTAACACCCTATACTCGGCCTAGACGTTACAGTTAGATCAGGAAGTGTTACATAACAGATTGGAAACACAACTTTCGTATTTTTTTTAGAAAACATTATAAACTCCTAAAATCTTGATTTATTTGAATTCATATTTTGTTTATCTATATTATTGAAAACATTGCTTGTTTATATATTTTCTAAAAACTTGTTGTTTTGCAGCGAAAACTACTTAAAAAGTGATATTTTGGATAACATTATACGTTGCTTGAAACCTTTTATTTTTGTAGAAAATAGTCATTGTCGATAAATCATTTTAACAGTAATGTACAGAAAAAGGAAAATAACGTCCGAAACTCAAAACAGTCCAAAATTTACAAAACACTTAAATCCTAAATTAAAATAACTAAAATAAAGGCAAGATTTATATAACTGAGCTCCCATCGCATCGACCTGCCAAAGTCTGAGGATTACCTAAAAGTATTAGTCAAATAGAAAGTGAGTTTTCGAAACGTAATGTATAACGAGTAACTTTAAACAAAATAATGTGTACCAGAAAAATTTATCAGAAGCAGAATCATATCAGAGTAGTACAGATTCAAACATATAATCCTACCTCCATCCTCCTCACTCTAGCTCCGACCATCCCAATACACCATGTGGGGTATAAAACACCCACCCAACCCTACACACCGCATAGTGTTAATAAGACACTTCCCAAAATATATGCAGCTGAGCTACCAGACAAATAGGCAAATTATCGCCTTTTTCAGTAACACTTCCACCACAAAATATATATCCCAACCCAGATGCTAATATAGAACATAATAGATGTCAGACATATTTTCCATTAATACACATGGCATAACATATATAGAACATACATAGCATTTTTCAGTTTTCTTAACCCATTACACAGTTTAATCATTATATGGCGTTTTAGTTGTATGAGCAGATATTAGAATTCATGCATACAGATGATCGAATTTCATATTTTACAGTCTATTTGAACACATACCGACCCCACAAAAGGCTCACAGTCGATCAGAATGACGTGTATAGCCCTAGGGAAAATTTTAGATTTTTGGGCCCACATGGCCAAACTGTGTAGCCCACACGACCTCACACTTGCCCGTGTGGTCCACATGCCTATGTGGTCCACACAACCCAAATAGCTTAGGCCGTGCGTGACACACAGTCCAGCACACAGTGTGTCACATGGCCGTGTGTCACACATGGCCTACTACACGGCCTACTACACGGCCTAGCACATGGTTGTGTGGCATTGACAGTGAACTTTTTCGACTTTTGTTGATTGCTATTTTTCGTATTTTTTAATACCACACCTAACTCCACTTCCAACAAAACTCAATAACCCAATGAATAACTAACACTAACATGATAAATAATAAATCTCAAACTCTACAAAAACTTGAAAACTGAATAGATTACAAAAGGTACTTACCACACAAAACCAAGAACAGAACAGCCCTAACGCCGACCACGCACAGCACCAATCAAAAAGAAACCAAAAGATTGAAGTTGAAAATTAAAGAAAGAAAGAAACATGCTAGCAATATTTTTCCCTCGAACCACGTGAAGAAATTGAAAGGAAAACAAAACGGGGAAAACAATATGAAATAAAACAAAAGAGAGTGCCAAAACTGTAGAGAAGACCAAAACCAGCCCAACTACCTAATTTCATCAGATTACCCAAAGACAGTTTAAAACAAACCCAACTACTACCAGGCTAGTTTACACATAAAAAAAAAAAAACTTGCCATCTACTCACGTCAAGATTCAAACCCCCAACCTCAACGCACACTCAAACTCTTAACCACAAGGACAAATACTTATTTACAGTATATATAACCTAACAAATTAAATATTTATAATTTTGGGCGTTACATTACTCATAAATTCATCTATATTTTTATTTTAATATTATGCATATTTCATGTGTTATAATTAATTAGTTTCAAACTATCGTTTTATTACATTTATTCAGAGGCGAATCTGGAGGGAGTTGGTAGGGACCCCAACGCCTCCTCAAATGGAAAAAATTTCTATTTAAGCCCTTTAAAATTTTAATTTAGTAATAATAAAATTGCACTTTGCCCCCTCTAAAATGATACAAAAAAATGATTTAATCCTTTAAAAATAATAGAGATATAAGTTATTAAAATAGTAAATTTATATTTTTTACTATCATAAAAATATACTATTTAATTTTGTTCCCAAAAAATTTTTCTGACTTCGCCCATATATTTATTTTTTATTATTTTTAAACTAACCTTTATATTTTAAATACATAGCTTGCACAAAATTACCTATAAGATAGAATTTCTACTATATAATATATGCATGAAAAGAAAGTTAAAAGGATATATCAATTAAAAAGTCAAAGGTAAATAAATAAATTTATTATATAAATTTTTTTTAAACAAAATATTAGTCAAAATTTTAAGGTCATATACATGTCAAAATTTCAGGCTATCCATGTAAGACTCTTTTCATTTTTGTGAAAGCTTTCGCTTTAAATATTATACATAATGTCGAAACCCTCCCTCAGCTCTTGAGAAGGGCGTGAATCGGACTTGAGTTTTGAAAATATAAAAAACGGGAGTCGCCACCGATCTTTTATTAAGTGTGATCGGATCACCTTTGTTTTAATAAAACATTTTTGATTTACTAAAACAATGCTTTTGGTCTACGGAAATTTGAGAAGATGGGTTCGGGAGTCGGTTACGTGCGAGGAAGGGTTAACACCCTCGTCACGCCCAAAATTGGTACCAAATTGATTAATTAATGTCCTAATGTCGAAAGTTTGAAAATTTTGAAGGAATTTAAAAATCTGACCCTTTTTGGAAATATTTGTGTTTTTCTTGAACTAAATCGAGATTTTCTCGTTTCGAAGAAATAAAGTGTCACATCCAATATTTTAGGACATAATAGTTTTAAATCTTCGATCCTAAGATCATCTCGTAGTTTTCCGGAATTGCAAACCAAGACTTTCTCGTTTCCAAAGGATTAAAATATCACATCCAATACTTTAGGACACGATAATTCAAATCTTCGGATCAGAGATCATCCCATAGTTTTTTCGAATTAAAAATCAAGATCTTCTTGTTCCAAAAGAATAAAGTATCACATCCAATACTTTAGGACACGATATTTCAAATCCTTGAACCCAAGACCATCTCAAAATTGTCGATTTACATAAACGACGCAAACGAAAACAATCATGAAAATATCGGAACAAAAACAAAGTAATAAAATACAAAGGTTAAAAATAAAGCGAGAGATAATAAAAAAAAAACGATGTCGAAAATGATAGAATTAGTAACAGTGAGGATAATAAATATCATAATATAAGTACTATTAATAATAATGCTAATAATAATAATAATAATAAGAATAATAGAAAATATATACAATGTAATGTAAATATAGTAGCGATAATAATAATCTAATGATACAATGATAAAGGTGATAACATAGTAATAATAGCAAGAATAATAAAAATATATACAGTATGCTAATATAATAATAATATAACAATGGTAATAAGAAATATAATAATAAAGATGATAATGATAAGTAGTAGTAATAATAATACTATGTATGTACAATATAATAACATAAATATAATAAAAATAATAATACTATGTATGTGCAATAATATAATAATAGTAATAGTAGGTATAATAATATAATAGTAATAATAATGCTAATACTAATGATAATATTAATATACAAGTAACGATAATAATAAATATGTACAAAGTAATATTATTAATAATAGTATATAATAATAATAGAAAAATAATGACCATAAAAGTAATACTAATAATGATAATAATATAATAATAATACATGAAATGAGTATAATAGTATAGTATTAAATGATTAATAGCGATTAAAATAAAAATGGTAAAAATAAACGATATAAATTAAAAATGGACTAAATTGCATGAAAGATAGAAGTTTCGGGTTAAATCATACAAAACAGATAACGGGAGGACTGAATTGCAACATGCGCTAAAGGAGAAGGGACTAAAACGGATAATAACCCCTTTCTCCAAAACGCATAGCACATAAGGGACGAGATTGTGAAGGAATGAAGTTCATGGGCAAGATTGGGAAATAAAAAGAACTTGATTGTAAAACACAGAGGAAGCGGAAGGACCGCGCGCGTAAATAACCCAAAAAGCAAAAACACGCGGATCCCCTAGAGCGGGTCGGGTTGAATTCGGGTCGGCCCCCAAAACGACGCCGTTTTGGGCGTCTGGGGGCCGAATGAAACGGCGCTGTTTAGCTTAGGCTTTAAAAGCCCCATTTTTTGCCAAAATCTCATTTTTCCTTTAGCTTTCAAAAAAAAAACTTCACTCTCTCTCACTCTCTCTGCAGATACGAAAAGGAGGGGGGCACACCGGCGGTCTTCCGTCGCTGTCAGTCGCCGGCGACCGTCGTATACGGCGGCGCCGATGTAAGATTCTTCTCCCTTTTTATTTTATTTTATTTTATATATGTGTATTTGCAAAAAAAGAAGAGAATATAAAAAAATACCTTTGAATGCCTTGTATTACTTTTGTGCTTGTTTTTTTGAATCTGTTTCTTTTTCTTTTTCGTTTCTTTTTTATTGATTAAAAAAGGGTCCTCTGTTCAGTACAATAATCGGCCTTTTATAGCCGAAAAATATAAATCTTTGCTGTTGCGGTTTTCCTTGCTGTTCTCTTGTCCTCTTTTGCAGGTCGTGGGGCGCTAGTGGAGGCCATGGCGGCGTTGTGGCCGACAGTGGCTAGTGGAGCGGCGCACCAGGGGAGGGTTTGCGGCGTTTAGGCTAGGGTTTCCAGAAACCCTAGCAAATCTTTCTATTTTTTTGGGCTTTTTGTATTTTGGGCCAATTGGGTCTGTAACAGAACATTGGACATTTAATTTGGTTTTGGGCTTAATTGGGCCAGGTAAAAATTTGGGTATTACAGCTGCCCCTCTTTGCTCATTGTCGTGAAACGAGAATAGAGCAAAGAAAATAAAGAACCAAATTTGCCCGGGCCTAGCTAAGCCTTGGCTTCTTGATCTGTGTCTCTTCCAACAGCTTCAAACTCCATTGTAACTTTTCGCTTCGATTCAGTCTACTAGAGGCTTGGGGTGATAAGAAGAAGAGATCCGTAACTTTGATTTTTTTCGCTGAAACTTCTCGGAAACGAACGGTGATAGGAATCCAGAAGAGACCCGTAACTTGGATCTTCTTGCTGAAACTTCTCGAAAATATAGTTGGTGATAGGAATCCAGAAGAGACCCGCAACTTGGATCTTCTTACTGAAACTTCTCGAAAATATAATTGGTGATAGGAATCCAGAAGAGACCTGCAACTTGGATCTTCTTGCTGAAACTTCTCGAAAATATAGTTGGTGATAGGAATCCAGAAGAGACCCGCAACTTGGATCTTCTTGCTGAAACTTCTCGAAAATATAGTTGGTGATAGGAATCCAGAAGAGACCCGCAACTTGGATCTTCTTGCTGAAACTTCTCGAAAATATAGTTGGTGATAGGAATCCAGAAGAGACCCGCAACTTGGATCTTCTTGCTGAAACTTCTCGAAAATATGATTGATCCTCAGTACACTCAGGAAGGAGGGATTAACAGCTTCAACCTGCTCCATTGGAACATCAAGGAAATGAATCTGAACTTTTCAATTTGCTTCCTCACTATGTTCAGCCCGTTCCATGGGAGCAGTGTCCTCTTCAATGCTGCTATGCTGTTCTCCGAGGAATCTGTTCTGCAGAACGTGCTTATTCTCATGCAAATGATGAGGGTGTTACGGTGGAGGTGATTCAAATGCTCCTAACCATATGCGCCATTTACATGAATGCTGAATGTTATGCTAATGATGATTTTTCACAGCGTAAAAATGTCTAGGATGCAATAACTCGAATGCTCCTAACTGGATGCGTGTGAATGCATGAGAAGGACCCTATTTATGGTTTGGGTTGTCATTGCTCATAGCGAGATTCACTGAGGCACTATGATTGTGGCAGACATAGGAAATCCACAGAAATGAGTTCGCCCCGCGGCAACGTCATTGTCTCTTCCATGGTACTCTTTGAGGCATGAAGTTCGTACCTCTTATTACCGCCTTAGGAGAGTAACATTTGTCTTCTTTCAACCCTCTTACTGCGACCTTAAGGTGTAGAATCAATAATGGTATTACGACTTCATTATATGCCAAGACTGACATTGCTCGTTATTTATGAAGGGCATACCACCGACGAGGTGTCTGGTTTTTGTTTAGGTAGACGATCATTTGTCAATTTTCAACACTTCTGAACCTTAGGTGGAATGAATTTTGAACAATAGTTACGTTTCATGTCCTTGTATTATTCAGAGGCTTTCAGGATAATATGTAGGACTCCTTTTATGAAAATATTATTAGTTCCGTAATCGTTATGTCAATGTAAAATGCCTAAGAAGAACTGTAAGGAAGAGAGTGATTGGGAGTACAACCCGAAATAAGACATGTTAATCCAAATTTGGCAAATGTAATCAAGGGAGAAATTCATTGAATAAGATGGTCACAAATTACAAACTGAAAATGGGTAGAACAAAAAATTGGGTGCCCCTAGATATCGCAGCCTAAACTTCTTTGCCTGAGCCTTTGAAAGACCATTTTGAGTTTGACATGTGCTCAGAAGATCTTGGATATTTTGTTGATGCATCGGGGTGCAACATGCCCCTTCCTTGTCTATTCGAGTGCAGCGGGATTCTTCCTTCTCAGTTCAAGCCGTCCCTTTTGGGTTTTTGACTTGAATCCTTTTGGTCTCAAAGCGCCCGTTACGGGTTTTCGCCTTGGCTTCTCCCTCCTTCTTTTTTTTTTCACGCAAAGTATTTTTTGACTGAATCCGAGTTCACGGGGTTGGGCAGACTTTTCCCATCCATTTCCATTAAAATCAGTGCGCCTCCAGAGAAAGCCTTCTTCACCACGTACGGCCCTTCCCAATTCGGCGTCCATTTTCCTCTGAAATCCTTTTGTATGGGGAGGATCCTTTTCAGTACCAAGTCTCCCTCGTGAAACTCTCTTGGGCGAACCTTTTTGTTGTAGGCTCGCATCATGCGCTTTTGATACATTTGACCGTGACGAATAGCCTTTAGCCTCTTTTCTTCGATTAGGTTCAGTTGATCGTATCGAGCCTGAATCCACTCAGCTTCATCCAGTTTTACTTCTGTTAAAACCCGAAGAGAAGGTATTTCCACCTCAATGGGTAGGACTGCCTCCATCTCATAAACCAGTGAGAAAGGTGTTGCCCCGGTAGAGGTTCTGACGGACGTTCGATAAGCGTAAAGAGCAAATGGTAATTTCTCGTGCCAATCTTTGTAAGTTTCTGTCATCTTTCCCACTATCTTTTTGATGTTCTTATTCGCTGCTTCCACTACCCCATTCATTTTTGGACGGTATGGGGATGAGTTATGATGTTTAATGTTAAACTGACGACAAACATCTGCTATCACGCTGTTGTTCAAATTCAATGCATTGTCTGATATGATCCTTTCGGGCATCCCATATCGGTAAATAATTTCCTTCTTCAAAAATCGACTAACTGCTGATTTAGTGACGTTAGCGTATGAAGCAGCTTCTACCCACTTTGTGAAGTAATCAATGACTACGAAGATAAATCGATGTCCGTTTGAAGCTTTTGGTGAGATTGGTCCGATAACATCCATGCCCCACATAGAAAAGGGCCATGGTGAAGTCATAACGTGTAGGGGAGACGGAGGCACATAGATCTTATCTCCATAGATCTGGCATTTATGACATCTCTTGGCATAGTCGATACAGTCTCCTTCCATGGTGGACTAGTAATATCCAAATCTCATTATTTGCCTGGCCATTGTGAATCCGTTAGCATGCGTTCCACAAACACCCTCATGGACCTCCTTTAGGATCATCTTGGCTTCTAAGGCATCGACGCATCTCAACAGTACTTGATCTTTTCCTTTTTTGTACAAGATGTCTCCATCCAATACATATTCAAGGGCCAATCTCCTGAGTGTCTTTTTCTCATTCTCCGTAGCATGATTTGGGTATTCGCGATTTTTCACATATCGCAATATATCTTGGTACCAGGGGTGATCGTCCTTTTCTTCTTCTTCTACGTTACAACAATAAGCTGGGGCCTCGTAAATACTCATCTGAATAGGCTTTACATCTTCTTGCTTACTCGCTTTAATCATGGAAGCTAAAGTAGCCAGAGCATCTGTCATTTGATTTTCTTCTCGTGGGAGATAATTAAAGGTGATATCGTCGAACTCCCCGATTAATCCCATGACTATCCTTCGATAGTTGATCAATTTGGGGTCTCTTGTTTCCCATTCGCCCCTTAGTTGGTAGATCACTAATGCGGAGTCTCCATATACTTCCAGCGTTCTAACTCTACGTTCTATAGCAGCGTGGAGTCCCATGATACAGGCTTCGTATTCTGCCATATTGTTTGTACAATCAAAATCCAGCCTGACTGTGAATGGGTAGTGTTCTCCTTTTGGAGATACTAAGACTGCCCCAACCCCATTTCCTATGGCGTTTGATGCTCCGTCGATATACAATTTCCAAAGGCAATCTTTCGCAGTGTCCTCTTCCGCTGTTGCCACATACATTAGATCCTCATTTGGGAAATCAAAGTTCAACGGCTCGTAATCTTCTAAAGCTCTGCTGGCTAGGAAGTTGGCTATCGCACTCCCTTTTATAGCCTTCTGGCTCACATATACAATATCGAATTCAGACAGTAGGATTTGCCATCTAGCCATCCTCCCATTCAAAGCGGTCGTCTCCATCATATACTTTAGGGGGTCTAACTTTGAGATTAGCCAGGTCTTGTGGTACAGCATGTATTGTCTCAATCTCCGAGTGGTCCAAATCAGCGCACAACATAGTTTTTCAATTGGTGAATATCTCATTTCACAATCAGTGAATTTTTTACTGAGATAGTATATTGCCTTCTCCTTTCTTCCTGTATCATCATGTTGACCTAGCACACATCCCATTGAGCGATTAAGCACCGTCAGATATAGGATTAGTGGCTTATTGGGGCACGGAGGTGACAGTATTGGAGGGTTTGACAAATACTGTTTGACCCTATCGAAAGCTTCTTGACATTCATCGTTCCATACGCCTAGGTTATGTTTCTTCAAAAGACGAAATATGGGATCGCATTTCTCAGTTAACTGTGAAATAAACCGAGCAATGTAGTTTAGTCTTCCTAGGAAGCCTCGAACTTCTTTTTGAGTGCGCGGTGGCGGTAATTCTTGTATAGCCCGGACTTTATCGGAGTCGATTTCGATCCCTTTCTTGCTAACTATGAAGCCCAACAGCTTGCCAGACCTGGCTCCAAAGGTACATTTGGTAGGATTGAGCCTCAATTGAAATTTCCTTAACCTCAGAAACAACTTCTGCAAAACTTGGATATGTTCTTCTTCTGTTCTAGACTTTGCAATCATGTCATCCACGTAAACCTCGATTTCTTTATGCATCATATCGTGGAATAGGGTCACCATGGCCCTTTGGTATGTTGCTCCTGCGTTTTTCAACCCAAACGGCATTACTTTGTAACAGAATGTGCCCCACAATGTTATGAAGGTGGTCTTTCCCATATCTTCAGGGTGCATCTTTATCTGATTGTATCCGGAAAAACCATCCATAAAGGAAAACAGCGAAAAGCCTGCTGTATTGTCTACTAGAGTATCAATATGAGGCAGAGGAAAGTTATCTTTTGGGCTAGCCTTATTTAAGTCTCTATAATCCACGCACATTCGCACCTTCCCGTCTTTTTTAGGGACAGGCACGATATTGGCTACCCATTCTGAATATTTGATCTCTTGCAAAAATCCAGCATCGAACTGCTTTTGGACCTCCTCTTTTATTTTCAGCACAATATCCGGTCTCATCCTTCTAAGCTTCTGCTGTACTGGCTTGCACTCTCTCCTTGTAGGTAAGCGGTGTTCTGCTACATCGGTGCTTAAGCCGGGCATATCTTCATAAGACCATGCGAAGACGTCCTTGAATTCTTGCAACAGTTTGATAAGATTCTGCCTTGTTTTTTCGGCTATCCCCGTTCCAATATTTATCACTTTCCCTTCTTCCAACGTCACAGTCTCTAGTGCTCTTTTATGAGGTCGAATTTGTCTCTTCTCCTGCTCTACCATTCTTATCAGATCAGGGTATAGGTCCTCGTCTGCGTCATCTTCAAAATTCTGTAGTCCTTCTAAGCATATGTCTTACTCAAAAGGATATTTCGAATCCGAGATAGAGTTGCTCAAGTCATTGATATCTAGGGACCTGTTGCAGTTTAAGAAAATGCAGGCGGTATGAATGAATTTGTAAACGAATGATTATATGTATGACAGTGCTGAAAGAATGATAAAAAACGACGAAAGAGATGTTTGCTTCAAGTAAGGATGAAAATGCATTTTATTGATATAACGATATTCGAAACATGCGCCTATTTCACAAAAGAAATCTTGCTGCTCCTAGGCTTAGAGCAACAAGTGGGTCCCGGACATTACTCTGAATGAGCCCTAAATACTACGGGGACTTCTTCCGCAGTCCAATTGTTCAAGATGCTTCCCGATTCATAAGGCTGAATATTTGGCGAAATTTCTCCGTCAGTTGCCTCCTCAGATATGGCACTAATGTAGATGTTGCCTAACATTGATGCGATGTCCCCTCCCTTCGGTATCTTCAGCTCAAAGTGGATCACCCCTCCTGACACAAATGTCTTGGATATGTACGGGATTATCATGGGTTCCCACTTGGTTTCTTCTCCATTCAAACGAGCGCGTCTTCTTTCCTGTCTCCTTTCTAGCTCCTTCTTCTTTTGTCTTGTGTCTGGTCTGAATCCCAGGCCGAAGCGATCTTGTTTCTCTCTCAGCACCGGGGCCACTATTCTCCCCTGAAGGTACTTTCCAAACCCTCTTCCGGGTAAAGCGCCCTTTCCCACGGTCATTTTCAAACCCATCCTCGTGGTCCTCGAGATTTTTGGCTTCAAGATCTTGCTTCCTTCTGTAACAAAAGTTGCGTTCACGAATTCGAGAGATCGGAACGAACATTCTATTGTCTCGTCATTTGTCTCTAAGTAAGGCATGTCGCTGGTCACGGTGGCAATGATGTCTTCCTCAGCTTTTATCGTTATCAGTCGGTCATCCGCTATCAACTTCACCTTCTGATGTAGTAATGAAGGTACTGCCCCGGCTGAATGTATCCATGGTCTCCCCAACAGGCAATTGTAGGAAGGTTCGATGTCCATGACCAAAAAATCTATTTCGTAAATAGTTGGGCCAATCAGTAAGGGTACCTCAATTCTCCCCATGACCCTTCTTTGGGTGCCGTCAAAGGCCTTTACCACACTCTGGCATTCTTTCATGTGCGAACCATCCACCGGAAGTCTATTGAGAGTGGATAAGGGCAATACATTTAATGCAGACCCATTGTCTATCAAGACCCCTGGCAGTGTGTGCCCTTTGTATTTAGCTGTAATGTGCAAGGCCTTGGTGGACCCTCTACCACCTGGTGGTATTTCGTCGTTGTTAAAATGGATGAAGTTGTCTGCACTTATATGGCCAATCAGTCGATCCAACTTGTTAACCGAGATATCACTAGCGACGTAGGCTTCGTTTAAAGCTTTCATCAATGCGTTCCTGTGTACTTCTGAGTATTGGAGTAAGGCCAATATGGATATACGCGCTGGCTGTTTGTGCAGTTGTTCTACCACACAATATTCACTGTGTTTCAGAAATTTCAGGAATTCTTTGGGCTCTTCCTCAGTCACTGGCTCCTTGATCCTTGACTCGGGCTCAACGGGCTTTCCTTTTTCTTGTTCCGCCATTGGGGCTTTTCCTTTTATTAAGTCGTAGTGTAACATCCCCGAATAGGGCCTAAACGGAATAGTGGTTGCGAAACCACAAATCCGAGTCAGTAAAATATTTTAATATTATTTTCAATGCTTATAATATGTGAATTTACATGTGTGAAAGTTTCGTGAATTAATTTTATTGTTAGTGTGCTTAATTTAAAGAAAAGGACTAAATCGCATAAGTAGTAAAAGTAGCCTTAAAGCTTGATTGAGTGGTTAAATTAATGTGTCTTTTTATAAGGGAGGACTTATGTTGAAAATTGTCCATTTTTAATGGGATAGTGGACGGCAGCATGCATTTTTCATAATGAAATTATATGTTTAAATTATAGGCTATGTTATAATATATTATAATAATATTATAATCTTATAATAACAAAACATAATGGAAAGAAAAAAAAAGAAGATGCAAAAGTTCATCTTCTTAGCCGAATGTCAGAAAGAAAAACAGCATTTTTGAAGCTTTAAGTTTCAGCATCTAGGAGGCTTAATTCGGGTATGTTTTTGTTCGGTTTTTAATAATTTTTACGTTTTTGAGATCGTTGTTTTGAGTGCTACAAAACCCATGTTTCAATTTTGAATTTTGATGAATATTTTGAGTTATGCTATTGATGAGAACTTGTGATTTTTGATGATTGATGGTAGATTTTGCATGTTTATGAGTAGAGGAATGATTTTTATTAAGTGATTTTCGGTAAAAACGAGCTAATTAGTAAAAGTTGTTATTGTTCATAAGTATGTGTTATAGTAAGAATTTGAAGTTGCTATAGAAGGGAAAAATGTTCAGCATGTTATAAAACATAAGAATAAGGGCTGAAGTTTAATTTTCGAGCCTAGGGGCAAAATCGTAAATATGTAAAAGTTTAGGGGCAAAATTGTAATTTTGCCAAAAATGAGAGTTAAGGACTGTTTTGATAAATATGAGTATTAAATAAGCTAAATTTGCTATTATAGATCAAGAAGAACGAAATCCAGAGTTAGATCGGGGAAAGAAAAAGATAGAGGATTAAATCGATATAATTTATCGATTTTATTTCGAGGTAAGTTTGCGGTAAATAAATGCAATATTCTGTTATTTTACATTTAATATTATGAAATTCCAGCATTTACATATTTATTCTGTAAATTTATTATTTAAAGACTCAAGTATGAATTGACGGAAAAGTTATCTTAGAAAGTTCCGGTTGAACCTTAGGAATGTGTAGGATACAAATGTCATGACATTAGGGTTTAAGGAAATCATGTAAGACCATGTCAAGACATGGCATTGATAAGTTACTATAAGGCAAATGTCCCATGTAAGACCATGCCAAGGCATGGCATTGGTGAGTTTATAAGGCAAAGATCCCATGTAAGACCATGCCAAGGCATGGCATTGGTGAGTTCACAAGGCAAGGATACCACGTAAGACCATGTCAAGACATGGCAATGGTTAAGTTTCATAAGGAAAGGTACCCGCGTATCCTTAGTATTCCAAGTGGTTCAACGGGAAAATTCAAAGAGTATACCAAAGTAAAGGTAAGACAAGTTCAAGCTAAAATGGTAAGTTAAGACAAGTTCAAGCTAAAAAGGTAAGGTAAGATAAATTCTTGTTAAAAAGGTAAGGTAAGATAAATTCATATTAAAAAGGTAAGGTAAGATAAATTCATGTTAAAAAGACAAGGTAAGAATACAAGTTTGAGTATATTGAGTTAAAAGCTTAAATGATCTTGATAAGAAAAGAATAAGTTAATTCATTAAGAATGTTGTCATCTATTTACATGTAAACTTACTAAGCTTTATGCTTACTCCCATTCTTTATTTTTTTTATAGTATTGCAAGCCAACTCGGGGATTGAAAGGACGTCGGAGATCGTACACACTATCAAAGAATTATATTGGTATTTTTTGACTCGAACGTTTTAAGTTATGGCATGTATAGGGACTTAGCCATTTTATGTGTGTGACCTTATGATATGGCTTATTATGGACTTGTAAATGTTTGGTAATGATTAGCCATTAAAATGGTTAATTAAGAACATGGTTGTGGATGTTATGAAATGTCTAGTTGATAATTATTTTAAAGAAATTATGTAATTATATGCAGGGGAATAGTAGGACAGCAGCAGTGACGTGATTTTGAAAAATCACCAAAAATAGTAGAAATTGAATTAGATTGTGCATGAGATATAGAATTAAATCTTATTGAGTCTATTTTCATATAAAGAAAACGGTGTAGGAAAATGAGTTGTATATTATGAGATAATTGATTTTTAGTGAAGAGAGGTCAGAACTGTCAAACTGTGTAATAGGGGAGACTTTAACTAATAAACTGTACTAATTGACCACACCAAAAATTCTGGAAAACTTATAGTAAGAAGATATATGAGTCTAGTTTCAGGGAAAATTTACGGATCTTGGTTTCGAGTTTCGTAACTCGAGTTATAATTAATTTAGTGAACATGACGCAGACGGATAGTTTCAATTTTTATGCCCAGAACTAGTAAGTTAAGTCTAGTAATGCCTCGTGCTCGACTCCGGCAACGGTCTCGGGTAAGGGGTGTTACACGTAGCGTCTCCCGCTTCGAGTGTGGAAGCCTTTGTTCGAATCTCCTTTTGTTGCATCAGTCGAGCTCTTCGTGACCGTGACATTACACTCATAGTTCCAGGGAACTTCCTTGCTATCTTTGTAAGCGAAAGCCGTGGGCTTCTGTATTATTACCTTCGGTGTCACCCGTGTTCTCGCCCCGTCGTTAGCTGAATTCTCTCCTTTGGAGACTGTTACACGATTTTGGGGGGAGTCCCTGTTACCTTCAACAATAGTAGGCCTCCGTATTATCACTTTCGGTGCTAACTGTGCCCCTACTTCATCACTTCTGGGACGTGAAATAATGATCCTTGGAAGGCTAACCTTTGTGCTTTTTGTTGTCGACTCCGACGCGCATATGCTCCTGTCTTCTGTGCCTTCGTCATAAAATTCGACTTCTTTGTTGTTCATTAAGTTTTGCACCAGAGTTCTGAATTCTCCGCAAGTCTGAATCTCATGTCCCGACTCTTGATGGTGTTCACAGTAGTTTGTCAGTTCTCCTTGACTTTCTTCTGCGATGATTAGTCCATGTTTAACCATTTCTTTCCAGACCCATCTCAAGGGAGTCTTGACCTCTGCAACATTCATTTTGATCATTTTTTTCGGGCTTTCACTGATTGCGTTGACCCCACTTTTAGCATGATTGGGTAAAGGATTTGTTGCGTTTGGCATGTCATCCAACTCGACCACACCCATGTTAATAAATTTCTCCACCAATTTCTTGAAAGCCAGGCAATTCTCGATTGAGTGCCCCGTGATTCCCGCGTGGTATTCACATTGCGCGTTCGAGTCATACCACTTAGGATACGGAGGTTGCATTGGTTTTAGGTGGTGAGGGGACACAATATGCTCATCGAACAGGGTTTGGTACATCTCCTTGTATGTTATTGGAATCGGTGTGAATTGGGGTTTCTCACTAGGTTCTTTCTTGAGTAACCCTTGCCGGTCCGTGGTTGTTGTTTTTGGCTGATTTATGGTGATTGACTTCGAGTGTCCTATGCTCGTGTTATTTACCTCGCCTTCTTTCCTTCTTGGGGGAATTCTTTTGGTACTCTCTCCGGTCTCGATCCCTCCGCTTTTTATAATATTCTCGATCATCTCTCCAGTGGTTATGATATCTGAGAAGCTCTGGGTTGCACTTCCTATCATGTGCATGAGGAATGGGGCTTTCAACGTGCGGATGAAGAGCATGGTGGTCTCTTTCTCCATAAGTGGCGGCTAGACCTGAATGGCAACTTCCCTCCACCTCTGCGCATATTGCGTAAAGCTTTCGTTCCCTTTCTTTTCCATGTTTTGCAGAGTGATCCTATCGGGGGTCATGTCCGTTACGTGACTGTATTGCTCCAAGAATGCTTGAGCCAAATCATCCCATGACCCAATTTTGGCACGACTCAACTGATTGTTCCATCTGGCCGCAGCTCCTATCAGGCTGTCTTAGAAGCAGTGGATCAGCAGTGGATCATTGTTAGTGTAGCCTGCCATCCTTCTACAGAACATAGTGATGTGGGCCTCTGGGCAACTTGTCCCATTGTACTTTTCGAACTCGGGCATCTTAAAATTATATGGGAGCACCAAGTCGAGGACTAAGCTTAAGTCATTGGCCTTTATTCCTCGACGTTTACCGGCGTTTTCCAGAGCCTTGAATCTTTCCTCCACCCATTTTGGCAGTTCTTGTTTTGCCTTCTCAGCCATCTCATCCAGATCTGGGACGTTGGGATTGACCAGATTTTCTCCTGGGTTGGTACCTGAACCCGTCGGGAGATGCGTCGGTATTGCGATATCAGCATGATATTGTGGCCTGATAGTGACAGACGCCCTTTGGGGATACGTGTCTGGTCGCGTTTGGGCCTCTAGTGGGGGAAGAGGGGGATTATCACTGTCGTTTCCTGAGCTAGTGGCGATGCCTCGTTCCTTAGCCATCAATTGCCTTAGTTGTTTCATCATATCGTCCTGGGATTTTTGCATCCGCTCCATCATGTCCTGCTGGGTTTTGGCCCGTTGCTCTTGTAACTGCACTTGTTCTTTCATTTGATCCTGAATTTCTTTTTGCATTTGTTCTAGCTTTTCCATTTTTTGATCCATTATCCTCGTTTTTCCTCTCGTACCGTAGTGATGTTCCAGAGTAACTGCCATAATTTTAGGGTCCTTTTGTGAGATCCTATGTGTATGATGCAATGTAATGCTGATGTATGGAATGTATGCAAAAAATGTTGATTCCAATTCGATTTCCATTAGAATAGCTTTTTCTAGAAAACAAGTTTCTTTACATAAAATGGATTACACGAATGGCCGGGCCCTAGCACCTAACGCCTTGACCTTCTCAAGAAGCCAACTTAACTTTTGACCCTTTTCTGACCCTGATTCGTACATCAAACCTAATGCATCAGCTTGAACTGCCAAAGTCTGCAAGTGATCCGCCATTCCTCGCATTTGAGTTACGGCTTCTCCCATAACATAATCCCGGCTTCTAACTTGGTTCTGGGAGTCATGCAATTGCTGCTTCCATCGCTCCTCATTAGCTTGGAAAAGTTCTTCCCGTAGCTCGTAGCCATGTACGACGGATTCTAGCTCTTCAATTCTTGCCTTCATTTCCTCAATTTTGCTCAGACTAGCCTTTAATTCAGCCATGGAATGGCGGCTTCGATACTGATGTAGTAATCTCTCCAGTTCCGACACTCGCATTTTCAATTTCTCTTTCTCATCTCGGCCTTCCATCATATTCCGTTTTAGGGCATCTTCTCGTTCATGGGCGTCTTGGAGTTCTCTTTCCCACTGGCTCGCTCTGTTCTTCTCCTCTTTAATCTCCTGACGCCATTGCTCTGACGTTTTTCCCAGTCCCGCCATTCTTATCGATCTTCGTAGCTTCTTATAATCGGTATTCAAATCGCTCAAATCTTCTTCGGCTTTAGTTTTCCCTTTCCTCCACTTATCAGCTTCCAATTTTTGAATATCGACGTCCAAACCTAGCTGCATTTTCTCTTCCTCTAGTTGCTCTATTCTTTTCCTTAATTCCCGGTTCTTTTCTTCGAAGTCTTGTTTGATGATTTCAAGCTCTGAGGGGATCACCCGTAACTGCTCTTCTAGTGATCGGGTGTTTTCTTGGTCAGATGTGGGGATGTTGTCATTGATTCTTTGATCTCGCCATTGGATGTACTCGGGTGTCGTCATTGGATTGGCAGCGAACTTTTTCATTTTATGAATTTGGCCCCAAGCCTTGGATATCTCGCAGATTCTCTTTTTGTAATTTTCCCCTTTATACTCAAATTCGCACTCGGCTAACCCTTGTGTAGGCGGTGTAAACTGTCTTGACCTATACTGTCTTAACACGAGAAGAGGAGCGTATCCGGCGGCTCCCCATATTCCGAGCATGGGGACATAATCAAAGTCTCCACACTTATACAAGATTTCGTCAAGTATCATCCAAGGAGCTTTTCATTCTACATCTTCTTCTTGTAAGCTTTGCAAAGCCATCATCCAACTTTCTTCCGTGATGTCATCTCGTCTAGGCGTTGCTGCTGTATTTTTTAGCGGAGAGTAGTCTTCGGTGAAGATTAGGCACGATACCTTTTCTATTTTCCAAAAATGACTGTGAAACCATGCTATTAAGAGTTGGGCGCAACCGATGAATCTCCCTTCGCCGGTCCTCCGACACGCGCTTAGAGACCTAAAAGTTTCGGCGAGAATCGTAGGAACAGGAGTGACTCCTCTGTCTAGTTTGTCGAATAGATCAGATACCACCTCATCCACATGTCCTAGAGCCTTGGGGAAGATGACCAATCCGTAAATGCTCAAGGCTAAAACATCGACCCTCTTCTTTTCCTCAGGGTGCGCTATGATCAAGTCTCTTAGGTTTCTCCAAGGTATGCATTTGCAATCTCCCTTTTGTTTTGCTCGAGCCGTAACCCACTGCTCACTCATCCCTGTTATGTTCATCAGCTTTTTTGTGAATGTTGGTACATTAACGGCTCTCAAGTAAGCTTTATCAGTTTGAATTCTCGGGCAGCGGATCAGGGCCGTGTACTCCTCTATGGTAGGAACTAAATCCACTTTCCCAAAAGTGAAGCAACCGTACGTAGGATTCCAAAACTGGGTCATTGCTCGGAACAAGTGTTGGTCTATCTTGACGTCAAGCAGATAAGGCAAGTTGCCATAATGATGGTAGAATAACTGCTTGATCTTGTCGTCCCACTGATCCCATATTTCCTTCATTTCTCGAAGATTATTTTGAGTCACATTGATGCGTGTATAATCCCACAACTCTGATATATATCCCTCCGTGAGGTTATCCCCCTTCTCTCGCTGTACTGTCTCAGCCCATATCCGGACGGCCGCATTGTCTTCCACTCTATCAAGAAATCCCTTTTCCATGATAAGCTACCTATTCAGAAATCGAATGGGAATCAACATCTTTTTGATGCATATGCTATGCGAAGAGATGAAGATAAAGCAAGTCATTATTTCGTAAACAGTAAGCAGCAAATGCAAAACTTAATCGGGTAACCACTAGAGTTTGGTATAGCTCTATCTAGGGTGGTTCTTATGGCTTGCTATATGGGGTTCGGGTCTAGAGTAAAGGTACCTCAACCAGCAGATTCCTCAATCCTCACCCATTATAGGCTCATACGGACCGAGTTCAGTTCAGGGGAATACATTTCCCTATGGCTGCACGGAGATGAAAATCTCACGAAGACATAGGTACGGATGTATCCCGAAAGTGATCAACTATCTTGCACGGAGGTGAAAACCTCACAAAAGAGTAGCTTCTCACTCCCACTTAAAAGGGTGCGACTCAACGGTCATGCAATATGATGGAACACTATTATTCGAGACTCGAACCACATGATCAGATAAGATGATGCAAGCAAATACAATAAAAGGAAAACCAAATTTTCAACTTTCGACAAAAGGACAGAAATTAATCAATTTTACGGCCTGACTCTCTTATTTAGGTCCCCAGTGGAGTCGCCAAGCTGTCGAAACCCCCCTCAGCTCTTGAGAAGGGCGTGAATCGGACTTGGGTTTTGAAAATATAAAAAACGGGAGTCGCCACCGATCTTTTATTAAGTGTGATCGGATCACCTTTGTTTTAATAAAACATTTTTGATTTACTAAAACAATGCTTTTGGTCTACGGAAATTTGAGAAGATGGGTTCGGGAGTCGGTTACGTGCGAGGAAGGGTTAACACCCTCGTCACGCCCAAAATTGGTACCAAATTGATTAATTAATGTCCTAATGTCGAAAGTTTGAAAATTTTGAAGGAATTTAAAAATCTGACCCTTTTTGGAAATATTTGTGTTTTTCTTGAACTAAATCGAGATTTTCTCGTTTCGAAGAAATAAAGTGTCACATCCAATACTTTAGGACATAATAGTTTTAAATCTTCGATCCTAAGATCATCTCGTAGTTTTCCGGAATTGCAAACCAAGACTTTCTCGTTTCCAAAGGATTAAAATATCACATCCAATACTTTAGGACATGATAATTCAAATCTTCGGATCAGAGATCATCCCATAGTTTTTTCGAATTAAAAATCAAGATCTTCTTGTTCCAAAAGAATAAAGTATCACATCCAATACTTTAGGACACGATATTTCAAATCCTTGAACCCAAGACCATCTCAAAATTGTCGATTTACATAAACGACACAAACGAAAACAATCATGAAAATATCGGAACAAAAACAAAGTAATAAAATACAAAGGTTAAAAATAAAGCGAGAGATAAAAAAAAAACGATGTCGAAAATGATAGAATTAGTAACAGTGAGGATAATATCATAATATAAGTACTATTAATAATAATAATGCTAATAATAATAATAATAATAGGAATAATAGAAAATATATACAATGTAATGTAAGTAGCGATAATAATAATCTAATGATACAATGATAAAGGTGATAACATAGTAATAATAGCAAGAATAATAAAAATATACAGTATGCTAATATAATAATAATATAACAATGGGAATAAGAAATATAATAATAAGATGATAATGATAAGTAGTAATAATAATAATACTATGTATGTACAATATAATAACATAAATATAATAAAAATAAATACTATGTATGTGCAATAATATAATAATAGTAATAGTAGGTATAATAATATAATAGTAATAATAATGCTAATACTAATGATAATATTAATATACAAGTAATGATAATAATAAATATGTACAAAGTAATATTATTAATAATAGTATATAATAATAATAGAAAAATAATGACCATAAAAGTAATACTAATAATGATAATAATATAATAATAATACATGAAATGAGTATAATAATAATAGTATTAAATGATTAATAGCGATTAAAATAAAAATGGTAAAAATAAACGATATAATTAAAAATGGACTAAATTGCATGAAAGATAGAAGTTTCGGGTTAAATCATACAAAACAGATAACGGGAGGACTGAATTGCAACATGCGCTAAAGGAGAAGGGACTAAAACGGATAATAACCCCTTTCTCCAAAACGCATAGCACATAAGGGACGAGATTGTGAAGGAATGAAGTTCATGGGCAAGATTGGGAAATAAAAAGAACTTCATTGTAAAACACAGAGGAAGCGGAAGGACCGCGAGCGTAAATAACCCAAAAAGCAAAAACACGCAGATCCCCTGGAGCGGGTCGGGTTGAATTCGGGTCGGCCCCCAAAACGACGCCGTTTTGGGCGTCTGGGGGCCGAATGAAACGGCGCCGTTTAGCTTAGGCTTTAAAAGCCCCATTTTTTGCCAAAATCTCATTTTTCCTTTAGCTTTCAAAAAAAAAAAAAACTTCACTCTCTCTCACTCTCTCTGCAGATACGAAAAGGAGGGGGGCACACAAGCGGTCTTCCGTCGCTGTCAGTCGCCGGCGACCGCCGTATACGGCGGCGCCGATGTAAGATTCTTCTCCCTTTTTTTTATTTTATTTTATATATGTGTATTTGCAAAAAAAAGAAGAGAATATAAAAAAAAATACCTTTGAATGCCTTGTATTACTTTTGTGCTTGTTTTTTCGAATCTGTTTCTTTTTCTTTTTCGTTTCTTTTTGATTGATTAAAAAAGGGTCCTCTGTTCAGTACAATAATCGGCCTTTTATAGCCGAAAAATATAAATCTTTGCTGTTGTGGTTTTCCTTGCTGTTCTCTTGTCCTCTTTTGCAGGTCGTGGGGCGCTAGTGGAGGCCATGGCGGCGTTGTGGCCGACAGTGGCTAGTGGAGCGGCGCACCAGGGGAGGGTTTGCGGCGCTTAGGCTAGGGTTTCCAGAAACCCTAGCAAATCTTTCTATTTTTTTGGGCTTTTTGTATTTTGGGCCAATTGGGTCTATAACAGAACATTGGACATTTAATTTGGTTTTGGGCTTAATTGGGCCAGGTAAAAATTTGGGTATTACACATAAGATATATATAAAAGATATGTAAAGGTAAAAAGGTTATTCTTTTGTTCACTAATAGATTTTTTAACAACAAAAGTAGGTTGAAATTTTAAAAAATGGGCAATATGGGTATTTTAATGGATTTTTTTTTAATATTACAATGTTTTTATCCCTGCTTATGGTGTTCTTTTTACTCCGCCAATAATGAATTGAATAATTTTTCCAAGTAGAATAATAATGGAGTAAAACATTTCACAAGCGAAGTTAAAATATTATCAATAATAATAAAAAAATTTTTTAATATACCGTTATTGGAATTTTTAGATTTTACAAAGAAAATTAGAGGGTAATTCATGTCCCCCTTAGGGTTCAAATGTTTTATTGGTAATGCATTAAGTACTGACTTTAAATAAAAAATTATTTAATATACTATCACTGGAGCTTTTAAACTCTGGAAGCAAGATTTAAAGGTGACACATATCACATCTAGGATGTAATAAGAAAAATTAAATATTAAAAAATAGACATGTGATCTTATTTGAAGTCAAATTGTTAAGCTACAATACTTTACTCTCACAATGTATTGAATATTAAAACATAATAAATATTAAATTATGATATACTCATTATAGAGGTGAAAATAAAAAATATATATAAATAGTTGAAAAGCTAATGTTGGTTTTTTTTTTAAATGCAAGATAAATATATTTGTTTAATTGAAAATTTTATATTTTAATTAGTTTTTTTTTAAAGAATAATTGGTGGCTTTTTTAGGATAAATAAATATATTTTTTAAAATTAGGATATTCAATGCCGACAATAATGGTTAATTTCTTCCCTGCGAGATCTTCAAAGAGGTAATTAGAAGCCTTGAGACTTTGACATGATTGTTAAAAATAACTCATAATAACTTAAAGTGTTTGGTACCATTGCACACTAAAGAGAGAACCGAAGTTTGAACCTACGCTTAAATTTTGACATTATTAATAAGGACAGACACAAATCCTGTGAAGATTAGTTTCATTGATTGTGAATCGGATATAAATGATACATTAATCATAAAAACTGATAATAAAATTTCTATTTATTTATTTAAAAAAAATAAATTACTTGGATGATCTTATTAACTTATTAATTTTATTTTAAAAGTGAGCTTTTGTTTTTTTTTTCAACTTAGTTAAGAGTTTTATATAGATAAACATATTTGTTTCATTGATTTTTTTTATAACTGAATTAGTTTTTTTAGAATAAATAGGTAGATATTTAAAAAACAATAATACTTAAGAAGTGAATATAATGGTTGAAATTTATTTTTTAATTAATTTTTTAGATTTAAAATCAAACCTTGACTCTAAAAGACTTTATGATCAAAATCTAATATATTTTAGGTTTTTGATTGCTGATCCCAACAAAATACTCAGGTTTTAGTTATTTTAGTTTAGAATTTGATTTTGGATTTGCTGGCATAGCTTAGTTTAGAATTTCTTTTTGTTTTCTATATTCATTATTTTTATTTGGGCTTGCTAACTTGATTTGACCTTCTTAATTTTTATTCAATTTTTAGATTTCGTCTACTTGGTTTAGGTTTTTTGGTTGATATCTGACCTATATTTCATTCATTAATGCGGTACTTATGGACCAACCAATGATGTCACATGTCATTTTTAAAATTAAATATGTCAGGTTATTTTTTATCTTTTCCACGTCACTTTTATAATAATTTAAAAGTAAAACATTTTAAACCAACTAAAAGTTGAAAAAAAAAAAAAGTTGCCCCTTTACAGAAAAAATCATCGGGGTTCATTGTAGTGGAAAGTAAGAACAGAGGAAAAACTAAGGCATTCTAGAAAAAAAAATTAATTATGAAAATAAATCATTTGTTACAGCAGACACCAGTGCCACTTAATATATCAGCGTTATCACCTTCACTTTTTAATCATCATTAGTCAATTATGAATTTATAAAAGAAAAATTAATAGTGTGGCCTGACATATTAATAGTATCTCTATAGATTTTAAAAAATATATCCATATTTTTAAATGTAAATTAGAAAAAATAATATAAAAAAAATTTATGTGCCATGACAGCCCGAGAACATAAACTTAATTTAAAAAAATTATGACATAAAACCTGCAAAGTTTGCTTTAACTGTCAGACGAGATAATAATAAATCGTATTAGGAGAAAGGAGGGAAGCTTATTAACTTGCTGCCTATTTTGGGTTTTTAGTGAAATAAATTTTTAAAAAAATTATATATTGAAATAGGTTGTGATTTAATTTATTTACGAAAATGGTATGATTTTTTTAAGTCGCGCCTATTTGACAGGTGTAACTTTTTTTATATTAAAATATTCCTTTTTGTTTTAAATAAAATATTATTATTTTATTTTTATTAAAAATATTTAAATTTATATACAAGTAAAAATATGGCTAACAGGTCAAAATACAGATAAAAAAATCCAAAACAAGTCGCGCCTATCATATAGGCGCTATTGCTGGTCCCACACAGCCCCCCCTTTCGCTCCTCTGCTGTCATTTTTGTTATTTGTTTAAGTTTAGTATTTATGGTTTTGGGTTAATATTTTGTTTGAATGTAATTTTTTTTTAATTTTTTATAATTATTTTAAAATTAATTTGTTAGTAATTTAGGATTATGTTATAAATTATTATGTTTGTAATTATTTTAAAATTAATTTATTAGTAATTTAGGATTATGTTATAAATTGTTTTGTTTAGTTTAGTATTTGGCTAGTTTTTAGTAATGTAAAATTATTTTGTTAGTAATTTATTATAAATTGTTGTGTTTTGTGAGTTTTTAGTAATGTAAATTTAAAAAAAAATAATTTTATAGTTATTTTGTTAGTAGTTTATTATTAAATTATAAATTGTTAGTGTTTTGTGTTTTGTTATAGTTATTTATTTTGTTAAAAATTTATGGGATTATGTTACAAATTGTTAGTGTTTAGTATAGGGTTTTGTGATTTTTTAGTAATGTAATTTAAAAAAAATAATTTTATAGTTATTTTGTTAGTAATTTATGATTAGGTTATATAAATTGTTAGAGTTATGTGTTTTGTGATTTTTTAGTAATGTATTTAAAAAAAATTATAGTTATTTTGTTAGTAATTTATGATTAGGTTATATAAATTGATAGTGTTTAAGTTATATATAAGGGAAAAATAAAGCACCAGCCGTGCCTGTAGGTCCCACCAGTCGTGCTTATTTGACAGGTCCAACCAGTCGCGCCTGTCAAATAGGCTCAATCAGTCGCACCTACCAGATAGGCGCCACCTACCCCCATACCATTTTTGTATTTCTACACGGGTTATATATTGACATGGGAAAAAATTTATTATAAAAAAGACAAAAATAATAATATTTTGTTTTAAAAAAATATTTTAATATTAAAAAAGAAGTGCACCTGTCAAATAGGTGCGACTAAAAAAAACATATCATCTTCGTAAATAATTTAACTGACAACTTATTTTAATACATAATTTTTTTTAATTTATTTCAATAAAAAACCCTCTTTGCCTCTGCATATTGCATTGGAAATACCACTTCTCTTTGACAAACGAATGGAAGAAAGACCATTTAATATGGGTTTTTTTCTTATCAAAATACCGCTTTTCACATTTTTTTTTTGTCTAGAAGCCATTTTTTTGTGTAAGACAAATTATTTTTAAAAAATTAAAATGATGCCATCAATTTTTTTTTTAAAAAGTAATTAAAGGCTTAAACAATAAAATGGTATCAAGATTATACTAATTTTTGTAAATTGGTATCTAAATTTTATTTTGGTCAAAATTGGTATCTACACTATTAAACCATTACTCATTTTGTCCCAATTGTTAGTCCCACTAGAAAAATAAATTTCAGCCAATCACAACTTGCCACGTAAATATATATTTTTCCAAAATATTAGTAAAATTCATAAATACATTTAAAAATAATTTTAAAAAATTTAAACATATTAACTTAAATTTAAACAATAAGTAAAATTTTACTCCTTGAAAATCTCCTTTAAAAAATTCATTAGCCCTATTTCGTTCAAAAAATTTGACGAATTTTTAGCAACTCTCTTTCAATCAAAAAAATTTCTCTTTGCTTCAAAAAATTCACCAACCCTTTCAATCATCTTCTAAGAACCTCTAATCCCTTGTAGACTTCAACCTTTTGTAGAATTGATAGGAGATAAGTTTGAAGAACCATTTTTTTTTTTACTGAAACCTTGTTTGACTGAAAAAAAATTGTTCTTGGAACCCTTTTTTGCCATTTTTATTGTTGAAACCTTTCTAATTTCATAATTATTTGATTTTTATTTTAGGCAAACCATAAAATCCTAATTGATTTGGACAAACTGAATGAGTTGTAGAAAGGTATGATTTAAGCTTAAGCTAATGCTATTTGTTAAGTGTTTTTATAGTTAATTTGTGTAATCTAATTTATGTAATTGTTTGGCAAATAGTGGGTTTGTAACACCCCTAACCCGTATCCATCGCCGAAACAGGGTTACAGAGCATTACCGGGGTTTACAGATCAAACATACATAAATTTCAAACGTTTCATAACATATCAATATTCATAATAAAACCAATCAAAATCATATATGTTGTCCCTTATACGAGCCCTCAACGCCCTAAATACGCATTAGAAACAAGTTGGGACTAAATTGAAAACTTAGAGAATTTTTTAAAACGTAGAAAAATTTCAAAGCCGTAGAGGTAACACGGCCGTGTGGGCATTAGAAATAGGGACACATGGCCGTGTTACCTGACCATGTGTCACACACGGTTGAGACACACGCCCGTGTCTCTGCCTGTGTGGACGAAAATAGGCTATTTTACAAGCCATATTTCTCACACAATATGGCATCCACCTACCTTAACATTGTGCATATAAACAAGCCATATTATGACATCTAAAACAAGCAAAATCAAGCCTTAAACATGTAGTATATTCACATACAACCAATATGCCCTTAGGCACCTCAAATGACAATTATAAACATGTTTAATCATGAAATCCATGTAACCAAGTAATCAACAAACTTTTATGTATAATTGCATTAATACACAGCATGTAAATCATTTACCAAAACTTACCATTTGGTACCAATTGTACCACTTATTCAATAGCATCAAATACATATACACTTACTATAGCATAGTACCAAATCACACCAAGTTATAAAACATACCTCATATGCATATTCAACTACTATTTTACCTTTCATCATTCAACAACAAATCATTCCATACATCAACATTATAAGGCAAATTATGCACATACCAAAATACTGAAACAGAAGCCAAATAAGTGGCTAATCTCAACAAAACATTTATAAGCCAACATTTAGCCAAAATAACCTATACATGCCATTATAACCAAAATCAAAACATCCAAAAGTAGCGATAGAACCGATGGATAGTGTGATATAGCTCCGACAAGCTTCTAACCCAATCGAGCTTTCGATTATCTAAAAAGTAAAGGAAAACAACTACGTAAGCAATGAATGCTTAGTAAGCTCGTATAAACTTTAATTATATCAATTCATTTTAAATATTAAATTTATACATATCAAGGATAATCCAATATTGATACCGCAAGATTCATGAAGCTATATTCAACAACTCACAAGGTGAATAAATCCACAACATCACTTATAAATATTATCCCTAACATAGTAGGATTTTAAATAACTTAAAACCCTTTCAAATTTTTCTTATTCTCATTTGCATTTCATTACTTTCCACACCCGTTCCATATGCATAACACACAAGTCATAAGCATATCATACAACCATAGCCACAAGCTAGTGCATTTAAACATAGCCCTTTTTGAATTAATCACATGATAAGCCATTTCATAAGAAATTGCATAATTTAAACCTTACCACTCTTTCATGAGCTCAAGCATATTTTCATTTGATCACTTACCATTTCAATGCAACTTATAATTAAACATATTACCATTTAACCAACAGCTTGGAACTTGCCTAAGCATCAAACAACAACACTTGTTAGCATACTTGAGTATATTTCATATAAATTCAACATCGATAACCTTATTACCTCAACATGTCACACTTAAGTTTATTACTCGTCTCAACTTACATAATTTCCATGTATCAACATATCAAAGATATTCATATATGTACATATCATGATACATATCATTCTCTTATTGTTTCTTCATATACATATATCATCCATTTCAATATATCAATATATCATGTACCATCATTTCCATGTATTTCATGTATATACATGTATTAGTTCGTATCGAACTCATATTGTCTCGTAACAGAACATTGCCCGTTGAACCATTTAGAATATCGTTGGATACTCGGGTAGGACACACGAGGTGTACTGAACTATAATCTATCAATTCATGTACATGTATGCTCATACAAGCTCTGAATCGGTATGCTCTTACGAGCTGTAAACGGTAAGCTCATACGAGCTGAATATTGGTAAGCTCATGCGAGCTGAATATCAATAAGCTCTCTTGAGTTGAGAATCGGTAACCCTAATGACATGCCATTTGTATGCTATGAATTCCTAAGGTTCAAACGGGACTCGGTAATTGTTGTACGTCTTTGGATTTATGTCGTTTCATAACACAATAAATTACATACTAACATATATATATTGATTTAATCACAATATAATCACATATTAATATTAAATTTAATAAAAATTATAAAGAATACAGTTCATAAGAACTTACCTAGCTAAATTGCAGAAACAACAAGATTCAAGGGCATTTTGGTAATTTTCCATTTTCCTCGATTTTCCACCCGATCTTGATCTAAATTAATAATTTCATTCAATTTATTAATTTAGACAATAAAAAAATCATTTCATGCAATTTGGTTATTTTTTAAAGTTTTACAAAATTACCCCTAAAGTTTTACTTTTATTCAATTTAGTCCCTAAGCCCAAAACATGCAATTTAACTATTTTTAATGCCAATTTATAACAGCCCAATATTCATGACACCCATATCAGCCCATATTTGCTCCAATTTCACATCAAATCCTTGAAATTTTATTATTTTAACAAATTAGTCCCTAATCGATAAATTCATCAAAAATCACTTAACAAAATACTTTTAATTGTCAATCAACATTCCAAATTCATCATATAGCATAAAAAATAACAAGATTCATCAATGGGAACATTAAAAATCTTTAACAATTTCAAAATCGAAGGTACGAGCTAGCTGGACTTAGTCGCAATGATCTCAAAAACATATAAATTATTAAAAATGGATGAGAAATGGCTTTCCATGCATCATACAAAGAATAATCGAAGCTTCAAGCTTTTCATATGATGGTTCAGTGAAGAACAAAACAAATTGGGGAAGAAAACTATCATGTTTTCTTTATTTTATTAACCTTTTCTTTATTTTATTAATAAAATAACATAAAAAACTTTATAATTAAAGAAATTAAAGCAACCATCCCATTATCTTTAGGATGGCTAATTTACACAATAAGACCACCTAATTATAATTCTTTACTCAATTAACACCTTTAAACTAAAAGTGATTGACTTTTTTAACTTTTACGGTTTAGTCTTTTTTAATGAATTAATAATCGAAACGTTAAAATTTTTCAACTAAAATTTAATACTACCTTAATGACACTCAATAAATATTTATAAAAATATTTATGGCTTGATTTATAGAAACGGGATCCCGATATCTCATTTTTTAAAACCACTTGACCTTAGGGTCTTACCACCTGAACTTAATAAATCGCTTATAAAATAAAAAATTACTATATCAAAAACCTTTTCAAAGTCACAATTAACTCGTAAATATTAAATATAATATTTACGAACTTACTCGTCAGATTTGGTAGCCTCGAAACCACTGTTTCTGATACCACTCAAAAATAGGCTATTACAGGGTTCTTGAAATTTTCAGTTAAAAAGTTGTATTGGGTGCAAAAAGAAAATTCCTTAATTTTAATTATTCATTGTTAAACTATTAATCTATTTTTGTTATTATCATTTTTTTTTCCTCATCTTGACTAAACTAGTATATGTACCAGATTACTTAACAATGGAATTGATTTCTTTAAATTATATAATTAATGTAAATAATAGTTTACCTACTTTGATTTCATCCAACAATGGAATGGATCCCTTCAAATAGTGGTTGCTCAATTCTCCCAATGCGAAGCCACTAAACATGCAATACAATTAACATAACAATGAGCTCTCATATTTAGTTTATTGTATAATATAATTTATGTAATTTTTTGGCAGGTAGTGAGTTCTTGAAATTTTACATTGAGAAAATGGAAAACACCTTTTAAGAGACAAAAGACCAAAAAAGGTACCATATTTTTTGTATAATCTAATTCATATTTTTGTTACTAATTAATTTTGTTTAAATATGGTTTAGGTTGAATGTTTGAGATGTTTGTCGAGTGTTAGTAAATTAGTGGTATCTTACTTTTTTTTTAATTTAATTTTTAGACTCAAAATATAGGGAAAGTGTCTTGGGTTAGTGTTGATAAGGGTTCAATTGAACTTGAGTTAAATGGTGAGGGTGTTAGGCTTGAACCTGAGTTAGAGGGAGAGAGGATTAGTGGTCCTACAGAGTTAAATAAGGAAACTGTTGTCGCTAGTGGGGTAGAAGGAGTAAATACTAAGAGGGTAAGTAGTGATATAGTGAATATGCAAATGCGGGTGAGGATGATAGTGACTTTCAAAGCAGTGAACCAAAAGAGGTAGGTACGGAAGGATGGGTTAGAAATGATAATGATGATGATGATGATGATGATGAGATGACGAATATTAGAAATAATTATAGGGTTTTATACAGAAAAATAAAAATAGGTGAGTGGGAGTCGAAGATTTGGAGCTTGTTGTTAACCTAAGTGGCCTTCATAGGGATATAACAAAGGAGGTTAATGGTGAGGGTATTGAGGATGAGACATATTATATAGGATCTGATGATGTGGGTAGCTATGATTCATATTCTAATGGTGAACTAGTTTGTAGGAAAAGTAGGAAAATTTTCTTTAATGAGGGTAGTGTTGAGCCTAGGTGTAACAACTCGTTTTTCAGTGATGTCGAAAACAATGGTTCCGATACCACAAATCTAATGAGTAAGTTCGTATAATTAGTATTTAAATTATACGAGTCAATAATAATTTTTATGTTGAATTTTGATTTGATGAATTGAAGTAATTGAATTAAAAGTTAGTATAAGTGGTTCGATTCAAAAGTTAAGTGGTTATTGAAAATGAGGTATTAGGATCCAGTTTCCATAATTTAGGGTCGTAAATATTTTGGTTCGATAATTTTGATGATTGATTGCTTAATTAAGTTAAAAGGATTAAATTGTAAAAGAGGTAAAAGTTAATCGCTATAGATTTAAAATGCTGAAAGTACCAAAATGGTAATTAAACGGCGGCCAAAAGTCCAAGCGGTGGTGACATGATTAAATCCACTAACTTTTGGGCTATTTGTTCATTTAGTCCTTAGAACAGCTCAATTTTGGGGCTAGTCGGAATAGTGGTTTCGGGACCGCTAATCCAAGGTTGAAGAAAATTATTTTGATATTATTTTATGTGTTATGGCATAATTATATGGATGTATGAAAATTTTGGTGCTTTAATTTTAACAATTGTATGCTTAATTGTGAGAGAGGACTAAATCGCATAAAGTGTGAACGTTCTATTATACAAGGTAGAGGTGTCTAATAGCCATAGAATATTAAATTGGAGGTCCTTAAATTGCAATTAGGCCATTAAGAGTGTGTTGGTCGGCCATAGAGACAAGGAGACAAAGGCATTAAATTTTGGTCAAAATTTTGGTGAAATTAGGTGATAAAATAAATGAATAAAAGAGATATCATCTTTTACTATTCATGCTTCTTCTCCACCAAAAATTGAATGGAAAATAGAGGTTTTTGGAGTTCAAACTTTCATCCAAGCCATTCTCTTGCAAGTAAGTGATTTTAGGGGTCTTTCTTGATAATTTTTGTACTTTTGGAACCCCCAAAGCTTAAGCTAGCTAATAAGAGGACTATTTTGTAAAATGGTTGAAAGTTTAGGGACTTGTCATGAGAGAATTTATATTGTTTGCTGAGTTTTTATGGAAGAAAATGAATGTTAGTGAGTTAAGAAACAACTTTTGTGAAAGGTGTTATCATAAAAACACCTAAATAGGACTTATTTGTAAATGTTGAAATTGTGTAATAAATGCATGAAATAATGGGTTTTGTGAGTTGCTGTAAGAGAAATAAATGTTCAGCTAGGCTTGTTTAATGAGAAAATGTGATGAAAAACGATTTACGTGCCTAGGGGTAAAATTGTAATTTTGCCAAAGTATAAGGGCAAAATAGTCATTTTTGCCTAAGTAGAAATTTTGATGTATCATGAGTTATATGGTGATTGAATGAGTAAATTTTATTATTATAGATCAAGAAGAGCGCAGAAACAACCTTGACCGAGGAAAAGTCAAGGTTACGGACTAAGTCGTGACTAATACATTTTTGCACCGAGGTAAGTTTATGTGTAAACGATACATCTTTATTACATATGTTGTTACTTATTGGTTCGTTGTATGATTGAGATTGATTGAAATTGATAGATAGTGAGTAATGCTCGTATGAACCTCGGAATATATGTAAGTGCGAAAAAATGTCGGTAATAATTATTTGGTGGGCTGTGTACGATACCACCGTAATTTTTCCTTTTTGGTGGCTGTGTGCGATACAACCTTATTACTTATTCACGATAGGCTGTGTGCGATGCCATTGTTTATATTATCATGTGGTGGGCTATGTGCGAAACCACTGTAAATATTCTTGTTGGTGGGCTATGTGCGATACCACCCTATTATTGATTAATGGTGGGCTGTGTGCGAAACCACCGGGTACTTGTATTATTTCGAGGGATTCATCGAGAAATTATATAAGTAAATGTTTCATGTTGCTTTGTGGTGATGAGTGCAGGGAATGTGTACAAGTAAATGTGAGCAATGTAATTGTTATATGGTTGGGATGTGGTAAGAAATGAAATGAGTAAGCATGATTATGGAGATGTGAATTATTCTTGCTTTGTATGTAATGTTATTGATTGATTAGCATATTTTATGATGCTTATTGTTTACATGTAAACTTATTAAGCTTAAAGCTTACTCCCTTTCTTTTCCCTTGTTTTATAGTGTCAAAGAGCCGGCTTAGGATACGAAGCTAATCTGAAGATCACCCACACTATCAGCCCATCTCGGTATATTTAGACTTAGCTTTTTGAGTATGGCATGTATAGGGGCTAGACTTAGTGTAATGTCTTGTTATTTTGGCCAAGTGTGTTGGTCTCTTCAATGATGAACTTTTTGTATATAGCCATAGTTAATGGCTCATTATTATTAATATATGAAAAGATGAGATTATTCATGAATGGGTATGATGCATGATTGGGTTGTTTGATTAATGGTTGAATGTGATTTATGTTGTAGGAGTTTGGGTGATAAAAAGAGCTTGGCAAATAGCCTTGTTCTTGTCCACACGGGTAGGTACACGGGCTTGTGTCTAGGCTGTGTGTGACACACGTTCAGTCCCATGGGCATGTGACTGGGCCGTGTGTCCCCTGCATGTTAGTATTGCAAGTCAGTGTCGACCACGGGCTAGACACAAGGGCGTGTGCCTAGGCTGTGAACCCCTTATGAGGTTGTTGACGTCATAAACAGATTACTCATGTTTTCACACATGGGTAAGGACACGGGCGTGTGTTCGGCCGTGTGAAAACCCCTGTAGGTTTGAAATGAAAAATAAATCTCACACGGGCTAAGGAAATGGGCGTGTGTGACCACACGGCCTGTAACAGCCCGATTTTGGGGCTAGTCGGAACATTGGTTTTGAGACCGCTAATCCGAGGTTAAAGAAAATCATTTTGATATTACTTTATGTGTTGTAGCATTAATATATGGCTATATGAAAATTTTGGTACTTTAATTTTAGCAATTGTATGTGAAATTGTGAAAAAGAACTAAATCGCATAAAGTGCGAAAGTTCCATTATAAGGGGGAGGGGTGTCTAATAGCCAAAGAATATCAAATTGGAGGTCCTTAAAGTGAAATTAAGCCATTGGATGAGTGATGGCCGGCCATATAGAGGCTAGGGAGACAAGATATTAAATGTTGGTCAAATTTGGTGGAAATTAGGTGATAAAAATGAATAAAATAAGATGAATAAAAGATGTTATCATCTTTCACTATTCACCCTCCTTCTTCCACCAAAAATTGAAGAGAAAAATAGAGTTTTTAGGGTTCAAACTTTCAGCTAAGTTATCTCCTTACAAGTAAGTGATTTTGGTGGTTTTATTTCATAATTTTTAAGTGATTTTGGTGGTTTTATTTGAAAATTTTTGTACTTTTGGAGTCCCTAAAGCTTAAGCTAGCTAATGAGTTGTGAAATGGTTAAAAGTTTAAGGACTTGCCATGAGAGGGTTTATGTTGTTAGCTGAGTTTTTATGGAAGAAAATGAATGTTGGGGAGATGAGAAACAACTTTTGTGAAAGGTGTTGTCATGAAAACACCTAAATGGGACTAAGTTGTAAATATTGTAAATTGGTAATAAATGCATGAAATAATTAGATTTATGGGTTGTTGTAAGAGGAATAAATGTTCAGCTAGGCTTGTTTAATGAGAAAATGTGTTGAAAAATGACTTACAAGCCTAGGGGCAAAATCGTAATTTTGCCATAGTACAGGGGCAAAATGGTCATTTTGCCTAAGTAGAGATTATGATGCATTATGATCATAAAATGTATTAAATGAGTGAATTTTGTTGTTATAGATCAAGAAGAGCGTAAAATTAACCTTGATTGGGGAAAAGGCAAAGTTTCAGATTAAATCGCACATTAACACATTTTGCACCGAGGTAAGTTTATGTGTAAATGATGCATCTTAAATTCATATGTTGTTGTTTATTGGTGCATTGTCTGTTTGAGAGCACCTATGATTTAAATGGATTGTGTTGGGTAGACAATGACTAAATTCCGTATGAATGTTGAAATAGATATGTAGATGCGGAATATCATCCGTAGTAAATAATGGTGGGCTATATGCGATACCACCTTAATTATTTTGTTGGTGGGCTAAGTGCGATACCACTGTAAATATTCTTGTGGGTGGGCTATGTGCGATACCACCCTGTTAACAATAAATGGTGGGCCAAGTGCGATACCACCGAGTGTTTGATATTACTAAGAATGATTTATTGTGTAATTGTGATGTGTTGTTTCATGTGATCATGTGGTGATCAAGTGCAGGGATGTATGTTAAATAATAAGAGCATTTGGTTGTGATATGGTTGGATTGTGGTAAGAGATGAATGAGTAAGCATGATATTCGATTGTGAAATGCTATTTCTTGTTTAGCACATGTTATGATGTTTATTGTTCACATATAAACTTACTAAGCTTTAAAGCTTACTCCCTTTTCTTTTTCCCTTGTTTTATAGAGTCAAAGAGCCGGGTTGGGATACGAAGATAATTGTAGGATCACCTACACTATCAGCTCATCTTGGTATATTTTGAATTAGCATTTTGAGTGTGGCATGTATAGGGGCTAGACTAGGTGAAATGTTTGTTATTTTGGCCAAGTGTGTATTGGCTCCTTATAGACGAATTCTTTTGTACATGGCCATAGTTAATGGCTCAATACTATTAATCAATGAAAGAATGAGGTTATTCATGATTGTGTAGGGTATATGATTGGGTTGTTTGGTTATGAATTTATGCTTGAATGAATTAGGGGGATGAAAGAGCTTGGCAAATAGCCTTGTTCTTGTCCACACAGGTAGGCACACAGGCGTGTATCTAGGCCGTATGGGACACACGGTCAGTCCCATGGGTGTGTGACCAAGTCATGTGTCCCCTGCATGTTGGTTTTGCAAGTCAGTAAGTGATAAACCATAATTTACACATATTTTAACACCATGCTTAGCTTGTTTTTGGATGAGTTTTCATTAGATTTAATGAATTCGATGCTCCTAATCCTTTAATTTCATGTTTTATACTCAAGAGAGCTTAGGGAGTCGAAAGAACGAGAAACGGGCCAAAAAGGGACAAAATGGGCATACACGGCTTAGACCATTGCACACGGGCGGACCACACGGCCATGTGTGACAAGCAGGATTGAACACGAGCTGGACTATCGACCACGAGCGTGTCCTTGCCGACCCTAGGTTTAATTCTATTCGAAAAAAGACTACTTGTGGGCCAAGTAAAGCATCTCAAAGCCTGTATAAACACCCTAAGGGGCAACCTAAAAGAGGAGGTCGACAGGACGTTGAATAGATGTCGAGTAGAAGGCAAAAAATACTCGAAGACAGCCATCGAGAGCAGCTTACGAGAAGGATCTCCATCAATACTGAAGATCTCCCATTAATTTCTCTTGAAGTTTTTGGGTTTTCTTATGTTTTGTTGTTTTCTCTATTTTAAGATGTTTTCCTCTATCAATATGAACTAAATCCCTTAAATACCTGAGGGGATGAAACCTAATACGAATCTTATTATTATTTAATTTATAAGATAAATACTTGTTCTTATTCTTAATTGTGAGTTCTTATTCTTGTTTTGATAATTCAAGTTATTGATTCAAGCTGAATGTACTTATTTAGTGGAGCAAAGGTCCCTGTTTAAGAGTAGATCAACACAATCAAGCGGAGTTGATTGCAACCCTAGAAATAGGGCGATGAAAATCTGCCGGATTAGAGTCAAATCTAATAAGGGGATCCATAGATCGAGTTAATGCGACAATAAGGGTTTTAATTAGAAAGAGATTTCAATTAATCAACCTAGAGTCAGTTGTTTTTAGTCTTGAAAGAGATATTAACATAAATCAGGGATTTCTACGGATTAAGTCAAGTGAAAAAATCGTATGAATCAAAAGTAATAAGTGAAGTCTAGGTGGATTCTTCCTTAGGTATTGCCTATCTCATATAAGTTGTCTAAAAGTATTTTCCAAATTCACTCTCTGTCACGTTTATAATTATTTATTTAGTTAAATTAGTTAGTTAAATTTAGATTAAAAATAAAGCCCTTTAATTACTAGGCTAGATAATAAAAAGATTGTTATTACTAGTAATTTTAGTCCTTGAGGATACGATATTCCGGACTCACCACAACTATACTACTGTTCGATAGGTGCGCTTGCCTTTGTCGAAATAGTAGTTAGTTTGAAGCCCATCAAGTTTTTGGCGGCGTTGCCGGGACTAAGATATTAGGAAAACTAAATTTTTATTACTTTAGCCATTTTATTTATTTGCAATTTATATTTAATTTATTTTTAATTTTGCAAATTTTTCTTTTATTTGCTTTTGGCAAGGAATTTTAGTTTATGACTAGAAGGAACCTGTCAGGACCATTACTTTTTGACAGTGATATAGAAGGTACCGTTCGCAGAAATCGTAGGGAAATAAGGTGAAGCCTACAATACATAAAAGAAGAGCAAGAGAACGATACTAATACTACCGAGGAGATGGCTTATAATAATCCACTACCTCCTGTGGTTGCCGTAAATCTGGTGAATCAAAATCCTACTCCTCGTACTATGTATGATTATGCTAAACCTAATTTAATAGGAACTGAATCAAGTATTGTTAGAACTGCTATTGCTGCAAATAATTTTGAACTGAAACCTAACACTATTCAGATGATTCAATAGTTTGTTCAGTTTGATGGTTTGCAGGATGAGAATTTAAACAATCATTTGGCAAATTTTCTGGAATTTTGCGATACTTTCAAAATCAATGGCGTTTCTGATGATGCCATTCGCCTTCGGTTGTTTCCCTTCTCATTGAGAAATAAAGCTAAACAGTGGTTGAACTCGTTACCATGAGGATCAATCACTACATGGGAACAAATGACCGAAAAATTTTTGTTAAAATATTTTTCGTCGACTAAAACGGCTAAGTTGATGAATGATATCTCTTCTTTTGTGTAGATGGATATAGAGACACTTTAATATGCATGGGAGAGATACAATTATTTACTAAGAAGATGCCCTTACCATGGGTTACCCTTGTGGCTACAGGTTCAAACCTTTTACAATGGTGTGAACCCCTCAACTAGGTAGTTGATTGATTCAGTCGCTGGTGGAACCCTAAATAACAAAACCCCAGAAATGGCTTATGAGTTTATAGAGGAGATGTCTCTGAATAACTATTAGTGGCAAGTTACAAGGACAAAGCCAACAAAGGCCGTTAGTGTTTCCAACCTCAACGCAGTAACCATGCTATCAAATCAGGTAGAACTTTTAAGTAAGAAAATTGATGGTTTGTGTGGTTCTTCGTAGGTACATCCAGTGATGCAGTGCGATACGAATCGAGGAGGAATGAGTAATATAAAATATCCATCCTACAACCCTGGCATAGAAAGCGAACAGATGAACTATATGGGTAATAATTCTAGACCTCAAAATGACCCTTATAGTAACACTTATAATCCAGGTTGGAGGAACCACCCCAATTTCTCATGGGGTGGCCATGGAAATCAGAGACAACAACCCCTTCCAGGCTTTCAACAGTAACCCTACCCACAAGAGAAAAAGCCGAACCTTGAGGAGATGCTAACAAAATTTATCGCAGTGTCAGAAACCCGTTTCCAAAACACCGAAATAGCACCCAAAAATCAGCAAGCATCGATTCAAGGGCTCGAGAACCAATTAGGACAACTTATTAAACTGTTCTCTGAACGACCACAAGGAAGCTTGCCAAGCAACACTGAAACTAACCCCAATGAGGAACTTCATGCCATTACCGCTCACGATAGTAAAAGGGTAGATGAACCAAAATTGAGGCAAGAGAATATGGTGGAGGAAGGTAAGGTTGAGGTAAGCCATGATAAACCAAAACCAATAATTACAGAGTACCAACCTCGTGTGCCATACCCCAATGTAATGAAGAAAGACTACACAGATGAACAATTCGGTAAATTTCTTAAACTTCTAAAAAAATTACATATTAACTTACCGTTTCTTAAAGCTCTTTCGCAGATGCCCAATTCAAGAAAATTTTTAAAAGAGCTTTTGACAAACAAATGGAAGTTAGACAATACGTCGCATGTGGAGCTAAATGCAGCATGCTCAGCAATTTTACAAAATAAACTACCACGAAAGTTAAAAGATCCAGGGAGTTTTACAATTCCGTGCTTAATTGGTAGTTTATCTGTTAATAATGCTTTAGCTGATTTAGGGGCAAGCATCAATGTTATGCCTTATAAAATGTTTAAACAGCTAGGTCTTGGGAAACCCAAGCAAACTAGGATGAGCATTCAATTAGCTGATAAAACCATTAGAGTTCCTAGGGGTATAATTGAGGATGTACTAGTGAAAATTGACAAATTCATATTCCAGTAGACTTTGTTGTTTTAGATATGAATGAGGATAATGATGTTCCTTTAATATTAGGATGACCCTTTTTAGCAACTGTTAGGACCATTATCGATGTTGATACAGGGGAAGTAACACTTCGTGTAGGTGATGACATGATTAAACTCAAAGCACGTGATTCTGACAGAATATCTAATGATCAAGAGAATACAAGTCCTGTTAATATAAATAAACTTAACGTTCAATCTTCTTTGCAGGAAATCTCTTGGGAAAAGATAACAGAGCCAGGGTCTAGCATTCTTATTGAGAATAAAATTGTTCATGAGGAACGAAGATTACAAATCGATGAACTAGACGAATGGCAGACACACGTCAAGGAAAAATCGAAAAAACACGAGAAACCAAAGCAAAATCATGTCAAACTTAAGGATGGGACAACCCAGTTTAAGATAGGAGATCAGGCATTGTTGGATAAGAAAGACCCTCGAATCGCCACTTCGGACCTTAATACAAACTAAGAGATCCCCTTCACGGTACTAAATGTCTTCCCATACGGAATAGTCGAGGTAACTAATCCTAAGTTCGGCACTTTTAAGGTAAACACCATTCGACTTAAACTATATATCGATAACCAAATTGATAGCAAGAATGAGGAGTTTCAACTCTTCAAACCACCATGATTATGCGAATGAAAGGTAAGTCTAGCTTAAGAGTTTAAACGAGCGCTTCTCGGGAGGCAACCCGAGCACTTACCCTACTAACATCCATATTTTCGATTTTTAGCACCTAACTAACAACTAACCAAGTTAATAAAGCACAGGTTTCTCTCTCCACACGGCCTTACACACGGGCGTGGCCGTGTGGACACCACGAATAGGCACATTGGCGTGCCAGAGACCGTGCGAACAAAGGACGAAGATTACCCAAAACATGGGGTGCGATAATATGCCACGGTCGTGCGATTCGACTGTGGTTGACACTGAGAACTCTACACGGGCATCCAACATACCCGTGCTTTTAGGCCGTGGCCGACACTGATTAAGCAACATGGTCGTGGAAACCTCTACACAGGCGTGGGAGAAACGAACGAAGCACCATACGGCCGTGCGATACAGTCGTGTTCACTAACAACTAGGTCCCTAATTCCTATTTAAAACCCCTTTCTTCTCACTTTCTCCCCAAATTCTTGTTCTCTCATACCCTAACCACCACAACTCTTTCTTTTTCTATTATCTTGCCCCTTTCAATTTCCTTTCCCCCTTTCCATCATTCTTTCTTTACACCACCATCCCCATGTCGAAGAAGCGAAAGGACCTTACCACGGTCTCCCCGTGTGAGACCAATCTACATAAGTTCATGCCGGCCGCTTCATTAACTCGACAGGATAAGGACCTTTAAGTCCATCTATTTTTTCTTTTTCTCCTATTTTCATATTTAAATTCTTTCTTTTTATCTTTCTTGTCTTTAATTTTTATTAGCATATTTTAATTTCTTTTTATATCTGGATGTCTATTATCGAGTAACCATAACTACGTCCATTAATGCAACTCCACCTAAAACTTTACTGATGTCCCCGCAGTTTCAAAAGGTTCAAGGGGCCATTAAGGAACGAACACACCATCGCCGGAGTATCCACCTTCTCTGCCCAACCTTATCCCGTTTCTTTTCTTTGACTCCATCCAAAATTCAGGAAGTTTCACTTCTCTCCATGTCTTATGATTTTATTACTATATTATAATTATCTATCTTTGTATATTGAGGACCATGTACACCTTAAGTGTGCGGAGGTGTCAACAATACTGAATTATATATTGTTCTTAAGTAATTTTCTCATATTACTATTAGAATGAAACTTCTATTGATTTATGATTTTCATTGATATGTTTCGGATTAAGTCATAGATAATTATGCATTGATGGTTTAAACTTTAAGACATTAGAGAATCAAGCATGAGAAGTCTATTTTCAGAATTAAAAATTTATTAAGTTGTTTCCCTAATCTTAATTATTACTTTGAAGTTTGAAATTTACAAGGTTGACATCAAAAACCATAATTTTTGTGAGATTTTGAGCCTTTAAGAGCATATATTTTTCTTGCTTACTTTATTGATTATGAGTGTGTCAATATTGATTTGTTATTCTAGAAATTGCCTCGATTATACATGTCGAGACCACACCCTTGATTTGATATACTGAGATGATAAAGGCACCTAGGATTTAACCCACTTACTCCCCAAAAAGCTTACCTTCATATTTAACCCCTAGTGAACCCTTTTGAATCCTAATAAACCATTTATTGATCTACCCTTAATATTAACCTAAAACTCACTCTTTTTGATTCATCAAGAATTTTTCCTATTGAATTAACCAATTTTGTTGAGATTTGAGTTGATCAGTTGCCTAACTATGACTTTTATTTCAATTGTTAAGTTCTTTCTTATTATTGTATGTTCTTGTTCTTATTCTTAAAAAAAAAGTTGGAAATTTATTCATTATTAGTTTTAAGCTTGAACAATTAATGGCACATCTTTAGAAGAAGCTCATGTTATTAGTGATAAGTTTTCAATCAATGTAATTATTCAGTATTAGTTCAATTTTTCTAGTTAGGTAAATTATCAACTCGATCTCGATTCTAACCCTCTAATTTAGCCTTTATCCACACCTTTAAACCAAGCCCCATTACAACCCTTTGTAAGACCTTTTGATTTGTGTATCATCTCATTTTATAGTGATGGAGATTTGATTTTCATGCAAGCCTATGGGATTAACTTTTCATGTTTGAATACTGAGTGCTTAATTTGAACCTTAAACACCTTGAGTGATTTGAGTGAATCTTTAGTGAGGATGTCATTTCTTGTCGGTTTTGAATCAGAGGTAATTATTTAGGTAAGGGAAAACACCTATGTTTTCGTGCTATAAATATTTATGACCTAGATTGTTTGAATCTTTAGGACTCTTTTAGTTAATTATCAATGTATGAATTATCTATGAATTATGATGAAACATTATTGATAAGGATTATAAATTGAGGAAGTTAATTTTAATTGTGAACTGAGGATTTTGCTTGAGGACAAGCAAAGGCTTAAGTGTGGGGATATTTGATAAACCATAATTTACACATATTTTAACCCCATGCTTAGCTTATTTTTGGATGAATTTTCATTAGATTTAATGAATTCGATGCTCCTAATCCTTTAATTTCATGTTTTATACCTAGGAGAGCTTAGGGAGTCAAAAAGAACGAGATATAGGCCAAAAAGGGAAAAAATGAGCCTACACGGCCTGGACCACTGCACACGGGCAAACCACACGGCCGTGTGTGACAAGCAAGATTGAACATGGCCTGGACTATCGACCATGGGCGTATCACACGGGCGTGTCCCTGCCGACCCTAGGTTTAATTCTATTCAGAAAAAGGCTACTTGTGGGCCAAGTAAAGCATCTCAAAGCCTATATAAACACCCTAATGGGCAAACTAAAAGATGAGGTCGACAGGACATCGAATAGATGCCAAGTAGAAGGCAAAAAATACTCGAAGACAGCCATCGGGAGCAGCTTAGGAGAAGGATCTCCATCAAGACTGAAGATCTCCTATCAATTTCTCTTAAAGTTTTTAGGTTTTCTTATGTTTTGTTATTTTCCCTATTTTAAGATGTTTTCCTCTATTAGTATGAACTAAATCCCTTAAATACCCGAAGGGATGAACCCTAAGACGAATCTTATTATTATTTGATTTGTAAGATAAATATTTGTTCTTATTCTTAATTGTGAGTTCTTATTCTTATTTTGATAATTCAGGTTATTGATTCAAGTCGAATGTGCTTATTCAGTAGAGCAAATGTCCCTGTTTGAGAGTAGACGAACACAATTAAGTGGAGTTGATTGCAACCCTAGAAATAGGGTGACAAAAATCTGCCGAATTAGAGTCAAATCTAATAAAATGATCCATAGATCGAGTTAATGCGACAATAGGGGTTTTAATTAGAAAGAGATTTCAATTAATCAACCTAGAGTCAGTTGTTTTTAGTCTTGAAAGAGATATTAACATAAATCAGGAATTTCTACGGATTAAGTCAAGTGAAAAAATCGTATGAATCAAAAGTAATAAGTGAAGTCTAGGTGGATTCTTCCTTATGTATTGCCTATCTCATATGAGTTTTCTAAAAGTATTTTTGAAATTCACTCTCTGTCACGTTCATAATTATTTATTTAGTTAAATTAGTTAGTTAAATTTAGATTACAAATAAAGCCCCTTAATTACTAGGCTAGATAATAAAAAGATAGTTATTACTGGTAATTTTAGTCCTTGAGGATACAACATTCCAGACTCACCACAACTATACTACTGTTTGATAGGTGCACTTGCCTTTGTTGAAATAATAGTTAGTTTCAAGCCCATCAGTAAGCTTTGTAGTAAACACTTAGGCAGAGACACGGCCGTGTTTCTCAGCCGTGTGGTAGGCACGGCCACGAACATTGGTGTGTGCCCGGGCCATGTGAAGTCTGCACCTTGAAATTGGAATTTAATTCGACACACGGTCTAAGGACACGGGCGTGTGCCTTGGCCGTGTGACCATAGTGAGGTGATGATGTCATAAATAGAATGCCAAGGTTTTGTCACCTAGGCTGAGACACGGGCGTGTCGAGGCCATGTAAGGGACATGGGCGTGTGTCCTGCCGTGTGAAATAAGTTAGTGTCGACCACGGGTGAGGGACATGGGCGTGTGTGACCACACGGCCTGCCCACACCGGCGTGTCCCATTTCACACCAGCGTGTGGCCCCTGTTTAGGCAAAATTTTCTAAGTGCGTGAAAGTTTCCGATTAATTCTCGAAACCTTTCGGAAGCATGTTTAGGGCCTTGTAGGCCATTATAAGGATATTAGAGGTGTGTATGGAGATTTTTTAATTTGGAATGGAATTTGATAGCCCAAATTTGTATGACCATGTGAGTTAAGTACGGTAACACCTCGTATCTGGTTCCGGCATAGAATACGGGTAAGGGATGTTACATTTAGTGGTATCAGAGCTATGGTTTAGCCGGTTCTCAAACTACCGTAGCATGTGTTAGAGTCTAGCTACACATGCCATAAGCGTATATTGATTGTATGGTGGCTTCTGATAATTCTAAACTTTGTTTTTATATAGTAGTTGTTCCCGACCGAGCGACTACTGATGACGTAGCTAGTAACGCGTCGGCTTCTGCGCAAGGGACCGCGCCTGTAGAGAGTAGACCCGAGACTATGGGTCGAGGAGAAGAGGCCCGAGAAGCCTTTCTCCAAATGATTAGTAATTGGTACACGGAGTATGTACGAGCAAATCCTAATGCTCAACCTCCTCCACCCCCTCCTCTACCTCAGCCAGTTCTAGTGGCTCCTCAAGGTATAGATGTAGTGAGGATAACCGAGCCCCCGGTAGACAAGATTCAGAAGCAAGGGGCTGATGAGTTCAGAGCTAATATAGATGATGACCTCGAGAGGGCGGAGTTCTGGCTTGAGAACTCAATGAGAGTATTTGATGAACTCTCTTGTACACCTGAAGAGAGCTTAAAATGCGCCGTGTCTTTGCTGAGGGACTCGACATACCATTGGTGGAAAACGTTGACATCAGTGGTTCTAAAGGAGAGAGTGACGTGAGACTTCTTTTTGGAAGAGTTCTAAAAGAAGTATATAAGCCATCGATTTGTTGATCATAAACGGAAGGAATTCCTTGAGTTAAAGCAAGGAAAAATGACTGTGGCAGAATATGAGTGTGAGTTTGTTAGGCTCAGTAAGTATGCACAAGAGTGCGTGTCTACAGAAACTATCTTGTGCAAGAGGTTTGAAGATGGGCTGAATAAGGATATCAGGCTTCTAGTTGGGGTCTTGGAGCTAAAAGAGTTTGTAGTGTTGGTTGATAGGGCATGCAAGGCCAAAGAACTGAATAAGGAAAAGAGGAAGGTTGTGAGTGAGGCCAGAGATACAAGAAAAAGGCCGATGAGTAAATCATACCAAGTTTAATCGAAGAGGTCCAAGAAAGTTAACCCTCGGACGACTACGTCAGTTGGATATTCACATAGAGATTGAGGTAACACATATTCGGGCTCGAAAGTTCAAATCACTTCGATGGCAAGTGTGGGCAATCCGAAGTCCAAACTAGAGTGTCCAAATTGTGGAAGACAACACAAGGGGGAGTGTTGGGGAATAGCAGAAGCTGTTACAAGTGTGGTTCACTCGATCATTTCATCCGAAATTACCTTGAGAGGGATGACAAAGAAAGAAAGCAAGAGATAAGATCAAGCAATGTATCTTCAAGGGGTAGACCATAAAAGAACCCGGGAGGTGGGGCTAGTGGTAGAGGTGCGCCTCGAGATTCTACTATGAGACCGGAGGGTCGGGCACCTGCAAGGACTTATGCCATTCGCACTAGCAAGGAGGCATCATCTCCAGATGTGATAACGGGTACTTTTTCTCTTCATGACACTTCTATTATTGCTTTGATTGATACGGGGTCTACCCATTCATATATTTGCCTGAAACTGGCATCTTGTATGAGCATGGTTGTTGAGTCTACGAAATTTGTAGTAAAAGGTGTCAAACCCGTTAGGTAAACATGTGATAGTTGACAAAGTGTGTAGGAATTGTCCTTTGACAGCTAGAGGTCATTGTTTTCTGACAAACCTTATGTTGTTGCCGTTTGATGAATTTGATTTGATTCTTGGCATGGGTTGGTTGACTGCCCATAATGTTTTAGTGAGCTGTGGTAGCAAGTTGATTGAAGTGAAATCTGAAAATGGGGATGTCATTCAAGTTGAATCAGGTAGATCGAATAATCTACCAGTGATAATTTCAACTATAGTAGCTGAGAAATATTTGAGGAAAGGATACGAGTCTTATCTCACTTTTGTACTAAATACTCAAGAGTCAGAGGTAAAGATTGAGTCAGTATCGGTGGTATACGAATATCCATATGTGTTTTCGGAGGAGTTACCTGGATTACCTCCAGTTAGAGAGGTTGAGTTTGGGATTGAGTTAGTTTTGGGAACGGCACCTATCTCGGTTGCTCCGTATATGATGACACCATTGGAGTTGAAAGAACTGGTGCAAGAGTTAATGGATAAGGGTTTTGCAAGACCGAGCTATTCACCGTGGGGTGCTCTGGTGCTTTTTGTGAAGAAGAAAGATGGGTCGATGAGATTGTGCATAGACTACAGACAGCTCAACAAAGTGACAATGAAGAATAAGTATCATTTTCCAAGGATAAAATGATTTATTTGACCAACTGAAGGGAGCTATGGTGTTCTCTAAGATAGACCTAAGGTCTGGTTATTACCAGTTGAGGGTTAGGGAGCAAGATGTACTGAAAACTGCATTTCGGACGAGGTGTGCCCATTATGAGTTTCTTGTCATGCCGTTCGATCTAACGAATGCTCCTGCGATTTTTATGGATCTAATGAACCGTGTCTTCCGATCGTATTTGGACAAGTTTGTAGTTGTTTTTATAGACGACATATTAATTTATTCTCGGGATGAGAGTGATCATGCAGAGCATCTGAGAATCATTTTGCGGACTTTAAGAGACAAATAGTTGTATGCTAAATTTAGCAAGAGTGAGTTTTGGCTCCGAGAGGTCGGATTCCTAGGACACATTGTGTCGGGTAATGGTATTAGAGTTGATCCAAGTAAGATATTGGCTTTTGTGGAGTGGAAATCACCAAGAAATATGTCAGAAGTCAGAAGCTTTTTGGGCTTAGCGTGGTACTACAGATGGTTTGTAAAGGGGTTTTTCATGATTGCTACCTCGATGACGAAACTGTTGCATAAGGATGTCAAGTTTGAATGGACTGAGAAATGTCAACAGAGTTTTGAGAAATTGAAAACATTGTTGACTGAGGCGCCAGTTTTGGTACAACTGGAGTCGGGGAAAGAATTTGTGGTCTATAGTGATGCTTCATTTAACGGTCTTGGCTATGTGTTGATGCAAGAGGGTAAGGTAGTCGCTTACGCCTCGAGACAACTAAAACCACATGAGAAGAATTATCCGACTCATGATTTGGAGTTGGCTGCAATTGTTTTCGCATTAAAAATTTGGCGACATTATTTATATGGTGAGAATCACCGATCATAAGAGTTTGAAGTATTTGATGGATAAAAAGGATTTGAATTTGCAACAGTGGAGGTGGCTCGAATTATTGAAGGACTATGAGCTAGTAATTGATTATCATCTGGGGAAAGCAAATGTAGTGGCTGATGCCTTGAGTAGAAAATCTCTGTACGCTTTGAGGGCCATGAGTACGAGCTTAGCGTTGTCTGATGATGGTGCTATGTTAGCCGAGCTGAAGGCTAGACCATTATTTATTCAACATATATGTGAGGCTAAAAAGAAAGATGATGATATGCAAGCTAAGAGAGGTAAGTGTGAATCGGGAAAAGATTCTGATTTTCGGGTGAGTTCGGATGGTTGTTTGATGTTTCACGACAAGATTTGTGTATCAAAAGATGATGAGTTGATCCAAAAAAATTTACATGAAGCACATGGTGGTTATTTGTCAGTGCATCCCGGTAGCACAAAACTGTAAAATGATTTGAAGAGATTTTATTGGTGGCCGGGCATGAAAAGAGATATCTCTGAGTTTGTTACAAATTTTTTGGTCTGTCAACAAGTAAAAGCCGAGCACCAGGTGCCTTCGGGATTACTTCAGCAAGAAATGGTTCCCGAGTAGAAGTGCGATCGGATCACTATGGATTTTGTAACGGGGTTGCCTATGACTCCGAGAAAGAAAGATGCTGTGTGGGTTATTGTGGATAGACTAACGAAGTCGGCTCACTTTATACCGGTGCTTGTTGATTATGCTCTTGATAAGTTGGCCGGGTTGTATATTGCTGATCAGAAGATCACCCACACTATCAGCTCATCTTGGTATATTTTGAATTAGCATTTTGAGTATGGCATGAATAGGGGCTAGACTAGGTGAAATGTTTGTTATTTTGGCCAAGTGTGTATTGGCTCCTTATAGACGAATTCTTTTGTACATGGCAATAGTTAATGGCTCAATACTATTAATCAATGAAAGAATGAGGTTATTCATGATTGTGTAGGGTATATGATTGGGTTGTTTGGTTATGAATTTATGCTTGAATGAATTAGGAGGATGAAAGAGCTTGGCAAATAGCCTTGTTCTTGTCCACACGGGTAGGTACACGGGCGTGTGTCTAGGCCGTGTGTGACACTTGGTTAGTCCCATGGGTGTGTGACTAGGCCGTGTGTCCCCTACATGTTGGTTTTGCAAGTCAGTAAGCTTTGTAGTAAACACACGGGCAGAGACACGGCCGTGTGTCTCAGCCGTGTGGTAGGCACGGCCACGAACATGGGTGTGTGCCCGGGTCGTGTAAAGTCTGTACCTTGAAATTGGAATTTAATTCGACACACGGTCTAAGGACACGGGCGTGTCCCTTGGCCGTGTGACCATAGTTAGGTGATGGCGTCATAAATAGAATGCCAAGGTTTTGGCACACGGGTTAAGACACGGGCGTGTCGTGGCCGTGTAAGGGACAAGGGCGTGTGTCCGGCCGTGTGAAATAAGTTAGTGTCAACCACAGGTGAGGGACATGGGCTTGTGTGACCACACGGCCTGCCCACACCAGCGTGTCCCATTTCACACGGGCGTGTGGCCCCTGTTTAGTCAAAATTTTTCTAAGTGCGATTAATTCTCGAAAGCTTCCGAAAGCATGTTTAGGGCCTCGTAGGCCCATTATAAGGATATTAGAGGTGTGTATGGAAAAGTTTTTAATTTGGAATGGAATTTGATAGCCTAAAGTTGTATGACCATGTGAGTTAAGTACGGTAATGCCTGATATCTGGTTCTGGCATAGAATACAGGTAAGGGGTGTTACATGGCCTGCCCACACGGGCGTGTCCCATTTCATACGAGCGTGTGGCCTTGTTAAGGAAAAATTTTTCTAAGCATACAAAAGTTTCCTGTTTGATTCCGAAACCCTCCGTTTACATGTTTAAGGCCTCATAGGCCCATAATAAGGATAATATGAATGTGATTGGGAATTAATAGATTGGAATGAAACTTTATAGCCCAAAGTTGTATGTTCAAGGGAGTTAAGTCCGGTAATGCCTCGTACCGGTTTCGGCGTTGAATACGAGTAAGGGGTGTTACAGTCCTAATTAGTTTAGGGAAAAATTAAAATTAAGTTTGTTTAGTTGGAATTTAATATAATTGAAGGACTAATTATGAAATTAAACCCTCCTTGAATGGTAAATATATCATAGGTGATGAGTGTGGACGGTAATGGACTTGATATTGTTAAAATTGAATGGAAATTAAAAGGGTAAAATGGTAATTGGATAATTAAACATAATGTAAATAAAATAAAAGCTAAATAAGCTATCATCTTTTAGATTTTCTTCTTGCAAAAACCGTATAGCCATAGGAGAAGGGAGAAGAAACTTTTGGCCAGCTAGGGTTCTTCGATTTAAGAGGTAAACCTTGCCCGTTTTTAGTAATTTTTATGTTTTTGAGCTCGTATTAGCTTAATCTAGCTAACCTAGGGATTAATTTGTAAAACTGTCAAATGTTTTGGGTTATGCCATTGATGGGTTTCTGATATTCTTGAAGTTTTATGGTAGATTATTGAGCTTGGTTGTTAAATAGGACTATTTTGTAAAGAATTTTTTTGGTAATTTTAATGTTTATGGACTAAAATGTTAAAGTGATAAAATTAAGAGGAATTAATGTGAAATAATAGCATGTATGGGCTGCATAGAAACAGTGAATAATTCGGGTGAAATAGGATTTGGTTAAAATTGGTTAAATTGCAAGTTTTGAGCTTATGGACTAAATTGAATAAAAGTAAAACATTGGGGGTAATTTTGTAAAAATTTTCAAAAAGGACTTAATTGCATAGAATGAATTAAGTTTGCTGTTAGAATTAGTGAATTGAATGGAATTATTATTTTAGATCCTAAACGAGTGGAAAACTGAGGAAAAGAGAAAATTACCAAATAGCCCCTGTACTTTGTCGTTGCTGTAGTTTAGTCTGGTAAGTTCGTACGGTCTAATTTTAGTACATTTTTAAGTGTATTATATGAACCTAATTGCATAAATGTTGGATTATATTGATGTGTGATTGAAAATGGAAATAATAAATTGACACAACGTTGATCACTAACTGAGCTACTCTGGACCGTTACTGCAAATCAATCCTGTAAGTCCGTTCAATTTTATTCTAATACATTTAAATGCATATTAAATGAAATGAAATTAATTTGGTTTGAAAATTATAATGATGCTATGTATATAACTAATGAAATAGTGGATCGTTGTAGCATTGAGCACTAACGAGATATTCTGAGCTGATGAATGTTTGGTTGATGAACTAATGCCTGTATACTGATTATGGGATTGTGAGTTATTCATATATTGTTCTGTGTTAGAATACTCTGAATCGATGAACGTAGGATAGAGTACGGTTGGCATGCTAATAAGTTATGTTGCGCGTAGTACGGGGTTGTTGGGAGCAGTAGAGATGATTACAGTAGATTATCTGTTCACTGAATATGTCTAGGTCCTGCATTTGTTGCTGACTAACGATATATATTACAGTGTTAATTGGTGTGTTGGATGGATTAGCTCATACGAACATATGGTGTGCTAGATGGTTAACCGTGTACTCTTATTCATTTATCATTCAACGGGCTATGCTTTATTGATCTCTGAAAATTTATTAAAATGTGGAAACTAATTTGTATTATTTTACTGAGCATTTCTCACCTGTTGTGAGTTGTGATTGACAGGAATTCTGATAATAATCTCGTTCATAGGAACTCTGTTCATTAATCTTTTATTTGAATTATTATTATGTTTAATTTAGTAAGCTTTACCGTTCAATCGACATTACTAAGCTTTACGAAAGCTTACTCGTATTATTTGTCTTATTTCTTGTAGATATGTTTTGTGGATCGGGAGATCAGATCAACTCAAAGGATTACACTATCCGAGGACCTCTTTGGTAGATTTTGAAATTTAACTTGGCTTATATGGCATGTAATACGATAATTTGGCTATGTTTGCAAAGGTTCATAATTTATTTTTGGGTGTAAGTGTTATACTTTGATATAATTTGTTTGAACAACTATAGGTGGTATGCATGGTTGATTCAAAGTTGGTACTTAAATGACCTAATATGAAATGGTAATTGTCATGTTCAAGTTATGGTATGATGAAAGTGAAATAGGTTGGTTTGTATGTATGTCATGGCTTGTAGGTAATACCTATGATAATGATTGGATATGAGCATTATATTTGTGGTTTCATGTATCGTACAATGGCTGGGTCTTAGGTGGTTGAAGTTTGGTATGTTTTGGTTACTTTTAAGTGTGTTTATAACATTGGGATCATGTATTATGAATTGGTTTAGGTACATATGCAATTGGGTGAAAAATAAGCATGATTTAGGTAAATTTTAGATACACACGGCCTGGGACACGGACTTTCACATGGTCTTGTGTCACACACGGGCAATCTACACAAGCGTGTGCCCTTAGTGTGTTAGGTGTAGGGTGCACAAGGGCTGGCACACAGGCTGAGACATGGGCGTGTAACCCAAATTAGTGAGTTACACGGGTGGACACACGGGTGAGCACACGGACGTGTGAAGTAGCCACATGGGCGTGTGGGATAGCCACACGACCATGTTTAAAGCCACATGGTTTGGGCTCTGTCATGCGACCGTGTGACCCTTGTAGTAAAAATTTTCAATTTTTCCCTGAATGTTCTGATTTGGTCACTGAATGTTCCTAACCTATTGTAGGGCTTCGAAGGCTCGATTTAAGGCCCATAAATGTATGTTCTATTTCATTTTGAATCATATATGTATTTATGAAATGTATTTGATAATTGAATGCCAATTGATATGAAAAGTTCTGATATGTATGGCAATACTCTGTAACCCTATTCTGGCGACAGAAACGGGTTATGGGTGTCACACTAGGTTTGAGATAGGAATGATCTTTGAGAGCCCCAATCAATTTAAGAAAGCTTTTTCCACCTATGCTATCCATCATAGATTTAATTTTAAGTTAGCTATAAATGAAAATTTTAGGACAAGAGCTAAGTGCAAAGCTCAAGGGTGCCCATGGATGATATATGCTACCAAGGATAATGAGGATGAATGCTTTAAGGTCAAGACATTTGACAGTGAACATAGTTGTTCCATAATATTCAATAACAAAATAGCAAATTATAAGTTCATAGGGAAACACTATCTTAGCACAATCAAGATTATCCCTAGGTTAATGCTATTTGATATGCAAAGACTAGCTAGGGAAGATTTTAAAGTAAAACTAAACTAGAATGTCTGTCAAAGAGCTAGGTCTTGGGCTATAGAACAGATAATAGGTAGCTCAGAGTATGAGTTTAACCACTTATTTGATTATGTTTTTTCTTTGAGAAGTGTAGATCCAAATGGTAACTTTGACTTATTAGTTGTGAGACCAATTCCTACTAAGAACCCTAAGTTTAGGAGGTTATATATTTGTTTCAATGCTTTAAAGCGTGGGTTTAAAAACTTTTGTAGACCAGTTTTATCTTTAGATGGTTGCTACCTTAAAAGGTCTTTTAAGGAAGAGCTCTTAGCTGTTGTGGGTAGGGATGGTAACAACCAAATTTTCCTTATAGCTTGGGTAGATGTAGAGGTGGAAAATAAGGAATCCTGGGTTTGGTTTTTGAAACATGTTCAATTAGACTTGGAGGTGGGAGATGGGAAAGGCTTCATTGTAATAAGTGATATGCAGAAGATTAGAAATTTCTATATATATATATATATATTTCTTTATTTTACTATTGTTATGTGTGTAGTAATATAATAATAATAATCAATTTTGCTTCTTTTGAAGGGTTTCCTAGAAGAAATGCCCTTGATATTACCACATATTGAGCATAGATTCTGTGCAAGACACATGTATGCAAACTGGAGGAAAGAGCACATGGGTGGTGATTTACAGAAACTGTTTTGGGCTTGTTGTAAGTCAACAAATGAAGGTCTCTTTCAAAAATATACTACAAGTGTAATAGGCCAATTTAGCCAAAGCCCATACAAAAAAATAATAAACCCAAAATAATAATACAAAGTCCAAGTCCAATACAAAATATATCATTTGGCCCGATCAGAATGACCCATTACTTGAAAAGATTGAAGGTCCATATACAAGCTTGACGTATATGGAAACACAATCTTCAAGGATATGCAATCTTAGATATGATATGCAGATCTTAGATATGATATGCAATCTTAGATATGATATGCAAATCTTAGATATGATATGCAATCCTAGAAGATATGGTATACAATCTTAGAAGATATGATATGCAATCTTAGATATGATACGCAAATCTTAGATATGATATGCAATCCTAGAAGATATGGTATGCAATCTTAGAAGATATGATTTTGTAATCTTAAAGATTTAATTTGTAGATACCTTTTAATCTTAACCGTTGATGTAATTGATCTATACCGTTGGATTTGGGGTGTAACATCCTAAAATATGGGGGTCTGTAAAATTTGTGCAATTGCATGTCATGCTGGTTCTGTGTGTTGTTTAAGGGTGTTTAGGGGCCCTAAGAAGGCTTGGGGTCGAGTTTGAGCCCTGGTAAAATTCTGGTTTTTGGGCACTTAAGGGGAGAGGGCTGTTGATGGCAAGGGTTTAAGAGAAAATGTTGGAAAATTGTAAGCACAAGAGAGCATGTGGCAAGGTGGTGTGGCGTTAAGGGGAGTGCAGGGAGGTTGGAGGTTCGAATCTCACATACTGCAATTTATTGCATTTATTTTGTGCTAAGCAGGTGAGGGTTGCAGAGTTCAGCTTGGACTCTGTAAGGGGAGTTGAAGACTCAATCAAATGAGTTTGAATGGGTGATGGAGAGGAGTTTGAGGAGTAAATCAAGGAGAAAATCATGGAGTGAAGTGAGAAGGAGTAGTGGCCAAATTTGGGGAAGTACAATGGGGCATTTCGGTCAAGAGAAGGGTCTTTTGGTTTGGAGTGCATTCAGTTTTGGTAGTGTGTGTATGTGCCGAAATACTTAAGCTTTTTGTTGCATCTTTCCTTGCAGAAACCTTGACTGTAACACCCTGGTTTAGGGGTTGTGCATATTGGGTATAAATCAAGTGTTAGTAGGTTTTTGGGAGTGCTTGGATGAGTTTTAGAGGTTCTTAGAATGCTTGGATGAAAGGGGAAGGCTTTGAAAAATTTTAGATTTTTAGTGTAGAAAGGGAAACTGGGCAAGAAGGCCTTAAAATAAATTTTTGGAGTTTAGGACGCAAGTAAGGATCTGGCAAAGTGGCGTCGAGGCGCTGCTTGGGGGCTTTGGAAGGTGGCGCATAAGGGAGCAAGGGTTCGAGGGCTGGAGCAGCAGTTTTGGCGTTTTTTATTTTGCTTGTGATGGGTTGAAGTAGGAAGGGTTTAAAAATAAATGTTAGGGCCTTATGTCATGAAATACAATGTGGCCGAGTGGCCTGGGGCTTTGGAGGAGAGGTGTGCAGCAGTGGTCCCAGGTTCGAACCAAGGGAGTGGCGTTTGGGGTTTTATTTTTTTTCTTTTTTGGCAGCAAATTGAAAGGCAGTGGACGGCACATGGAGTTTAAATTAGAAGATAAGAATAAGCTTAGGTAATTGTTTTGAATTAGAATTCGGCTAGGGAGAGGATTAATATTAGCTTACTTTGTTTTTTTATTGATGAGGAGATAATGGATAAGGGGGGTTTTATTTTAATTATTTTGAATATAGGATATGGGATAAATGAAGCTTATTAGATTAGTGTTTAGTTGTTTTAAATTCGGCTGGTGGGTAGTTGTTTTATTTATTTATTTTTGATAAGCATAGGATTATTTTATTTAGTAAATGGAGATAATGGGTGCTGGTGGTTTAATTTTCTTTTGAATATGATATGGATAAATTAGTTGGCTAATTCAAATTAAATTGAATTAGTGGCTAGGAAGGTGGCAGCCGAAATTGGGAGTCTTCAAGGGGGGAGCATGTGCCGAATTTTCCTATTTAAAGGGTAGTCTCCTTCATGAATTTCTTTTGACCCTTTTGCCGAATTCTTCTACTCCCTCTCCCTATTATTTTATTTTCTTTTAGTTTTGCCGAAAATTGTAGTCAACCAATTCAGTGCCGAATTCCTTTCACTCTCTTCCTTTCTATACCTTTTTATTTCCTCCAACTTTGATTCTTTAACCTTTGGACTAGGCTGAAACTCCTTTAATATTGGGCACCGTTGTTGAAATCGTTGGCATCTTAGTGTGGTTGGCCGAATATCGGCAAGGGTGATCTCCCTGGTTCATCTCCATTCGGTTTTAAGGGTAAGTGTTCTCTTTAAGGTATATTCCGGGATTCTCTTCCATAAAGATGCCGAATCAGAAATCTAGGCCTTGATTCCTTTGGTTGGCCGAATGATCTTTAGGGCCATGATGATGTGTTTTTCTATTGTAGCTAGCGCGAGGGAGCACTTAGGGACTGTTTGAATTCGGTTACTCATCAAGGTAAGTAAGTTAAATTGTAGTTATTCGCCTGAGATCTTGTATTATGACGTTTAACCAAAGGATTCTGATTAAGTGATTACGATGGACGTGGATACCAGTCAAGGAGGGCAAGAGAAAGCCCCTGTCCCGAAGTTTAAGAAAAGAGCCGTCTCAGCAGTTCGGGATTGGCCACCCGGGTGTGGACGTGCAGCAGAAAACGTTAGGCAAATAGCTGTAGTCTCGCTAAACGATAGCGTCGGGATCGAGGGTTTAAAACTTCAGGTTATAAGGTGTGTAGTTAGACCATTGTTTCCGGGATTTGTATGATCTCTATTGTGCTATATGTTTACTAATGAGTGCAGTGCCGTATGTGTAATGGATACCCTAAAGGGGTATGATGACGACCAGGTTAGTAGCAAATTGGCTAATATGTGATAATTGATTTTAACTAGGTGAGCATGCCTATATTTGTGAATATCATGTACATGCATCATCTCAGCATCATATTATGTTACATGTGCATGGGTGGGTTTTTGAAAGAAGGATAGGGTGTACTTCGAGTACGTGGTTGATGTCAGCTTTGTGCTACATCGTGGATTGGCGCTGACTGGGGTCGCGTTGTGGATCTTTGCGATTTAGTTCGCGTGGTTACCTTGATTGATATCGGCTTTATGCCATATCGTGGCTTGATGGATTGCTGTGTGCTCCATCGTGGTTTGATGTTAGCTATACGCTACATCGTGGATGACATTGGTTGCCTTTTGGAGGGAAAAGGAGAGGGTGACTCAATAGTCCCCTGGTGTGTGGTAGGCTGGATAAGGGGGTGTGTAGCGGATGGACCTTAGGTTTGGGTTGGGTTCATGATTGCATTATTCCGTTTATGAAATGGTATCAAAATGGGCCAAGCCCATTATGACATGTGGATAGGTATGTTTTGGGAACATACGTGGAAATGGGTCAAGCCCAGTGATCAGTGGATTGATGAGAAAAGGGCCTAGCCCAGTGCTTGAATATGATTTGATTGTGGGCCAAGCCCATATTGTGGTAATATCTAAATGATTATGATTACATGTTGCATATGATAATTGGGTTGATTGTGGCTAATATGTGGGTGGATATCAGTGGTTAAATTACACACTGAGTCTGTATGACTCACCCAACTTTTTAAACATCCCAGGTGACATGTTGATCGGACCGGGTTGGGGTGGATACAAGGTGGCCCATGCAGAGGACGTTTTTAATCTTTTCTTTATGCATTTTATTATCGAGTACTTGGATTAATTATTTTTGTAATAAGGGCCTTATTATTATTATTATTTTGTTATCACTATTTTTGATATTACTTGATATTATGGTTTACTTAAAAGAAATTATTATGTGAAGATGATTTTAATTTTAGCAACCTATCTAATCAAAGTATTTATATATTTTTATACTAAAGTTTTAATATGGATTATTTTTAATAACAACACTTTATTTATAATTTTAAAAGAAAAGACATGGTTTCCAAAAGTTTAATAAAATTTTCAAGTTTTATTCTAAAGTCAAAGATTTTTGCAAACGGTTTCCGCAGTGACATAACCAGATCCGGTCAGGACTTGTGGGCCGGGTTTGGGGATGTTACATTGACCATTGAGTGACTTCTTCGCATTGCTTTTCTCATTTTTAGTCACTTTCTCCTCTTCGATAATTGACAAACACCTGTAGCCGAATCCCTCTCTCATCTCTTTTTCTCCAAGTAATCAAATCTCTTCAACACTCCATCTCCTTTCTCTGCACGATTTATCACCTCCTCTCTTGGTCGAATCTGGTAAGTCTAGGTTCTTTCCCTTCCTCCCATTTTCTCCTTTCCATAGCCGAATGTATAACCTTCTCATTTTCTTTTTGTTTGTTTCTTTTCATCACTATAACCGAAACTCCATTCCCTCTCATTCTTTCTTCTCGTGTTCTCCTCTTGTAGTTGTTTAAGCGGGGTTGGTTGAATCTCTCCTCCTTTTTTGATTCATCGGTGATCATAAGGTAACGGTAGGTCTTTCCCTTCTTTCTTTTCTTTCAGTCTTATGTTGTGTATAGCCGAAGTGGCTATTTCTCTTAATTCTAGTTCTCCACTAATCCCCGCTCTTCTTCTCTCAACTTACCGGTGTTTGGTTCTCCATGGATCAAGGTCGATTGTACTAAGGATCAAGCAACTCTTTCTTTGTTCATTAATCATTTGGGCTTCGGAAAGTGGTGGTAAGAGCCAAAACCTCTTGTTAAACAACTGCCGTTCTCACTGTGGTATCTTACTGATCGAGTTTTCTTCATGGAGGCAAGTGATAACCAGTCTAAGGGGGTATCATTGAGGGAGCCTAAGGGGAGTGGACTCATAGCCTCTTCTCCCAAGTTCAAATGGCGTAGGGTGTCAGCCGTTCGGGATTTCCTGTCGGGTTGTGGAAGGGAGTCAACATCGGTTTTGGATAGGCAAATCGTGGTTGTTCGCGTTAGTGAGGGTAAGTGTTAGTAAATCATTTGGGTAGATGTGGATTAAAGATCTCTCTTTTGTTAGTTAATTGTGTGATGTGTTGGCATAGGTGACGGCGAGCAGGAGTGTTTAGTTCTCCACGTAATCAGGTGTGTAATCTCACACCGTAACCATGTAGCTTTATAATACACTACAATGTTGGTAAAACCCGAATCTCCGTCATTCGTATGTTTAATAAACTGGAATACGGCATGAAATCGAATAACTCGCTTAAACAACATTAGTTCTGAAATTCGCTAAAATGCCCTTAACGGGCCAATTTACCAAAATGCCCTTAATGGGCCAATTTACCGAAATACCCTTATTGGGTCGAGTTACCGAAATGCCCTTGATGGGCCGATTTATTGAAATGCCCTTATTGGGCTAATTTACCAAATACCCCTGGGTTGCGAAATTACTAAAATACCCTCGTCGGGTTGAATGTCTGTTTTATCTTCGATATTGTCTGGTAATGCATGGATGATTACATTATACTTTTATATGTTGTGATGTATGATGCATTTTATCATGTTGCATGGGGCGGGAATTTGAATGAAAAGCAGTGTAGCCTGGTGGCATAGCCACAATATATATATATATATATATATATACGTAATTATGATTCCAGTGGCTCAGCCACAAATATTCTATGTTTAGCAGCTTGACTGCCTTATTGGTGTGATCGGCGGGGTGGGTTGACTTGATCCCCACAGGTGTGATTGGCTGGTCGGGGTTGTGTTGGTTGGATCGGGGTGGGCTACATTATTGCATTTGCACTATTGTGTTTTAGGGCTTAGGCCCAACTTGATGATTTCTGGGCTCGAGCCCAGTTAATATCGGTAAGGGGATTACGCACTGAGTTCTTGTAACTCACCCCCATTTCTTAACCTTGCAGGTAATATACAACAGTAAGGACTTGGAGCCATGGACGACTTGGTGGAGGCTATACTTTAGAAACATCACTTGCAAACTTTAGTAAAATTCCTTTTTGCTTTACTTCTAGTATTATTTTCCTTATTTGGGTTTAATGTTTTGTAATAAGGCCTCTGGTTAAATTTTCTTTTAAGTTTTCATGGTTAAATGTTGATTGCATAAGTTTGGGATTTCCTTAAAACATTAGCAAACATTTTCAGAACATCGTGTTTCCGCAATTACTCAAATTTGAATTTCACAGCAACAACCGTTTTATGGTTAAAATATTACCAATTTTATAAAACAGACAATAAGTAAACCGGGTTTTACTAACAAACATCGAAACTCGCAGTATTAAAGAGACGCAATATTTTCAACTTATGCTTAGCTTTTTAACAAATTTTCCATGTGACACGCTAGATCCGGTCATAACATCTAGGCCGGGTTTGGGGTGTTACATGGGGAGGCTCAACTATAAATCGAGGCCTCTCCCTTCATTGTAAAGGACTTGAATTTTGAGTAATAAAAATTCTTGAGAGCATTCACTCAAATTTCTCTCTCTTTTACGTTCTTATTTTCTGTGGCTTGTTCTTATTTTGTTCTTCGCTCATCTTCATTTCTTTTTGAGTTGCTTCCGTTCGAGTTAGATTTTGGTGGAGGAATTTCGTTGAATCCTCATATTGCGGGAGTTAGGTTGACTTATGCGTTTTTTTAACTTTTTTTATCCATTTAATTGCTTAATCATTATTTATTCATTTATTTTAATTATTTTAAACTTGTTTTTCGTTTTTGCTTTTCCTTATTTACGTTAAATTGTTTTATCAAATATATTATTATTTTTATTTGTAATATATTATCTATATATTATATTATTTAACTTTAATCATATTATGTATTATTTGAAAATTTGTAGGTCGTACATCATTCTAAATTTTTTATTATTAAGGCAAAATTTTCTATATATTGTTTATTTTAAATATGTATATTATTCTTTTATATATACAATAGACTATTATTATATTATATGCTTTCCCTTATATTTCTTTATAGTTAAATTTTTTATATATTCTGTTTATTTTTTTAAAAAAATGTATTTTATTCTATCATGTACATATATTATTCATTTTAGTTTTTTAGCCATATCATTTTTATACTTTTTTATTTTTCTAAAAAATTGTTATAATATTCATTAATTGTTTTGAGTATATTATTTACCTTATATTATTATTATTATTATTTTATACATGAAATTAATCTTGTGAATAAATTTTTTTCCTTATAGATTCTTTTAAAATTGCTATTATCTACTCTATATTTTCTATTTTGATTGTTCATTTTTTTGAATCCATTATCTTTGTTTACCTTAACATTATTATTATTGCTTGTCATTCTTTTACTTAATGGTTTATGTTAGTGCGAATTGTCAATATGACCTGTAACTTTAGTAAATTGTACTTTTTGTAATAACTTAATGTTACTTTTTTCAAATCTTTGTTTAAATATATCTATCTCCTTTAATTACCACATTTTATCCAAAAGGTTTTCTTAAATAAGGCAATGTTTTGTGTTTAGAAATTCGGGAAATAGTGCCCTAACGTGCTGGGTTTCAATTTTCCGTTTGACTAAATAACTAAATATCCTTTTAATGAATTTTGTAAATCTTGAGATGATTTTGGTTACGAGGGTTTAAAACATCATGTCCTAACGTGCTGGATGTGATGTTTGTATGCTTTCGGAACAAAGGAATCTCAAGTTCCAACTCAAATTGTTCATGTTTTTAAAGAAATCATGTTTTCAAATCTTTTCGAATTTTCGACATTAGGACAATAACTAATCAATCCGATACCAATTTTGGGCGTTACGTGGGTGCTAATCCTTCCTCGTATGTAACCGACTCCCAAACCCTTTTTCTTGAATTTCATAGGCCAAAATCAATGTTTTGAAATAAAACGTTTTATAAGGTGATCCGATCACAACTAAGCAAAAAGGGATTGGTGGCGACTCCATTTTCATTTTAAAGTCGATCCCTATTTTTTTCAAAATATAAAAATGGTTTCGACAGCTTGGCGACTCCACTGGGGACAATAAGAAAGTCAAGCCGTAAAATTGATTATGTTCTATCCTTTGTCGGAAATTTAAAAATTCGATTTGAAAATTTGAAAATTTGATTTGAAAATTACAATCCTTTTGTTGCATTTGTTGGTGTCATTGCATATGATTGTTATTTTCTTGCGTATATTGCATTGCATGACCGTTGTGGTTGCACCTTTAAGTGGGAGTAAGAAACTATGCCTTCGTGAGGTTTTCACCTCCGCATGGGCTAGTGGTTTGCTTCCGGGATACATATGTACCTATGTCTTCATGAGGTTTTCACTTCCGCATGGCCATAGGGAAATGTATTCCCCTGAACTGAACTCGATCTGTATGAGCCTATAATGGGTGAAGATTGAGGAATTTGCTGGTTCAGGTACCTTTTCTTTAGAACTGAACCGCATATAGTGAACCCTAAGAGCCCACCTTAGGCAGAACTATGCTGAACTCTAGCAGTTATCCATATAGGTGTTTGATGTTTTCTAACTTACTTTGAATTTTATTCTTTGTATATGATACTAACATGTTCTCTTTTGTTTTGATTGCATTGCATTCACATCATAGAAAAGAGGTGTTGATTCAAATTCGATTGCTAAATAGAAGAGTTTGTCATGAGAAAATGGATTTCTTGATAAAGTGGATTATAATACGGTCGTTCGAATATGGTCCAAGTAAACACAACGAGAGAAGACTGATAGTTCGTGAAGGAATACAAGACTTTAATTGCCCAAGGATTCAAGCTGACAAAGACTATTCGAGAATCACCACTTCTTGGCTTTCTTGAAGAGGCTAACGAGCATTGTGGAAATAAGTGAGCAGTGAGTCGCAGCCCAGATCAAGTAAAAAGAGCTAGTAGAGACATTTATTAGAAAGTTCACAAGATTGGACCTTAATATCCAGATAAGAAGAAAGGGATCAATGTATTCGTTTGGAATATGAGGGAAAGGCCGTATAAATATCTGTTTTATGTAAAGGAATTTATTTTCTAGAAAAATTGTTCTAATGGAATTGAATTCAGAACCAACGGCTCTCTTTCTTTTTTACATTCATTTCATGCATTTGCATTACATCACATAATATGCATTAAAATCCATAAAAGGACTCTAATTAGTTGAAGTTATTTCAGAAAAAGAGAGAAAGAGAGAAAGTTAATCTGGAAACTAAACATCGTTACGGTACTCGCGCTAAGACAAAAAATATGGATCAAAGACTCGAATAGTTCCAGAGAGACATGCAAGACCAGCTGGAAGAGCAGTTGGCAAAGATCCAACAAGATATGAGGGAACAAATGATGGAAGCCCAAAGGAATATGGTGGCTCAAATGACTCAGCTATTGAATGGGGCAATGGACAAGGGAAAAGGCCCCATGACTAATGCTAGAGAAGATAATGAGGATTATCCTCTGGGTTTTACCCCACCGAATGCACAAACATAACCTGAAGTATATCCTCAAAGGCCATCTGTTACAATTAGGCCTCAACAAGGTCAAGCTGATACTGGGGTGCCCATGAATTTCCAAGTTGGCTCAGGATCTAACCCAGGAGATAACCCTACTAATCCTATTATCCCTGATTTAGATATAGCGGAGAGGGAAGGAACAAGAATTGAATTACCAAGGCAGTTAGAGGACCATTGTATATGGTTAGAAGAAAAGATCAAGGCCTTGGAAAACGCTGATAATCACCATGGAATTGATGCTAAAGACTTGATCTTGGTTCCAGATTTAGTGCTTCCTCACAAGTTTAAAATGCCAGAATTTGAGAAGTACAATGGGACTAGCTGTCCTGAAGCCCATATTACCATGTCCTGTAGACGGATGACTGGGTATGTTAATAACGACCAACTGTTGATCCATTTTTCCAAGATAGCTTGGTGGGGGCAGCGTCCAGGTGGTACAACCAATTGAGCCGTGCTAGGATTAATTCTTGGGGAGACTTAGCACAAGCATTTATGAAACAATACAATCATGTGACAGACATGACGCCTGACAGAATCACCTTGCAAAACATGGAGAAGAAATCAAATGAAAGCTTCAGGCAGTATGCACAAAGATGGAGGGAAGTTGCCATGCAAGTTCAGTCGCCGCTTTTAGAAAAGGAAACCGCGATGCTTTTCATCAATACACAAAAAGCCCCATTCATTAACCATATGTTGGGAAGCGCCACCATAAGTTTTTCAGATATAGTAATATCCGGTGAGATGATTGAAAATGCGGTAAGGAGTGGGAGGATAGATACGGGAGAAAGCGCCAAAAGATCAGCCCCAAGAAACAAGGAAAATGAAGTGAGTATCTTGAGTATGCATCTCAAATCAGTCACCGTAGGCCGGCCGAGGGCTGTAACCACTAGCTATTAAGGCTCTTCAAAGCAGGAATCTAACTTGAGGCCAACTGCAGAAAGGCTCTAGTTCACACCCATCCCGATGACATACAAGGAGCTGTATCAGAATTTGTTTAATGTGCATGTGATATCTCCATTTTACTCGGAACCCATGCAACCTTCTTTCCCAAATTGGTATAATGAGAATGCCCAATTTGAGTACCACGCGGGAATAACGGGTCACTCAATTGAAAATTGTACTACGTTTAAAAAGTTGGTCGAAAGGTTCATTAGAATAGGAATTGTAAAGTTCGACATTTCATCAGAACCTGATCTTTGACGAGGCAATAAATGCGATAATTGAAGGAGGAAACAAGAAAGTTACGACTCCTTGAAGAAGTCAAAAGCGAAGAGGGAACCAGGGAACGAAGTTTTCAAGCCCTTGCATACTTGGGAGTGTTTTGAACAATGGGACTGTAGAAGAGATCCTTGTATTTTTAGAGCTGATCTAGAGTAATATTCCAAACACACTTCTTGCCTTAAGCCTAGAGGCAATAAGAACCCTTTTGTGAAATAGGCTTGTGTTCGAAATTTTTATTTCAATAAAATGCATCTTTTTGAGCAAATATTCTTTTATTTTTTCCATTTCATACTGTACATACAATTGTTCTTAGTTTTTTTTCCTTTTGTTTGTTCTTTTGACTTTCTTTCAAGTATTCTTTCATTATTCATTCATGATCATGGAAATAATCATTCTTTGAATAATTTATTCTTTGGAATCTTCCTTCGAACCTACAATAGGTCTCCAGATATCAACGATGTGAGCAACGTTGCTACTGACTCAGAGTCTCCTTTCGAGTAAGATATCTGTCTAGAGGGATCTCAGGACTTTGAAGATGATAGAGATTTTAACCTATCTTCTGATTTGTTAAAATGGTGGAACAAGATGAAAAACAGACCTTACTCTACAAAGGGTCAGTGGATATTATGAGCCTAGAAAATAGGTGAAGATTGTAGCCTAGCTCACAACAAAAATAAGGCGAGACATCATTGAGTTATTTCTAAGAATTCAAAGATGTTTTTGCACGATCATACCAGGACATGCCTGGGCTACTGAGACGCGAATACGTTGAAATCTTAAAGGAGGTCCATAAGGGTGTCAGAAGGACACATGCTAATGGTTTTACAATAGCCAAGCTAATCATGAGGTTTGGGTACTGCTAATCTACATAGAAGGGGATGACATCAGTTGTGTCGTATTTAAGGAGACAAGATTCATATGCCTTATTAATTTCTTCACAGACTTTCTCTATGTGGGGCAGGCCAATCTTGGAAAAATTTCTAGTATACATCGATTTATCTTGGTGGTCGTCGATTACTTCACTAAGAAGGAGAAAGTAGCTTCACATGTCAATTTTACAAGGTCGACAGTAAAAAAAAGATCATGCGTCGACAAAGAATGCCAAAAAGGACAATGTCAAAAGTTTATAGTCTGTTCAAAGATCATATGCCATATCATAGAGCAACAAAGGCAGCCAAAAAGAAAAAATAAAAAACAAAACAAGGATTGTAGGAAAGATGACCGAGACTTGTAAAGATTGGCATAAAGAAGTTACCATTTATCCTCTATGATTATCGAACGTTGGCTAGGACCTTTGCCGAGGCAACATCTTACCCATTAGTTTATGGAATAAAATCATTTTTGCCAATTCAACCTAATCGAAAAAAAGGTTAAAAGTTATCCATCACGGTCAGATGATGCAAGCTTACAACAAAGAGGTTCATCTTAGAGAATTCCACGAGGGGAACCTGATGTTGAAAAAAAATCTTTCTTATACAAAAATATTTCAGAGGAAAGCAGATGCCAAACTGGGAAGGACCTTATGTAGTAAAAAAGGGCCTATTCTAAAGGAGTATTGATATTGACCGAGACGGATGGCGAAGACTTGCCCAATTCGGCGAATTTAGGTTCAATCAAGAAGTATTTTACCTGAAAGGGGAAAGGCCAAGGTGAAAACTTGCAAAGGGTGCCTTGAGATCAAATTTAAAAAAAAGGAGAGGCCAAGGCGAAAACCTGCAAAGGGCGCTTTGAGACCAAAGGGGTTTTGAGGCGAAAACCCGAAAAGGGCGGCTCAAATTTTGATCAAAGATAGGGCATGTGGTAGTCTTGCTATGCCTGAATTAACAATGAGGAAGTATGCTACGTCTTGGGGCATTGACAAAGTACTCCAGATCCTCTAAACACGTATTGAGCTCAAAATGATCTTCAAAAAGTCTGTACAGAGAAGCTCAGGCTACTATATTTGGGGTACCTAGCTTCTATCTTACCCATTTTGAATTTGCTATCTTTGATTACTTTATTCTTTTCAAGATACACCCCAATCAATTTTCTTTTATTGCCTTGGTTATCTTTGATTAACTTATTTGTTTCGAGCTATGCTCCTGATTAATTCCCTTCTTGTCCATTGTTGTGATCTTTTTCAAGCATTTTATATTTAAATAACGATTAATGGACTAATAATACTTTCATAAAAGGATTTTCGCATATTACTCTGGAAGCTTTTAAATAGTATAGGAACCTGAAACAGGACTATTGTTTAGAACTCACCAAGCTTAAGGGTTGGAAATATTTGAGTCCAAAGTGAGTTTATCTCTTCAGATTTTCTGTCATGGACATTGGTTGGTCAAAAGACTAGATATTGCGTCGGTGATACAAATCTGACAGAAAATAAGCAATGACAACCCAAGCGTAGAAGGAATCATTCTCGAAAAGAAAAAATGACATTCTGTATCCATGCGAGTAACATGCATACACATTTGGTCGGGTCACTGGGGAGTGATCAGTGGATGAAACAAGTTACAAATCATATACCACAAAGTTACAGTGGGATGAATTGAAAAAGATCAAGTCATATACCCTTGAATTGCAGTGGGAACAGATCGAAAAAGTTTCAAATTCTATGTTCTTGAACTGCAGTGAGATGGTTTGAAAATGGTACAAGCCTTATATCCCTGAGGTACAGTGGAAAGGACCCTGAAGTTAGTGGGGCAAATCATTTGAGTAAAAATGTTTTCAGGTTTTCTGTCAAATGCCAGCCGAGTAGGAAGACAGTGTACTACGTTAACGATAGAGCCCTGATGAGCAACAAGTGGTGACATCCTAATTATTAAAAAGGATTGTCCTCATGACATTTTGCATTCGTACATATGTCATTCGGTTAGGATCAGTTGATTCATTCAGATCATAGCATCCTAACCATTTTGCATAAGCATAAACACATAAAACCAATTTTATAGGATAGGTCCCCCAGAGGACGGTGTCGTAACATCGGTGAATTCACAAATCTTGTCTTCCTGAGATTGCAGTGAAGCGGATCGAAGATACTAGCCTGGCATCCCTGAGTTTGCAGTGGAGCAAACCGAAGATAACAGATCTTGTCTTCATGAGTTTGCAGCGAAGCAGATCAAAGATACCAGTCTGGTATCCCTGAGTTTGCAATGGAGTAGACTGAAGATAGCAGATCTTGTCTTCCTGAGATTGCAGTGAAGCGGATCGAAGATACTAGTCTGGCATCCCTGAGTTTGCAGTGGAGCAGACGGAAGATAGCAGATCTTGCCTTCCTGAGTTTACAGCGAAGCAAATCGAAGATACTAGTCTGGCATCCCTGAGTTTGCAGTGGAGCAGACTGAAGATAGTAGATCTTGTCTTCCTGAGTTTGCAGTGAAGCGGATCAAAAACATCAGCCTGGCATTCCTGAGTTTGCAGTGGAGCAGATTGAAGATAGCAGATCTTGTCTTCCTGAGATTGCAGTGAAGCTAATCGAAGATACTAGTCTAGCATCCCTGAGTTTGCAGTGGAATAGACCGAAGATAGCAGATCTTGTCTTCTTGAGTTTGCAGCGAAGCGGATCGAAGATATCAGACTGGCATCCCTGAGTTTGTAGTGGAGCAGACTGAAGATAGCATATCTTGTCTTCCTGAGATTACAGTGAAGCAGATCGAAGATACTAGTCTGGCATCTCTGAGTTTGCAATGGAGCATACCGAAGATAGCAGATCTTGTTTTCCTGAGTTTGCAGCGAAGCGGATTGAAGATACCAGTATGGCATCCCTAACAGTGGAGCAGACTGAAGATAGCAGGTCTTGTCTTCCTGAGTTTGCAGTGGAGTAGACTGAAGATAGCAGGTCTTGTCTTCCTAAGTTTGCAGTGAAGCGGATCGAAAACATCAGCCTGGCATCCCTGAGTTTGCAGTGGATCAGATTGAAGATAGCAGATCTTGTCTTCCTGAGATTGCAGTGAAGTGGATCGAAGATACTAGTCTGGCATCTCTGAGTTTACAGTGGAGCAGACCGAAGATAGCAGATCTTGTCTTCCCGAGTTTGCAGTGAAGCAGATCGAAGATACCAGTCTGAGTTTGCAGTGGAGCAAATTGAAGATAGCAGATCTTGTCTTCCTGAATATTGCAGTGAAGCAAGATCAAAGATACTAGTCTCACTTTCCTAAAGTTACAGTAGGATGGATTAAATATACAAGAGCAGGTCTTATCTCCCTGAAGTTACAGTAGAATAAGATTAAAGCTACATATTCAATCTACTTGAAGTTGCAGTTGGGTTAGAGACTACTTGAAGAAGATAAGGATCAAGAAGTTAAGGCTCAGCAAGGCTGGGCAAAATTGGTCCTTTTATAGTCTTTGCTCCATTCTCGTTACACAACAATGAGCAAAGAGGGGCAACTGTAATAGGCTAATTTAGCCCTGGCCCATACAAAAAAATAATAAACCCAAAATAATAAAACAAAGTCCAAGTCCAATCCAAAATATATCATTTGGCCCGATTGGAATGGCCCATTACTTGAAAAGATTGAAGGTCCATCGGCAAGCTTGACGTATATGGAAACACAATCTTCAAGGATATGCAATCTTAGATATAATATGCAAATCCTAGATATGATATGAAATCCTGGAAGATATGGTATGCAATTTTAGAAGATATGATATGCAATCTTAGTTATGATACGCAAATCTTAGATATGATATGCAATCCTAGAAGATATGGTATGCAATTTTAGAAGATATGATTTTGTAATCTTAGAGATTTAATTCGTAGATACCTTTTAATCATAACCGTTGATGTAATTGATCTGTACCGTTGGATTTTGGGAGGCTCAACTATAAATAGATGCCTCTCCCTTCATTGTAAAGGACTTGAATTTTGAGTAATAAAAATTATTGAGAGCATTTGATACGGGCCGGCTCGGGATGATTCGAAACGTATACGGGTTGCCCAATCGTCTACGAAGAGGAATCAAGCCTTTGGAAAATAATTAGAAAATATAAATGAGTTTGCGGAAGCTTAAGTGAATAAAAATAGGATTTGGTTCAGTTTTGATAAAATAAAAATTAAATAAGATAGATAAAAGGATAATTTAATGGAGATGGATAAACGAACTTAAACGAGAAGCGATTCAACACTAAAGAGTGTCACCCCGGGTTCTATAATGTTTAAGGTGGATAAATGGATTCGAAGATGGAAATGGAAATACGAACTTAACTTAAGAAAGATTCAACACTATATAACAGTGTCACCCCGTTTCTTATATCGTTAAGGTGGAAAGATGAAGATAGGTTGATGAACGCCACACCAAAGGGTATTTGGTGATAAGTTCAAACAAGATGAAGACGCCACAAGCAAGCTTGATAAGTCTAATGAAACTTGTACGAAAATGAAGAGGAGATGAACTCACTCAAATGAACAAAAGTTCATAAAATTTTCTTAAAGTCTGAATTGTGTCAAATGAGAATTACATAGCCTTTTTATAGGCTGAACAAAGGCTAGCCAAATAGTCTTCTAATCTTGCCTCTTAACCCTTAAGTTTTTGAAAAGGCACCAGTAACCTTGTCCCTTAACCTTTAGGTTTTTGAAAAGGCACCTAGCAACCTTTTAACCCTTAACCCTTGAGTTTTTGAAGAGGCACCTAACAATCTTTTAACCCTTAAGTTTTTGAAAAGGTACCTGTAACATCCTGAAAATGGGCCTATGCATTGTTGATTTAATTATACGAAATGGCATGTCTTGTGTGTTATGAATGTATTACGAACATTTTTGGAAACTTGGAAATGTAAGGAAATGCTTTAGGAATGTTAAGTTTCAAAAGAGGAAAGTAAATATTTTTGGAAACTTGGAAATGTAAGGAAATGACTTAGAAATGATAAGTTTAAAGGAGGCAAACGAACATTTTTGGAAACCTGGAAATGTAAGGAAATGTTAAGTTTTAAAGCTTAAAAGGAGAAAGCTAAGGCAAGGTGGCCTTAAGAAAATTAAAAGAAGAAATTTGACACACAAATGGGCATGGAAAAGTGGCTTGGAGATGCCACTTAAAGCCCAGTAAGTGACGCCACAAGCAGGTGTAATTGGGCCTGGGTTCGAGTAACTTGGGGAGCAAATAAGGGAATTTTATTTTTGTACAAGGAGCAGAGAAGTGGACGGCACTAAGGAACTCAAGGGAGGAGTTTGAATTCTCTTAAAATTTCGGCTAAGTTAAGGATAATTGCTGAATTATCTTTTATTTTTTTTTAGGTGATAATTAAAGAGATAAAGCTATCAAAATAGAAGAGTGATGGCCAAGTAAGGGATTCCTTAGGTGATAATTTTGGCAAAGAGGAGAAAATAAGGCCATTATTCATTCTTTCTAAGTCTCTGCCGAAAGTCTCTAGGAAACTCTCTCTTTTCTTTTTTATTTTGTCAAGCCGAAATCTACTTCTTCTCCCTAAATCCACCATTGCCGAATTTCTTAGTGACTCTTTTCCTCTCCCAAAGTTCTTCTTTTCTTCTTCTTTACCTATCAAAAGCCGAAATTATGTTACATATCAGGGCCATAGCCGAATACTGCTAAGGGTTCAAGCAAGAGTTCCATCGAATTCTTCAGTAACGGTAAGATTAGGTTCGATTCTCATTCTATTTCTTTTTAGTCTATTGAAATTAAGATTCTAATACCCTTAATATCTTGTTGCCAAAACTTTGAAGAGATCTTTCGGGATTTACTCAGTGTCGAATACAAGGAAGGAGAAGTTCTTTTCCCGAAGGTCCACCATAGGCCGTGTGTTCCCTAGTTATTCGGTGAGTTTCGAGATTTAAAATCCACAAGGTAAGTGTCTATAGCATTCGGCCAAGGCCATGTTTGGTAAATAGATGTGTTTTATTAATTATTCAAAAGCCGAAACTAATCTATTAAGTAATCTAGTGATTGCCGATTTCAAGAAAGAAGGATACAAAGTTTCGAGACTTGATTCTTAAGTCAATCGGCAACAAGGTAAGTTTTAGTGTACTAATCCTACTAGGATTTGGATTTATGGCCGAATGGCTCTTTAATAAGTATTAAATGATTGATTAAATGTAGAGATCTAAGATCTAAGGCATTAGATCAAGCTTTTCGGGATTTGGATTGGAAACCTTAAGCGAATCAGGTGTGTACCTTACACTATTTCTTGATATATTTATGGCAATATTTAATATGTATGTGACTATAAGAATGTGTAAGAATATGGCTAAGGTACCATGTAATGGTACAAAAGTACTCAGGTACGTTTCCTACTCCTACTAGGAATATGAAATTATGTTATATATGTAACATGTGAAAAGTGATAAGAATGTGAAATTATGTAATATGCATGATATGAATGATATGGGGCATTCGGGTTATATTATGAAAAGGGGAAGTGAATGTGGTGACCTAAGACCACGATATCTGAATGTGGTGACCTAAGACCACGAAATCTGAATATGGTGTCTCATGACACAAACTATGTATCTGGTGGCTATGCCACGAATTTTATAAGGGCGATGAGCACGTCGACTGCAGCGACTGCCTTCGATGATGTGTAGCGGATGGAGGGTTGACTTAGAAGTCCCCACGGTGTGCAGGTTGGTACGGGTGATGTGTAGCGGATGGCTATCTAGGTTTGGGTTCGGGTTTGCATCATATTGTTTAAATGCTATATGTACATGTATGATTTGAAATGCCTGAATCTGTTAAGACTTAGTATTTGTGTACACATTGAGTCTGTTTGACTTACCACATTGTGGGAACCTTTTTCAGGTGACGATCAGTAATGGACCGGGTCGGCAGGAGCTTAAAGGTGGCCATGCACAGCAAGGAAAATTTTATTATTTGGACTTTTATTCTATTTAAGCACCTTAATTTATTTTTGGGAATTATTTGATGTAATAAGGCCATAGTTGAACTACTTTATTTTTCTTTTATTTATTATGCTACGAATTTTATCAAGTTAAAGATTAAGTTTATTTATTTTTTTCGAATAAACTCTAAGTATTTTGTCACCTTAATTAAAGGGGATTTTAATATAAGATAAACTTGTTTTCTACTCGAGCCCAACCCAAAAGCAATCTTTCTTTCAAAACACACAATTTTCCAAAGTAACAAAAGAATTTGAGCCCGTTTTTCCTAAGGAACATACCAAATCTGGTCGAGGCTCGTGGGCCGGTTTTGGGGTGTTTCAATTTGGTATCAGAGCCCAGTTTTAAACTCTCGGCCTGGGGTTTTAAAGCCCACTATGTTTTAAAATTAAGGCCCAAATGAATTTTGAGAAAGTTTTAAGCAGGTTTTTCTGGCATGGCACCTAAGTCTCCGACCCGAAGTCCACCAGGTAAGTACCCCTAACCTTTGTGTGATTTATATTGTGATCTGTAGAATGGTAGAAATAGAATGGAACGTAGATTAGTATGATAGGTACTTGAACTCTAAGGCTAGCTTACCCCAACAATTACATAAGACTTAAATGCTTAATAAAACAAACCTGTGTCTATGTCGTCGAGTTAGGGTGTGGCAACCATTGTGCGCATGTCTAGGATTGGTATTCGGTGGGAGCTTGGTATTTAAGCAGTCCGCGTGACTCACCTCCTCTCCACTCGAATCCTACCTGGTGCGTAGCTTCGGTTCACCCTAACCAAGAGGACTTATTCATGGGCTAAACCCCTAACTAAAACCCAAAAGGGATTAGCCACATTTTCATGGAAACTCTAGTTTCTTTGAAAAAAAAAATCAACAAACTACTCTTTTGAACTGAGAGAATTGTTATTTTCGAAAAATTTTCTAAAAACTCCTAGTTTACAAAATTACTAAAATACCCCTAGTTGTAAAATTACAAAAATGCCCTTGGTTTATGAAAATTTTAAATAACCACAGTTTTTATCAAAATTTCGTTACTTTATAAAATGTTCAGAAACCCCAACTTGCAAAATATTAAAATACTCCAACTTGGAAAATTTACGAAATTGCCCTAACATACAAAATTACCAAAATGACCCTAGTTTTCAAAAATTTTGCAACATCACCGATTTGGAAAAAAAATTCTCAAAACGAACCCTCAAGCTTTATAAATTTTGCAAATACCCTTGAATTATTAAGATTTACAAATTTACCCTGGTTTATTACCAAAATACTCCCGAGTTCCAAAATTACCGAAATACCCTCGGACTTCAAAAATTTCCCAAAATACCCCGGGAATGCAAAATTACCAAAATACCCTTATCAAAAAAATCCACAAGAAACCTTATTTTGAAATTTTTTTACGAAAATACCCCTGTAAGGCAAATTACAAAAATACCCCTGGGTAGTGGAAAAACAACAACAATGAAAACTACAACATTTCTCTGAATGAACGAAAGTTCATAATTGATTGATGGATGTATGAATGTAAAGACTGTGTGCATGTATGAATACGAAAGAACCACTCCTAAAATTCTTTTCATAAAACTTCTTCGCGGGTAATCAGTGGAATAAAGGCTAATTCATAAAATTTCTTAATCAGATTAAAGCGCAGTCGTTAGAAATGAGTTCTAGAGGACGTGGTCGTCGTGGACGTGGTCGAGGAAGAATGACCGTGTCGAAACCCGTTAGATCGGGTCAAGGATCTGACAATGAGATACCACTGCCACCACCACCCCCAGCTGTTGGTGTTGAGCAGCAGGCTCAGACGGGGGACGATGCTGTGTCGCAGGCTGTGCTGCGAGTTTTGGAAATGGTGGCTGGAGCAGGTGGAAATATGGGAGCTCGGAAATCTATGCCCGAGAGACTCCGAGCCAATGGGGCTGAGATGTTTCGAGGAGCATCTGGTGTGGCACCCAGTACGGCTGAATATTGGTTGGAAGCAACCGAGCGCATTATGGATGAGCTTAATCTGACCCCTGAGGAGAAGTTGAAAGGAATGGTGGCACTACTACGCGATGAAACGTATCAGTGGTGGCTCACAGTTCGGGATGGTGCCACAGCTGAGGACCTGACCTGGGAATATGTTAAGGCGGTATATCAGAAAAAGTATGTCGGCACTAGTTATATTGATGAGCAAAGGAAGGCTTTTCTGGGGCTGGTTCAAGGGAACAAGTCAGTAGCTGAGTACGAAGCTGAATTTCTGAGGTTAAGTCGGTATGCTCGAGGAGTAGTGGCTACGGAACATGAGCGATGTGTCCGGTTTGAGGACGGATTAAGGGATGATCTGAGGTTGTTAGTTGCTCCACATCAGGAACGGGAATTTTCTGCGTTCGTAGAGAAAGCTAAAATAGCGGAAGGGATTAAGGACACGGTGGAGCAGAACACTGATCGGAATAAGCAGAAAAGAGGATTTAGATCTTCTGGGAATACTCAGAAAAGGCCTAGAGTTGATGGGCCGCGAGGTCAGCAGGCTGCTACAGGAGGGCAGTATCGTACTTGTGATCAGTGTGGGAAGAAACACTTAGGGGAATGTTGGAAGAAGACGGGAGGATGCTTCAGATGTGGGTCCAAGGACCATATGATTAAGGACTATCCAATGAGGCCGGAGGGGAATAAACCGGTAGCCCAGAATGGCAATCAGGCTGGTAGAGGTGGACAGCAGCCTCAGCGAGGTCGTGGTCCGAATGGCTGAGGTAATGGCGCTGGAAGAGGACGTGGAACACCTGGCAGAGGTGCTAATAATAATACTGAGGCAAGGCAACCGGGTTTGGTTTATGCAATTCGTCGTAGGGAGGATGGAGACGGGCCGGACGTTATAACCGGTATGTTCCTTGTATTTGGCAAGCCCTATTATGCTTTGATTGATGTGGGCTCGACCCATTCTTATATTGTATGTAGAGTAGTTGAGACTCTAGACATAGTTTCTAAACTTTCGGATAGGGAAATGACTGTAGTAAGCCCACTAGGTCAAACTGTAGTGGTGAATAAGATCTTTCAGAAAGTGCCTTTAGAAATTCAAGGAATAGTATGTTCTGCCGACTTGATGGAACTTCCCTTTGGAGAATTTGATCTCATCCTTGGTATGGACTGGCTAGTGGAACATCGAGCTGTGTTGGACTGTGCAGCTAAGCGAATGGAATTAAGGACCCCGGAGGATGAGGTGGTCATTATGATAGGAGAAAGAAGGAACTACTTGTCTAATGTAGTTTCTGCACTAAGGGCTGATAAGATGGTTCGGAAAGGATGCAAGGCGTTCTTAGCCTTCGTAAGTGCGTTAGATGGGAAGGAAGAAGGTGCTAGTGGAGTTAGAACTGTAAGAGATTTTGAGGATGTGTTTCCGGAGGAATTACCTGGAATACCCCCAGATAGGGAGGTGGAGTTTGGAATTGATCTGCTGCCGGGAACAGCTCCTGTGTCAATTGCTCCGTACCGAATGGCACCAAAGGAGTTGGTTGAGCTCAAGGCTCAAATCCAAGAATTGCTGGATCGTGGGTTCATTCGACCCAGTGTGTCTCCATGGGGAGCACCGGTCTTGTTCGTGAAGAAGAAGGACAGAACTATGCGTATGTGCATAGCCTATCGTCATTTGAACAAGCTAACCATCAAGAACAAGTATCCTTTGCCGAGGATTGATGACTTGTTCGATCAGCTTAAGGGGGTGGCAGTGTTCTCAAAGATCGACTTAAGGTCAGGATATCATCAGTTGAAAGTAAAGGAGGCAGATATCCATAAGACAGCTTTTAGGACAAGATACGGCCATTTTGAGTTCGTAGTAATGCCGTTTGGATTGACGAACGCCCCAGCTGCATTCATGGATATGATGAACCGGGTTTTTCAACCGTACTTGGATAGGTTCATCGTTGTGTTCATCGACGACATTTTGGTGTACTCTAAGTCGGAAGAAGAGCATGATGAGCAACTACGGATTGTGTTGCAAGTGTTAAGGGAAAAGAAGCTCTACGCCAAATTCAGCAAGTGTGAATTTTGGCTTAAGGAGGTTGCGTTCTTAGGACATGTAGTGTCTGCTGAAGGAATAAGGGTGGATCCTAGAAAGGTTGAAGCGGTGTTGGATTGGAAACCACCTAGGTCAGTGGCTGAGATTCGCAGTTTCTTAGGATTGGCAGGCTACTACAGAAGGTTTGTGGAAGGGTTTTCATCGATAGCTGCGCCTTTGACGAAGTTATTGAGGAAGGAAGTACCCTTTGTATGGACAGATAAGCAGCAGGAGAGCTTTGAGAAGCTTAAGAAAGTGTTAACTGAAGCTCTGGTCTTGATTCAGCCGGAGGCAGGAAAGGATTTCGTGGTGTATTGTGACACGTCTCATACGGGATTAGGGTGTGTTCTAATGCAAGATGGAAAAGTAGTCGCTTATGCGTCTCGACAGTTAAGGCCACATGAGGTTAACTACCCAACTCATGACTTGGAATTGGCAGCAGTGGTTTTCGCTCTTAAGGTTTGGAGGCACTACCTTTATGGAGAAAAGTCGATAATCTACACAGACCACAAGAGCCTTAAGTATCTGTTGACTTAAAAGGAGTTAAACTTGAGGCAGCGAAGGTGGGTGGAGTTATTGAAGGATTATGATTGTTCGATAGAATACCACCCGGGCAAGGCAAATGTGGTAGCAGATGCCTTAAGTCGGAAGGTTGTGTCGGATCTAAGGGCGATGTTTGCACACTTGAGTTTGTATGATGATGGAAGCCTGTTGGCAGAATTGCAAGTCAAACCGACATGGTTGAATGAGGTTAAGAGAAGTCAGTTGGTGGATGAGGATCTAAGTGCTAAGTTACAACAAGTACAGAACGGAGAGTTAGAGGATTATGGTGTTAATGATGAGGGAGTATTATGCTTTAAGGGAAAGGTCTGTATGCCGAAGGACGAAGAGTTAAGACAGAGGATTCTTCGGGAAGCGCATAGTAGCCCTTATGCTATGCATCCCTGAGGCACTAAGCTGTACAGAGATCTAAGGGAACAATTTTTGTGGCCTGATCTTAAACAGGAAGTTACTGAATTCGTGGGAAAATGTCTGGCGTGTCAGCAAGTTAAGGCTGAACACCAAGTTCTATCGGGATTACTTCAGCCAATTATGATTCCCTAATGGAAGTGGGAGAGAATTACCATGGACTTCGTTAGTGGGCTTCCCCTTACGCCTACTAAGAAGGACTCGGTATGGGTGATAGTTGATCGGTTGACTAAGTCCGCGCATTTTATTCCGGTAAGGGTTGATTATTCCTTGCAAAAGTTAGCAAAGCTGTATGTGGTGGAAATTGTAAGGTTGCATGGAGTTCCGATATTGATCATCTCAGATAGGGACCCAAGGTTTACTTCTCGGTTTTGGAGGGCACTTCATCAAGCTTTAGGCACTAAGTTGGACTTCACTACGGCTTTTCATCCACAATCAGACGGGCAGTCTGAGCGGGTAATACAAGTGTTGGAGGATATGTTGAGGGGCTGTGTGATGGATTTTAGAGGAAGTTGGGAGGAGTATTTGCCTTTAGCTGAGTTCGCCTACAACAACAGCTATCAGGCCAATATTCGGATGGCACCGTATGAAGCGTTGTATGGTCGGAAGTGTCGTACTCCTATGTGTTGGACGGAATTAAGGGAACGTCGAGTTTTGGGTCCAGAATTAGTGGTAGAATCTGAAGAGAAGGTTGAGATAATTCGGGCACGGTTGAAGGAGGCGTCTGATAGAAAAAAGTCGTATGCAGATCTCAAACGGAAGGAGATAGAATTTGATGTGGGAGACTAAGTATTCCTGAAGGTTTCGCCTTGGAAGAAGGTGATGAGATTTGGTCGGAAAGGGAAGTTAAGCCCAAGGTTCATAGGGCCCTATCGGGTGTTAAAGCGAATTGGACCAGTGGCGTATCAGTTGGAGTTGCCACCGGAGTTGAAGCAGATGCACGACGTATTCCATGTATCCATGCTACGTCGTTATCGTTCGGATCCATCTCATGTGGTTCCAGTTGAAGAGGTGGAGCTAAGGCCAGATTTATCCTACGAGGAAGAGCCTATTCAGATCCTAGAACGAGAGGTGAAAGTATTACGGAGGAAGTCAGTTCCTCTAGTCAAAGTATTATGGAGAAATCATGGATCGGAGGAAGCTTCGTGGGAGCCAGAAGAGGCAATGCGACAACAATACCCTCACCTATTTCAGTCAAGTAATTTCGAGGATGAAATTATTTTAAGGGGGTAGAACTGTAACATCCTGAAAATGGGCCTATGCATTGTTGATTTAATTATACGAAATGGCATGTCTTGTGTGTTATGAATGTATTACGAACATTTTTGGAAACTTGGAAATGTAAGGAAATGCTTTAGGAATGTTAAGTTTCAAAAGAGGAAAGTAAACAGTTTTGGAAACTTGGAAATGTAAGGAAATGACTTAGAAATGATAAGTTTAAAGGAGGCAAACGAACATTTTTGGAAACCTGGAAATGTAAGGAAATGTTAAGTTTTAAAGCTTAAAAAGAGAAAGCTAAGGCAAGGTGGCCTTAAGAAAATTAAAAGAAGAAATTTGACACACAAATGGGCATGGAAAAGTGGCTTGGAGATGCCACTTAAAGCCCAGTAAGTGAAGCCACAAGCAGGTGCAATTGGGCCTGGGTTCGAGTCACTTGGGGAGCAAATAAGGGAATTTTATTTTTGTACAAGGAGCATAGAAGTGGACGGCACTAAGGAACTCAAGGGAGGAGTTTAAATTCTCTTAAAACTTCGGCGAAGTTAAGGATAATTGCTGAATTATCTTTTATTTTCTTTTAGGTGATAATTAAAGAGATAAAGCTATCAAAATAGAAGAGTGATGGCCAAGAAAGGGATTCCTTAGGTGATAATTTCGGCAAAGAGGAGAAAATAAGGCCATTATTCATTCTTTCTAAGTCTCTGCCGAAAGTCTCTAGCAAACTCTCTCTTTTCTTTTTTATTTTGTCAAGCCGAAATCTACTTCTTCTCCCTAAATCCACCATTGCCGAATTTCTTAGTGACTCTTTTCCTCTCCCAAAGTTCTTCTTTTCTTCTTCTTTACCTATCAAAAGCCGAAATTGTGTTACATATCAGGGCCATAGCCGAATACTGCTAAGGGTTCAAGCAAGAGTTCCATCGAATTCTTCAGTAAGGGTAAGATTAGGTTCTATTCTCATTCTATTTCTTTTTAGTCTATCGAAATTAAGATTCTAATACCCTTAATATCTTGTTGCCGAAACTTTGAAGAGATCTTTCGGGATTTACTAAGTGTCGAATACAAGGAAGGAGAAGTTCTTTTCCCGAAGGTCCACCATAGGCCGCGTGTTCCCTAGTTATTCGGTGAGTTTCGGGATTTAAAATCCACAAGGTAAGTGTCTATAGCATTCGGCCAAGGCCATGTTTGGTAAATAGATGTGTTTTATTAATTATTCAAAAGCCAAAACTAATCTATTCAAGTAACCTAGTGATTGCTGATTTCAAGAAAGAAGGATACAAAGTTTCGAGACTTGATTCTTAAGTCAATCGGCAACAAGGTAAGTTTTAGTGTACTAATCCTACTAGGATTTGGATTTATGGCCGAATGGCTCTTTACTAAGTATTAAATGATTGATTAAATGTAGAGATCTAAGATATAAGGCATTAGATCAAGCTTTTCGGGATTTGGATTGGAAACCTTAAGCGAATCAGGTGTGTACCTCAATCTATTTCTTGATATATTTATGGCAATATTTAATATGTATGTGACTATAAGAATGTGTAAGAATATGGCTAAGGTACCATGTAATGGTACAAAAGTACTTAGGTATGTTTCCTACTCCTACTAAGAATATGAAATTATGTTATATATGTAACATGTGAAAAGTGATAAGAATGTGAAATTATGTAATATGCATGATATGAATGATATGGGGCATTCGGGTTATATTATGAAAAGGGGAAGTGAATGTGGTGACCTAAGACCACGATATCTGAATGTGGTGACCTAAGACCACGAAATCTGAATATGGTGTCTCATGACACAAACTATGTATCTGGTGGCTATGCCACGAATTTTATAAGGGCGATGAGCACGTCGACTGCAGCGACTGCCTTCGATGATGTGTAGCGGATGGAGGGTTGACTTAGAAGTCCCCACGGTGTGCAGGTTGGTACGGGTGATGTGTAGCGGATGGCTATCTGGGTTTGGGTTCGGGTTTACATCATATTGTTTAAATGCTATATGTACATGTATGATTTGAAATGCCTGAATCTGTTAAGACTTAGTGTTTGTGTACACATTGAGTCTGTTTGACTCACCTCGTTGTGGGAACCTTTTTCAGGTGACGATTAGTAATGGACCGGGTCGGCAGGAGCATAAAAGTGGCCATGCACAGCAAGGAAAATTTTATTATTTGGACTTTTATTCTATTTAAGCACCTTAATTTATTTTTGGGAATTATTTGACGTAATAAGGCCATAGTTGAACTACTTTATTTTTCTTTTATTTATTATGCTACGAATTTTATCAAGTTAAAGATTAAGTTTATTTATTTTTTTCAAATAAACTCTAAGTATTTTGTCACCTTAATTAAAGGGGATTTTAATTGTAACAACCCAAACCCGGCCCAAACACTATGGTCGAATCTGAATCGTTACGGAGAAAAACCCTTTTGAACCCAATGGGCTTTGTTGAAAACTTGTTGGATTTGATTATCTTGATAAAATCATACTTAATGTTATAAAAAAAAAATATGTATGTAAATCAAGTTATAAAACGAAATTTTAACCGGGCCCGATGGCATTTAAAACATTTTTCGTTTTTAATTGGGAAAATGTGTTCTAAATTCAACATTAATAATAACAGAGTTTAAAATAATATCCAACATAAGAAAATAATAAGAATAAAGTATCAGGAGGCCTTATTACAACCAAATTAAATAAACCCAAAGCAAATAATTAAATAGAAATTAAAGTCGTTTAAATTTAATTCCACTGCATGGCCACCTCGAGTCATCCTGGCTCCACATCCGCGGTCTAAGTGTCACCTGAAAATATAAAGGAGAAGGTGAGTCACCAAGACTCAGTATGTAACCCTTCCCCCATTTTAAAGCATTTTCATACACATCAAATAACAAATTAAATATGCAAATCATCATGTGTCCCAGCCTAGCCAGCCATACGCCACTGTCTACCCCGTTGTGGTACCAAACCACTGGTGGTGCCAAACCACTGGTGACATATAGTCACGTTGTGCTACCAAAGCACTGGTGTCCGTAGACACAAATCGAGTGATGGGGCCAACCCATCGTGTGATACCAAATCACTGGCAGACGATCCCATATCTCAAGTGGGGCCAACCCACGGTGGTGTTAACCACAGGGATAAGTCGCTATTGAGGTACCAAACCTCTGGAGGTACCAAACCTCTGGTGACATATAGTCACGTTGTGCTACCAAAGCACTGGTGCCCGTCGGCACATTATCACTGCCCCCCACTCAATCAACCCACATGGTCAACAGTCATATACAGATTTATCATATGTACTATCGCAACATGCTTCCCAAAAGCATTAAATATCAAAATCATGTGCACAGGTACTTACCTGATTCATCACGTATACCGTTATGGTATTCAAGCCATTGCTACATAAATCAAGATAACATTCACATTACTTAACATAGTTAATAAGCTATATGGTGTGTATGTACACACCTGTTACCACGATAGTCTTAAATCCCGAAGATGATCAATCAGCCACACTCTAAGTCCTTGCCCCTATATTCGGCCATAATAGTGTTAGTGATATGGGCCATTCGGCCAAACCAATTAATCCAAAGGTCATCTTGTAATCCCAAGTCCTTACCTTTTCCTTTTGACTAATAGTCACCACACTTGGTACCCGAATCTGTTTTATCACATAGCCGATCACAAGACAGTGTCATTAACCTTCGGCTTTTAATCACTTAGACAATAATCTATTGAAAAGAATAAGTACTTACTACCACTTATCAAAGCCGAATTCTAGAGATTTAGGCTTAGATTGTTTGCTCCAAAGATCCCGAAATTTCTGTAATCAATCGATTCCAAAAGAGTGTTAGCATCCTTTGATTACCAATACTAAATTCGTCACTTACACTTTGTTTAGATCGACAGGGACACAAGAGGAGATATTAAAACATTCGGCTAATGCCCCTTACCTTGTGAAATCGATTGAAAAGAAAGTCCCGAAGAATCTTGTACCACCTTCAGTGTTCGGCAAAAATGCTTCCAAAGAGGAGAGGGAAATTTCGGCACTCTAAAGAGGTATATTCGGCTCTTATGAAGGAAGAATAATGGGAAGAGAGGGGGTGATGAGAGTTTCAGCTTGGAAGGGATTTGAGAGAGTGGAGAAAATAAGAGAAGAACTAAGGAAGGGTTAGAAATTTCGGCACTTAAGCAAAACTGACAAAAAGCCAACAAGGTGGTCAACTGGTGCTTAAATAGGCATTCGGCACCCCTCCCCCAACACCTTGCCGTCCACACTCCCTCAACAAGGAGTTCAAAGCTTGACCCATTCCTAGTTTTACTCCAAGCCACCCATTTGAAAAATATCCACACTACTTGAATTAATCTCCTAATAATCCACTTTTAATCTCTTAATAATCCAAATAATACCAAATAATATCCTCATTATCTTATCAATTAATCCCATGATAATTTATTAATTATCCTTTTTATCTTCTATTATCACAATAATTAAAATCCAAAAATCTCCATTTAAATCTAATAATATCCCTAATATACAAATAATATCCCTTTTAATAAAATCCTTAATATCCATATAATATAATCCTTTAAAAGCTCATATTATCTCTAATAAAAATATAATTTAAAGAGAGAAAAAATCCTCCCTATGTGCCGTCCATCATAATGCAAAAAGAAGGGGATTTTTGTGACTCGAACCAAGGCTCTCCTTGCTCCCTTGGTGGCGTCACACTAACTCCTAAGTGGGCTCAATCTGCCACTTAATCTAGGCTCATCTTATGTCCAATTCCTCCCCATTTATTCTTATAACACCCTCCTGCTTAGGCTCCCTATTTTTAAAGCTTGAAAATAATATTTTTCCTACTACTTGAGCTTACCAAAAATCCATAATTAAACCTTATCATTCAATAAATTATCACCACAGTTCATACATAAGAAAAATAATTACATTCCAAATAGCCCCATTTTCGGGATGTTACAGTTCTACCCCCCTTAAAATAAATTTCGTCCCCGAAATTACTTAACTAGAAAAGGTGGGGGTATTGTTGCCTCATTACATCCTCAGGTTCCCACGTAGCTTCCTCTGAACCATGGTTCCGCCACAGCACCTTCACCAAGGGCACTGACTTCCTACGTAGAACCTTCACATCTCGGTCTAAAATCTGAGCTGGTTCCTCCTCAAACGATAAATCCGGATTCACCTCGATCTCTGCCATTGGCACAACGTGCGATGGGTCTGACCGATACCGTCTCAGCATTGATACGTGAAAGACATCATGGATCTGACTCAGTTCTGCCGGCAACTCAAGCTGATAAGCTACCGGTCCAACACGCTTAATTACCGTATACGGCCCAATGAACCTTGGGCTTAGCTTCCCTTTCCGTCCAAATCTTAACACCTTTTTCCAAGGCGATACCTTCAGGAAAACCTTGTCTCCTACCGCATACTCCATTTCCTTGCGTTTTAAATCAGCATAGGATTTCTGCCTGTCCGATGCTTCCTTCAGACGAGACCGAATCACCTTGACTTTATCCTCCGTCTCTGTCACCAACTCTGGACCCAAAATCTGTCGTTCGCCTAATTCCGTCCAACATGTCGGAGTACGACATTTCCTTCCATACAGTGCCTCATACGGAGCCATCTGGATACTTGCCTGGTAGCTGTTGTTATAGGCGAACTCTGCTAACGGTAGAAATTCCTCCCAACTACCACGAAAATCCAAAACACAACCTCTTAACATATCCTCCAAGATTTGTATCACCCTTTCCGATTGTCCGTCAGACTGGGGATGGAAAGCGGTACTAAAATCCAACCGCGTGCCCATAGCTTGATGCAAGGCTTTCCAAAACCTTGACGTGAACCTGGGATCCCTATCCGAGATAATTGATGTTGGAACCCCATGCAATCTTACTATCTCCGAGACGTACAGCTTAGCTAGCTTCTGAAGAGAGAAATCCATCCTCACCGGCACGAAGTGAGCCGACTTTGTTAAACGGTCTACTATTACCCAAACTGCGTCTTTCTTACCGGGTGTAAGGGGTAGCCCACTAACAAAATCCATAGTGATCCGTTCCCACTTCCATTGGGGAATCTTCACTGGCTGAAGCAATCCTGACGGCAACTGGTGTTCAGCCTTAACTTGTTGACAAGTCAGACACTTACCAACAAACTCTGTTACTTCACGCTTCAACCCGGGCCACCAAAACTGCTCTCTAAGATCCCTATACATCTTGCTTCCTCCCGGATGCATAGCGTAGGGGCTACTATGTGCATCATGGAGAATCTTCTGCCTCAACTCCACATCCCTTGGCATACACGCTCGCCCTTGAAAGCATAATACTCCATCACTCGACAGGTTATATCCTTCCAAACCACCATCCTGAACTTGCATTCTCTTAGCATTTAACCCTTCGTCCACTGACTGTTTTTCCTTAACCTCCTCGATCCATGTTGGCTTAACCTGAAGTTCCGCCAATAGACTTCCATCATCATATAGACTTAACCGAGCAAACATTGCTCTTAAGTCCGCCACTACCTTCCGGCTCAACGCGTCAGCTACTACGTTGGCCTTGCCTGGATGATACTCGATTGAACAATCGTAATCCTTTAATAGTTCAATCCACCGACGTTGTCTCAGATTCAAATCCTTCTGAGTCAAAAGATACCTCAAACTCTTATGATCCGTGTAAACTATCGACTTCTCCCCATAAAGGTAGTGTCTCCATATCTTCAGTGCGAAAACGACTGCGGCTAACTCCAAATCGTGAGTTGGGTAGTTCAGTTCATGTGGTCTTAACTGACGTGATGCATAGGCTACCACCTTCCCATCCTGCATCAACACACATCCCAAACCAGTATGGGATGCATCACAATAAACGGTAAATAACTTCCCTGCCTCAGGTTGTACCAAAACCGGAGCTTCCGTCAAAATTCTCCTTAGCCTATCAAAGCTTTCTTGCTGCTTCTCCGTCCATACAAATGGGACTCCTTTTCTTAGTAGCTTCGTCAACGGTGCTGCGATTAGAGAGAATCCTTCCACGAATCTCCGATAGTATCCCGCTAGACCCAGGAAACTTCGGATCTCCGCCACTGACCTAGGCGGTTTCCAATCCAATACCGCTTCAATCTTACGAGGGTCTACTCTAATTCCTTCCGCCGATACCACATGTCCTAAGAAAGCCACCTCCTTCAGCCAAAATTCGCACTTACTGAATTTGGCATATAATTGCTTCTCCCTCAATACTTGCAGGACTATCCGTAAATGCTTGTCATGCTCTTCCTCCGTCTTAGAGTACACCAAGATGTCGTCAATGAATACCACGACGAATTGGTCCAGGTACTGCTGAAATACTCTGTTCATCAAGTCCATAAATGCCGCCGGCGCGTTGGTCAACCCGAATGGCATTACCAGAAACTCGTAATGTCCATACCGAGTTCTGAACGCCGTCTTGTGAACATCAACTTCCTTCACCTTCAATTGATGATAACCCGACCTAAGGTCAATCTTTGAAAATACCGACGCTCCTTTCAATTGGTCAAATAAATCGTCGATCCGAGGCAACGGGTACTTGTTCTTGATTGTTAACTTGTTCAACTGACGGTAGTCGATGCACATCCGCATAGATCCGTCCTTCTTCTTGACGAATAACACGGGTGCTCCCCATGGAGATATGCTAGGTCGGATAAATCCTCTATCCAAGAGCTCCTGAATTTGAGCCTTTAGCTCCACCAATTCCTTAGGTGCCATTCGATATGGTGCTATAGACACAGGTGCCGTTCCCGGTAGCAAGTCAATACCGAATTCAACTTCCCGATCTGGAGGCAGACCTGGAAGTTCTTCCGGGAATACGTCAGCGAATTCCCCAACCGTTCGAACCTCAACTACTGACTCCTTAGCTTCCAAAGCACAAATCCTAACCAAATATGCCTCGCAACCCTTCCTGACCATTCTTTCGGCCTTCAAGGCCGACACCACATTGGATAGGTAATTCCTTCTATCACCTATCATAACCACTTCATCACCCTCAGCCGTCTTAAGCACCATGCGCTTAGCCGCGCAATCCAAATTCGCCTGATACTTAACTAGCCAATCCATTCCAAGGATCAAATCGAACTCTCCGAAAGGTAGTTCCATCAGATCGGCTACAAATACGACCCCTTGGAGTTCTAGGGGTACGCCTCTATAAAGTTTGTCTACTACTACAGAGTGTCCTAGGGGGCTTAGCACAGTCATCTTCCTAAGAGTAGTTTCAGAGTCTAGGTCCATAGTCCCTACCACACTACTAGCAATGTACGAGTGCGTCGAACCCACATCAATCAATGCAACATAAGGTAAACCAAATATTAGAAACGTACCGGTTATGACGTCCGGTGCGTCTCCCTCCTCGCGACGCCTCGCTGCATAGACTAAGCCAGGCTGTCTAGCCTCTGTGTTACCCGAACCTCTGCCTTGAGTTCCACGACCTCGGTTGGAACCATTGTTTCCTCTGCCATTACCACGACCCCTCTGTGGTGGTCCAACATTTCTGCCCTGAGCGCGATTCTGACCTTCGGGCTGCTCCTTAGCTACCTTTTGAGGACAGTCCCTTACCCGATGCTCCAAAGACCCACACTCAAAACAACCTTTGTTACCGGTCCAACAACTCCCCCAATGGGTTTTTCCACAGCGGTTGCACTGAGTTGGCCTTTGATTAGTATTCGTGGGCCTTGCTGCCTGATTTGGCCCACTTGGCCTAGCCTTTTTCTGGACATTACCACCTGACCCAGCTGGCCCAAATCCTCTCTTCTGATTATTCTTGCTATAGTTTTGTCTCACAGTCTCCTTAATCCCTTCGGCCACCTTGGCCTTCTCCACTAGAGATGAGAACTCACGAACCTGCTGCGGGGCAATTAGCAATCTCAGATCATCTCTGAGCCCGTCCTCAAAGCGGACACAGCGCTCATGTTCGGTGGCTACGATTCCTCTGGCATACCTACTCAGCCTTAAAAACTCCGCCTCATATTCCGCTACTGACTTAGTTCCTTGTACTAGACTCAGGAAAAGTTTCCTCTGAGCATCTGTATAACTGGTGCCCACATATTTCTTCTGAAAAGCAGTTTTGAAGTAATCCCATGTGAGATCATCAGCTGTGGCTCCATCCCGGACTGTCAGCCACCACTGGTACGCCTCATCCTTTAGAAGCGACACCGCCCCTTTCAGCTTCTCCTCCTCAGTCAGGTCGAGGTCATCCATAACCCTTTCCGTAGATTCCAACCAATATTCTGCGGCACTGGGCGCCACTCCTGAGACACCACGGAATACCTCGGCCCCGTTAGATCGAATTCGCTCGGGAACAGACTTTCGAGCTCCCAGATTTCCACCAGCCCCAGCCACCATCTCCAACACTCGCAAAATAGCTTGCGATACAGCCTCACCACCGGTCTGATCCTGCTCCTCAGCTCTAAAAGTAGGAGGTGGTGGTGGCGGTGGTACCTCATTTTCAGAACCTTGTCCCGACCTGACGGGTTCAGACACCGTCATCCTACCCCTACCGCGTCCACGGCGTCCACGTCCTCTAGAACTCATTCTTTCTACCGCGCTTTAATCTGATTAAGAAAATTTTTATGCATTAGCATTTGTTCCTCTTTATTAATCGCGAAGAAATTTTATGGATAAGGTTTAATCAGAGATTCTTTCGAGCAAACAAGGTTTCAGTTTCCTATCCTAGATCACACAAAGGAGTTCATGCATCCATTCCTTAATACTTTCCATACCTATTCGCTCTTCGGACATTTCTGCCCATTTCTAACCCGGGGGTATTTTCGTCATTTTTCCTATAGGGGTATTTTCGTAATAAAGAAATTTTAAAACTTTAGTAAAGTAGGTCATTTTGAAATTCCCAAAACTGGAGGATATCTATGAAAATTTGTAAAATTGTAATCGTTTTGAAACCAGGGGTATTTTGGTAATTTTGTCAATCAGGGGCAATTTTGTCATTTTGATAAATCAGGGATATTTTCGTCAGTTGTAAAACTTCGAGGGTCCCTTTTTGGAAATGTTTCTTTTCAAATAGTAATGTTTGTAAAAATTTCTAAAACTAGGGTCATTTCGGTAATTTTGCAACTTGAGGGCATTTTCGTAATTTTCTAAGCCAAAATATTTCAGTGTTGATTTTCAAAACTAAGTTGTTGGATGCTTCTAAAGTAGTTGAAATTTTGAGCAAAACCATTGAACTGATATTTCATGAGTCAGGGGCATTTTTGTAATTTTACCCCTAAGGGCATTTTTGTAATTTTCAAAAAAAATTTGAGTTTTTCGAGAAAAACGTTGTAAATAGGATGTTTTCTGATTTAAAAGAGTTGTTGCAAGAGTTTTGAAAACATTGGAGTTGTTGTTGTTTCATTTCTTTTCGAAACCATGGCTAATTCCCTTTTCGGGTTTTAATCACAGGGTTTAGCCTATGACCGAGCCCTTATGGTCAGGGTGAACCAAAGCTACGCACCAGGCAGGATTCGAGTGAAGAGGAGGTGGGTCACGCGGACCGCTTAAATACCAAGCTCTCACCGAACCTTTCTAGACATGCGCACAGAGGTTGCCACACCACTGAGCCCTCTGAGTTAGGGTGAACCGAAGCTACGCACCAGGTAGGATACCTGCGAAGAGGAGGTGAGTCACACGGACTGCTTAAATACCAGGCTCTTCCGGATCCAATCCTCGACATGCGTACAGGGGTTACCACACCCTAGCTCACTGGCTAAGTCATAGATTGGTTTAGTTCTTTAATGTCTTATGTTCGGTTCATGTGTTTGAGTAATCTAATCCTAGGGTTCAAGTCCTATAAGTCTATCTACGTTCCATACTTCCTACCCTTCTACAGAATATAATTCACCAAGAGGTTCAGAAATACTTACCTGGGCGGATCGGTGCCGGAGACTCGGGCCATGCTGTTCAAAATCCAAAAATTATTTCATAAGGCCTTTTAAAACATTTTTTTTTTTTTTTTTTTTTTTTGGGCCTTGGGCCCCACAGCCGAGCTTTGAACTGGGCTCTGATACCAATTTTGTAACAACCCAAACCCGGCCCAAACACTATGGTCGAATCTGAATCGTTACGGAGAAAAACCCTTTTGAACCCAATGGGCTTTGTTGAAAACTTGTTGGATTTGATTATCTTGATAAAATCATACTTAATGTTATAAAAAAAAAATATGTATGTAAATCAAGTTATAAAACGAAATTTTAACCGGGCCCGATGGCATTTAAAACATTTTTCGTTTTAATTGGGAAAATGTGTTCTAAATTCAACATTAATAATAACAGAGTTTAAAATAATATCCAACATAAGAAAATAATAAGAATAAAGTATCAGGAGGCCTTATTACAACCAAATTAAATAAACCCAAAGCAAATAATTAAATAGAAATTAAAGTCGTTTAAATTTAATTCCACTGCATGGCCACCTCGAGTCATCCTGGCTCCACATCCGCGGTCTAAGTGTCACCTGAAAATATAAAGGAGAAGGTGAGTCACCAAGACTCAGTATGTAACCCTTCCCCCATTTTAAAGCATTTTCATACACATCAAATAACAAATTAAATATGCAAATCATCATGTGTCCCAGCCTAGCCAGCCATACGCCACTGTCTACCCCGTTGTGGTACCAAACCACTGGTGGTGCCAAACCACTGGTGACATATAGTCACGTTGTGCTACCAAAGCACTGGTGTCCGTAGACACAAATCGAGTGATGGGGCCAACCCATCGTGTGATACCAAATCACTGGCAGACGATCCCATATCTCAAGTGGGGCCAACCCACGGTGGTGTTAACCACAGGGATAAGTCGCTATTGAGGTACCAAACCTCTGGAGGTACCAAACCTCTGGTGACATATAGTCACGTTGTGCTACCAAAGCACTGGTGCCCGTCGGCACATTATCACTGCCCCCTCCACTCAATCAACCCACATGGTCAACAGTCATATACAGATTTATCATATGTACTATCGCAACATGCTTCCCAAAAGCATTAAATATCAAAATCATGTGCACAGGTACTTACCTGATTCATCACGTATACCGTTATGGTATTCAAGCCATTGCTACATAAATCAAGATAACATTCACATTACTTAACATAGTTAATAAGCTATATGGTGTGTATGTACACACCTGTTACCACGATAGTCTTAAATCCCGAAGATGATCAATCAGCCACACTCTAAGTCCTTGCCCCTATATTCGGCCATAATAGTGTTAGTGATATGGGCCATTCGGCCAAACCAATTAATCCAAAGGTCATCTTGTAATCCCAAGTCCTTACCTTTTCCTTTTGACTAATAGTCACCACACTTGGTACCCGAATCTGTTTTATCACATAGCCGATCACAAGACAGTGTCATTAACCTTCGGCTTTTAATCACTTAGACAATAATCTATTGAAAAGAATAAGTACTTACTACCACTTATCAAAGCCGAATTCTAGAGATTTAGGCTTAGATTGTTTGCTCCAAAGATCCCGAAATTTCTGTAATCAATCGATTCCAAAAGAGTGTTAGCATCCTTTGATTACCAATACTAAATTCGTCACTTACACTTTGTTTAGATCGACAGGGACACAAGAGGAGATATTAAAACATTCGGCTAATGCCCCTTACCTTGTGAAATCGATTGAAAGAAAGTCCCGAAGAATCTTGTACCACCTTCAGTGTTCGGCAAAAATGCTTCCAAAGAGGAGAGGGAAATTTCGGCACTCTAAAGAGGTATATTCGGCTCTTATGAAGGAAGAATAATGGGAAGAGAGGGGGTGATGAGAGTTTCAGCTTGGAAGGGATTTGAGAGAGTGGAGAAAATAAGAGAAGAACTAAGGAAGGGTTAGAAATTTCGGCACTTAAGCAAAACTGACAAAAAGCCAACAAGGTGGTCAACTGGTGCTTAAATAGGCATTCGGCACCCCTCCCCCAACACCTTGCCGTCCACACTCCCTCAACAAGGAGTTCAAAGCTTGACCCATTCCTAGTTTTACTCCAAGCCACCCATTTGAAAAATATCCACACTACTTGAATTAATCTCCTAATAATCCACTTTTAATCTCTTAATAATCCAAATAATACCAAATAATATCCTCATTATCTTATCAATTAATCCCATGATAATTTATTAATTATCCTTTTTATCTTCTATTATCACAATAATTAAAATCCAAAAATCTCCATTTAAATCTAATAATATCCCTAATATACAAATAATATCCCTTTTAATAAAATCCTTAATATCCATATAATATAATCCTTTAAAAGCTCATATTATCTCTAATAAAAATATAATTTAAAGAGAGAAAAAATCCTCCCTATGTGCCGTCCATCATAATGCAAAAAGAAGGGGATTTTTGTGACTCGAACCAAGGCTCTCCTTGCTCCCTTGGTGGCGTCACACTAACTCCTAAGTGGGCTCAATCTGCCACTTAATCTAGGCTCATCTTATGTCCAATTCCTCCCCATTTATTCTTATAACACCCTCCTGCTTAGGCTCCCTATTTTTAAAGCTTGAAAATAATATTTTTCCTACTACTTGAGCTTACCAAAAATCCATAATTAAACCTTATCATTCAATAAATTATATCACCACAGTTCATACATAAGAAAAATAATTACATTCCAAATAGCCCCATTTTCGGGATGTTACATTAATATAAGATAAACTTGTTTTCTACTCGAGCCCAACCCAAAAGCAATCTTTCTTTCAAAACACACAATTTTCCAAAGTAGCAAAAGAATTTGAACCCGTTTTTCCTAAGGAACATACCAAATCTGGTCGAGGCTCGTGGGCCGGGTTTGGGGTGTTTCAGTACCAGTAACCTTGTCCCTTAACCATTAGGTTTTTGAAAAGGCACCTAGCAACTTTTTCCCTTCATGTTCACCAAAAGGCATTGGGCTAGTTGAATGCCGAGTGAAGCTTGTAAAACACTGGGAATATAAGCAAGCAAATGTCGTTCGTCTTCTTACAGAAGAACTTGACAATCTAAGCAGGCAAAGGCAAGAATCTGAGCTCAAGAGGATTGAAGTTTGAATATTGAGTTGTTCCATAAATTTAAAAATTGGTGGTGCCCCGGGTGTGCCTGTATCAGCATTCACTCAAATTTCTCTCTCTTTTGCGTTCTTATTTTCTGTGGCTTGTTCTTATTTTGTTCTTCGCTCATCTTTATTTCTTTTTGAGTTGCTTCCGTTCGAGTTAGATTTTGGTGGAGGAATTTCGTTGAATCCTCATATTGCGAGAGTTAGGTTGACTTATGCATTTTTTAACTTTTTTATTCATTTAATTGCTTAATAATTATTTATTCATTTATTTTAATTATTTTAAACTTGTTTTTCATTTTTGCTTTTCATTATTTACGTTAAATTGTTTTATCATATATATTATTATTATTTTTATTTGTAATATATTATCTATATATTATATATTATTTAACTTTAATCATATTATGTATTATTTGAAAATTTGTAGGTCGTACATCATTCTAAATTGTTTTTTTGTTAAGGCAAAATTTTCTATATATTGTTTATTTTAAATATGTATATTATTCTTTTATGTATATAATAGACTATTATTATATTATATATGCTTTCCCTTATATTTCTTTATAGTTAAATTTTTTATATATTCTATTTATTTTTTAAAAAAATGTATTTTATTTTATCATGCACATATATTATTCATCTTAATTTTTTAGCCATATCATTTTTATACTTTTTATTTTTCTAAAAAATTGTTATAATATTCGTTAATTGTTTTGAGTATATTATTTACCTTATATTATTATTTTTTATACATGAATATAATCTTGTGAATAAATTTTTTTCCTCAATATTTTCATAGATTCTTTTAAAATTGCTATTATCTACTCTATATTTTCTATTTTGATTGTTCATTTTTTTGAATCCATTATCTTTGTTTACCTTAACATTATTATTATTGCTTATCATTCTTTTACTTAATTGTTTATGTTAGTGTTAATTGTCAATATGACTTGTAACTTTAGTAAATTGTACTTTTTGTAATTAATTGATGTTACTTTTTTCAAATCTTGGTTTAAATATATCTATCTCCTTTAATTACCACATTTTATCCAAAAGTTTTTCTTAAATAAGGCAATGTTTTGTGTTTAGAAATTCGGGAAATAGTGCCCTAACGTGCTGGGTTACGATTTTCCGTTTGACTAAATAACTAAATATCATTTTAATGAATTTTGTAAATCATGTGATGATTTTGGTTACGAGGGTTTAAAACATCATGTCCTAACATGCTGGATGTGATGTTTGTATGCTTTCGGAACAAAGGAATCTCAAGTTCCAACTCAAATTGTTCTAGGTTTTAAAGAAATCATGTTTTCAAATCTTTTCAAATTTTCGACATTAGGACAATAACTAATCAATCCGATACCAATTTTGGGCGTTACGAGGGTGCTAATCCTTCCTCGTACGTAACCGACTCCCGAACCCTTTTTCTTGAATTTCGTAGGCCAAAATCAATGTTTTGAAATAAATCGTTTTATAAGGTGATCTGATCACACCTAAGCAAAAAGGGATTGGTGGTGATTCCATTTTTGTTTTAAACTCGATCCCCCTTTTTTTTTTCAAAATATAAAAATGGTTTCGACAACAAGATTTGGTCAGTTAAAGAAAGTTGCTTTGGAAAGTTTGATGAGGAAGGAACCAAAAAATTGGTCAAAAGCTTTTTTCAACACACATTCAAAGTGTGATTCAATCGATAACAACTTCGGTGGGGCCTTCAACTTTGCAATTATGGCATCTAGGTTTAAATCTATCATTTATTTGTTTGAGGATATTAGACGCTACGTCATGAATAAGGTAGTGCAAAATAAGAATAAGTGTGAAAATTGGTCCACTGATTTATGCCCCAAAAAAGTAAAAAAAAAAATTGAAGAACACAAAGATTTAAGTTCTTACTGTCATGTGTGTTGAAATGGGCAAGATGGTTATGAGCTCGACTATAATGGGGATACTTATGTTGTAGATGTTAGGGGTTGGAAATGTACATGTAGATATTAGGATCTAACAGGCATTCCATGCCCACATGCTGTATCTGTAATTTTGTTTAGAGAATTAAAAGTTGAAGAATATGTAAGTTATTATTACAAAAATGGATACGTAAAAAATGTTGTACAATTGTACACACCCCACTATCTCAAGTGAGAATTTCTGGAAGGACACTAGAATGGGGACCGATCAATCCCCCTCTAAAAAGGAAGCTTCCTGGAAGACCCAAAGATAAAAGGAGAAATGAAGAGGGTGAGCCATCAAATAGAAGAAAGTTATCCAAAAAAAGAATCAAATGACTTGCCGAAGATGTGGGATGTTTGGCCATAACTTTAGAACCTGTCCAGCTTAAAAGACATCAGTAATCCTATTTAAGGCTTATTATTTTCCTTTATACATGTAGTTCTCTAATCTTATTAGAAATGGATTCAATCACTCTCACTTTTTTTTTTGTAGCAAATGGGCCAAAATGGAGGAACTGACTCACAACAGTATCCCCCAACACAATTATCGATAGATGAAATGGTACTGAATGATATAAACTTCGCATTTGTTAATTTTTCACCTTTATTCAACTCTTTTGCTAATTTGTTTGTATACGTACCTTAGGGAACAAGTAGAAGGAAAGTTCGTGCCTCAAGGATGAATACATCAATTACTTCTCACTCAAATCTTGAAACTGAAGGAATGAGGAGTAAACCCTTTGGTGCAAGAGGGAGAACAATAATGCAAGGCATTGGCATCTACACCAACATTACAATAGGAATGCAAATTCTTAATGTAATCTTTAAACCCTTAAAACTTAATTGTTACCACTTTGATATTGGTTTTTTTTATTTATAAATGTTTCTTAGAAAAACTCCTTTTTTGGTAGCCTAGGAAACGAGGGCAAATGATGATAAATAGGCCTCAATCTAGGCTTGCAGCCTTCTCATCCATCACACAAGCATCCCCCCAATTTGTTGCCTCCTTAACACCTACATCCTCTACTACTTCCTTAATACCTGAACCATCTCAGCTTGTAGCCTCATCAAGACTTGCACAACCATCCCTATCAAGCCATTGGCTTGCTTGAAAGAGACAGTTCATTAGTTAGATTGCAGTCGTGAATTGCTCAAATTTTGAGATTTATGGTGTTATATTATTTTTTTTATTATCGGAAAACATCAATGTCAACATGTCAAAATTTGAGATTTTTGGTATTATATTCTTTTTGTATGCAATATTATTTACAGAGTCTAATACTTTTGTTGCCATGATTTATTTCTTTTGGCTATTAGTTCTTGGAGTATTTGTGCCAATAGAAAATTGTGGATGATTCTTTTTTACTATTATACTTAATTTTGTTTTATTATCAAATTTTTTTAAAACATAGAGATGGATTGTTGAACTTTCAATAGGAGACATTGGGTACTTGTAGCAAGGATTGAACTTTATGCTTTGGTCCATTGCCTAATATATTTTTATTTGTATACATTGCGTAAAATATAAAAATATATTAATCAATTATTGAATTTTTTTAATAGCAGATCCACGAGTATCCCCTCCTGATCCTAACACTAGCAAGGAAATCCCTTTGAAGGTAATCGATGTTTTCCTGTACGGAACGGTCGAGGTAAGTAACCCTATGTTTGGCACTTTGAAAATAAATGCCACCCGTCTTAAACTCTATCATGATAATGGAACTGCTATCACAAAGAAAGACTTTCAACTCCTCAAACCAGCATGAATATGCAAATGAGAGGAGAGTCTAGCTTAAGGCTATAAACGAGCGCTTTTCGGGAGGCAACCCGAGTACTAACCCCATTAACCTCTCCATTTTATTTTATCTTATGTTATTTTATTCTTTCCATATAGCACCTAACTGTAAACTGACCAAAAACGCAGATTCATAAACCACACGGCCTTGCACACGGCCGTGTGGGTACACCGAATCTCCGTACTGACATGACAGGGATGGTACGAGTCAGAGCGAATCAATTTTCAAGTCACGGACCCCAACTACCACGCCACGGCCGTGCGATGCGGTCGTGGCCGACACTGTTAAATCACACACGGGCATGGCACCCCACCCATGGGCGTGGGAGAAACGAACAAAAGCACAACACGGTCATGCGACATGGCCGTGTGAATCGACACGCTCAAGGTACAAGGGCATGGGACGTATCATACCTCAATATTCTATTTAAACCACACACCCCCTCTTCCAACCTACTCCCCATCTCCCTTCCTCCATATCATTTTCTTCTCCTTTTCAGATCTCTAACATCCCATATCATTCTTCTAATGGCCATGACAAATAAGCGAAAGGATTCACGCACAGTCTTCCTTAGGGAGACCGATCTACATAAGTTCATGCTGGCCGTTTCATCCAAACGACAAGCCAAGGATCTTTGAGGCCATTTAATTTTCTTTCTTCTTTACTCTTCTCCTTTATTTTCCTTCTCTTTGACTATCTTATGTTTAATTTAGTTTATTTTATTTTAGTTTCTTAGGGTCAGGTCCTAAAGGCTGCTAGGGAATCACGCCAGTTACGCCACCGCCAGCACCTCCGCAGCATTAGAAGTCACACCCACCTCGCGAACCATCCAACAATAAGGACTCTTCGGTCCATTCATCTTTCATTTTAATTTTATTTACATTTCTATTTTCTTTCTCTTTGTCTTTCTTATCTTTAATTATATATTTAGTTTATTCTACATGTGTCTTAATAATTCCTAGCTAATTCTCTACGAGCTCCCCAATTTCTCTATCTAGCACAGAGCTCGGTAGCAGCCACCACCCCTATCAACTTCCAACTCCAGGAAACCATCCAAATTCAGGAAGCCTCACCTCTCCCCCTCTCTTAAATTTCATATCTATCTTTGTACATTAAGGGCAATGTACATCTTAAGTGTGGGGGGTGAATATTTATTTCGAGAAAGTGCCTAACTTTCGTCATTATTCTCAAATCCCTGAATGATATCTTGTCTTGAAGTAAGTTTTTCATATTATGATTAGAATGAAATTTCCTTTGATTTATTATTTTTATTGATATGTTTTACATTAAGTCATTGATAATTGTGCATTGATGATTAAATTTGAAGAATACTAGAGAATCAAGCATGATAAGTCTATTTTTCAAAAATTTAAAAGTTTGTTAGGTTGTCTACCTGAATCTGAATGTTACCTTGAAATTTGAAATTTACGAGGTTGACATCAAATACCCATAATTTTTGTGAGATTTTGAGTCTTATTAAGCATATATTCTTTTCCTTGCTTACTTTTTGGTTATGAGTGTGTCAACATTGATTTGTTATTCTAGAACTTGCTTCGATTATACATGTCAAGACCACACCTTTGATTTGATATACAGAGATGATAAAGGCACTTAGGATGTAACCCAGTTACTCCACTGAAAAGCCTACCTTCATAATTAACCCCTAGTGGACCACATTGATCCTAACAACCCTTTTTATTGACTCACCCACTAATATTAACCCAAAACCCTTTGCATTTGTTATCACCATTCCTTGACTACCCTTTTTGTCGAGATTTGATTTGGTTGGTTGCCTAACTTTCAGTAGTTAAAATTCATCCTTCATTATGTATTTGAATTGTCATAAAAAAAAGAAAACGAAGTATATTCATTATTAGTTCTATAATTAAGTGAGCATACATGTTTAAATTTCAAATCTTGAAGAAAAAGCTCGTATTATTAGTTTTCAATTGACATAATTATTTAGGATTAGTTAATTTTTCTAGTTAGGTAAATTGTAAATTCAATCTAGATTCTAAACCCTTAATTCAGCCTTTATCCACACCCTTAACATAAGCCCCGTTACAACCCTTTTTAAAAGACCTTTTGATTTGTGTATCATCTCATATTATAATGGTGGAGATTTGATTTTCATGCAAGCCTATGGGATTAGCTCTTCATGTTTGACTTTTGAGTGCTTAATTCTAAACCTTAAACACTTCGAGTGATTTGAGTGAATCTTCAGTGAGGATGTCAACTCTTGTCGGTTTTGAATCAGAGGTAATTATTCAGACGAGGGGAAACACCTATGTTTTGTGCTACAAATGTATGACTTAGAGTGTTTGAATCTTTAGGACTCTTTGAGTTGAATTATCCATGTATGAATTACCTTTGAATTATGATGAAACATTATTGATGAATATTATGAATCGAGGAAGTTAGTTTTATTTGTAAGTTGAGAATTTTGCTTGAGGACAAGCAAAAGCTCAAGTGTGGGGGTATTTGATAAACCGTAATAGTAACATATTTTAGGCCCACATTTAGCATGCTTTTGGATGATTTAAGCCTTGAATTGTGTAATTTGGTGCTCTTAACCCTTTGTTTTCATGTTTTACACCCAGGAAAGCACCAAAGGATGAAAAGAACGAGAAACGGGCCCAAAACGGAGTAAATGGGCCATATCACGAAATCCACACGGCTTGGGCCCAAGACCACACGGTCGTGCCTCATTCAACAGCCTCGAACATGGCCTAGCAACGACTTACACGGGCGTGCGCGATGGGCGTGTCCCTGTCGTGGGAAAGAAGAGTTTCACTCGGATTTGGATACTTAGGGACAAAGAAACATATTCAGAAGCCTATATAAACACCCCAAGTATGACCAAAAAATGGGGAACCCAGGGCTTTAGTCAGGGGGCGTCCAGCTAGGCCAAAGAAGGAAGAATTGTGGAAATTTACTCGCAGATAGCTAGTTGATCCATCTCAAGAAGCCGGAGTTATACTCAAGACGGAGGATCTCTCCTTCAATTCCTTCAGGGGGTTTTAGGGATTTCTTATGTTTTGTTTTATCTTTTCTTCTGAGATGTTTTCTTTTATTGTTATGAACTAAACCTTCAGATACCTAAGGAGGATGAAACCTAAGATGAATCTTGTTATCATTTGCTGAACTATATGATAAATATTTGACTTGCTCTTAATTATGTGTTCTTAACTCTTGTGTTGATATTTCCGGGATATTAATTCAAGTGTGATGTGCTTAGGTGGAGGAGCAAAAGTCCCTGCCTAAGAGTAGATCTAGCATAATTAAGCGGAGTTGATCGCACGCCTAGAGATAGGGTGACGAGATTTTGCTGGATTAGGGTGAAACCTAATATGGGAGTCCATAGATCAAGTTAATGCAATTCTAGGGGTTTTAATTAGAAAGAGATTTCAATTAATCAACCTAGGGTTAGACGTTAGTCGCCTCGAGAGAGGGGTTAAATATAACTTAGGGAATCTTACGGATCAAGTCAAATGAATAAATCATCTGGTTCAGAGTTGGATAACAAGTGAAGTCTAGGTGGATTCTTCCTTGGGTGTCGTCTTAATCAATTGGTTTTTCCTCAAAGTATTTTTCCCTATTTCATTCTTCTTTGTCTTAGAGTTTTTAGTTTAGTGGTCAGTTAATTTTAGATTAAATAAAGATCACTTTAATTCTTAGGCTAAATAATAAAGAGAGAGTCAGTATTAGTACTTTTGGTTCCTTTGGGTTCGACATTCCGGTCTTGCCTTAACTATACTATTGTTCGATAGGTACGTTTGCCTCACATCGTTGTCATAGTTAGTTTCCAGGTTTGATCATTCTTTTTATAAATTTTAAGACACTGACATCGCATAAAACAACGATCAAGTTTTTTGCACCGTTGCCGGGGAACTAAAATATTAAGAACGCTTAATTTTTATTACTTTAGCCATATTTATTTTAATTTAGTAATTAAATTTTATCTTTAACTTTTCTAAATTTTCTTCTTTCACTCCTTTCAGTTACCTCTAGTTTATGACTAGAAGAAACCTGACAGGACCCCTACTTTACGACAGTGGTATTGAAGGTACCGTTCGCAGAAATCGCAGAGAAATAAGGCGAAGCTTAAACTACATAGAAGAAGAGCAAGAAGCCAAAATCAATACCACCGAAGAGATGGCTGAGAATAATCCACTACCTCCAGAGATGGCCGAAAATCATGCTCCTCGAACTATGTATGATTATGCTAAACCTAGTTTAACCGGAACCGAGTCTAGTATTGTTAGGCCTACTATTGCTGCAAATAATTTTGAACTGAAACCTAACACTATACAGATGATACAACAGTTTGCTCAGTTGGATGGTTTGCAGGATGAGGATCCTAACACACACTTAGCAATTTTTAGAATTCTGTGATACCTTCAAGATAAATGGCGTTTCTGATGATGCCATCCGTCTTTGGTTATTTCCCTTTTCTTTGAGGAATAAAGCCAAACAGTGGTTACATTCTCTTCCACGAGGGTCAATCACTACATGAGACCAAATGACCAAAAAATTTTTATTAAAATATTTTCCACCGGCCAAAATGGCCAAGTTAAGGAATGATATCTCTTCTTTTGTGCAGATGGATTTAGAGACACTTTACGATGCATGGGAGAGATACAAAGATTTGTTGAGGAGGTGCCTACACCACGAATTACCTTTGTGATTACAGGTCCAAACTTTTTACAATGGTGTGACCCTTTCAACATGGAAACTAATCGGTTCAGCCGCCGACGGAACCTTGAACAACAAACTCCTGAAGCGGCCTACGAGTTTATAGAGGAGATGTCATTGAATAACTATCAGTGGCAAGTTACAAGGACAAGGCCAGCCAAAGCAGCCGGAGTTTTCAACCTCGATGCAGTAACCATATTATCAAATCAGATAGAGTTGCTACATAAAAAATTTGATGGTTTATACGGTTCTTCGCAGGCACATCCAGTTATGCAGTGCGACGCAAGTAGAGGAGTGGCGAATCCTGAGTACCCACCCTACGGACAGGGCATGGAGAGCGAACAGATGAACTATATGGGTAACAATTTCCGATCTAACAATAACCCTTATAGTAATACTTATAATCCAGGTTGGAAGAACCACCCCAATTTCTCATGGGGCGATTAAGGAAACCAAAGGTAACAACCATCCCAAAACTTCCAACAACAGCCCTACTCACAGGAAAAGAAGTCAAACCTCGAGGTGATGCTGACAAAATTTATAGCAAACTCAGAAAAACATTTCCAAGATACAGAAGCACGTTTCTAAAAGATAGAAACAAAACTTGAGGCATCAACATAGGAGCTCAATGATCAAATCGGGCAACTTGCCAAGCAAATCTCTGAAAGACCACAAGGAAGACTACTGAGCAACATCGAGACTAACCCAAGGGAGCAAATTCAAGCCATAATAGCTCAAGATAGTGAAGGGTTAGACGAGCCTAATTTAAAGCAAAAGAATGTGGTAGAAGAAGATATGGTTGAGGTCAATAACAAGCCAAAACAGGTAATCAAAGAGTACAAACCTCGCATACCATATCCCAAAGTGATAACGAAAGACGACACAGAGGAACAGTTCGGTAAGTTTCTTAAACTTTTAAAGAATTTACATATTAACTTATCGTTTCTTGAAGCTCTTTCACAGATGTCAGATTCTAGGAAATTTTTAAAGAAGCTATTGACAAACAAGCGGAAGATAGACGAGGAATCACATGTGGAGCTGAATGCAGTATGCTTAGCAATGCTACAAAATAAACTACCACAGAAATTAAAAGATCCAGGGAGTTTTACAATTCCATGCTTAATTGGTAGTTTATCTATTGATCATGCGTTAGCTGATTTAGGGGCAAGCATAAATGTCATGCCTTATAAAATGTTTAAACAACTAGGTCTAGGGAAACCCAAACAAAATAGGATAAGCATTCAATTAGCTGATAAAACTGTTAGAATTCCTAGGGGTATAATCGAAGATGTACTCGTGAAAATTGACAAATTCGTATTCCCAGTAGACTTTGTCGTTTTAGACATGGATGAGGACAACACGATCCCCCTAATTTAAGGAAGACCATTCTTAGCAACTGCCAGAACTAAAATCGATGTTGATGCAGGCGAACTCATACTTTGTGTAGGTGAGGAGACAGCCACTCTTCAAGCCCTCGATTCAGCTAGAACATCAAATAACCAATGTGAGAAAGTAAATTCTATTGATAACCATTCGGTTAACCCTTCTTTTCAGGAATCACCACAAAAGAACACAACTGAATTCGATCCTAAACCCTGTACCAACTAAGAAATAACTCATGAGGAACAAAGGATTCAGATCAATAAACTAGAAGAGGGGACGACGCATCTTAAAGAAGAACTAGGGATACACGGAGAAGAACCAAGGCCACCCTACGAGACAAACAAATTTAAAATTGGAGATCAGGTATTGCTAGATAAAGCAGATCCACGAGTATCCCCTCCTGATCCTAACACCATCCCTTTCAAGGTAATCAATGTTTTCCTGTACGGAACGGGTGAGGTAAGTAACCCTATGTTTGGCACTTTGAAAATAAATGCCACCCGTCTTAAACGCTATCATGATAATGGAACTGCTATCACAAAGAAAGACTTTCAACTTCTCAAACCACCATGAATATGCAAATAAGAGGAGAGTCTAGCTTAAAACTATAAATGAGCGCTTCTCGGGAGGCAACCAGAGTACTAACCCCATTAGCCTCTCCATTTTATTTTATCCTATGTTATTTTATTCTTTCCATATAGCACCTAACTGTAAACTGACCAATAACGCAGATTCATAAACCACACGGCCTTGCACACGACCGTGGCCGTGGCCGTGTGGGTACATCGAATCTCCATACTGAAATGGCAGGGATGGCACGAGTCAGAGCGAATCAATTTTCAAGTCACGAACCCCAACTACCATGCCACGGCCGTGCGATGCGGCCGTGGCCGACACTGTTAGATCACACACGGGCGTGGCACCCCACCCATAGACGTGGGAGAAACGAACAAAAGCACAACATGGTCATGCGACATGGCCGTGTGAATCGACAGGCCCAAGGTACACGGGCGTGGGACGTATCATACCTCAATTTCCTATTTAAACCACCCACCCCCCTCTTCTAGCCTACTCCCCATCTCTCTTCCTCCATATCATTTTCTTCTCCTTTTCAGATCTCTAACATCCCATATCATTCTTCTAATGGCCATGGCAAAGAAGCAGAAGGATTCAGGCACAGTCTTCCTTAGGGAGACCGATCTACATAAGTTCATGCCATCCGCTTCATCCAAACGATAAGCCAAGGATCTTTGAGGCCATTTAATTTTCTTTCTTCTTTACTCTTCTCCTTTATTTTCCTTCTCTTTGATTATCTTATGCTTAATTTCGTTTATTTTATTTTAGTTTCTTAGGGTTAGGTCCTAAAGGCTGCTAGGGAATCACGCCACTTACGCCACCGCCAGCACCTCCGTAGCCTTAGAAGTCACACGCATCTCGCGAACCATCCAACAATAAGGACTCTTCGGTCCATTCATCTTTCATTTTAATTTTATTTACATTTATATTTTCTTTCTCTTTATCTTTCTTGTCTTTAATTATATATTTAGTTTATTTTAAATGTGTCTTAATTATTCCTTGCTAATTCTCTACGAGCTCCCCAATTTCTTCATCTAGCGCAAAGCTCAGTAGCAGCCACCACCCCTATCAACTTCTAACTCCAGGAAACCATGCAAATTCAGGAAGTCTCACCTCCCCCTCTCTCTTAAATTTCATATCTATCTTTGTACATTGAGGGCAATGTACATCTTAAGTGTGGGGGTGAATATTTATTTCGAGAAAGTGCCTAACTTTCTTCATTATTCTCAAATCCCTGAATGATATCTTGTTTTGAAGTAAGTTTTTCATATTATGATTAGAATGAAATTTCCTTTGATTTATTATTTTTATTGATATGTTTTAGATTAAGTCATTGATAATTGTGCATTGATGATTAAATTTGAAGAATACTAGAGAATCAAGCATGATAAGTCTATTTTTCAAAAATTAAAAACTTTGTTAGGTTGTCTACCCGAATCTGAATGTTACCTTGAAATTTGAAATTTACGAGGTTGACATCAAATACCCATAATTTTTGTGAGATTTTGAGCCTTATAGAGCATATATTCTTTTCCTTGCTCACTTTTTGGTTATGAGTGTGTCAACATTGATTTGTTATTCTAGAACTTGCTTCGGTTATACATGTCAAGACCACACCTTTGATTTGATATACAGAGATGATAAAGGCACTTAGGATGTAACCCAGTTACTCCACTGAAAAGCCTACCTTCATAATTAACCCCTAGTGGACCACGTTGATCCTAACAACCCTTTTTATTAACTCACCCGCTAATACTAACCCAAAACCCTTTGTATTTGTTATCACCATTCCTTGACTACCCTTTTTGTCGAGATTTGATTTGGTTGATTGCCTAACTTTCAGTAGTTAAAATTCATCCTTCATTATGAATTTCACTTGTTCTAAAAACAAAAAGAAAACGAAGTATATTCATTATTAGTTCTATAATTAAGTGAGCTTACATGTTTAAATTCAAATCTTGAATAAAAAGCTCGTATTATTGGTTTTCAATTGATGTAATTATTTAGGATTATTTCATTTTTCTAGTTAGGTAAATTGTCAATTCAATCTCAGTTCTAACCCCTTAATTCAGCCTTTATCCACACCCTAAACCTAAGCCCCGTTACAACCCTTTTTAAAAGACCTTTTGATTTGTGTATCATCTCATATTATAGTGGTGGAGATTTGATTTTCATGCAAGCCTATGGGATTAGCTCTTCATGTTTGACTTTTGAGTGCTTAATTCTGAACCCTAAACACTTCGAGTGATTTGAGTGAATCTTCAGTGAGGATGTCAACTCTTTTCGGTTTTGAATTGGAGGTAATTATTCAGACAAGGGGAAACACCTATGTTTTGTGCTACAAATGTATGACTTAGAGTGTTTGAATCTTTAGGACTCTTTGATTTGAATTATCCATGTATGAATTACCTTTGAATTATGATGGAACATTATTGATGAATATTATGAATCGAGGAAGTTCGTTTTATTTGTTAGTTGAGAATCTTGCTTGAGGACAAGCAAAAGCTTAAGTGTGGGGCTATTTGATAAACCGTAATAGAAACATATTTTAGGCCCACATTTAGCATGCTTTTGGATGATTTAAGCCTTGAATTGTGTAGTTTGGTGCTCTTAATCCTTCGTTTTCATGTTTTATACCCAAGAGAGCACCAAAGGATGAAAAGAACGAGAAACGGGCCCAAAACAGAGTAAATGGGCCATATCACAAAATCCACACGGCTTGGGCCCAAGACCATACGGCCGTGCCCCATTCAACAGCCTCGAACACGGCCTGGCCATGACTTACACGGGCGTGTGCCATGGGCGTGTCCCTGTCATGGGAAAGAAGAGTTTCACTCGGATTTGGATACTTAGGGACAAAGAAACATATTCAGAAGGCTATATAAACACCCCAAGTATGACCAGAAAAGGGGGAACCCAGGGCTTTAGTCAGGGGGCATCTAGCTAGGCCAAAGAAAGAAGAATTGTGGAAATTTACTCGCAGATAGCCAGTTGATCCATCTCAAGAAGCCGTAGTTATACTCAAGACGGAGGATCTCTTCTTCAATTCCTTCAGGGGGCTTTAGGGATTTCTTATGTTTTGTTTTATCTTTTCTTCTGAGATGTTTTCTTTTATTGTTATGAACTAAACCTTCAGATACCTGAGGGGGATGAAACCTAAGATGAATCTTGTTATCGTTTGCTGAACTATATGATAAATATTTGACTTGTTCTTAATTATGTGTTCTTAATTCTTGTGTTGATATTTCCAGGATATTAATTCAAGTGTGATGTGCTTAGGTGGAGGAGCAAAAGTCCCTGCCTAAGAATAGATCTAGCATAATTAAACGGAGTTTATCGTATGCCTAGAGATAGGGTGACGAGATTTTGCCGGATTAGAGTGAAACCTAATATGGGAGTCCATAGATCAAGTTAATGCAATTCTAGGGGTTTTAATTAGAAAAAGATTTCAATTAATCAACCTAGGGTTAGACGTTAGTCGTCTCGAGAGAGGGATTAATATAACTTACGGAATCTTACGGATCAAGTCAAATGAATAAATCGTCTGGTTCAGAGTTAGATAACAAGTGAAGTCTAGGTGGATTCTTCCTTGGGTGTCGTCTTAATCAATTGGTTTTTCCTCAAAGTATTTTTCCCTATTTCATTCTTCTTTGTCTTAGAGTTTTTAGTTTAGTGGTTAGTTAATTTTAGATTAAATAAAGATCACTTTAATTCTTAGGCTAAATAATAAAGAGAGAGTCAGTATTAGTACTTTTGGTTCCTTTGGGTTCGACATTCCGGTCTTGCCTTAACTATTTGCCTCACATCGTTGTCATAGTTAGTTTCCAGGTTTGATCATTCTTTTTATAAATTTTAAGACATTGACATCGCATAAAACAACGATCAATTTTCCTTTTCTTTTCTTCTTCACGTTTTATTTTTCCTTCCTTTTATTTGTCTTTTGTTTTCTTTCATTGGCTTCTTTCTTTTTGAATAGGTGGTGTGGTGGTTTCAGTAGAGCTTCATTTTCTTTGTCATCGAGTCGGCATCAGGACGTTCCGATTATCAAAACAAGTGTGGATTCGAATCTTGTTTACTTTTATTTTCGTGAATTGTTGTTTTGACAAGTCTTAATTGTGTCTCTTTACTATCGGTTTAGGGCATTAGTTGCTGGAAAATGTGTGGGAAATGCAACATATCCCAACCCCTTTCTGTCATTGCGATAGTTGGGGCTGTTACCATGGCTGAAACGACATTTTTGGCTTGTTCCGAAGTGGTTTCGTGGCCACTGGGTTTTCGACACGGGCGTGTACCAGTTCATATGGCCATGCACCTTTCGGAATTAAGGTTTCCGAGCCAATTTTGGTGCCACATGGCCGTGTGGCCGACTTGGGGATTTTATCGATTCTCACACGGTTGTGTCCTTCGAGCACACGGGCGTGTGAGTTTGGGGATTAGGGTTTAAGTGATTGGGTGCCACATGGCCATGTGGATAATTTGGGGATTTAGGGATTCCACAGGGGCGTGTGTTTTGGACACACGAACATGTCTGGTGGGTACACTGGCGTGTGAGACCTTCACACAACCGTGTCAGCCCTGTACTCGAATTTAGTGCAAATGGACAGAGAGTTACACGGCCTGTTACCATCGCCATGTCCCTGGTCCACACGGGCGTGTGCCTTAGTCACACGGCCATGTGCCTTAGTCACACGGTCGTGTGCCCCTTTTTACATGGGCTTTTGATCTCCCATACGGCCAAGGCGTTACCACATGGCCAAAGCACACAGGTGCGTGGTTTTAAGATAGTTATATTGTATCTGTGTGCATTACTAATTTGAATATGTGTTTGTGAGTGCTCCGAACCTTAGCTAAGTTTAGTGAGGGTGCTCAAGACTCAATATCTGTGATGATTGTGTGACGTATGATTTTGAATCTGGTCTGTGGAGTGTGCTACATAACTATTCTGACTGACTGTCTATTAATGTGTCTCTATTCTGTGGGCTTGAATGCATTCATGCATTTGCATAAAGTATTTTAGGTTGGGTTGTGAAGTGAAGGAAGACTATCTATTCTAATCTGGCAGTTTAACCACAAATTTATGTGTATAGTGATTTATCGCACTGTACAGCTCGTGCGTCAGCTTTGCTGCGCACTATTATCTGATCTGGCAGTTTTCACTGCAACTCATGTGTACAGTGGACTACCGCATAGCATTGTACAGCTCGTACGTCAGCCTTGCTGTGTACATTTATCTGATCTGGCAGTTAAGCTACAAACTACCGGTATAGCGATTTACAGCATCGCACTGTATCGTATGTATGTTTGCTATGCTATGTACCATTATCTGATCTGGCAATTAAGCTACAAACTACTGGTATAGCGGTTTACCGCATTGCACTGTACCGCACGTACGTTAGCTATGCTATGTATATATATTTGATCTGGCAGTTCAACTGCATTTTGATAAGTCATTGTTTCCAGGCAACCCGGGGTGACTTTATATGGTGTGTAGGGCTGGATGGGCCTACTTGGTCCTTTGTGGTGTGTTGGGTTGGATGAGCTCAAACAGCTCTTATGAGGTGTGATCGAGGGACGGAGAGGTGTGTTTGGCTAGATGGGTGGGTTCTTTTAATGTCAAACTGCATATATACACATCTGTTTGGTTGTTCTGCGTATGAGATTCTCTGACTGTTTCTGTTTAACTGATTAGCACATGTGACAGTGTGCCTATGAGTGTGACTTAGTGAGCTCGAATTGTTGTTTTATTTTGAGACGTTGGTTCCAAGTGTACTTTCTGGTTCCGTGCGTAACTAAAAACCTGTTGTGCTACTGATTTGAATTCTGAATCTCTGTTTTAGACTTGTTTTGAACTCACACTGAGCTCGAGTAGCTCACCCCCTCTTAGTGTTTCCTTTTTAGGTACATTTTGGAATTTTGACGCTGCACTTGGTATGCGGAGGTCTCGGACAGTCTTGGAAGAAAATATAGTATAAGTTTGCATTTTCAGTTTCTATTTTGTTATTCAGTTTTCAACTATAAGGTTTTATAAAATTGTGGTACAAGCTCTGTTTTAAATTTTTATCCGTTCATTTAATTCCGATTTTGTAATAAACTTGACTATAACTTTTTATTGACTGATTTTAAACGAGTAAATGTTTTAGTTTGTCATGATAACTTGTTTCGAAAAAAAAATTTACCTACCATCACTTCGGTGATCAATGTAACATCCGAAACTCGGTCTAAACTTTTAGGCCGGGTTTAGGGTGTTACAATCATACTTCATAAACATAGTTTAAAAAGTTAAATCATCTCATTACATTTCATAAGTCCCATAACTTCCATTCTGTTCCAAAATCGATAAACAATCAAAAGCATTACAAATAATTATTCTACTCTCTAGACCGCAAATTTAAGGACAACAAAAACTATCCATGATGCAATGAAAACAACCTTATAGAAGTATACATCATTCTTAATCTTTGTCACCAACAATTTATACCCTCTTAATTTCTCCTTTTTCTTTACAGCCTTTCCCACTAACTTCTCTATTTCATTCACTTTCACCATTTTCTTCAATTCGGTGTTCTCAATCCTAATTTCTCTATTTTCAATCAATAGCATTTTGGTCTACCCTTTCAATTCATCAAGATTTCCATTACCATCTTGCTTTTCAACCCATTTAAAGAAATCATAGCCACCCTACACCATTCGAATATACAAATCAATTTAATTTAAAAATCAAATCTGTCATTTTAACTGAATAACAACATCCAACTGAACTTCATATCAAACAAAACTCATTTAAAAAATCAACCCTATAATATTAACAGTAAAAATTCCTTAGCCCATTTTTAGTACATCTCAAATTCAGAAAAAAACTAAATTTCTGTCAAATTAAGCATTTAACATAAAAACTCATAGCTATATACAACTACCAACATTTATTTACACCAAATATGGTGTGAAACAAAAGGAAAAAAAAACCTCTTTATACTTTAAACAATCATATAATTTCTTCCTTTTTTCTAAGGGGTATTTGAAGTACAATTCAGTGCTATTAATCCATAGGAAGAATGAACAACCCTCAACCCACCATGAGTTTTTGAGCTTGCAGTCTACATTTACTACATCCAGCCAAGTAAGAAAGAAAGAACCCTAAGTTTTTGCTTGACACCAAAAACAAAAAAAACTTCAGTCAAACAAGGGTTTCAATAGAAAATTGGTTCTTTAAACTTACCCTCCTATCAATTCTACAAGGGATTGAAGGTTCTAAGAAGATGATTGAAAGGATTGATGAATTTTTGGAAGTAAAGAAAGTTGCTGAAATTTTTAGAACAAAATAGGGTTCGTGAAATTTTTTAGGGATATATTGAAGAGGTAAAATTTTACTTACCGAATAAAAATGTTCAAATTTTTTAAAACTATTTTTAAATGCATTTATGAATTTTACTAATATTTTGAAAAAAAAATAGTTGTCAACGTGGCAAGTTGTGATTGGCTGAAATTTTTTTCTAATAGGACTAATAGTTGGGGTAAAATGGGTAAAGTTTAATAGTTTAGGTACCAGTTTTGACAAAAAAATATTTTAGATACCAATTTGGGAAAGCTAGTATAGTTTAGGTACCATTTTGTTGTTTAAGCCAAAATTAAAGTAGTGCTGTCAAGCGATACTTAAAATGTTTTTTTTTTTTGTATGTATACTCGAAAATACAATTTTCTTAAGAATATATATTAGTGTCACCAATTTATCATGCGACACCACAATTTTTTTTACAAACCCATGATTGGCTGAAGTTGATTGAAAAAATAAGGGTGGTGTCGCCGGTTAGTCAGGCAGCATCGATAGTTACTGTAACTTTCATACTATTCTTGTAATTAATATAAACCCTTCTTTTAATAATTAATATTATTTTTATAAAAAAACCTTCTTTTAATATAAACCCTAAATTGATTTTTCATTATGAGAAAAGAATTGAACAAGGCTAACTGAAAATATTTAGGGTTTGGGTTTGGAAAATCAGTTGGGTTTGGGAAATCTAGTTTTGAAAATCAATTGGATTTGGAGAATTCGATCATGGAAGTCAGTTCGTGTAGGTGAAGAAAATATTACTCTTTAAGCACATGATTTTGTGAGAGGCCCGAGTAAGTGAGATGATACTAATTGTTCTATTAATGTTAGTAATCATATGGCTTAACATTCTTTTCAGGAAATGCCAAATGAAAATGTGTTAGAGCCATATTTTATTCAAAGTGATAGAACTTGAGGGACAAGTGAAGAGCGAATGGTGCAGATCGACGAACTAGATGAATGGCGAACGAAGGTTGGTGAGAAACTGAAAAAGAAAAAGGAAGTAACAAAGCAACACCATGATGTGTATGTAAAGAGAATGAACCAATTCAAAGTTCGGGACAAAGTGCTGTTAGACAAATCAATTGCACATACTTTTCCTTTAGAGTTTAAGTTAAGAGGGATCTTACTCATGGGTGGTAAAAATTGTATTTCCATAAGGAACTATTGAGGTAATACACCCTGAATAAGACACATTCAAGGTAAACAGTCATTGTCTCAAATTTTATTTTAGTGGTAATATTGATAACGAGAGAGAAGAGCTTCGGCTCCACGATCCACCTTAACCACGAGAGAGATGAGCTATTTTTTTTCAATTTTAATTTAACCCACATGGGTTGTGTGATCCACATGGGCTTGTTTAGATTTTATTTTTGTTTTCATTTATTTATCTCTTTAAATTCTTTACATTGCATGTTTTAATTTTATTAATATCATTTCCATTCTATGCCATAGGTACACTCGCTCGAATTGGACCATTCACCATTGTTCATATTGTAACAACAAGCTTGGTCAACTTTGGCTGATTTCTCGAGAAGCTTAAAATAGGGAAGTTTCCAACTCTTTTCCTTGAATATCAAACATTGAGGACAATGTCTGATACAAATGTGAGGGGTAGTTTTGTTCAGTTTATTTTCATGTCTTAGGATTTTTATTTCATTTCCAATTATTTGGATATTTTAGAAAAAAAAATTGGTATTAGTTGTATATGAACCTAAACTTGAGGAAATGTCAAAAATATTTTTTATGCTTTAAGGTGATGAATATGTGGAAATGTGTGTTATTGAAACTTATATTTTCAATCAATATAATGGATGACTTTAATTCATGTCCTTAAGTAGTAACTGGATCAATGGATGCTTTATATTATTTTAATTCACTACCCTTTTCTATTGATATGCTTTGTATAATTGATGTTAGGATTTTCGAGAGAATATTTTTGTTGAAAGTATGCTTATAAAGAATGATCTAGGTTGACTTATGAATTGTTTTAGCATTAAGTATTGGATTACATATTAATAAATGTGCTAAATTGGAAATTTTGATAATGAGCATAAAAATTGCTTCCTCCGTTGTTTACCTTATGAGCTTTGAAATGAACTAGTGGCTCGATTGAGTAACCAAGGGTAGCTGCTTGATTGTTACCTACCTTCACATCAAAAGATTTAGTTTTTTCTGATATGCTCCATTGATATAGATATGAGTAAAGTTACAGACTATTGAGGTTTGATTAACTAAATAATTTGGGGTGAGTGCTTGGGTTGTCATTTACACTCGCATTCAAGGGTAATCGACCCAATTTTTTTTTAAAAAAAAAGGAAAGAAAGAAATAGCATAATGGTTATATTATATGAATTATGTTTCAAGCTCATGTTAATTAATAGAATTCTTTGATGAAATCGAAATTTTTTTCCGATACTCTATGCTTGATCGAAATTATGAAGTTCAGAGACCAAGTGACTTTTGAACTATGTTGAATTTTGGATGTATTCTCTTAATTCTTCTAATATCTCTTATGCATTGTGTGACATAGGAAAAACTATTCAAACAAGTGTAATAGGCCCATTTTGCCTCGGCCCGTGTAAAATAAAACAAGCCAAAAAAATAAAAAAATAAAAAAAAACAATGTCCAGTTTTAATACAGTCTATTTTCAAAGCCCAAATTTAATTTACAAATGGCCCAAATACTAAAACAGACCCAATTACAAGCCAACAGACTACCCAAACCCAATTAGCCCAATACTAAACCTAAACCCGTGGCCCAATTACACCCTAAAGACCCAGACCCAAAAAGGCCCAAAACCTAACAAACTAAGTCGGCCCAAGTGACCCAAATGCTTGCGAACGCAGAAAACCCTAGGTTTCCACTGTGCCGCAAGCGCCCCAGCAGCCCCTCTTCGCGCCCGAGCCACCAATCGCGCCACAGTTAGCGCAAGTCGCTCCCAGTCACCACCGAGATCCTCGTCGGTCACTTTCAAAAAGGAAAGAAAGGAGCAGCAAACATGGCAAAAAAAACAAGACATATTTTTTATTTTTTTAGGGCTATAAATCTATAAATAGGACACGAAAAAGATATATATTGAAATAAACAGAGGAAAAAACAACAAACGAGGTGATTTCTCAATATTCAGTTTCGTCCTTTTTTTATTTTTATTTTTTTCATGCTTTTTTACATATAAAATACTATTAAAATAAAAAACTTGAGATTAGCTTTCAAAAAAGGGCATTTCCCATTAGAGAACCGCCGTGTGCGATGGCGCGTGAGGCGCGTGAAACGCAGGCGAAGGTTGCCGGAGGTCAAACGACCTGTGAAGGCAGAGTGTTTTTTTGGTGGCTCTGCCATTTTTTTTATTTGGGGTTTAAAATGAATTTTGGGCTGATTTTTTAGTTTTTATAGCCCATTCACACGACGTCGTTTTGGTGTGGTCTGTTAATGACCAAAACGGCGTCGTTTAGAAGACTGTGACCCGTGCGTTGACCCGACCCGGGGAGGATCCACGTGTTTTTTTGTTTAAAGGTCTAATTGCCCTATAGGCCCTTCCGCATTTTTGCAAATTTACAATTATGTCCGAATAGCATTTTTTTATATTCAATTTAGCCCTAAAACTTATATTCTGTTGCAATTTGATCCTCGGGCTATTTAAAGGCCAATGACAGAACGGCGTCGTTTAGGAGATATGGCATAATTGCCAAATAGATCCCTACAGTGTGACGCGTGTTTTCTTTTTAGCCCTTTTACATTATTTTTATTTCTATTTAGTCCCTGTCTTTTCGTTTATTTCTTAAAAAATTTCTTATTTTATTTTTTATTATTTTAATATTATTATTTTATCATATTAAAATTCTATATTTTTTATTTGTATATTAATTTATTAATAGTATAAAGTTTTTCATTTTTTAAATATATACTATTTTTTATATATTAAATTATTATTATTATTTTTAGTTCAATAATATTTATACACATTACATATTATTTTATAATTTTTATATTAGTTAGTATACTACATTTTTAAAATTTTGTATACTATATGTTATTATATATATGTATAATTTAAATCGTTTTATCCTCTATATTATATAAATTTTGTATAGTGTATAATATGTATTATTTATATTAAAAAATGCAGTTTTCATGATTTGTATTATAAACATAATTTAAAGTTATATATGATATTTACTTGAAATTACTTTTATTACTCGTTATTTTTATATTTATAATTAGGTTATTTTATTTAGTTTATTTTACATTATTTTAAAAATTTACATATTAGTTATTATATTACTATTACTATTTTTATATATTATACATCATTATATTATATTTTATATATAATTTTTAAATTATTTTATCCTCAATATTATATATGATTTTGTATATTGTATATTGTTTATATTATTTTAAATGTGTAGTTTTATATATATATATATATATATATATATATATTAGATTATTATATCATATTTTTGTTTATATATCATTTATTTAAAATGTATTTTACTCATTTTCTCATGGATATATGTATTATTTTTAGATTTTGCCATATCACTTTTTTTTGTTTCTTAATTTACAATATTTGTTATAACTCATTCTATGTTATTATTTTACTTTACATCTAATCATGCACATAAATTTTTATGTTTATTTAATAGCTTTCTTTTTATCTTTTATTATTTACTGCTTTATATCTTATATTTGTTTTTTTTATTCGTTTATCATTTTTATATTCTGCTTTAGTATAATTATTCTATTGTTTGTATCACTTATTATTTCGTATTATACTTTCTTTAATTATCTATTAGTAGTATTTGTTAATATGATTTGTAGTTATGATAAATTGTTATTTGACATGTATGTTGTAATGTATTCATGCAATATCTTACTCAAACCATTTTTATAAAAACACATTTTGAATTGACATATTTTATTCAAATATCTTTAAACATAGCGATATACGATATTTGGAGACTTCAAGAAAAATTATACCCTAACTTACTGGGATTTAATTTTTCTCGCGAAACTTAAGATATCAAGTATCATTTTTGAACCTACAAATTTCAAATTAAAACTTATTCTCGAAAGTTCATAATGTTATATCTTAACTCATTAGATATAATGTTTTGTATTTTGAGGTAAGGATTTTCTACAAAATAAAGGCGAGCCTAGTTTCGAAGTCATGAGATGTTACATCCTAACTTATTGGGTATAGCATTTTATTTCTTTGAAATATGTAAGTCTTGGCTTTCTTTCAAATAAAAGTATCGTATTTTAAATTTTTCAAAATTTCGATGTTAGGACATGAAATTATCAATTAGGTACCAAATTTTGGGCGTTACGAGGGTACTAACCCTTCCTCGTATGTAACCGACTCCCGAATTGTTTTCTTGTATTTCGTGGACCAAAATCAATGTTTTGAAATAAAACGTTTTATAAGGTGATCCAATCACACCTAAGTAAAAAGGGATTGGTGGCGACTCCCGTTTTTATTTCTTTAAAGTCGACCCCCGTTTTTTAATCAACTAAAAAAAATGGTTTCGACAGCTTGGCGACTCCACTGGGGAACAATAAGAGAGTCAAGCCATAAAATTGGTTATTATCTGTCCTAATGTCTAAAACTCGCAAAGATTTTAAAAAAAATACGATCCTTTATTGCATTTGGTTTTGTACATATGATTGTTATATTTTTGCGCGCATTGCACTGCATTACCGTTGTGGTCGCACCCTTAAGTGGTAGTGAGAAGTTATGCCTTCATGAGGTTTTCACCTCCGCATGGGCTAGTGGATTGCTTCCGGGATATATCTGTACCTATGTCTTCGTGAAGTTTTCACTTCCGCATGGCCATAGGGAAATGTATTCCCCTGAACTAAACTCGGTCTATATGAGCCTATAATGGGTGAGGATCGAGGAATCTGCTGGTTCAGGTACCTCAACTAGAGCTAAACCTCATATAGTAAACGTAATGACATACCCCAAGTATAACTGTACTAAACCTTAGTGGTCACCCAAATAGGTGTTTGTTTATTTTACTTGCTTTATGTTTTATTTTATGATACTGACTTGTGTTGCTTTATTTTTGGTGCATGTCATTTCATATTTTAAAGAGGTATCGATTCACGGTCAGTTTTTAAGTTAGAAAGCTGGTTATGAAGAACGAGTTCCTTGATAAAATGAAAGACAATGCATCCGTCTGTATATGGTCAGAGCAAACGCAATTGGAGAAAGGGGATAGCTTAGTTGAGGGGTATGTGTCGGAACTATGGGATTTCGCTCGTATTAGTGTCACACAAAATGAGCTCCCGAAGTTAAAAGGAATATAGACCCAGTGGGATGATGAGGCGAAGCAGCTATTCTATCGTAATTATGGCGATCTACCTTACTTACTCGACGTCAAGGTAGATAAGTATCTGTTCCAGGCTATGACTCAGTTTTGGAATTTTGCTTATAGCTGTTTATCTTTCAGGAAAGTAAATTTGGTGCCCACGGTGGAGGAATATATGACCTTGCTTCGCTGTTCAAGGATCCAAGTCGACAAAGCTTATTCTAGGGCTACTAACGTCCCAACGTTTGTGAAGAAGCTAATGAATATCACGAGGATGAGTGAACAGTGGGTTGCAGCCAGAATTTAAGAGAAAGGTGAGGGTAAATGCATACCTTGAGTGAGTTTAAGGGATTTCATCCTAGCACATCCAGATGTAAAGAAGAAGATTGACGTGTTTGCCTTGTGTATTTACGGTTTGGTAATTTTCCCTAAAGCTCACAGACATGTAGATGAAGCAGTTACTGATTTATTCGATAGACTTGACAAAGGGTCAGGCCTGTACCTGCGATCTTAGCTGAGACGTTCAGATATTTAAATGCATGTCAGAGAACAGGTGAAGGAAGGTTTATTGGATGCGCGCAGTTGTTATTATCTTGGTTCCATAGTCATTTCTGGAAGGTGGAGAAAGTTTCTTATCAGGTTTTCTCTGAGAATTACTCTCCGTTGAAAGAGATAGTGGCTACACCAAGGAGAGAAGACGTGTCCGAGGAAAACTATATGGCCCTCCTTCAAAACCTTCAAGAGGAAGACATCGAGTGGAAGGCTCCTTGGATGATTCCCGACGAAATCCTTTATCGGTGTGGGAGCTTCGACTGGGTTCCTTTACTTGGAATTTGGGGGGTCGTGGGGTATGCTCCTTTGCTTGTACTAAGGCAATATGGATCGAGACAGTTCGTACCAGCAACATATGGGCTAGCTCAGTGTGAGTTCTCATACAGAGGGGAAAGCTATAAGAAAAGGGTTAAGAAGATTTCTGGTGCTTGGAATCAGATTCGTAGGATGAAGAGATTACCTGCGGGCCCAATAACGACTCCAGAATACAGTGGATGGAGGAGTAGAAAGATTAATGATAACATCCCCGAGCTGAATCCAAAAGGCGCCCGATCAAGAGAGGAATGCTTGCAAGTGGTCCCATCAGAATTAGAGATCATAAAACAAGATTTTGAAAAGATGAGTTCAGAGTTTGGAAAGAGGATAGAGAAATTAGAAGAAGAAAAATGTACCTGATGTTAGATGTGGATGTTCAGAAATCAAAGGCCGAAAAATTATGAAAAGGGAAGAAAAGGGTTGAGGAAGATCTGAATGACCTAAAGACAGAATATAAGAAGTTACATCTGTCAATGAAAAATGCTGGATTGGGGAAGACTTCAGAACAGTGGCAACAGAAGATTCGAGAGGAAAAGGTCAAAGCTGACCATTGGAAGAGGAAGTTCCAAAGAGATCTAGATGCGAAACGAGGCCCTAGAATGGAGTTTAGCAGAAAGCCAAAAAGAGAAAAGTGGATTAAAAGCTAGAGTGGCTGAACTGGGACGGACCCTACACCACTATCGAAGCCGTAATTCTGTAGTTGAGTTGAAGACAAGTCTGAACAAGATTGAGGAAATGAAGAGCAATATTGAAAACTTAGAGTCAGCACTACGGAATTGTGAACTCCGAATCGAGCTTCTGTAGCAAGAGAAGGGCATTGGAAGGAAGAGCTCCACCGTTCCTAAGACCAAGTCAGAAATCGGGATTATCTCATGGGTGAGGCAATAGTTCAGATTTGAGAGGTAGCTGATCACCTACAGACTTTGGCGGTATAGGCTGATACACTGAGCATGAAGTATAAGTTACAGTCAGATCGTTGTCAAGAGTTAGCCTTGTTGTTTGGGAAAATTAAAACTTTGGGCCTTAGGGCGAAAGCATATTTGTAGTTCATTTTATGTAAAGGATTTTGTTTTCTAATAAAGTTTTCTAAAATGAAGTTGATTCTGAATCGATGCCTTCTTGCATTCATGCATTTGCATTACATCACATCATATGCATTTAAGTCTACAGAGAGAGCCTAATTAGTTGAAATTATCAGAGAAGAAGAAGAGAGAAAGAGAGAAGGAAAATCTGGAAACTGAACACCATTATGGTACACGTGATAAAATAAAGAAAATGGATCAAAGACTTGAACAATTCTAGAGAGACATGCAAGACCAGATGCAAGAGTAATTGGTAAAGCTCCAACAAGAAATGAGAGGCCAAATGTTGGAAGCTCAAAGGAACATGATGGCTCAAATGGCCCAAATGTTGAACGGGGCGATAGACAAAGGAAAAGGTCCCATGGCTATTACTGAAGAAGATAGCAAAGGAATTCCCCCAGGTTTTACCCCACCACACTCACAAACACAGCCTGAAGAGTATCCCCAAAAGCCATCTGTCACGATTAGGCCTCAACAGGGGCAAGCTGATACTAGGCTGCCCATGAACTTCCAAGTTGGCTCAGGATCTAACCCAGGAGATAACCCTGCTAATCACATTATCCCTGATTTGGATATAGCAGATAGGGAAGGGACAAGAACTGAATCCTCGAGGCAGTTAGAGGATTATTGTAGATGGTTGGAAGAAAAATTCAAGGCTTTGGAAAATGCCGATCATCACCATGGTATTGACTCAAAAGACTTAATTTTGGTTCCCGATTTGGTGCTTCCTCATAAATTTAAGATGCCAGAATTTGAGAAGTACAATGGGACTAGCTGCCCTGAAGCCTACATCACTGTGTTCTGTAGACGGATGACTGGCTATGTTAATAATGATCAACTCTTGATTCATTGTTTCCGAGAAAGTTTGGTGGGGGCAGCGTCCAGGTGGTACAATCAACTTAGCCGTGCTAAGATTAGCTCCTGGAAAGATCTAGCCCAAGCCTTCATGAAGCAGTACAATCATGTCACAGACATGACACCTGACAGAATCATGCTGCAGAATATGGAAAAAAAGTCAAATGAAAGCTTCAGGCAGTATGCATGCGTAAAGATGGAGGGAGGTTGCCATGCAAGTTCAGCCACTACTCCTAGAAAAGAAAACTGCGATGCTCTTTATCAATACCTTGAAGGCTCCACTCATTACTCATATAATAGGAAGTACCACCAAGAGCTTTGCGGATATAGTAATGGCAGGAGAAATGATAGAAAATGCCATAAGGGGTGGCAAGATTGAAGTAGGGGAAACCACTAAAAGGTCTGCTCCTAGGAAAAAGGACAATGAGGTGAATAATACGAATACATACAACCAAGGGTACTCGAAGGCAATCACTGTTAGCCAGCCAAAGGTAATTATGACAGGGCAACATAGGTCAACAAGACAAGAACTTGGCGCAAGGCAAAACTCGGAAAAGATTCAATTTACGCCAATCCCAATGACGTATAAGGAGCTATATCAAAGTTTATTTGACGCACATGTGGCGTCCCCAGTATATTTAAAACTGTTACAGCCCCTATATCCTAAATGGTATGACTCAAACGCTCAATGTGATTACCATGCAGGAATATCGGCGCATTCAATAGAAAATTGCACTGCCTTCAAAAAGGTAGTAGAGAGACTCATCAAGATGGGGATTGTGAAGTTCGATGATACAGCTAGTGTAGAGAACCCATTACCTAACCATGGGGATAAGGGGATAAATGCGATCGGTAAAAAGGTAGTGAGAAGGATCAAGGAGGATATCTCAGAAGTGAAAACCCTGTTGAGAATGGTTTGGAGAGAAATGATGAGGAGAGGACTGGTAGAATCAGATTCTTTGAAAAGATGTGAAGGAATAAAGGATTACTGTGAGTTCCACAAAACAGAGGGGCATGAGATCCATGAATGTGCTGAGTTTAGGGTATTGGTACAAAGCCTTATGGATAATAAGGAATTGGAATTTTATGAGAAGGGCTTAGAGGAGGGAGGCATATGCGTGGCAGAAGGAGAGTTGACAAACTAAAAAGTCAATTATCCGAGGATTATCATTTCCCGACCAAGAAACACGGAAGGGGAGCACAAATTGCGCCTAAAGTCGTAATTCAGAAACCTGTTTCCTTTCCTTGCAAGGATAAAAAAATGGTACCTTGGAATTACGACTGCAATATAACAATACCAGGATTGGAAAATTCAGCTAGCACTTCCAAAGAGGTCCAAAATAAAGGGTCCTACACATGAAGTGGAAGGCGTTACGATCTGGTAAACGTCAGAACTGTGCCTATGAAAGCAAAGACTTTGGTAGTCGAGTAGAAGAAAGAGGTTTAGGCATTTATCAATGAACCTGTGAAGGAGGAACAGGCTAAGAATTTCTAAAATTCTTGGAGCATAGTGAATACAGCGTGGTAGAGTAGTTACGCAAACAACCGGCTCGCATATCAGTGCTAGCCTTGCTTTTAAGTTTAGAAGTGCATCGTGAGGTATTGATGAAAGTCTTGAATGAAACCTATGTTACTAAAGATATATCTGTCAATAAACTTGTCCGTTTGGTTAGCAACATAAGTGTCGACAACTTCATCTACTTCAGTGATGATAAAATTCCACCTGGGGGTATGGGATCGACCAAAGCTCTGCATATTACTACTCGTTGCAAGGGATACACTCTGCCAAGTGTGTTAATAGATTGGCTTTGAATGTATTACCATTGTCTACACTGAAGAGGTTGCCTATAGACAGCTCTCACATGAAGACATGCCAGAACATAGTGAGAGCATTTGATGGCATTGAGAGAAGAGTGATGGGAAGGATTGACATACCATTGTTGACTGGGCCTAACACATATGAAGTGGATTTTCTGGTGATGGATATCAAGCCCTCCTACAACTGCTTGTTGGGAAGGCCCTGGATTCATTCGGCAGGGGCAGTGCCCTCATCGCTGCACCAAAAATTGAAACTGGTAACAGAGGGTCGGTTGGTAACTATAAATGCAAAGGAGGACATCATAGCCACCGTTACCAACGATGCACATATTTAGAGGCGAATGAAGAAGCAACTGAATGCTCTTTCCAATCTTTAGAGTTCGTAAACGTGACATTTATTTTGGAGAGATATGAGGTTCCAGTGCCTAAGATATCCAAGACCACGAGGATGGGCTTACAAATGATGGTGGGGAAAGGAGCCCTACCAGGAAAAGGACTGGGCAGACATCTCCAAAGGAAAGTTCAAGTTCCGATGCTGAAAGAGAAGAGAGACCATTTTGGCTTGGGTTTCAAGCTAGATGCTAAACAAAGAAAGAGAGAAATAGAGAAAAAGCAAGAAAGAAGAAGGGCACGGTTGAATGGGGAAGAAGTCAAGTGGGAATCGATGACGTTCCCCCACATATCCCAGACCTTTGTATCCGAAGGGTTATTGGAAAATGAAAATCCTTACATCAATGCCATACACGAGGAAGAAACTAGGCAAAGAAACCTGTTGGGCATTCGCCCTTATGAACCTGGAAGCATTTTGAACAACTGGACTGCAAAGGAACTTCATGTAGTTTTTAGAGATTACACAGAGTAATATTCAGAATGCACTTGTTGTTTTTAAGCCTAGGAACAATAAGATTTATTTTGTGAAATAGGCTCGTCTTCAGACATTTTTTGTTTCAATAAAATACATCTTTAATGATAAATTTTGGCAAATATTCTTTCATTCTTTTAATATTCTAATTTCATTCTAAATTTTTATTCTCATTCATACCATAAAAATAGTTGTTCTCAAATTCATTTGTTCTTTGTACATTCTTTGGTGCCCATCACAGGTCCCTAGATATCAATGACATGAGCAACGTTACTACAGATTCAGAGGTCCACTTTGAGCAAGATATGTGTTTAGAGGAATCTCAGGATTTTGAAGATGATAGAGGTTGTGACTTATCTTCAGATCTGTTAAGAATGGTAAAGCAAGAAGAGAAACAAATTTTACCTCATGGAGGAGGTAGAGAACATAGCCTTAGAAGAAGGAAAGGTTGTGAAAATTGGAACGCGCATAGCCGAGGAGACGAAACAAGACATTGTTGAATTACTACGAAAATTCAAGGACATCTTTGCATGGTCATACCAGGATATGCTTGGGCTAAGTACTGATATTGTAGTACATTGCCTTCCCATAAGAGAAGAGTGCAAGCCAGTACAACAAAAGTTACGAAGGATGAGGCCTGATGTGATATTAAAAATAAAGGAGGAAGTCAAGAAACAGTTTGATGCTGGTTTTCTACAAGTGGTCAAATACTCATAGTGGGTTGCCAACATTGTTCCTGTCCCTAAGAAAGATGGAAAGGTTCGGATGTGTGTAGACTATAGGGACTTAAATAAAGCCAGCCCAAAGGACAATTTCCCTTTGCCTGATATTGACACACTGGTGGATAATACGGCGGGATACTCACTGTTTTCTTTCATGGATGGTTTTTCGGGATACAATCAAATCAAGATGCACCCTGAGGATATGGAGAAAACTACTTTCATAACATTGTGGGTTACCTTCTGTTATAAGGTGATGCCATTCGGGTTAAAGAATGCAGGGGCAACATATCAAAGGGCCATGGTAACCTTATTCCATGACATGATGCATAAAGGTACTAAAGTATATGTTGATGACATGATCGCCAAATCTCGAACAGAAAAGGAGCACATTGAAGTGTTAAAGAATTTGTTCTTGAGATTGAGAAAATTTCAATTAAAGCTCAACCCGGAAAAGTGTACTTTTGGAGCTCAGTCAGGGAAATTACTGGGTTTTGTAGTCAGTGAGAGAGGAATTGAAGTTGACTCGAATAAGGTCAAGGCTATACAAGAATTACCTCCACCACGCACGCAAAAAGAAGTTCGAGGTTTTCTTGGAAGATTAAATTACATTGCTCATTTTATTTCACAATTAACTGAGAAATGTGATCCCATATTTCGTCTTCTCAAGAAACACAACCAAGGTGTATGGGACAATGAGTGCCAGAAAGCTTTTGACAAAGTTAAACAATATCTGTCAAATGCCCCAGTACTATCTCTGCCTAACCCAAATAGACCACTAATATTGTACTTGATAGTGTTTAATACTTTCATGGGATGTGTGCTTTGTCAACACGATGAGTCAGGAAGAAGAGAAAAGGCGATATACTATCTCAGCAAAAAATTCACTGAATGTGAAATGAGGTATTCGTCGATTGAAAAATTGTGTTGCGCCTTGATTTGGACAACTCGGAGATTGAGGCAGTACATGTTATATCATACAACCTGGTTAATTTCGAAGCTTGATCCGTTAAAGTATATGATGGAGTCAACTGCTTTGAATGGAAGGATGGCAAGGTGGCAGATTTTGCTGTTTGAATTCGATATAGTCTATGTGAACCAAAAGGCTATAAAAGAGAGTGCAATAGCAGATTTTTTGGCTAGCAGGGCCTTAGAGGATTATGAACCTTTGAGTTTTGATTTCCCGGATGAAGAGCTAATGTATGTGGCGGTTACTGAAGAATGTCCGTGGAAGCTAAATTTTGATGGGGCATCCAATGCTGTCCCCTAGTGGTGATCATTATCCATTTACATGCAGATTGGATTTTGATTGCACGAACAACATGGCGGAGTATGAAGCTTGCATCATGGGAATTCGAGCAGCTTTAGAACGTAAGATCAGAGTGCTAGAAGTATATGGAGATTCTGCTTTAGTAATCTACCAGCTTAAAGGAGAGTGGAAGACAAGAGATCCAAAACTAATTGATTACCAAAAAATAGTTCTGGGATTGATTGAGGAGTTTGATGACATTACTTTTAATTATCTCCCACATAATGAAAACCAGATGGCGGATGCTCTGGCAACCTTGGCTTCTATGATCAAAGTGAATAGACCAGAAGATATGAGACCTATTCAGATGAGTATTTTTGAAGTTCCAGCTCATTGTTATAACTTGGAAGAGGAGGAAAAAGACGACCACCTTTGGTATCATGATGTATTGCGATACGTAAAAACTTGTGAATACCTGGAGCATGCAACTAAGAATGATAAAAGAACATTAATAAGATTGGCCTCTAACTATGTTTTATACAGGGAAATCTTGTACAAAAGGAGAAAAGATCAAGCACTATTGAGATGCGTTGATGTTGTTGAAGCTAGGAAAATCCTGGAGGAAATCCATGAGCGTGTTTGTGGAACACATGCTAATGGATTCACAATGGCCAGACAGATAATGAGATTTGGATATTATTGGTCCACCATGGAAGGAAATTGTATCAACTATGCCAAGAGATGTCATAAATGCCAGATTTATACAGACAAAATTCATGTGCCTCCGTCACTTTTGCATGTTATGACTTCCCCATAGCCTTTTTCCATGTGGGGCATGGATGATATTGGACCAATTTCACTGAAAGCTTCGAGTGGGCATCGATTCATCTTTGTGGTAATTGACTATTTCACGAAATGGGTAGAGGCTGCTTCGTACGCTAGCGTTACTAAGTCAACAGTTAGTCGGTTCCTGAAAAAGGAAGTCATTTGTCGATATGGAATGCCCGAGAGGATCATATCAGACAACGCACTGAACTTGAACAATAGTACGATAGCAGAAATTTATATTCAATTTGGGATCAAACACCACAACTCATGTCCGTATCGTCCAAAAATGAATGGGGCAGTAGAAGCGACTAATAAAAATATCAAGAAGATAGTAGGGAAGATGACCGAGACTTATAAGGATTGGTATGAGAAATTACCATTTGCACTCTATGCTTATCGAACGTTCGTCAGAACCTCTACTGGGGCAATGCCTTTCTCGTTGGTCTATGGGATGGAGGCAGTTCTACCTATTGAAGTGGAAATACCTTCTCTTCAAGTTTTGTCAGAAATAAAGCTAGATGAAGCTGAATGGATCCAGGCTCGATATGATCAGTTGAATTTAATTGAAGAAAAGAGGCTAAGGGCTATTCGTCACGGTCAGATGTACCAAAAACGAATGATGCGAGCCTACGATAAAAAAGTTTGCCCAAGAGAGTTTCATGAGGGGGACCTTTGTACTGAAAAAGATCTTTCCCATACAAAAAGATTTCAGAGGAAAATGAATGCCGAATTGGGAAGGACCATATTTGGTGAAGAAGGCTTTATCTAGAGGAGCACTGATCTTGACCAAAATGGACGGGAAAAGTTTACCTAATCCTGTGAATTCGAATTTAGTCAAAAACTACTTTGCTTGAAAAGGAGAAGAGGCCAAGTCGAAAACCCACAAAGGGCACTTTGAGTTTCTAAACAAAAAAAAAGAGAGGCCAGGGCGAAAACCCGCAAAAGACGCTTTGAGACCAAATGCGTTTTGAGTTGAAAACCCGAAAAGGGCGGCTCAAATTCTGAATGGATAGGCAATCATCTTGCTATACTTGAATCAACAAGAAATGAAGTATGTTGCATATCGGGGTATCAACAAAGTACTTTGGGTCTTCTAAACACATGTTAAGCTCAAAGCAGTCTTCATAGAGTTTGTATATAGAAGCCCAATCGGCGATATCTAGGGTACTTGATCTTTATCCTATTCATTTTACTATCTTTGGATTCTTTTTCTTCTCAAAGATATGTTCCCAGTTAATTTCCTTTGTATTTTTGATAATTCATTTAACTCCCTTTGAAATCAATTTATTTGTTACCCATTATTCATAAGCACGTTGCATTAAAATAATGATTGATGAACTAATAATTTCACAAAAGAATTTCTACATATTACTTTGGAAATTTCTAGATAAAACAAGAAATCGATACAGGACAATTGTTCAAAATTTCCATATACATAAATATTTGAGAAAGAAAAGTCTAGATGAGACTATTTCTTTGAATTCTTTGTCCAATTGAGTGGTGGTGATGAAGATAAACAATGTGTAACATCCTGAATTTTTAGGCCTATGCGTTTAATGGGTGAACATGTGTAATGAGTTAATTTAAGTGTTAGGGGTCCAAATTGGGCTCAGGCCTAGGCAGAGGCCTTGGTTAAAATTATCTGTTTGGGCATTATAGGGTTTAAAAGGTAGTATCTGTGTTTAAAACATCAAAATGGGCTTGTGGCCCAGTGGTCAGTGGCGCCACTTAGGGAGCAAGGAGGTGACGCCACACAAGGGAATAAGGGGCCCAAATTTAAGTTTCATGGAGCCCAATTCTTTTAGTTTAAGTTAGCTAATTTTCGGCATTTGGGTTGGGTAGAGTGGATGGCAACAAGGCTCAAAAATAGGAGGATTTATATGAATAAGATAATGTAGATATTATAGTTGATAATATGGAAGATAAAAGGAGAAAAGATAGGAGCTATCTACAAGGCTAGGAGTTGGCCGAAATGCCATCACCTAGAGGAGTGAAGAAATCAGTTTCTTCATGGCAAAGGGGTGCCGAATTTTCCCTTTTTATTTGATTAATTTTTAGTTATCAGAAAGGGCACTTTCGATTTTTCATAGCTAAGTGCCGATCTATAAATAGGGAGGGTTCTCTTCTTTATTTTGCGGTATTTAGGGATTCTACCTTTTCTTTCTCTTCTTTCTTCTAAAAGCCGAAAACTCCATTATTCTTTTCTCTTCTTTCTTCTAAAAGCCGAAAACCCCATTATTCTTTTTTTTCTTTCTTCTAAAAGTCGAAAACTCCATTATTCTCTTCTTTCTTCTAAAAGCCGAAAACTCCATTATTCTTCTAAAAGCCGAAAACCCCATTATTCTTTTCTCTTCTTTCTTCTAAAAGCTGAAAACTCCATTACTCTTTTCTTTTCTTTCTCCTAAAAGCCGAAAACTCAATTATTCTCTTCTTTCTTCTAAAAGCCAAAAACTCCATTATTCTCTTCTTTCTTCTAAAAGCTGAAAACTCCATTATTCTCTTCTTTCTTCTAAAAGCCGAAAACTCCATTATTCTCTTCTTTCTTCTAAAAGCTGAAAACTCCATTATTCTCTTCTCTTCTTTCTTCTAAAAGCCGAATCTCTATAGATTTCTTCGAATCATCTTCTCTTCCTGATTTTCGTAAAAAGCCAGAATCCTCTGTGAGTAGCCGAATCTTCTCTAGTAAGTAGATCTCTTAGATCTAAAAGCCGGAAACACTAGTCCTTGAATCTCATATCTCTTTTCGGGATTTCAAGGCAGATAGCGGTGGTGTTGGCTACGGATAGCGTCGACTTAGAGGGTCTCGTTACAACGGTAATCAGGTGTGTAGATCCTTATGACATAAGTTTTATTTTGTATTATACCTGTTAGGGGTTGAAAAGCTGGAAAATGAGGCTATATGAACAGTCGTGTGTAGATCTCTAAACACACTAATAATCTGTATGTATATATATGTGATGGTTAAAAGCCAAAAAATAAGCTGTATGAACAGACGGGTTGCCCAGAAAGGGTAAGCAAAGGATGCCAGGTATGTGCCATAGAAACTTCTCTATATGTATCGATGTATGTGAAAGACTGAAATCTCTTAGGTAGTATATTGCTTAATTTTGCATGAATGTATGCATGGGATGGGTTTGATATGGAAAGGGGAAGAGCATGATTGGTCACATGGTGATCGGTGGTAGAAAACCCGCGTAATGAAATGTTAGGTCACATGGTGATCGGTGGTAGAAAACCCACGTAATGAAATGTTAGGTCACTTGGTGATCGGTGGTAGAAAACCCACGTAATGAAATGTTAGGTCACTTGGTGATCGGTGGTAGAAAACCACGTTAAAATTCCTAATTGATAAGGAGTAGGCAGTATGACTCTCGATATGGTGTGTAGCGGTTGGTGGGTTGATTGTAGAAATCCCCAAGGTGTGATGGTTGGTACGGGTTGGTGTGTAGAGGATGGAATTCTAGGATGGGTTGGGCTTTGCATCATTTATTATTTGTCAAGTGATTATGATTGTTGCCATTGTGTATGGGCTAGGGCTCATAATGTGCTTGTGGGCCCAAGCCTTTTATGTGTTTTCAGGATTTACACACTGAGTCTTGGTGACTTACCCTATTATTTTTCCCTAACTTTTCAGATGAGCAGTAGATCGTGGACATGGGAGCCGAGACGGACTCGAGGGGCCATCAAGTTTTTATTTCTATAGATTATTTTCAGTTTTCCTTTAAGTTTTGTTTTGGGAATATTTAGGTAATAAGGCCCCATATTTTATATTCGCCTAAGTAGTTTTTTTAATATTTGCAACTTATTAATTTATGTCAGGGGTTTATTTATACCAAATAACAATAATACAAGGTTTCTTTTCAAATGTTACTTATTTATTCAAATATTGCCTAATAACTTATGATTTTCTAAAACCAACTTAGCAAAAGATTTTAACGTTCAACCCGTAGCATACCAGATCTGGTCGAAACGTATGGGCCAGATTTGGGGTGTTACAATTTGGTATCAAAGCCCAGTTCAAAACTCGGGTTGTGAAATGGGTCTAGTAATGTTTCGTAAAGTTGATGTGAATTTGAAAAAAAATGTCTTGGATGAAGATATGGCCTTCGAGTCTATCGAAACCCGATCCACACAGGTAAGTATTCTAACTCTTGATGTGATACATATGTTGGGTTTGATGGGCTTGATGGACGTAGAATAGTATGTTAGGCATTGATGGACTTTAGGGTTAGTTTAAACAACTCCTTAAATTCATAAGACTTAATCAATCCAAACAAACTCGTGAACAAGTCGCTGGGTTAGGGTGTGGCAACAGGCATACGCATGTCTAGGATTGGATTCAGGGAGAGCTTGGTACTTAAGCAGTCCTAGTGACTCACCTTCTCTTCGCTGGAATCCTATCTGGTGCGTAGTGACTGTTCACCTTAGCCATGAGGATTTGTTGACAGGCCAAAATCTATAATTAAAACCCGAAAGGGACCAGCCACCCTATTTTACAATCAAATTACCCCCAAGTTTTGTAAAATTTTCAAAATACACTTGATTTGTGAAAATTTCCCAAAATACCCCAGAATTGTAAAACTACCAAAATTTAATAAATTACCGAAACACTCCGGTTGGCAAAATTTCCAAAATACCTTTGGTTTGTGAAAATTTTCAAAACGACCGTGATTTTATGAAATACCCATGTTTTGCAAATTTACCCAAAAACCCCTATATTTATAAGAGTAACCTGGTTTGCGAAATTGAATTTTCCAAAGTACTCCTGCTTTACAAAAAAAAAAAAACAAACAACAACAACATCAAAATATCTCTATTTTGGGAACAAAACCAAGATACCCCATTTTGAGGAAATTACCAAAATACCCTCGTTTTGTTTAAAAAAAACTTGTTTTCCAAAAATACCCTTTCTTTTAAAAAAATATGTACCAAAGTACCTCTAATTCGAAGAAAATCACCAAGATACTTTATTTTGAAAAATACCCTGTAGGGCAAAACTGCGAAAAAACCCCTGGGTAGTGAAATGACGAAAATACTCTTTAAGTGAGAAATGTGAGTTCACGGATGTTATATGTATGTTGGTGTGTGATGATTGAATGTATGTGCTTCTTAGAACTAGGAGATGTGAACTTGAGACTAAATTGTAGATATAACTGCGAATTCGAAAGAACTACCCTTAAAACTATATTCATAAGACTGTTCGAGGTTAATCAGTGGAAGAAAACTAATAATTCATAAAATTCTAATCAGATAAACGCGAATAGGTAGAATTAGTACAAGGGGACGAGGACGCTCTAGATGCGAATACCGGTGCGTACTCTACCATAGTATACTAAGTGTTTCTTTTGGCTTTAGAATTAGAGTGCGCAGAGAAAACGTAGTGGTGAGACTTGGGTAGTACGATTAATAGTTAGTTGGAAATTTCGAGGACGAAATTTCTTTAAGGGGGTAGAACTGTAACATCCTGAATTTTTGGGCCTATGCGTTTAATGGGTGAACATGTGTAATGAGTTAATTTAAGTGTTAGGGGTCCAAATTGGGCTCAGGCCTAGGCAGAGGCCTTGGTTAAAATTATCTATTTGGGCATTATAGGGTTTAAAACGTAGTATATGTGCTTGTGGCCCAGTGGTCAGTGGCGCCACTTAGGGAGCAAGGAGGTGACGCCACACAAGGGAATAAGGGGCCCAAATTTAAGTTTCATGGAGCCTAGTTCTTTTAGTTTAAGTTAGCTAATTTTCGGCATTTGGGTTAGGTGGAGTGGATGGCAACAAGGCTCAAAAATAGGAGGATTTATATGAATAAGATAATGTAGATATTGTAGTTGATAATATGGAAGATAAAAGGAGAAAAGATAGGAGCTATCTACCAGGCTAGGAGTTGGCCGAAATTCCATCACCTAGAGGAGTGAAGAAATCAGTTTCTTCATGGCAAAGGGGTGTCGAATTTTCCCTTTTTATTTGATTAATTTTTAGTTATCAGGAAGGGCACTTTCGGTTTTTCATAGGTAAGTGCCGAAATTTCTATAAATAGGGAGGGTTCTCTTCTTTATTTTGCGGCATTTAGGGTTTCCACCTTTTCTTTCTCTTCTTTCTTCTAAAAGCCGAAAACTCCATTATTCTTTTCTCTTCTTTCTTCTAAAAGCCGAAAACCCCATTATTCTTTTTTATTCTTTTCTCTTCTTTCTTGTAAAAGCCGAAAACTCCATTATTCTTTTCTCTTCTTTCTCCTAAAAGCCGAAAACTCCATTATTCACTTCTTTCTTCTAAAACCCAAAAACTCCATTATTCTCTTCTTTCTTCTAAAAGCCGAAAACTCCATTATTCTTCTAAAAGCCGAAAACCCCATTATTCTTTTCTCTTCTTTCTTCTAAAAGCTGAAAACTCCATTATTCTTTTCTCTTCTTTCTCCTAAAACCGTAAACTCCATTATTCTCTTCTTTCTTCTAAAAGCCAAAAACTCCATTATTCTCTTCTTTCTTCTAAAAGCCGAAAACTCCATTATTCTCTTCTTTCTTCTAAAAGCTGAAAACTCCATTATTCTCTTCTTTCTTCTAAAAGTTGAAAACTCCATTATTCTCTTCTTTCTTCTAAAAGCCGAATCTCTATAGATTTCTTCGAATCATCTTCTCTTCTTGATTTTCGTAAAAAGCCAGAATCCTCTAGGAGTAGCCGAATCTTCTCTAGTAAGTAGATCTCTTAGATCTAAAAGCCGAAAACACTAGTCCCTGAATCTTATATTTCTTTTCGGGATTTCAAGGCAGATAGTGGTGGTGTTGACTACGGATAGCGTTGACTTAGAGGGTCTCGTTACAACGGTAATCAGGTGTGTAGATCCTTATGACATAAGTTTTATTTTGTATTATACCTGTTAGGGGCTGAAAAGCCAGAAAATGAGGCTGTATGAACAGTCGTGTATAGATCTCTAAATACACTGATAATCTGTATGTATATATATGTGATGGTTAAAAGCCGAAAATAGGCTGTATGAACAGACGGGTTACCCAGAAAGGGTAGGCAAAGGATGCCAGGTATGTGCCATAGAAAATTCTCTATGTGTATCGATGTATGTGAAAGACTGAAATCTCTTAGGTAGTATATTGCTTAATTTTGCATGAATGTATGCATGGGATGGGTTTGATATGGAAAGGGGAAGAGCATGATTGGTCACATGGTGATCGGTGGTAGAAAACCCACGTAATGAAATGTTAGGTCACATGGTGATCGGTGGTAGAAAACCCACGTAATGAAATGTTAGGTCACTTGGTGATCGGTGGTAGAAACCCACGTAAGGAGATGTTAGGTCACTTGGTGATCGGTGGTAGAAAACCACGTTAAAATTCCTAATTGATAAGGAGTAGGCAGTATGACTGTCGATATGGTGTGTAGCGGTTGGTGGGTTGATTGTAGAAATCCCCAAGGTGTGATGGTTGGTACGGGTTGGTGTGTAGAGGATGGGATTCTAGGATGGGTTGGGCTTTGCATCATTTATTATTTGCCATGTGATTATGATTGTTGCCATTGTGTATGGGCCAGGGTTCATAATGTGTTTGTGGGCCCAAGTCTTTTATGTGTTTTCGGGATTTACACACTGAGTCTTGGTGACTCACCTTATTATTTTTCCCTAACTTTTTAGATGAGCAGTAGATCGTGGACATGGGAGCCGAGACGGACTCAAGGGGCATCAAGTTTTTATTTCTATAGATTATTTTCGGTTTTCCTTTAAGTTTTGTTTTAGGAATATTTAGGTAATAAGACCCCATAGTTTATATTCGCCTAAGTAGTTTTTTTAATATTTGCAACTTATGAATTTATGTTAGGGGTTTATTTACACCAAATAATAATAATACAAGGTTTCTTTTCAAATGTCACTTATTTATTCAAATATTGCCTAATAACTTATGATTTTCTAAAACCAACTTAGCAAAAGATTTTAACGTTCAACCTGTAGCATACCAGATCTGGTCGAAACGTATGGGCCGGGTTTGGGGTGTTACACAATGTCATAGGGTCATTCGGAAAATGGTATGACAGACTAATTTGACGGGAAAAGATTCAAAAAGCCAAAATTGTGGTGGAATGGATTGAAGTTGAAACAAGTCATGTATCCTTAAATTGCAGTAAGGACGGACAGAAAAAGTCACGATTCCTAGGGGGATGGTTTGACGGTGATATACGCCCCGTGTTCCCAAGGTTCAAGAGGAATGGGCCCTAAAATTTCCATGGGGCAAATTATTTGAACAAGAAAATGATAATTCAAGGGGAACGAAGATGAAGCCTTGACGGATAAATGAGTGATAACACCTTGAGTAAGAATCATACTCATATCATTTTTGCATTCACATATTATAGTCTGAATAGGAGCATTTGACTCATTTCGATCACGTCATCCTTATCATTTGACATAAGCATATACCCACTCTACAGGTCATAGGACGATGTAGTAGAGTAAATGGTCACTTTCAGCCTTGTCTCGCTAAAGTTGCAATGGAATAGACTGAAGAAAACCGATCTTACCTTCTTGAAGTTGCAGGAAGAAGATCGAAGACGTTAGCTTTAGCTCTTTGAGTTTGCAGTAGAGCAAGCTAGAAGATAACAGATCTGGCATTCCTGAAGTTGCAGGAAGCAGATCAAAAAACATCAGATCTGGCATTTCTGATATTGCAGTGAAGCAGATAAAAAATGTTAGATCTTATCTCCCTGAAGTTGCAGTGGAGCAGATTGAAAACAACAGATCTTACCTTTCTGAAGTTACAGGAAAAAGATCAAAGACGTTAGCTTGACCTCCCTTAAGTTGCAGTGGAGCAAACTGAAGAAAGCAGATCTGGCATTCCTGAAGTTGCAGTGAAACAGATCGAAGACATTAGTCTTGTCTCCCTAAAGTTGCAGCAGAGCAGATTAAAGAGGACAGATCTTACCTTCCTGAAGTTGCAGGAGGAAGATCGAGGACATTAGCCTGGTCTCCCTGAGTTTGCAATGGAAAAGATTAAAATAGCAGATCTAGCGTTCCTGAAGTTGCAGTGAAGCAGATCAAAGACATCAGCCTTACCTCTCTGAGTTTGCAGTAGAGCAGGCTAGAAGACAACAGATCTTACCTTCCTGAAGTTGCAGGAGAAAGATCAAAGACATCAACTTAACCTCCCTGAAGTTACAGTGGAGCTAGCTGAAGAAGCAGATCTTGTCTTCCTAAAGTTGCAGTGAAGCAGATCGAAGACATTAGTCTGGTCTCCCTGAAGTTGTAGCGGAGCAGATTAAAGACAACAAATCTTGTCTCCCTGAAGTTGCAGTGGGGTAGATTGAAAACAACAGATCTTACTTTCCTGAAGTTGCAGAAAGAAGATCAAAGACCTCAATTTGACCTCCCTAAAGTCGCAGTGAAGCAAACTAACGAAAGCAGATTTGGCATTACTGAAGTTGCAGTGAAACAGATCGAAGACGTCAGTCTTGTCTCCCTGAAGTTGCAGTGGAGTAGATTGAAAACGACAGATTTTATCTTCCTGAAGTTGTAGAAAGAGGATCAAAGACTTCAACTTGACTTCCCTGAAGTTGCAGTGGAGCAAACTGAAGAAAACAGATCTGGCATTCCTGAAGTTACAGTGAAATAGATCGAAGACATCAGTCTTACCTTTCTAAAGTTGCAGGAGGAAGAACGAAGACATTAGTCTTGTCTCCCTGAAGTTGCAGCGGAGGAGATTGAAGAGGACAGATCTTACCTTCCTGAAGTTGCAGGAAGAAGATCGAAGACATCAAATCTTGTCTTCCTGAGTTTGCAGTGGAGCAGATTAAAATAATAGATCTGGCGTTCCTGAAGTTGCAGTGAAGCAGATCAAAGACATCAACCTTACCTCTCTGAGTTTGCAGTAGAGCATGCTAAAAGATAACAGATCTTGCCTTCTTGAGATTACATTGAAGTAGATTAAAAGATAACGGATACTGCCTTTCTGAAGTTGCAGTGAAGCAGATTGAAGCCATCAGACTCATTGAAATCAAGATGCAGTTCCAATACCGTTGAAATTGCAATGGAGTTGGAAGCCGTTTGAAGAAGACGAGGACCAAGAAGTCAAGGTTCGGAAAACACCAGGCAAAATTGGACCTTTTATAGTCTTTGCTCCATTCTCGTTTCACGACAATGAGCAAAGAGGGGCAGCTGTAATAGGCCCATTTTGCTCGGGCCCATGTAAAATAAAACAAGCCAAAAAAATAAAAAAATAAAAATAAAAACAATGTCCAGCCCAAATTTAATTTACAAATAGCCCAAATACTAAAACGGACCCAATTACAAGCCAACAGACTACCCAAACTCGATTAGCCCAATACTAAACCTAAACCCGTGGCCCATTTACACCCTAAAGACCTAGACCCAAAAAGTCCAAAACCTAACAGCCTAAGCCGGCCCAAGTGACCCAAATGCTTGCTGACGCAGGAAACCCTATGTTTCCACTGCGCCGCAAGCACCCCAGCAGCCCTTCTTCGCGCCCGAGCCACCAAACGCGCCGCAGTTAGCGCGAGTCGCACCCAGTTACCACCGAGATCCTCGTCAGTCACCTGCAAAATGGAAAGAAAGGAGCAGCAAACATGGCAAAAAAAACAAGACATATTTTTTATTTTTTAGGGCTATAAATATGTAAACAGGACATGAAAAAGATAGATGAAAATATATTGAAATAAACAGAGAAAAAAACAACAAACAGAGGTGACTTCTCAATATTCGGTTTCGTCATTTTTTGTTTTTATTTTTTTCATGCTTTTTTACATATAAAATACTATTAAAATAAAAAACTCGAGATTACCTTTCAGAAAAGGGCATTTCCCATTAGAGAACCGCCATGTGCGATGGCGCGTGAGGCACATGAAATGCAGGCGAAGGCTGCCGGAGGTCGAGCGACCTGTGAAGCCAGAGTGTTTTTTTTGGTGCCTCTGCCATTTTTTTTTATTTGGGGTTTAAAATGAAATTTGGGTTGATTTTTTAGTTTTTATAGCTCATTCACACGGCGTCGTTTTGGTGTGGTCTGTTAATAACCAAAACGGCGTCGTTTAAAAGGCTGTGACCCGCACGTTGACCCGACCAGGGGAGGATCCGCGTGTTTTTTTTTAAGGGTCTAATTGCCCTATAGGCCCTTCCGCATTTTTGCAAATTTACAATTATGTCCGAATAGCCTTTTTTTATATTCAATTTAGCCCTAAAACTTATATTCTGTAGCAATTTGATCCTCGGGCTATTTAAAGGCCAATGACAGAACGGCTTCGTTTAGGAGATATGGCATAATTGCCAAATAGATCCCTATAGTGTGACGCGCGTTTTCTTTTTAGTCCTTTTACATTATTTTTATTTCTATTTAGTCCTTGTCTTTTTGTTTATTTCTTAAAACATTTCTTATTTTATTTTTTATTATTTTAATATTATTATTTTATCATATTAAAATTCTATATTTTTATTTGTATATTTATTTATTAATAGTATAAAGTTTTTCATTTTTTTAAATATATACTATTTTTTATGTATATTAAATTATTATTATTATTTTATTTAGTTCAATAATATTTATACACATTACATATTATTTTATAATTTTTATATTAGTTAGTATACTATACATTTTTAAATTTTTGTATACTATATGTTATTATATTATATGTATAGTTTAAATCGTTTTATATAAAATTTGTATAGTATATAATATGTATTATTTATATTAAAAATTGCAGTTTTTATGATTTGTATTATAAACATAATTTAAAGTTATATATGATATTTACTTGAAATTACTTTTATTACTCGTTATTTTTATATTTATAATTAGGTTATTTTATTTAGTTTCTTTTACATTATTTTAAAATTTTGCATATTAGTTATTATATTACTATTTCTATTTTTATATATTATATATCATTATATTATATTTTATATAATTTTTAAATTATTTTATCCTCAATATTATATATGATTTTGTATATTGTATATTGTTTATATTATTTTTAAATGTGTTATATATATATATATATATATATATATATATTAGATTATTATATCAAAAATATATTTTGTTTATATATCATTTATTTAAAATGTATTTTACTTATTTTCTCATGGATATATGTATTATTTTTAGATTTTGCCGTATCACTTTTTTTGTTTCTTAATTTACAATATTTGTTATAACTCATTCTATGTTATTATTTTACTTTACATCTAATCATGCACATAAATTTTTATGTTTATTTAATAGCTTTCTTTTTATCTTTTATTATTTACTGCTTTATATCTTATATTTGTTTATTTTTTTTATTCGTTTATCATTTTTATATTCTGCTTTAGTATAATTATTCTATTGTTTGTATCACTTATTATTTCATATTATTCGTTCTTTAATTATCTATTAGTAGTATTTGTTAATATGATTTGTAGTTATGATAAATTGTTATTTGACATGTATGTTGTAATGTATTGATGCAATATCTTACTCAAACCATTTTCATAAAAACACATTTTGAATTGACATATTTTATTCAAATATCTTTAAACATAGCGATATACGATATTTGGGGACTTCTAGAAAAATTATACCCTAACTTACTGGGTTTTAATTTTTCTCGCGGAACTTAAGATATCAAGTATCATTTTTGAACCTACAAATTTCAAATTAAAACTTATTCTCGGAAGTTCATAATGTTATATCTTAACTCATTAGATATAATGTTTTGTATTTCGAGGTAAGGATTTTCTACAAAATAAAGGCGAGCCTAGTTTCGAAGTCATGAGATGTTAGATCCTAACTTATTGGGTATAGCATTTTATTTCTTTGAAATAGGTAAGTCTTGGCTTTCTTTCAAATAAAAGGATCATATTTTAAATTTTTCAAAATTTCGACGTTAGGACATGAAATTATCAATTAGGTACCAAATTTTGGGCGTTACGAGGGTGCTAACCCTTCCTCGTACGTAACTGACTCCCGAATCTGTTTTCTTGTATTTCGTGCACCAAAATCAATGTTTTGAAATAAAACGTTTTATAAGGTGATCCAATCACACCTAAGTAAAAAGGGATTGGTGGCGACTCCCGTTTTTATTTTTTTTAAAGTCGACCCCCGTTTTTTAATCAACTAAAAAAAATGGTTTTGACAACAAGTACGAAGGTCCATTAGTTCCAAATATACTTAGTTATATGGATTTTATTATTATATGTTGTTATCATATGGGATTTCAATAATGTACATGAAAGCATATTTGTTTATATTGATAGTATAAACTGATATTTTGATTGTTGATTCAGATTAGGCTCTTTAGGTTGGATTTTCATTGTTTTGCTTAAGGACAAGAAAAAGACTAACGCATCACCCTTTAGATGGGCGGTGGCTGTGGTGCGTTGGAATCTTTTACCTCACAACAACAATAACTAATCTCACCACCACCACTATTTTTAACCTTACCAGAGGTAAACGCACTACCCATCCAAAGGTACCCTAAGTGTCTGGGTGTGATAAGTGTTCATATTTCAAATATTTTGGGCCCATAGATTTATCATTTTTCTGGATTCTTAAGTAAAATATTGATTATTAGTTCATCATATGTATTGGTGTCATTTTTACGTTTAAGCATCTTTTTAATTAATTGTGCTTTTTTTTATAAGAATCCAATTATTGATATCTAATTAGGTGTGTTGGAAAATATACTACTGCAAACAAACTCGTTAGCACTGAAAGGAAAAAAAATATCAAGATTATATGAATAAAGTATTATTGTGCCTAGGGGTGAGCGTTCGATCGAATCGAATGAAAAATTTCAAGTTAATCATAAAAAGTTTTGAGGGTTTTTCGGAGTAAAATTTTGAGGAAAAGTAAATGGGAGAGTAAAATTTTGGTGGGAAATGGATTTTGGGTAGATGGGGGGTTGGGATGGAAGGGGAGTAAATTTTTGGGGGAAAAGTAAAAAAGTTTGGGACTTTGGAGTAAAAATGTAAAATATTATAGTTTGATATTCGAATTATTCGAATTATTCGAGTTATTCGAATTTGAAAACTCAACCGGATTTGAACTAGAAATTCGAAAAAAAAAAATCTAGTTGACTGGAATAAATCGATTCGTTTAACTCGAAATTCAATTTTTTTTTGATTTTTTTGAGTCGAATCGAGTTTTACTCACCCCTAAGTGTGCCATGGAAGAACCACTGCCTTATAAACGAATTCGCCCTGATTGGTGTAATCATATAGTGGACGTCATCCCCCAAGGTTAACATAGTTCTTCGATATTCGTACACCGAAATATGGAAGGTAGAATTTAATTGTTATTACTCTTCTGAAATAATCTAAAAATAGAATTAATCGGAAAAATCACACTAGGATTGTAATATCCCTAAACTGGGTCTAGTAGTTCCGGGTATATTTTTCGGGTTCTGAGTGTGAAACTAGGAATTTATGGGTTTCTAGTAATTTTTAATTTAATTTAGGAGGTTAATTTCATCTAAAATTGATTAAACAATAATCCGAAAAAATAAAAATATTTTTGGAAAATTAATTTTAAAGATTTTAAATATTTATTAGTGAAAATAATTAATTTGGGTCAAAAAAAAATTTTAAAATAATTTTTATTGGGGGTCAATTTGAGTTAAATATAAATATTAATTAAATTGAGTTTAATTGTAAAATAAGGGAAAATTTGAAGTACTTATTTGGCAAATAAACCTTAAAATTTGGAATTTTGAAGGGAAATGATGAAATGGTAAAGTAAGGGAAATGTGAGAGTGGCCATTAGGAAAATTCCCCAATTCTTAAATTTTTGTTGGGTTGTTTCAACTTTAAACACAATGCATCTAGCCTAGTTTTCACACCATTTACATCATATTAGAGAGCTATAAATTTTGTTTTCTTTGCATGGCTTTAAAGACCTATCATTAGAGAATAGATCCAATCAATTTTCTTCTCAAAATACTCTCTTAATTCATCCGAAATGATTCACAAAAGTAGCCAAAAATATTCTGAAATTTCTCAAGATTCTTGAATCAAGAGTTTTAATCAAAGGATTTAGAATGAATCAAAGGTAATTATTAATTCTAAACTTATTTTTATGATGATTAGTAACATTTTTACATGATTTGAGTGATAATTACATGATTTTTTTATCAATGTCATATTCTTCAAAAGTTTAAGGTGCTTTAATGGTGGATCTTGAATTTTGAGAAGAAATCCACAAATCAATGGATGTTTCAACTCAAAATGGATCTATTAAAAGTTTTTTGATCTTATTTATCAAAGATTAAACTTGATTTGTGAGGTAATTTGAAGAAACCTGAATTTCAGAATCCTCATGAACCGATTTTCTAGATTTTTGTGAAATTTAGTTAAATGTGAAATTGATTCTTAGTTTATGTGTAATTGGTTTAGTATTGATGTTTGGAAGTGTTTAGGAGGGCTGGAGAGGTCGAATTTGTGAGGAATCGAGTTTTCGACTTGATGTTAAAAATCCAGTAAGGTATCTTTGTGAGAGAATTTCGATTAGCATAGTTAATTAAAATCGTATTTAATATAGCTTTGGAAAGGTGGTAATGTCTACTTTATCTTTGTTGAAGCTCCGAATCTTGAAGAGGACCAAGATAATTGGAATTGAAGCTTGAAATTGTCTAGTATATCACTTGTTGTGGTAGAATAAAATTTTATGGTGAGTGTTTCTAAGGGCGATTTGGTAAATTGACCCTCAATTATGTTTAATTAGTAGCTTAATTAATTATTTCAATTGACTAAATTATGGTGGAATGGTTGATTTTTCAAGATTGATATTAAGTGTGCAAAAATTGAATTTGTATTAAAGAAAAATGGTAAGTGAGTTTTTGGGTGTTGTTGTGCTATTTAATTAGATTAATTTTAAGGATGATTTTAAGCATGTGTGTTGAATTTTTTGATCATGATATGTTGGTGTTACAATTGGTAATTGAATATGGGAAATTGGTAAATGAATTGCTTGATTTAATTGGATGTTAAATAACTATGTTACAAGTTACATATAAGTATCTTGTCACATTAAATTGAGCACAATAATGACTGATTTATATGCTATGTTTAACTGAATATATTGGCGACATGCATGGTGGATCCATTGGATATAGTTTGCATGCTATAGGATTTGTGGGTACTCACCATTATTTGTGACATTGTGAGCATATGGCTCTAGGTGGTCTGATTTGCTTGGAGTAGATAAGGGAGTGTTGTAACACCCCAAACCCGGTCAACACACCACGGCCGAATCTGGCATGCTACGGAGTGAGAACATTTTTGAAAACACAAGTTGCCGGTTAAGTTTTATTGAAAACTCTTTATTGTGTTTCAGATTTAGAAAACCTCTTATAAAGTGATGAAAAAAACTTTTTTTATTGTTGCTTTAAAACCGGAGAACTCATGCTTGAAAACCCGTTTGTTGTTATAGTTATTAGAAAATCATGCGATATATAATATAAACCGAGTGACTTGAGCATAATCTTGGTTGACACCATTTGTGTTATGAGTTGGTTAAAAATTTATTCGAAAATCGTCTGAGTTACTTTGAAATCGTGTTGTGAATGATGTTACCCGATGGCAACGATTGAAAGCCCGACATGAAGTATAATTTTGAAACCATTGATTAAATCCCGATTACTTATCAATACCAATTTGTTAACCACATGCATAAAATAATTTAACATAAAATCAAGTAATTAAAACCCAAATAATAACTAGCGGCCTTATTACAAAACCAAACCAATTTAAAGAAAATAAGTAAAATCGAAAATGTAGTTTATAGTCAAAACTAGAAACTAACATGCATGGCCACCTCGAGTCCTCCCCGGCTCCATATTCGCGATCTATGCCTCATCTGCAAAATATAAGGGAAGGGGTGAGTCACCAAGACTCAGTGTATAAATCCCCAACCCGAGAGTTCAAGCACTTACACAGATCATCAGTAAGCATGTAAATTATGCAACCCATAACCTAACCATCCGATCTCCTTTAAGTACCCCGTGTGGTCAAAACCACTAGTGGTCAAAACCACTGGTGACCGAAGTCACAATATCATACATCGGTGTGGTCAAAACCACTGGTGACCGTAGTCACAAATCAATTGATGGGGCCAACCCATCGTGTGGTCAAAACCACTGATGACAATCCCGTAATATCTCATGTGGGGCCAACCCATTGTGGTACCAAACCACTGGGACGAGTCACAATATCCATGTGTGGTCAAAACCACTGGTGACCGTAGTCACAAATATCATAAGTGTGGTCAAAACCACTGGTGGTCAAAACCACTGGGACTTAGTCACAATAATAATAATAGTGTGGTCAAAACCACTGGTGACCGTAGTCACAAATCAAGTGATGGGGCCAACCCATCTTGTGGTCAAAACCACTGGTGACAGTCCAAATAAATCACCCCCCTCCTCTCATCAATCCCATCATCATGTACATATCATACGTGTCATAATATCATGTAATCATGCAATAACGCATAGCATAACATTTAACAAACATGATGATGTATACCAAAAATCACATAACAGGGGACTTACCCGGAATCCAAGCTCATGCCCACAAGGCAAAGTCACTAATTCTAATGGTTATAAAAGTAACACAATAAGCATATTATACTAATAAAGTGTGTAAGCGTTACACACCTGATTACACGCAAGACTATGCTCTCTACGTCGGTACTGGCGTTAATCGACACTACCGCTATCTGCCTACTGCTTTGCTCCGATGCTGGCCCACACCCAGGTGGCCAATCGCGAACAGCTGACACTGCCCTCTTCTTGAACTTAGGGGCTGGGGTCTCAGATCCAACCCCTCCTAACGTTCGGCTGACAACAGGGTCCATAACGCCTTCGGTCACTAAATCGGATTAACACAGAGATTAACATTGAATAGAAATTAAACCCAAATGAATAGCTCCCTTACCTGAGTCGATGAAACCCCGAGACTCTAAGCGTAACTCACAACCAATGAACACCGAAAGTTCACACAAGATGGCGTGACAACACTCCCCTGCTAGAGCCGATTTGGTTTCCAACCAAATCCCGAAACTACGCAACGAAACCCCCTTGCAATCAGCCACACCCTAGATCGGCAGTCGAATCCCAAAAGTTCACTGAATTAGGTTGTACTCCTCCCTACAAATCGACCTTAACACAACATTAGAAACTAAAAGCCATTCGGCCATGGCATGAGTCCCAAAACAAAAGGAATTGCCGCACCCTTACCTTAATGACTGATTCGGCCCCTACTCACCCAAAGATCGGCACCCCCTATCGATGTTAGGGGTTTCGGCTAACAACATGATACAAGAATGAAGTTCAATATAGAGATCCATAATGGAAAAAGAAACTAGAAAAGAGATGGGGTTTCGGTCATTACCCGAATTGATCAAGAAAAGAGAAAAAGATGTCACTTACCAAGAGATTCGGCTAACCCAAATGACAAAAGGAAAACGCAAGGGGAGTGGCTTATGAGCAAGGTATTCGGCCAATCACTGAAAGAAGAGAAGAACAACTCTCAAGGTTTCAGCTTTTAGGGATGGCGAAGATGGAGAAGAAAGATGAACCAAGATTCGGCTTAAGTGATGGTTTGGTTTCGAAAAAGATGGGGAAGAAAAGTGAAATGAGAAAGAATAGATTCGGCAATGGATTAGAGAGAAGAGGAAGATGGAATGGAGAATAAGAAGTGAGGGTCAAGTTTCGGCTTGAGCAAAATAGGAGAAGAGAAAATGAACAAAAGTGGTTTCGGCAATACAAGCTAACCAAAGAGAACCGAAAAGAAAAAGGGGAAGATTGGCTATTAAAATTTCGGCTTTTTACAAAGAAGAGGCAAAGATGATTCGGCCAAGCTTCAAGAATGCCGAAAGAGAGAACCAAAACGAGGAGAAAGATAAGAGAGGTTTCGGTTTTTGACTTTAGACGCAAGAGAAAAGACTCTGCCTACTAGCCGAAATGTTCCCTAAAGCCCCCATAGGCATTCGGCACATCCCCCCTTCTCAAACACCAAAACCGATTGCTTCCCAAACTCATACCACAACCAAAAATTCGGCTAAGCACAACCCACATCTACTCAAACACTTGCCGTCCCCTTCATCCCTCCTTGAATTCCTCTCATCCACTCATTCAAACAAATTTGAATGAGTCAACCCAAACTTTTCTCCCTTCCATCTATTCAAATCTGTTTGACCCAATCCTCATCTATCCATGAGAGTCCCACCTGAGCACACCTCTGCTTGCCTGTGGCATCAAAAATAAATGAGCAGAAAGGGATTTCTGTAGCTCGAACCAAGGTCCTCCTTGCTCCCTGTGGCGTCACCTCCCTTGTGTCTTAAGTGGCGCCTCCTTGCCATTTTACCAAGGCACTTCTTGTGTCTACAACCCCCAATAATTTCTTTTAACCCCTAATTCCCCTAGCTCCATTTCCTTAAGTGCTAAAACACGAATTTTGGCCATGACCCAAGACTAACCCTAGGTCATGCCTAGACCCTAAAACATGCCAAACAAACACAGCTGACACCACATCACATGCAACATATGCAAAAATGTAGAGACCCTGATTTAAGGATGTTACAGTTTTACCCCCCTTAAAAATAATTTCGGCCCCGAAATTACCTGATCAGAAGAGTTGAGGGTACTGCTGTCGCATCACATCCTCTGGTTCCCATGTGGCCTCCTCCGTACCACGGTTCCGCCATAAAACTTTCACCAAGGGAACTGACTTCCTACGCAGGACCTTGACATCTCAATCCAAAATTCGTACCGGTTCCTCCTCGAAAGACAAGCCAGGGCTCACCTCTATCCCCTCAACTGGCACAACATGTGACGGATCTGATCAATAATGCCTCAGCAATGAAACATGAAAGACGTCGCGAATCTGACTTAACTCTGCTGGCAACTCAAGCTGATAAGCTACCGGTCCTACTCGCTTCAACACCGTACACGGCCCGATAAACCTAGGGCTTAGCTTGCCCTTACGACCAAACCTCAATACCTTCTTCCAGGGCGATACCTTCAGAAAGACCTTATCACCCACTGCATACTCAATATCCCTGCGCTTAAGATCGGCGTAAGACTTCTGCCTGTCCGACTCTTCCTTAAGACGAGCCCGAATTACCTTAACCTTACCCTCTGTTTCTGCCACCAGCCCCGGACCCACCATCTAATGTTCACCCAGTTCTGTCCAACACGTAGGAGTACAACATTTTCGTCCATATAGTGCCTCATATGGTGTGAATACTCGCTTGATATCTGTTGCTATAAGCGAACTCTGCCAATGATAGATACTCCTCCCAACTACCGCTGAAATCCAGAACACAACCCCTTAGCATATCTTCCAGAATTTAGATTATCCTTTCTGACTGTCCATCAGACTGTGGATGAAAAGCCGTGCTAAAATCCAACTTCGTACCTAAAGCCTGATGCAAAGCTTTCCAGAACCTCGACGTGAACCTCGGATCCCTATCCGAGATGATTGACACAGGCACTCCATGCAACCTTACTATCTCTGCCACATACAACTTGGCTAACTTTTGGAGTGAATAATCAACCCTCACCGGTACGAAATGAGCTGACTTAGTCAAACGATCCACTATTACCCATACTGAGTCCTTCTTACTAGGTGTAAGGGGAAGCCTACTGACAAAATCCATCGTAATCCTTTCCCACTTCCACTGTGGGATCTTTACCGGTTGCAACAGTCCTGACGGTAACTGATGCTTAGCCTTGACTTGCTAGCATGTCAAACATCTGCTCACAAGCTCAGTTACTTCACGCTTAAGACCCGGCCACCAGAACTGTTCCCTTAAATCACGATACATCTTACTGCCTCCAGGATGCATAGCGTATGGGCTGCTATGAGCTTCCTGAAGAATCCGCTGTCTCAACTCGACGTCCTTAGGCATACATACCTTCCCTTGACAACACAATACTCCATCACTATCCAAGTTGTAACCCTCAGATTCACCGTTCTGCACCTGTAACCTCCGACCACACAAAACCTCATCTGTCAGCTGTTTCTCCTTAACCCGATTAATCCAAGACGGCCTTACTTGCAATTCTGCCAAAAGACTCCCATCATCATAAAGGCTAAGGTGAGCAAACATCGCTCGCAAATCAGCTACCACCTTACGGCTCAACGCATCCGCTACTACGTTAGCCTTACCCGGATGGTACTCAATCGAATAGTCGTAATCTTTCAACAATTTGATCCACCTTCGCTGCCTTAAACTTAAATCCTTCTGAGTCAAGAGGTACTTCAGACTCTTATGATCCGTATAAACTATCGACTTTTCCCCCACGATTCGGACATTCATCACAGCTGCATCCTTAGCTTCCAAGGCACAAACATGCATCAAAAGTGCTTCACAGTTCTTCCTAACCATTTTCTCAGCCTTCAGTGCAAAGACAACACTAGATAAGTAATCTCTCCTATTACCTATCATTACCACCTCATCACCATCCATGGTCTTCAACACCGTGCGCTTAGCTGCGCAAACCAAACTAGCTTGATACTTAACTAGCCAATCCATTCTGAGAATCAGATCGAACTCCCCAAATGGCAGTTCCATCAGATCAGCCAAAAACACCACCCCTTGAAGTTCTAGGGGTACATCCTTATACAGTTTCCTTCTACAGAGTGACCTAGAGGGCTTATCACTGTCATCTTCCTAGAAATAATCTCAGAGTCTATGTTCAGGGTTTCCACTATGCTATTAGTAACATACGAGAGCGTCGAACCAACATCAATTAAAGCATTATAAGGCACTCCAAAAATTAAGAACGTACCAGTTATGACGTCCGGTGCATTGCCCTCCTCTCGACGCCTCGCTGCGTAGACCAACCCAAGCTGTCTCGCCTCTGTACCGCCTACGCCTCTGCCCGGTGCTCAACGGCCTCTACCAGAGCCATTACCTCCCCTGGCTAAACCACGTCCCCTCTGTGACTGCTGATTATCCCTCCTAAACTGCGCACGGTTCTGATCCTCAGACTGCAGCCTAGCTGATCTCTGTGGACAATCCCTAACTCGATGTCCTATCGATCCACACTCAAAGCATCCCCTGTTCCCAGTCCAACATTCTCCCACAATGAGCACACCGCGGCGGCCACTGAGTATTAGCAGCAGGCCTAGCAGCTTGATTCGGCCCACTATATCTAACCCTTTTCTGCTGATTCCCAGAAAACCTAGATGATCCAGAACTCCTTTTATTCCAACCCCTATCCTAATTCCGCCTTACAGACTGTTTTACCCCTTCAGCAACCTTAGCTTTCTCCACTAGAACGGCAAACTCTCGTTCCTGCTATGGGGCAATTATCATCCGCAGCTCGTCTCTCAGCCCATCCTCAAATCTGACACAGCGCTCATGCTCTGTGCTCATGATACCCCGTGCATACCGACTCAACCGGAGGAATTCCACCTCATATTCTGCTACAGTGTTATTACCCTGGACCAAGTTCAAGAACGCCTTGCGCTGCGCATCAATGTAGCTAGCCCCTATGTACTTCCTCTGATAGGCCGCTCTAAAGAAATCCTAAGTGATGTCGTCAGCCGTTGCTCCGTCCCTAACCGTGAGCCACCACTGATATGGCTCATCCCGGAGCAAAGATACAATCCCCTTCAGCTTCTCCTCGGCTGAAAAAATCCAGGTCATCCATGATGCGTTCCGTTGCCTCCAACCAATATTCTGCCGTACTAGGTGCCACACCGGATACACCTCTAAATACCTCTGCACCATTAGCCTTGAGTCGCTCGGTCACAGATTTCCGAGCCTCCATACCTCCACCTGCTCCAGCTACTCTCTCTAGAACCCGCAGTATCGCCTGTGACACTGCGTCCTCACCACTCGTCTGCTCTTGAAACTCAGCGCCCACAGCTGGCGGCGGCGGTGCCTCATTCCCTGACCCATGGCCAGACTTAGCTGGCTCAGATATAGCCATCCTACCTCTACCTCATCCACGTAAATTACGCCCCCGTCCACGTGCACTCATGTTTACCGATATGAATCGAGTTGACTAAAAGTTTTATGCGTTAGACTTTTATTCCACTATCTATTAAAGCACAGTCTTATGAAAAGTTTTAATAAAGGATTGAGATTAATCTCAAACTTTTATTCCGAAGCGTGTGTTTCGGCCCGCTCAACTCAGCGGACTGTATTTGATATTTGTGGGAGTTCGAAGATCCGTTTATCCGATGTATGATCACCAGATTAAGCCATGAGAAATGTATGCCAATATGTATATTTATGTGTGATTGCTACTATATCAATTGATGATTGAAAGCCATGAATAATTGATTTTTGTTATTGAAAATGCTTATGGAAATTTAATTGACATGTTTCATTATTTTGGCTGATAATTGGTGATTGATTGGTTGTGAATAAAGCATGAATTGGATGTTAATTTACTTATCATTTTTATTAACATTGACTGAGTTTTTTAAAGCTCACACCCTCACATTTTTGCAGATAATCGTCGGGATTGAGGAGCTTAGGAGCCGAGCAAGAAAGTTTTAAGAGATTCAGGCTTGGTAGAGACTTAATTACACATTTTAAAGACTGTAATCGGGCATTGTGGAACTCCCAGGAATTAGTTTGATTGTGGTTGTAAATGGACTTTGGACATTGGACATTTTATTTGGATGGTCTTATAATAATTTTGAGGCATGTTTGAGATTATTTATTGAATAAATTACGGTGTTTTGTTGCTTAATAACTTGGTGATTGATAATACTGAGTGTGAGGCATGAAATTTATACTAACAAATGTTTAAATGAAGCTTCCATGGAGTGATTTACTAGCGACTATGGTACGCCAGTTGTTTGATTTATTCAGTGTTTGATGTGCATGAAATTAATTGCCTAATTTATTTAATTGGGCTTAATTGATGTCAATAAATTCAATTGAAGGTGTATGTATATGTATGTTAATTAATTGTTGTTAAATCGAGTTTAATTAACCATTAAAATATGCAAAATTGGGTTCTGAAACAAGTTTTTTTGAAAAAATAGGTGCAGTGGTTTTCACACGGGTGTGTGCCTATCCACATGGGTGTGTGAGGGGTTGCACACGAGCTTATGGGTAAGTGACATGAGCGTGTGGAAACTGGAGCTATCACATACGGGCATGTGGGATTTCCGCACGGGCGTGTGTGATCTGCCTAAAAGTTTTTTCTGACATGGACATGGTCAATTAATGGCACACGGTCTAGGCGTGGGATTTGGGGGGTTTGAATTTTTACCTTTTTAAATTGGTACTAATTTGTTTAAGTTACGATTTAGTCTTGAAAATTTATTAGTCTAATTAGAGCCCTAGATGATAAGGAATGTAACACCCCTATCGCATGTCCATCGCCGGATTAGGGTTAGGAGCGTTACCAGATAGATCGGAAACATTCACAGAAAATTTCATACTTTCAATCATCATTCTCAAACACAATGTCCCTTAAATGAGTCATTGAGACCAATTGCATGCTTATAAATTGGGTCGGGACTAAACCGAAACACATACAAAATTTCATGAAAATTAAAAACTTTTCTAATATACATGGGATACATGCCCGTGGGAGGAGACCGTTGCCCTCCACGGATGATAGACACCCCCGTGTGTCTTCCCCATGTTCATATACTGACTTACCTTCCACAGCCACTGAGCACGCCCGTGCACTGAGGCCGTACACTCTTAGGCCACATACTAACTTCACCACCGCGGCCATTGAGCACGCCCGTGTGCCATGGCCGTGTGCTCTTATGTTAGCTACTGACTTGGTCCCACGGTCTCTAAGAACGCCCGTGTGCCATGGCTATGTGACATTATTGGCCATTTACAAGGCCAAAATGTCACCCACTCGGGGCAAACCTACAAGTAACATATATCATATCATTTCATTCACATATAACCACCAAAATATACCAAATAGCCATCCAAATCATGCACATTTGACAACTAAGGTAACCACAACAATACATTCAATACCAATTCCAAACATACCAATTTGCATGACCAAATCTCAATTATGCTCAAGCTCCATTCATCTATATACTTACCATCTCATAACCATTTCATACATCAACTAATCATACCAAAATAACTTCACATATCACATTCCTTTAAGCATATTACCAAAACATAACTAGCCAAATCACATGGCTAAGTTCACTTTACATTTCATACCAAGGACTAGCCTATACATGCCATATCTAGCCATATACATATTCAGAGTGTACCAAAATGATTTTAGTAGTGTGATGACGATCCGTGATGGTCCCAAGCCTTCAGTAGCTTTGACGACCTATAAAATAGAGAAAACACACACATAGTAAGCTTTCCAAAAGCTTAGTAAGTCATATACAAATAAACTTGGTATGGAAGGCATATATGCAAATAAATACATTGGCACATATCAATCACCTAGCAAACTTTCACTTATTTGCTTTGGTTCATACACTTTTGACCACATTAGCCATTTTCACAATTCAAGAATCATATAAACACATAGCTCATCTAGCCAAAACATTTCTTATCATATCATAAATTCCATATACATATCATCATAGTAAGATCACTTAAATGCTTACCTTTTATACACAATTAGTGTATAATCAACGTACCTGAATCGGATTTATAACCACATAATTGTTCATAGCTCGGATTTGTAATTCGTAACATAGACTTGCCCGTTGAACCAATAGGAATCTAGTAGGATACTCAGAAAGCTCGGAATAGTCGTACAATGCCAACATCCCAGACGAGGTCTTACATGCACTCGGATATCGATGCCACTGTCCCCGGCAGGGTCTTACACGAATCAATACGATGCCAATGTCCCAGACATGGTCTTACACGTAAAGCTCATATCGATGCCAACGTCCCAGACGTGGTCGTACTCGTAAAACTTATATCGATGCCAACGTCCCAGACGTGGTCTTACACGAGTCTCAAATCAATGCCAACTTCCCAGGCGTGGTCTTACATGTTAAAACGGAACAGATACCTATGTCATGACATAGCTAATCCTATCTACTCCTAGGTTCACACGGGACTTCTTGGACTTAGTTAGCATATCGGACTTTTCTCGGAATTCATAAGCATAACTTCTCATAAGTATCCATAATCAACATTAATCATATGAACAATTATAATATAATACAAGTATGTTTATTTGCATAGTGACTTACCTCGGATTCGGTTTATCGGAATGAAAACGGCTACTAGGTTACTTTCGCTTTCCCGCGATCTAAATCTGATTTCCTCAGTTGATCTAAACATATTCAGAATTAATCCTTTTATTCACTAATTCATTCAATTCAATCCATAAACACATATTTTGGGCTATTTACAATTTAGCCCTCACATTTGCACATTTTATCAATTTAGTCCATTTTTCTCAAAACATCAAATTCACAAAATCCACACATACACATGCTTAGCCGAATACATATACATCACATACAAATCCATATTTTCCATCAAATTTGCTATTTAGTCCTTCAAGTTACCATTTTCTCAATTTAGCCCTATTTAGCTAAATTCATCAAAAATTCAAGAACAAAGTATGTTCATCTAGCTCATATCTTTCATTTAACACCAAAAATCATCAAAAAGCTTAACATATCATCAATGGCATCTCACGAAAACATTATCAATTCATCAAATTGAGACATGGGTTTGATAGCTCTCAAAGCAACGATTGCAAAAACGTAGAAATTATAAAAAAACGAATCAAAAACTAACCTCGAATTTAAACTTGTAATAGCCGAATGCTTAGCCAAAGTTTTCTTTCTTTTTCTTTAGTGGTTTCGGCAAGAAGATGATAAAATGAGACAACCCACTCATGTTCCTTTATTATAATATAAACATAACTTATAAAATAATTATAATATAACTTTAACTATTAAAGTAAATGTAATAAACATATAATATAAATATATATATCATCATTCATTGCTGTCCACTATACATAGGTTTGGCTTAATTGCCATATCAGGCCTTCACCTTTACAAAGCCACAACACAATGGTAATTCAACAAATAGCATGCAACTTTCACATTCAATGCAATTTCACCCTTTAATCAAATTAAACACACAGACAGTCAAATTAACTTATGGAAATTTAGCACATGCTTATTCACATATCAACGGCACAGAAAATAATATTAAAATATTATACAGACTTGGATTTGTGGTCCCGAAACTACTGTTCCGACTAGGGTATAAACCGGACTGTTACAAGGAAACTTGGTAAAATTTTAGGATTAGCCTCGTAATGGGTAAAATTCACTAGAAACACACTTTCATAATTCGAAATAGGTCCTGATAGTTTGTATTTGTTGCAGTTTAGTCCCTAGTAATAAAATTTAAATTAGACATAGTAAATAAACTCGAATTAACATAAAATTTTTAGGCTTGCATAATTTTGACTAAAAGAAGGTTGGTAAACATCTAGATCTAAAATCAGATTAGTTTTACCATAGGCGGTAAAATGATGAAAATGCCCTTAGGTTAAATTACCTAGGAAAATTTTAAAATTGGCTCATAATTTGCTTCCGCTTTAATAATTAACTAATAATCAGATAAGATTGAGGTGTTATAAGGTAAGGGTGTGTCTTGGGTGGTCATTAGGTGGAAAGTCACTTAGGTGGCTAATGTAAAGCTTCGAATTTGGGTCGGTCCATCCTCGGTCGAGTTTGGGGTGTCACAAGGATCAATTCTCAGGAAAGTTTGGAGGGGTCACAAATGGTTCCGCTTAAAACCCAAACTCTTAGACATAATTTTCTCTAATGTAATTAAGAAAAATTCTAACGTTTTAGAAAGAATGAGAGAGTTGAGAGAGAGTAGAAGCTTTGTTTGTTCAGTTGTGTATCAAATGAAGGAAAATGCCTCTTACTTATAGGATTTTGGAAGGGGTAAAAATGTAATTTAGTAGGGGAAAATGGTAATATTTCCATGTAACGGTCTGAAAAATATTTAATATTTTTGTAAGTGTAAAAAATGGTTTATAATTGTTGGAAAAAATAATTTGTAATTGTTGAAATAAATTTGCATTATTAACCTTCCCCAACTAATGCAAAGTGATTGGAATATTTGTAAACACAAGAAAATATATGAGAAGAGAAATTCGAATTAGCTTCTGAAGCACTAGTATATTGTGGATTTGAAGTAGTACAAGTGAAATGAGTGACTCTTCTCTTAACAAGTGAATGAATCTTGAGCTTGTTAATATAGGAGTTAACTCATGACACACGACTAATCTCAAATCCAATTGATGTTCCATGATAAATCAACAAGTTTTAGCCAATACACCTTAGGATGCTGGTAAGTGCTCTAGAAAGACCGCCTAATGTCTTTCATAAAAGGTGGCTAGTTCTTCACACTTACGTAGGTGATTGCAACTAGTCTATCTCAATATAGATAATCCGACTCAGGACTATGAAATCATTAAGAGCATTTATTAAGTTCATCCTCTAAAATTTAAATTTAGTGAATTCATCAAGCCCGTCTCACTAGGACCACCCAAATTGTAACATGCCAAACTTGACCCTATGATAGGATCCGAGTTTGATGTGTCACTACTCAAAATCAGACTAGCTTATAGCAAAATAATTTGGCGAAAGCTTTATAAAATTATTACAAAGTTATACATATAAATATATGATAGTTGTGGCTTTACTAAAGTTTGAATGAAATCATTAATAGTTTGAAATAACGTTTAAGCCATTTCACGTATTGACTGCCTCCGGACGTACTAATGTCTAGAGTGTGAATACTGCAACTAAAGATGTGGAATTGAGGTGGTGTCTGCAAGTATATCGGTCAGGTTGTAATATAGTTACAACAAAGTAGGTGAGTACTCCGAGGATCGTACCCAAGGGAGGTGAGTACTAGATTAATTCTAACCTAAATGCCAATAGATATAATTAGTAGTTTGAATAAATTATAGTACGATGAAACATAAAGAAGAATTTTTAGATTTTTATAAATGATGAAATAAAAGATGCATAAATAAAGTAGACTTTAGAAAACTTAATTTATAAACTTAATCAAATCTAGACATGGGTGATTAGCTCACTTTGGTGATTATAACTAATTCCTATTTTAGGTTTCTGTTTAATCAGCTAGTCATTACCCTAGTAGGACCTCTCAATCTTCCACTAAACTAACGAGTCAACAAGAACTACTTGTCTCTCGATCTCACAATCCAGACTGGGTCAGGGCTAATGTGCTCATGGATAAGCTATACCAATTTTGGGTTAATTCCACCTAAATGATTTCTTAGGGTCGTCAAGCCTAGGGTTTAAGTTCTTCCTTTCCCAAATAGCTGATCCGCTAAGAAAATGCTACATAATGATTAGTTAATAACACCTCCACTTGCTAATCCACCATAAGAGGATTAGTTCCTCATGGAATCCATAAACATAGTAAACTTGATGATAAATATATGCATGAAAAATAAATCAAGAATAAAGTTTAGAGAATCCTGATTGTATTCGATTGATGAAGTGCATAAATCCTCAAACATTTGATTGCATCTACAAATCAAGTTTTCCAAACACGAATGAAAAGAACTGAAATGAAATCTAAACCCTAAGAGAAAGAAAGAAAAACTAAATTACAAAGAAAAACTTAGAATATCAAAAGTTTTCCATCACAAGTGTTAAATGAGTCTATTTATAGAATTAAGGTAGTTATCATCCTCAACCCTAGGTTAGCTAACGTTCTTATGTTAAACATTTGATTGTGTAGACCAAAATGCCAATGGCTCATAAGTGCTTCCCGTACAGGACCGATGTCGCGAAACCCTAATGTTTGTGTCATGACATTGAGGGTAGTATGCTTATATTCAGGGTATCTTTAGGGGCGTGTCGCGACATAGGCAACATCCTCAAGCTGTGATGCGTCACCGAAGGTAGTCTTAGAATTCTTCTATTCTGCTCACTATGTTGCGACATCAAACTCTCCATGTTGCAACACAGTGACCAATATCGAGTTAGCATGCCTTTTAATGGTCTCCTGCACACTCACAAAGTATATTAGCTCACCCTTAGGCCTTATTCGGCCCCTATGGTCAATAAAAGACTTAAATTACACTTTTTATTGAATGTAAATGAAGTTATGAAAACTCGACTAAAACATAACAAAAGTGATTGTATTGAAGCTTCTTAAATGCAAAAACTAATTTAATCTGCTACACTGAATTACGATAGATCAAACTCCTCCATGCTTAAGTCACTGCTTGTCCTTAAGCAATGTAAACATATAATTAAAATAAACAAAAAAGAAGGTATGAAAACAAAAGGAAAAAAAATAGTTGTAAATAAAAGTAAACCAACTGACAAAACGTAAATGGAAAATAAAAAATAAAAGATGAACTTGGTTTGTTTCTTTAAACAAGCTAGAGTTAGTGAAGATGGATGTAAATAAGAACCTCACACCTAGACTCCCCCACACTTAACTTTTTGCTTCTCTTCAAGCAAACCAAGTCTAGATACATAGGATGCAATAAAAAGACGTCTATTGGATTTTATTACTATTAAAAACATAATTGTCAAATATTAAAGATATAACAATTCTTATCACACATGTAACTTAATCTTGATAGTTCGATGCCTTGAAAATTTTTAAAGCAAATCAGGATTAGTTTACAAAGTTACATTACTAACAAATTAGAAGTAATTCCCATGATCAAAGATTTAAAAATATCACCATTAACATATATCAAATAGATATGTAGTAGAAACAATCATGTGAATCAAAAAGTATTCATTGAGTATAATTGTTAGTAATTCAAGAATATTATGCACAGAGAACGCTTAAGTCACATTGGTCTTCTCGGCTTGTAACGTTCTGAGGCTTAGGACGGTATGAGTTCAAAGAAAGATATGGCTCAAAACGGTTCAAACACTAGAAATATTTAGGCACATGACATTGTTCCCTCTTATTGTCCCATCCAAGCTCACCGTCTTTTGTCTCCCTCTCTCACCTACCTTATCTCCCCATGTAGAAAGATACAATATAATACTAGCAACTATGGTCAGCTTAACGAGTTTTGGTGCACTGATGACTGAGTTTTCTCCCACTTTTGTGAATTTTTGTTTTGTCACTTGACTTTTTACTTTTTTTTTTCTCAGTCTCAATGCTTTTTTCTTTATTCTATACTTTTCTTCTCGTTCTTACTTACCTTACACGAATTATATAACAAAGCATGTCCTTTGCCTTTATTGCTTGGACCCTCGTTAGCTTCTTGAGCTAAAAGAAAGATATTTATACATACCATATTATTAATCTATTAAACTTGAACATGCATTCAAGAATCAACAATACTTAATTTAGAATCATGAAGTTTCCTTACTTACACACCATTCTAACATCTATACATACAATATGAAAAACTTACAAATGACTACAATGATAACATAAGGGTTCATCAGTAATTACTAGTGAGTTGATACTAACGTATAAGTCACCTAGTTACTATGAGCCTTCACTTTGATGAAGTTTTCTAAGCTTAAGTTTTTCAGAGACTTTCATAGAAAATCAAAAAAGAAAAAAGAAAACGTAAAAGTGTCTCAAAAAGACCACCGTTATCCTTATATACTTAAGCACTATAGACAAATATTAGTGGAAAAAATCAGATAATTCCACTAACTCTCTTCATTCATGTGATTAAGTGCACTTAAGAAAATTTAAGTATTATCATCTACAATAGTCTAGTTCTGTTCTAACTAGACCTCAACTTGATTAACCAAATCACCATACTAAAATAATAAACAAATATAAACAATTGTGAACTTAACGAGTTCGCCCATAGCATTTAGGTTAGGCGCATACTTAACAAAAGAGTTCGTCAAACCTTAGAGCTCGCCAAACTATGATTACACAAAATTCTATACTTAGAAAAAATACTATACTTAGCTAAATCTATCGTTAATTTTCCATCTATACGAAAACTTCGTCAGGCGGGCTATTACACAAACTCTGGGATATAAACTCATTAAAAGTAATAAAATCAACCTCACATATCGGTGAATTCATCAAGTCCGTCTCAATAAGACCACTCAAACCCTGAGCTATGAATTCATTAAGAGTAAGAACTCAACCATATGTATATACACCATTCACCATAGAGATATAAAATGTACACTATGAGTCTTTTGGTGGTTTTGTTTGACCTCATTGAACTTAGAGAACTAAGTTGGGTATCTACCATGAATTCCTTAACCACTGGGCTTAAGACTCATTCCTCTAGATGAATCAAGAACCATTTTCCTACTTAATCCTTTGGTTAGTGGATCAGCTAGTGTCATACCCTAGTTGGTGAGTTGGCCCGATTTGGGAGACTAAGCTGGAAAATACCTCCTAAGTTGAGGCTTAGACAGGATGAGGAGGGTAACTTCAAGGAAAAGTGTTTTTTAGAACTTTGCCAACACAAAGAAGTTCCATTTTGTGGTGTGTCAAGTTGCTGATTGTGGTGTGAACCTTATGAGATGAACTTTTCCGCTAATAAGATGCCACCCGTGTTTTTGTCTCATTGCTAAAGTAAGTATGATAGCTTGTGAGACACATTTAAGTCGTCTAACATCTTAGTAGAGGTAACGTGTTAGTAATTAGGACACTTTGAGAGCATTTTAAGATGTAATTAATTAGTGAAAGTGTACGAGAGTGAGTAATAATTAGAGATAATCCTGATTGGGATTTGGATGCGAGTTATCTATAAAGAGGATAGCGTGATAGTAGGATAGTAGAGAGAATATATTTTATTCATCTTCTCTGCTAGACTTCGTTATCATTTAAGAAACCATGAGAGTTCTTATTTGCTAATGAATGTGTTGACTGTTAAAGCTTAGGAGAGCTTTTATACCAGTTGTCTGCTGGTAAATTCTTGAACCTTCCGTTAATCTTTACCAGATAAATGGAAGCTAAAGTAAGAGAGGTTTGGTAAGATTTCTTTGAATACTGGGTATGAAGGAAACTTCTATCTAGAAACTATTTGTATGTGTACAGATTCTTGCTATATCGTAAAGTTTTTTTCATTTTTTTATGCTTAAAGAAGTTGTATTATTTTTTTAGCTAAAGAACCAGGAGAAGGTCCTAATATTAAAGGGAAGGAACTAATAGAGTAGACAAAGTTTTGAGTAAAGCATTCTGGTGAGTTTATCTGTACCTTATGTTTGGTATCTGTGTTAATTCGTTTAATCTTTATCACTGTACAACCAGGTAAGTGGCTTTTTTCTTTGTCTCTGGTGTTCATGTATAAGAAAATGTATTCAAAGAGTCAGTGCATGCAAGGTTATATACGATTAAACAGACCCAGAAAACCTGGTATATACATGGTATGGGTACTCCTTCCGTGGTGCACAAGTGATCGCTGGAATCAGAGTCTTAAAATTTATAAAGAGAATGATCGAACCTGCAAACTAACTCTAACAACGATTAAAGGCAAGTGTACCTATTGAACAGTAGTATAGCTTAGACAAGACCGGATTGTCGAACCCAAAGGAACTAAAAGTACTAATACTGACCTTCTTTTTATTATCTAGCCTAAAATAAGTGACGTTGTTTAGACTTAACTACTACTAAGCTAAAGACGCAAAGACAAAAAGAATGAATTGGGAAATAACTTGAAGGAAGACTCAGTTGACTTAAGGCGATACCCTCAGGAAGAATCCACCTAGACTTCACTTGTTATCTAACCCTGAACCATACGATTTATTCACTTGACTTGATCCGTAGGATTCCCTTATTTATATTAAACCCTCTCTCGAGGCGAATAACGTCTAACCCTAGATTAATTAACGGAAATCTCTTTCTCACTTAATAACCCCCTAGAATAGCAGTAAATATATCTATGGACTCCCATATTAGGTTTCACCCTAATCCGGCAAAATCTCATCACCCTATCTCTAGGCGCGCGAACGACTCCGCTTTAATTATGCTAGATTTATGAATAGGCAGGGACTTTTTCTCTACCACCTAAGCACATCATACTTGAATTAATATCCCAGAAAGATTAAAGCAAGAATTAAGTGCACATAATTAAGAACAAATCAAGTATTTATCTTATAGTTCAAAAAACAATAACAAGATTCATCTAGGTTTTATCCCCTTCAGGTATTGAAGGGTTTAGTTCATAACAAATAAAGAAAAATCTCAGAGGAAAAGATAAAACAAAACACAAGAAATCCCTAAAACTCCCTGAAGGAATTGAAGGAGAGATCCGTCGTCTTGAGTAGAATTTCGGCTTTCAAGAGATGGATCAACTGGCTATCTTCGAGTGATTCCCACAACTTTGACCTTTTCGGCTTGGCCCCTTGGCCTAGCTAACCGCCCCCTTTTCAGGTAACACTTAGGGGTTTATATAGGCTCTTGGAATGTGTTTCTTCGCCCCAAAGTATCCAAATTTGAATGAAATTGCTCTTTGCCACGATAGGGACACGACCATGTCACACGCCTGTGTGACTAGTCTTCAAGTCGTGTTCGGACTTCTTTAATGAGGCACGATCATGTTAATCGGGGGTAAGGCTGTGTTCTAGATGATCAATGTGGCACGGCCGTGTGGGCTTAAGTCCAGGCCGTGTGGATTTCGTGATATGGCCCATTTACTCCGTTTTGGGCCCGTTTTATGTTCTTTTCATCCTTGGGTGCTTTCCTGGGTATAAGACATGAAAAGAAAGGATTAAGAGCACCTTTTTACATAAATCGAGGCTTAAATTATCCAAAAGCATACTAAATGAGGGATTAAAATATGTTACATTTGCGGTTTATCAAATACCCCCACACTTAAGCTTTTGCTTGTCCTCAAGCAAAATTCTCAACTTACAATTAAGACAAACTTTCCATGATTCATAATTCCTATCAACAATGTCTCATCATAATTCATAGATAATTTATACATGGATGATTTAACTCGAAGAGTCCTAAAGATTCAAACAATCAAAGTCATACATTTGTAGCATAAAAAACGTAGGTGTCTCCCCTTATCTAAATAATTACCTTTGATTCAAAATTGACAAGGATTGACATCCTCACTAAAGATTTACTCAAATCACTCGAGGTGTTTAAGGTTCAAAATTAAGCTCTCATAAGCTGAACCTGAAAAGTTAATCCCATAAGCTTGCTTGAAAATCAAATCTCCACCACTGTAAAATGAGATGATACACAAATCAAAAGGTCTTTAACAGGGTTGTAACGGGGCTAAGGTTAAAGGTGTGGATAAAGGCTGAAATTAGAAGGTTAGAATCGAGACTGACCTGACAAATTGCCTAACTAAAAAAATGAACTAATCCTAAATAATTACATCCATTGAAAACTAATAATACGAGCTTTTTCCTCAAAATGTGGAATTTCAACATGTAAGCTCACTTAGTAGAATTAATACTGAATATACTTCGTTTTTTTTTAAGAACAAATCAAGTTTACATAAGATGAATTCAACTACTGAACTAATTTAATTAGGTAACTTAATCAAATCATATCTCAATATAAGGGTAGTCAAAAGGAATGGTGATAAAAAATACAAAGGGGTTTTCGGTTAATATTAGCTGATGAGTCAATAAAAAGGGTTGTTAGGATCAACGGGGTTCACTAGGGATTAATTATGGAGGTAGGCTTTTTAGTGGAGTGAGTGGTTAAATCCTAGGTGCCTTTATCATCTCTGTATATCAAATCATAGATGTGGTCTCAATATATATAATCGAGGTAAGTTCTAGAATAACAGGTCATAGGTGGCACACTCATAATCAATAAAGTGAGCATGAAAAAGAATATATGCTCTAATAAGCTCAAAATCTCACAAAAATTATAGGTGTTTTGACATCAACCTTGTAAATTTCAAACTTTCAGATAATATTCTGATTCAACTCAACAACCTAGCAAAGATTTTAATTCTGAAAAATAGACTTATCATGCTTGATTCTCTAATATTCTTCTAATTTAATCATCAATGCACAATTAGCTATGACTTAATCTAAAACATATCAATAAAAAACATAAACCATCAGAAATTTCATCCTAATTAGTAATATGAGGAAATTACTTAAAAACAAGACTAAATTCAGGGATTTTTGAGAATAATGAAGAAAGTTAGGCCCTTTCTTCAAAAAAATATTCACCCCCCGCACTTAAGATGTACATTGCCCTCAATGTACAAAGGCAGATATAAAATTTAAGAGAGAGGGAGAGGTGAAACTTCCTGAATTACGGATGAGATCCCAGAGTTGGAGGAGTCGGTCTGGATGACGATCCTGAGCTAGATGAAGAAATTGGGGAGCTCGTAGATAATTAGCCAGGATTTATTAAGACACATTTAAAATAAACAAAATATATAACTAAAAACAAGAAAGAAAAAGGAAAGGAGACTAAGAAGGAAAATAAACTAAGACCAGAAGATAAAAGGGCTTGAGAATCCTTATTGGTAGATGGTTCGTGAGATGAGTGTTACTTCTAAGGTAACAGAGGTGCTAGCGGTGGCGGAAGTGGCGTGATTCCCAAGCAGCCTTTACAACCTAACACCAAGAAATTAAAATATATTAAACTAAATTAAGCATAAGATTGTCAAAGAGAAGGAAATTGAAGCAAAAGAGAAAAGAAAAATAAAAACTAAATGGTCTCAAAGACCCTTGGCTTGTTGTTTGGATAAAGCGGCCGGCATGAGATTATGTATAGGGGTCACCCTTAGTGAGATTATGCTTTGCTTCTTCCACTTCTTCGGCATGGTTTTGATGTAGCTCAAGAGTTATTGAGATTTGTTATGGAGAGGGAAATCTGAAAATAAAGGAGGGAAAGAAAAGAAGTGAATAGTGGAAAGAATGGGGAATAGAGGTTGGGTTTAAATAGAGGCTCAAATCTGACATTCTCCCACGCCCGTGGATCGAGGGCGTGTCGATGCACACGGCCGCTACGCACGGCCGTGTGTCTAGGCGTGTTGTTTCTCCATGCCTGTTTTTCAGCCAGCCACGCCCGTTGGTGACAAGTCAGTATGTTGGCATGGTTGGGAGGCACATGCGTGTCCTACCCGTGGTTTGTAAGTCAGTAGCTTCACATGATCGTAAGGCACGGCTGTGCCACTTTGTCAGTGCCTGTGGGGGAGTGGTTGAGTCCGTGACTTCAAAAAATAGTTGGGACTGATTCGTACGGCCTCTGCTATGTTAGTACAGAGATTTTGATGTCCACACGACCACGGCCACGGCCGTGTGCAAGGCCGTGTGGCTTCAAAATCTTCACTTTTGTGCTAGTTTCAAAAAAACTAAATTTTCAAAACTAAGAAAGGAAAAGAAACTGAAAAATAAATGCGAAAGTAAATAGGGTTAGTGCTCGGGTTGCCTCCCGAGAAGCGCTCGTTTATAGTCTTAAGCTAGACTTTCCTTGTATTTGAAAAAATCAGGGAGGTTTAAAGGTTTGAATATCTTCCCTCATGCTTACAGTTCTATTTTCTTGACAAAGTTTAAATCGAGAAGCGTTTACCTTAAAAGTGCCGAATGTTGGATTGCTTACCTCGACTGTTTCGTGTGGGAAGATATTGTGTACCTTAAGAGGAATTTCTTCATTTACTTTCAGGCCTGATGTGGTGATGTGAGGGTCGGCTTTGTCTAACAGTACCTGGTCTCCTATTTTGAAATGGTTTGATGTTTCTATGAGCTCTTCTGGGGGCTCCTTCTGTTTTACTTCGTGCGGTTCCTGTTCCTCTTTGATTTGTGTTTTCTGCTCTTTTAGTTTGTCAACTCTAAGGCTTTGTTCCTTATGTAGTTCTTCCTTGTTGGTTTGGGGTCTATGACTTGGCTCCGGTTTGTATCCTTGTGGTGTTTTCTGCGATGAAGGTTGCACAAATTGATTATCAACTGAATTGACTTTCTTACCTTCATCGATTGTTGTCCTGGCCGAGTTAAGAGCTTGAAGACTGATTGATTCGTCACCTACACAAAGTATGAGTTCTCCTGTGCCAACGTCAATTTTAGTCTTGGCAGTTGCTAGAAAGGGTCTTCCTAAAATTAAGGGGATTGAATTATCCTCATCCATGTTTAAGACAACAAAATCTACTGGGAAAACGAATTTGTCAATTTTTACAAGAACATCTTCGATAATCCCCGTAGGAATTCTAATAGTTTTATCAGCTAATTGAATGCTTATCCTAGTCTGTTTGGGTTTCCCTAGACCTAGTTGTTTAAACATTTTGTAAGGCATGACATTTATGCTTGCCCCAAATCAGCTAACGCATTATCAACAGTTAAACTACCAATTAAACATGGAATTGTAAAACTCCCTGGATCTTTTTGCTTTCATGGTAGTCTATTCTGTAACATTGCTGAGCATACTGTGTTTAATTCCACATGTGGTTCCTCGTCAAATTTACGCTTGTTCGTCAAGAGCTGCTTTAAAAATTTTCTCAAGTCTGGCATCTGAAAAAGAGCTTCAAGAAGAGTTAAGTTGATATGTAATTTCTTTAAAAGTTTAAGAAACTTACCGAACTGTTCTTCTGTATCATCTCTTTTCATTGCTTCAGGATAAGGTATGCGAGGTTGGTACTCTTTGATTACCGATTTTGGCTTTTCCCGTGTTACCTCCATTTTACCTTTTTCTACCTCGTTTTCTTGTACTGAGTTGGGTTCATCTAACCCTTTTCTATCATGAGCTTTGATGGCTTGAATTTGCTCCTTTGGGTTAATCTCCGTGTTACTTGGTAGACGTCCTTGCGGTCGTTCAGACATTAACTTTGCAAGTTGTCCGACTGCTTTAGTGACTTCCCCTACTGACTTAGTAAGTTCCCCGACTCGGTTCTTGGTCTCTTCAACTGATGTTTGTTGACTTTTAAGTGTTTTCTCAGTATCTTGGAGAAGATTTTCTGTGGCTACCATGAATTTTGTCAGCATCTCTTCAAGGTTTGGCTTCTTCTCTTGCGGATATGGTTGATTTTGGAAATTCTGAGGAGGTTGCTGTCTTTGATTTCCTTGATTTCCTTGACCTCCCCATGAAAAATTTGGGTGGTTCCTCCAACCTAGATTGTAAGTATTACTATAAGGATTATTATTGGATCTAAAGTTATTACCTATATAGTTCATCTGTTCGCTCTCTACACCGGGTTGGTAGGGTGGGTACTCAGGATTCACCACAGTTCCACTTGCGCCGCACTACATGACTGGGTGTACCTGCGAACAACACAAACTATCAAGCTTTTTATTTATCATCTCTATCTGTGTTGATAGTGTGGTCACTGTATCGAGGTTGTAAACACTGGCTAATTTTGTCGGTTTAGTCCTTGTAACTTGCCACTAATAGTTATTCAGTGACATCTCTTCAATGAACTCGTAGGCTGCTTCAGGGTTCTACCGGCGGCTAAATCAATTAATTGTCTCGTTGAGGGGTTTACACCGTTATAAAAGGTTTGGACTTGTAGCCATAAGGGTAAACCATGGTACGGACACCTTCTCAAGAGATCCTTGTATCTCTCCCATGCGTCGTATAATGTCTCTAAATCCATCTGCACAAAAGAAGAGATATCATTTCGTGATTTGGCCGTTTTGGCCGGTAGGAAATATTTTAATAGAAATTTTTCGGTCATTTGTTCCCATGTAGTGATTGACCCTCGTGGTAACGAGTTTAGCCACTATTTGGCTTTATTTCTTAATGAAAAGGGGAATAACCGAAGACGTATGGCATCATCAGAAACGCCATTTATTTTGAAGGTATCACAGAACTCTAAAAAATTAGCTATATGAGTGTTTGGGTCTTCGCCCTGTAAACCATCAAATTGAACAATTTGTTGAATCATTTGTATTGTGTTAGGCTTTAATTCAAAATTATTAGCAGCTATAGCAGGCCTAATAATACTCGATTTTACTCCTGTTAAATGTGGTTTAGCATAATCAAACATAGTACGTGGATCATTGTTTTCTCCCACATCATGTGGTTGTGGATTATTCTCGTCCATCCCTTCAGTAGGATTGGATCAGCCTTCTTGATTTTCCTCTGTGTAATTTAGGGCTCACCTGATTTCTCCGCGATTTTTCGAGCGGTAGCCTCAATATCACTGTCGTATACTAAAGGTCCTCTCGGGTTCCTTCTAGTCATAAACTAGAGGTACCTGCTGGAAAAGAAAGGAAGAGAATTTAGAAAAAATCAAAATTTAACCTAAAAATAAAATAAAATTGCGTAAAATAAAAATAATGGCTAAAGTAATAAAAATAGAGCTTTCTTAATATTTTAGCTCCCCAGCAACGGCGCGAAAAACTTGATCGCTGGAATCAGAGTCTTAAAATTTATAAAGAAAATGATCGAACCTTCAAACTAACTCTGACAACGATTAAAGGCAAGTGTACCTATCGAACAATAGTATAGCTTAGGCAAGACCGGATTGTCGAACCCAAAGGAACTAAAAGTACTAATACTAACCTTCTTTTTATTATCTAGCCTAAAATAAGTGAAGTTGTTTAGACTTAACTACTACTAAGCTAAAGATGCAAAGACAAAAAGAATGAATTGGGAAATAACTTGAAGGAAGACTCAGGTGACTTAAGGCGATACCCTCAGGAAGAATCCACCTAGACTTCACTTGTTATCTAACCCTGAACCATACGATTTATTCACTTGACTTGATCCGTAGGATTCCCTGATTTATATTAAACCCTCTCTCGAGGTGAATAACGTCTAACCCTAGGTTAATTAACGAAAATCTCTTTCTCACTTAATAACCCCCTAGAATAGCAGTAAATCGATCTATAGACTCCCATATTAGGTTTCACCCTAATCCAGCAAATCTCGCCACCCTATCTCTAGGCGCGCGAACGACTCCGCTTTAATTATGCTAGATCTATGAATAGGCAGGTACTTTTGCTCCACCACCTAAGCACATCATACTTGAATTAATATCCCGAAAACATTAACACAAGAATTAAGCGCACATAATTAAGAACAAATCAAGTATTTATCTTATAGTTCAGAAAACAATAACAAGATTCATCTAGGTTTCATCCCCTTCAGGTATCTGAAGGGTTTAGTTCATAACAAATACAGAAAACATCTCAGAAGAAAAGATAAAACAAAACATAAGAAATCCCTAAAACTCCCTGAAGGAATTGAATGAGAGATCCGCCGTCTTGAGTAGAATTCTGGCTTTCTAGAGATGGATCAACTGGCTATCTTCGAGTGATTCCCACAACTTTGACATTTTCGGCTTGGCTCATTGGCCTAGCTAATCGCCCCCTTTTCAGGTAACACTTAGGGGGTTTATATAGGCTCTTGGAATGTGTTTCTTTGCCCCAAAGTATCCAGATCTGGATGAAATTGCTCTTTGCCATGATAGGGACACGGCCATGTCATACGCCCGTGTGACTAGTCTTCAAGCCGTGTTCGGACTTCTTTAATGAGGCACGGCCGTGTTAATCGGGGGTAAGGCCGTGTTCTAGATGATCAATGTGGCAGGGCCGTGTGGGCTTAAGTCCAGGCTGTGTGGATTTCGTGATATGGCCCATTTACTCCGTTTTGGGCCCGTTTTATGTTCTTTTTGTCCTCGGGTGCTTTCCTGGGTATAAGACATGAAAAGAAAGGATTAAGAGCACCTTTTTACATAAATCGAGGCTTAAATTATCCAAAAGCATACTAAATGTGGGATTAAAATATGTTACATTTGCAGTTTATCAACAAGCTCTATATCAAAACTAGTATAAGGAGGCAATAAAGGGATGTTGTGTATATTGATAAAAAGAAGACACATTGTAAAATGTTTAGCTTCCAATATGAAACTTTGTTGCAAACTGTGACTGGTGAAAACTTGGCCTTGCGAGGGAACACATATATGCTTAAAAAAGGAGGGAACTTAGGAGGATATGAAGGTGATAATTGTTAAATAGCTCTGATGAGCAGATATGAAGATACAGGAAAAATTAGTTCTTCAAAATAATGATTAGAAGCTAGCACAAGGAAGGGAGTACGTGAGAAAAAAGGGTGCATGTGGTAGTGCACGTTGCTTGAAAAGTAAATTAAGTCTGTTAGTCATAAAAGGGTAGTCCACATAAATGGTGTATCCGTGGAGCAGTTGGGCCCGTAACTGTCATGTATAAGTTAGAAACTAGTGTTGTCCGTCAGAAAGCTGAGTTTGATCGCAGTAAAATCTGCTAATTGATCTACGGATCAAGGGGACGTATCCTCCAAATATGGCAAACTAGTCTATTAGTTTGAGTCCTATTTATTAATGTCTGATGGTAATATTGGTGGGTTTTATTTCCCCGAAACTCACTAAGTTCTCATGAACTTACCTAGTTTATTCTTACATTTAGGTTCTTAGGTTGAGCGTGGTGATTGAAGGGAAACAGCTAGAATTGCGACCATTTTTTAGCCTTCTTATTTTCATGGGTAACATAAAATTGTTGGGGGTACTAGGACAACTGTTAGATACTACCATTTTAAAACCATTAATTTGTACTTAAAACATTATTTTGAAATCTTCAAATGATTTATCGGTAGCCTCGTTGGCTTATCATTATTTGTGGTTTATGGATGTTATTCACGCTACCGCCAAAAGCTATTTCTTATATATTTAAATCTTTAAGTATGATGAGTTAGCAATTCAAAATTTTTGCTTAAAAGGGGAAAAAAGTAGCATTAAATTAATGGAGTACCGTGTTGGAAAAAAAAGGTACTCACCAAAATGGATAGTTGTTCTACAAGGATGAGTGGTGTGTTTCCAACGGGTCGACCTGTGGCACTCCAAACCCGGATTTAAAGATTGGGTCGGGCGTGGGGTGCTATAGCTAGGTTTCTTTTCGGCTTCACGTATTCCATTGAAAGTACTCTATTCTTTATTAAATGTCTCACAAATTCATGCCTTATACGAATAGTCTCTTTTTACCACTGTAAGCTTAGCTTTTAGCAACGCAAATTGCGGCTTGTAAGTCACATAATAAAGATACGAGAGGTTTTTGTTTTTCCCATAAAAGAATCTCTGTAAGTAGATTCCTAAGCCACTCGGCCTCTTGCCCGGCTAAGTCAAGAGCTATAAAATCTGACTCAATCGTGGAACGAGCAATACAAGTCTATTTAACAGACTTCCAAGAAATAGTTACTCTTCCCAAAGTAAAAACGTACCCACTTGTAAAACTCACTTTATCATTATTAGTTATCTAGTTTGCATCACAATAACCTTTTAGAATTGTAGGGTATTCGATAAAATCGAACTCCAAAGTTATTGTACCTTTAAGGTATTTAAGCAATCACTTTAAAGCATTCCAATGCTCATTGTTAGGGTTATGGGTATACTTACTTAGTCTACTGACTGCATAAGTAATATCAGGCTGAGTGTAGTTCATTAAGAACATAAGACTTCCAATAATTTTAGCATACTCTAATTAAGAAACACTATTTCTTTTATTTTTTTAATAGTTGTATGTAAGGAGTTTTCATAGGGAATACATCAAAGCTATTAAACTTGTTTTTAAAACTTTCTCTATATAGTGAGATTGGTTAAAAGTAAATCTTTTTTCTAATTTAGTAATCTAATGCTTAAGATTATATCTACCTCTCCCAAATCAATCATTTCAAATTTGGTAGATAAGAAATTCATTGTTTTATTAATGTCTTGTATATTGGAATTGGAAATTAACATGTCATCCACATACAGACTTATGATGACACAATCAAAACCAAACATATTAGAATACACATGCATCTGCACCATTAACAAGAAAACTAAAACTGAGAATAATTTTATGAAATTTCTTATACCATTGTTTTGGAGCTTGTTTGAGACCATACAAAGATTTTCCGAGTATACAAACTTTATCTTCCATATCAGGTGTTATGAATCCTGAAGGTTGCTCCATGTATATCTCATCATCCAAATCTCCATTCAAGAAAGCTTTCTTCACATCCATCTGATGTACCAACTATGGCAAACAAAACATGAACGGGTAAGATCTTAGTCACGGAGAGTATGTATCAAACTAATCTATTCCAAAATTCTGAGTGAATCTTTTAACAGCTAGTCTTACCTTATACTTTTGAATTGACCCATCTAATTTAAGTTTCTTTCTAAAGACATATTTGTTACTAATAGGTGTAAAGCTTTTAGGCAAGTCTACTAGTTTGTAAGTATGATTAGACATAATAGATTCTAGCTTAGTATTAATAGCATTCCTCCAAAAATTTGCATCTATTGATTTTATGGCTTCATTGTCTGAAACTAGTGGCAATCCATTGTCTTTTACTTCTCCTAGGTTCCACATCATCGTTAAAAGTATTTCTATTATGTGTACTAGAAGAAGAAACATGTTAATCTAATTGTATATCAGTATTTATGCTGGATTTCTTTAATGGAAAAACATTCTCAAAGAAAAAAACGTCTTTAGATTCACATATGGAATGATCATACAAAGACATAAATCTATATACGAAAATATTTAGAGCATATCCAAAAAATAAAACATCAACAATTTTAGATCCAATAGTATTCTTTTTAAAAGCAGGCAAACCTACTTTTGCTAAACACTCCCACACTCTCAAGTATTTTAGATTAGGGACATAACCTTTTCACAATTCATATGAGGTACAATCTAACTTTTATGAGGCACTCTATTAAGAATATGATTTGCAGAAAGTACGACCTCCCCCCACATACTTTCAGGTAAACCAGAACTTAGAAGCAAAACATTCATCATTTCTTTTAGAGTTCTGTGTTTCCTTTCAGCTGTGCCATTTTGTTGGGGGGAAATAAGGAGTAGAAAATTTATGTATAATATTGTCTTCCTTACAAACCTCTCTAAGAAAATTAGTGTCATATTCACCATGTATATCGGATCTAAAAATGTTTTATTCTTCTATCAATCTGGTTTTCTACTTTTGCTTTATAAAAAAAGAAAAGTTTTACCCGCTTCATCTTTTGATCGTAGGAGATAAACCTTTGTGTATCTAGAGTAACCGTCTACAAAGGTGATATAATAGTGCTTTCCATTTTTACTTTGTGTTTCTAAAGTTTGCTAGATTAGTATAAATTAATTCTAACGGTTCAATCTTCCTATCATTAATAGTTTTTAAGAAAGGTCTAACATGTTTGGCTTCAACACAGATTTTGCATTTATTAAAGCTACTATAATCTAGATTAGGGAGTAAATTCATTTTTATGAGTTTCTTTTAAGAGAATGAATATTCATATGACTTAATCTAGCATGCAAGAAGTTAAAAGATTCAACAATATAAGCAGAAGTGGTGGTTGTATTATTATTATTATTAAAGATAATCTCAATTACAAATAACCATCCACTCAGATAACCTTTCCCAACATAATTTTCATTACAAGAAAGTATGAGTTTATCAGATTCAAAGACTAGTTTAATGTCTTCCTTATTCAATAATCAACCACTAATTAAATTCCTATGTAGGGCAAGTACACAAAGGAAATTATTTAATGCTAATGTCTTGACAGAAGTAAGTTTCAAGAAAATCTTTCCTTTATCAAGTACTTCTGAGCTGCCAAAGTTACCCATGTAGACTTGCTCACCTTCAGCTACACTTTCAAACTCAGTGAACATTTCTCTGTTAGTCTAGAAATGTTTGGAGGTGCCTGGTTCTACAATCCACTCGACATTATTCTTGACCAGGTTTACTTCGGAAACCACAACAACTATCACCTTATTTGGATTTTCAACTAGATTTGCTTGTGGTTTGTTTTCATTCTGGCGGTCAGAGCGTTGATAACATTGATATGCTTTGTGTCCAGCTCTGCCACACACGTAGCAGTTCACAGGATTGTCAGGTTTTTTTTTATTCTTTCCTAGTTTCTTGAAGTATATAGCCTTTTTGTTCTGGTGTTTTACTATATTTTTTGGACTCCCAACATTTTTAAACTGGTTCAATTTGGGACCAGAACCAAAACCATATTCCACAATGTTAGCTTTTAAAGGAAATTACTTAAGGTTATTAAGGCCTAATATTTGAGACGACTGGCTTCCTCAATCTTCATATGGCTAATAAGTCCTCCCAAAGGAATGTCCCTCTTTTTATGCTTCAAAAGACTACGGTAGTTGGACCAAGATTTCAATAGTTTTTCAAGTAGGACGTTTGCTTGGAGAATTTTGCATATCTCCATCCCTTTAGCTAGGATTTCGGAGGCTAACTTCTCGTAGACGTGTACTTAATCCATAATTGGCTTATCATCAGGCATCTGATATTTGAGCCACTTTCCAATGACATATTTCTTGACCCCAACATCATCGACTCTATATTTCTTTTATTATGTATCCTAAATAAACTTAGCTAACTTGTTTTTGACCAATAGGTCAAAGAGGTTGTTAGCCATGTGGCTTAACACGTGACCTTTGACCATTTTGTTGACCTTTTCAAACTTGACCTTTGAGGCATCAACATCCAAGTCTTTGGAAACAATGACGAAATCTTTGCGTTCTTCAGTGATAGGTGAATTGAAGAGGACATAGTCAACTTCAAGCAGTTCAAAGAATATGACCATCATTTGGGACCAAATAAGGTAGTTAGTTCCATCAAGAGGCTCGAGCTTGGAGAGGTTAGGAATATATTTTTTGACCGGGGCAGACATGTTTAACAGTAGTAGTAATTCATTTATAATTTTTTGGAAAATATACTACTGCAAAAAAAAAAACTCATTAGCACTGATTGGAAAATAAATCAAGATTAAATGAATAAAGTATTACTGTACTATGGAAGAACCACTGCCTTAGAAACAGATTCACTCTAATTGGTGTAATCGTATAGTAGATGTCATCCCCAAAGATTATCACAGTTTTTTGATATTCATACACCTGAATAAGGAAGGTAAAAATCAATTGGTATTGCTCTTTTGAAATAATATGAAGATAGAATTAATCAAAAAAATCACACTAGGATTAATTCCTAGGAAAGTTTGGAGGGGTCATAGGAGGTCCCGCTTAAAACCCAAACTCCTAGACAATTTTCCTCTACTGCAATTTAAGAAACATTCTAAAGTTCTAGAAAGAATGAGTGAAAGCCGAGAAAGAGTAGAAGAAGCTTTGTTTTTTCAGCTGTGTATTAAATGGAGGAAAAATGCCTCTTACGTATAGGATTTTGGAAGGGGCAAAAATGTAATTTAGTAGGGGCAAAATGGTAATATTTCCATGTAACAATCAGAAAAATATTTAATATTTTTGTAACTGTAAAAAACGATTTGTAACTATTGGAAATAATGATTTGTAATTGTTGAAATAAATTTGCATTACTAACAAGGTGATCTCAGACTTGAACCATGTTTATGGAAGCCCGAGGATCGGGTTTAAAGTCTAATGGGAGCTATAATGAAGAACCAAGACAAGTGAGTTGAAGCATAGTTGGAACCGAGTGGTCTAGGGGAGCCCAATGCCCCAATGCACAACCAAGCCAACCTTCGTCAACACCCTAGCGCTGCTAAAATGAGTCTCAAGGCCCAATTTTAGGCTTATGGATGTGATGGGCTTACACTACCTCAAGGCCCAACAATAAGGTCAAAGGTTAAGCAAATGAAACCAAGATTCAATCAAAGCCAATATGTGAGGATGGATCTTTTCAAGGAAACAAGGAATGATACATGCACGAAATGAGTGAAATGTATTAAAGTCAATTAAACTAAGCTATCAATTTTTAAGTTGAAAAGATTAGTCAACTTGCGAAAAATTTTTGGATGTGATCCAAACATTTGTGAATTAATATGTCTTCATATAATTAGACAATCTATCTCTTAGCTTCAAAATACACTTTGAGTCACTTGATTTCGAGTTTAATAACTCAAGTTATGATCATTTTAGTAAAGACTGCGCGAGTAGAATTTCTGGATAGGATTATTACGAGAATTACGAGTTTTGGGCTTTTAATTAGGGTTTAAATCATATTGGGTTCAGATTTTAAGCTTAATTTTTATTATATATGAGCCAAATATTGTATTTATCAGCTCTTATTATTTTATTATTTATTATTCCAAATTTTTTATAATTATTAAATGTTTTAAGTTATTTAGGAGTTTTATGTCAACAAGAAAGTTAAAACTACTTCTTGTTTAGGTTAATTAGAGCTCCAGTATACTTAAGAGTTTTACTTATATTTATTTAACTAGCCTTTTCATTATACACAAACCAATTCATTATCATTCAACATATTCTCTTTTGAGTTAATAAATTTTCTTTGAATTTTTCTTTTCAAGAATTTTTCCTGAGTTTTCTTTTAGAATTTTTTTTTTCTTTTAGAAAAATTTTAACAATCTTTGTAGATTGTGGGATCATCTTCAAAATTTTTCTTGCCAAGTTTTCTCTCTTGGAGGGGAAATTAGATCCGCTTGAAGAGGATTATGGGTTCTTTTTGTTTCCAAGGCTAGTTAGGACTTCTACATGTCACGTTCCATCTTTTCCATCCATCATCTTTATTTTCTTCTTTAATGTTATAATCTTTGATTTGTTGTTTTATTTTATTTATCTTAGTTATTTATTTTAATTGCTTTTTTTAATTTTTTATCTAACTTGGTTTTATTTGCGTTTCTGTAACATTCGGGATTTAGGGGCTTTGCATCTTTTATGTTTTTTGCATATCGAGGTGTTATGCTTGTTGTTTGGTTGTGTTTGGGGGCCTCGGGAAGGCTCGGGGTTAAGCCGAAGCCTTGGTAAAATTTTAGCTTTGGCACTTGTAGAGGATAGCCAAATAGGAGTAGGACATTAGGGGTTTTAGTTGTGTTTAGTGTCACAAGGAAATGCAGTGGAGGAGTGGAAAGGGAACGCCACTTAGCATGCAAGGAAATGGCGTCATAAGGAGTTGTGAGGGTGAAGGTTCGAATCTCTTAAGCAGCAAGGGAGTATTATTTTTGGCTCAGGCAAGGGAGGTGGTTGGATGGCAATTAAACTCTGGAGGAGAGAGGTAAGACTTGGTCAAGTATTTTAAATGAATGGTGGAGAGAAATTTGAGAAGTTTGAATGAGTGGAAAAGAGGAAAGCAAGGAGAGAATGAAGGGGCGACATAGTGGGGGAGTGCTAGCCGAAATTTTGAGGAGTGTGAGAGGAGGGGAGCATTCAGTTTTGGGTATTAGGAGTGATTGTCGAATTTTGGTGGTATTAGGTAGCTTGTGTGTGTAGATTTTTGACATTTGTGAGTGTGCTTTAAGTTACCCATTCTCTTTTGCCGAAATTTGCTTGAACAATTCCCACTCTTTTATTCTTTTATGACCTATAGCCGAAACTAGGAGATCAAGGTTGCACATTTCTTTTCATTTTCTTTTTCTACCCCTTTCTCAAAAACTCCATAACCGAAAACACAGTTGTTGACTCATACAATTTTCAGGTTCTTCTCTTCCCATTTTCTTTCTTTAAACTAAAAGCACTGTTTTCTCTTCCTATTTTTTTCCTTATTATTCTTTTCTATCGATCTTCTTCTCTCTTTGGTGTTGTTTAGTGTGCCGAAACTCCTAAGTCTCTATCAAAGCTCTTTCGGTTTCATTTTCGGCTTTTGCATTCTATTCTCCTCCATTCTGGTTCATAGCCGAATCATCACCTCTGGTATTGGTAAGTCCTTTGTTGTTTCTTTTCTGTTACTTCTTGTCTTTCTCACCTTTACTCTAGGCCGAATCTTTTATTAATCTTTTTTTGGGGTTTGTTTTTCACTCTTTTTCCCTTGTAGCCGAATCCTCTCTGTCTTGACTGTGGGTGCCGAACCCTGAAGATTTTCGAAGGTAGGTAGGTGATGTGGTATTTTGGCCGAATGGTGAAAGGGGGGCTCGTGTTCCCTGTTTGGCTGAAAGGCCACCTCCTTTAACCTATTCTCTTTTTAATCGAATCTCATTAGGGTATTTGTTTAGGTGCGATCAATGTTCTAATCCAAGTCTTCAAACTTCTGGATCCAATCGAATTAGGTAAGAAGATTCCTCCTAATTGTTTTAGTAATCGATTATCTATTATTCATCGCCTTAACTTAGTTGGGTGGTTACTCAAAATTGTATCTCTCGTAGTGAGTTATTGACGAGGCTTTTGATGGATGCAAGAAATACGCAGTTTAGGGAGGGAAGCAAACCTTCGGGTTCGATCCCTAAGTTCAAGAAAAGAGCGGTGTCTGCTGTTCGTGATTGGCCACCAGGTTGTGGGCCAGGCTCTGAGCAAAGTAGTAGACAGATAGCCGTGATTCCAGCTAGTGATAGCGGCGTCATAGATAGCTTAGTGTTGCACGTAATCAGGTGTGTAACTCCTCACACCATCTATAATGCTGTGTTAATATATTAATATATTCTGTTAAATGTCGAAAACTCGGTATGGCTATTGAGATACCCTTGGAGGGTAAGGGCGAGACATCAGGTTAGTGATTTCTATTATATTAAATAAATGTTATGATGAAATGATATGATATTCGTTATGAGCACACTATACATGCATGCCGAAACCTGTTGCATCTGTGCATTAAAATTATTATGTTTGCATGGGGTTGGGCAGATGTTATAAAAAAAAAAGGGGGAAGTGTTCTGGTGGCTCTGCCACGATCTGTTGTAGTGGCTCTGCCACGATCTGTTCTGGTGACTATGTCACGATTCTGACGATGAGCAGCTAACTACAGCATGACTGCCATCGATGGTGTGTAGCGGTGAGGGTTGATTGTAGAAATCCCTATTGGTGTCATTGGCAGGCACGGGTGGTGTGTAGCGGATGGAAACTTAGGTTGGGATTGGGTTCTGTATCATTTTGGTTACATGTTGTTCTGCTACTCTGTTCTGTAGGGCTAAGGCCCAATTTGATGGCACATGAGTGTTGCACACTAGGTCTTGCGACTCATTCTGTTGTTTAACATCATTTCAGGTAGCACTTAGTACAATGGACCGGGCTGGAGAGGGGCACAAGGTGGCCATGCACGGTTCTTACTTCTTAAATAAAAAATAGAACTTTACTTTTCCTAAAACTTAGGGGTTTTATTTTGTAATAAGGCCACTACTATTTTAATTTGGTTTTTCATTAACGCTCTAATTTATAATTTAATTGATATGGTATTTTCTTAATAATTTATGAACGATTGTTTTCCCAACCCTTAACCAATGGCTTACAATCGATAATGGACAACATTTCGGTTTTCTTAAAATAACATTAAGTATTTTCAAACGTCACCTAACCACAATAGTTTAAAATCTGACTTTTACCGCAATAAAGGAAGTTCTCATAATTAATCACAGGTTTTCAAAAAAAAAACTGAGATTTCAAACCACCAGCCTAACTCGGAGTTTTCAAAAGAGATTCAAAATTTTTACCGGTTTCATATGTGACATGCCAGATCAGGCCGTAACATTTAGGCCAGGTTTGGGGTGTTACAAATTGGTATCAGAGCCTGGTTCAAAAGCTCGGCTTTGGGTTTTGGGTTCAAAACGTTTTGCAAGAATGGTTTTAAAACATAGTAGAATGAAATACATGTTTTTCTAGCATGGCACTTGAGTCTTTGGCCCAAGTCTGCCAGGTAAGTTTCTGATTAGTATAAATTGCATGTGCCATGTGAATGTATTGCCATGGATGTTAGAACTAAGGAACTATACCTTAGAATTGGAAACTTTTAGGTTGTATGTGAATCGTGGAAACTACTCGTAATTATACTTCATAAAATTTTTCTTTAATAAACAGTGAAAAGAAATGCTAATACATAAAATTTCTAAATCAGATTAAGACGATACGATAGAGATGAGTAGTAGAGGACGTGGACGTAATGTACGTGGTCGTGGAAGGGGCAGGATCACTGTGTCAGAACCAGTGGGATCTGGTCATGGGTCGGGTAGTGAGATACCAGTACCGCCAGCGATAGAGGCAGAAATGTAGGATCAAACAGGCGGGGATGAGGCGGTGTCTCAGGCTATGTTGCGGGTCTTGGAGAGAGTTGCTGGGGCAAGCATGGGTACTGGGGCTCGGAAATCTGTGTCTGAATGACTTCGATCCAATGGAGTGGAAATGTTTAGGGGCGTTTTTGGCGTAGCCCGTAATACAGCTGAGTATTGGTTAGAGGCAAGTGAGCGCATAATGGATGATCTTGACTTCACGATAGAGGAGAAGTTGAAAGGGGTGGTGTCACTTCTTCGAAACGAGGCTTATCAGTGGTGGCTTAAGGTAAAAGAGGGTATCTAGCAGACCGAATTGACTGGGATTTCTTTAAGGTGTCATTTCAGGGAAAGTACGTCGGGGCCAGCTATGTGGATGCCCAGAGGAAGGCATTTTTGAATTTGGTTCAGGGGAGCAAATCTGTTCTTAATATGAGGCAGAATTTTTGCGCTTGAGCCGTTACGCTCGAGGTATTGTGGCGACTGACTATGAGTGCTGCGTATGGTTCGAAGATGGACTGCAGGATGAGCTAAGAGTATTGATAGCACCGCAGCGGGAAAGGGACTTTGCCGTTCTGGTTGAGAAAGTTAAAATAGCCGAAGAGGTAAAACGGACTGAGAAGCAGAATAAAGATAAGGATCGGAGTAAGAATAAGAGAAGTTTTGGGCCGCCGGGATTATCTGGGGGTTTTCAAAAAAGGCCTAGTTTTGATGGGCCAACTCGTGTTCCGACATCTGCTATAGGGGGTCAGAATCGATCATGTTATTTGCGTGGGAAGATGCATTTTGGGGAGTGCAGGAGAAGAACCGGTGGATGTTTCAAGTGTGGATCTATGGATCATATAATAAAAGATTGTCCACAAGTGGATCAGGTACAGCCAGTTAGACGAGGTTTTGACCAGTTCAGGAGGGGTGGTCAGCCATTATCGAGGGGTCCTGGCCCAGTCAAAGGAGGAAATGGGTTCGGTCGAGGTCGTGGAGCACCCGGTAGGGGTGCTGGTAATTCAGACGCAAGACAGCCGGGTCTGGTCTATGCAGCTCGTCGGTGAGAGGATGGTGACGCATCGGACGTTATAACTGGTACGTTTCTTATAGCTGATAATCCATTTCTTGCTTTGATTGATATTAGATCAACCCACTCTTATGTTGCATGCTCGGTATCTGAGACTTTAAGTATAGAATATGAAATAACTGCTAGGAAGATGACTGTGGTTAGCCCGCTAGGACAATCCATGATAGTGGACAAACTATTTAGGAATGTACCTCTAGAGACTCAAGGAGCAGTATTCTCGGCAGACTTAATGGAATTACCATTTGGGGAGTTTGATCTCATCTTGGGAATGGATTGGTTGGTTAAACATCGTGCTCAGCTGGATTGCGAGACTAAGCGCATGGTGTTGAGTACCCCGGGAAACGAAGAGGTGGTTGTGATAAGGGAAAGAATGAATTATTTGTCCAACGTGGTTTCTGCGTTGAAGGTTGTTAAGATGATTCGAAAAGGATGCAATGCATTTCTAGCTTTTATTAGTGCATTGGACGCAAAGGAAGTGACTGTTAATGAGGTTAGAACAGTAAAGGATTTCGTGGACGTCTTTCCTAAGGAGCTGCCAGGGTTACCTCCGGATCGTGAAGTGGAGTTTGGAATTGAGCTACTTCCAGGAACGGCTCCGGTGTCCATCGCCCCTTATAGAATGGCGCCGAAGGAGCTAGTAGAACTCAAAGCTCAAATCCAAGAATTGTTGGATCGTGGTTTCATTTGACCGAGTGTGTCTCCGTGGGGAGCGCCGGTCCTATTTGTGAAGAAGAAGGACGGGTCCATGCGTATGTGCATTGACTACCGCCAGCTGAATAAGTTGACAATAAAGAACAAGTACCCGTTGCCGAGAATCGACGATCTGTTCGATCAGCTCAAAGGGGCTACAGTCTTTTCAAAGATAGATTTAAGGTTAGGGTATCATCAGTTAAAGGTCAAGGAAGTGGACATTCACAAGACGGCGTTTCGAACTCGTTATGAGTTCTTGGTGATGCCATTCAGGTTGACGAATGCACCAGCGGCGTTTATGGACATGATGAACCGAGTGTTCCAACCTTACCTAGACCGGTTCGTTGTGGTTTTCATAGACGATATCCTAGTTTATTCTAAATCAGAAGAGGAGCATGATGTGCATCTTCGAGTGGTCTTGCAGATTTTGAGGGAAAGACAACTGTATGCCAAATTCAGCAAGTGTGAGTTTTGGTTAAGGGAAGTGACTTTCTTAGGGCATGTGGTCTCTGCAGAAGGAATTAGGGTCGACCCCCGGAAGGTAGAAGCTGTGTTGGACTGGGAACCGCCGAAGTCTGTGGTGGAAATTTGAAGTTTATTGGGGTTAGCCGGGTATTACAGAAGGTTTGTGGAAGGATTCTCTTTGGTTGCGGCATCATTAACCAAGTTATTACGGAAAGAGGTACCATTCGTTTGGGCAGTTGAATAGCAGGAAAGTTTTGAGAAGTTGAAGAAGATTTTGACAGAAGCGCCGGTGTTAATTTAGCCAGAGGCGGGGAAAGAGTTTACCGTCTACTGTGATGCTTCACACACGGGGCTAGGATGTGTGTTAATGCAAGATGGGAAAGTTGTAGCGTATGCGTCTCGGCAGTTAAGACCGCATGAGAAAAACTATCCAGTGCATAATCTAGAATTGGCTGCAGTAGTGTTCGCTCTGAAGATATGGAGACACTACCTGTATGGAGAGAAGTCTGTTATTTACATCGATCATAAGAGTCTGAAGTACCTCCTTACCCAGAAGGAGTTGAATCTAAGACAACGTAGGTGGATTGAACTATTGAAGGACTGCTCGATCAAATATCGTCCGGGTAAGGCTAACGTGGTGGCAGATGCGCTGAGTCGGAAGGTGATAGCAGAATTGAAGGCAATGTTTGCCCATCTCAGCTTGTATGGTGATGCGAGTTTATTAGCTGAACTTCAAGTGAAACTGATGTGGACAAGCCAAATTAAAGAGAAGCAGTTGTTAGACGATGTCTTGAGTGCTCGACTCCGGCAAGTGCAGAATAGTGGGGTAGAGGATTATAGTTTGAACAGTGATGGGGTTTTGTGTTACCGAAAAAGGGTTTGCTTACCAAAGGATGTGGAGTTGAGACAGATGATTCTTCAGGAAGCGCATAGTAGCCCATACGCTATGTATCCTGGAGGGAATAAGATGTACCGAGATTTACGTGAGCAGTTTTGGTGGCCTGGTTTGAAGCAAGAAATTACAGAGTTTGTGGGTAGATGTTTGACGTGTCAGCAAGTGAAAGCAGAACACCAGTTGCCTTCGGGGTTGTTACAGCCAGTGAAGATTCCGCAGTGGAAATAGGAGAGAATCACGATGGATTTCGTTAGTGGGTTACCTCTTAAGCCCACTAAGAAGGACTCAGTTTGGGTAATTGTTGATCGATTGACGAAGTCCGCTCATTTCATACCTCTCCGTGTCGACTATTCTCTACAGAGGTTGGCAAAGCTGTATGTGGCAGAAGTTGTGAGACTGCATGGGGTACCAGTGTCAATCATATCAGATAGAGACCCTAGGTTTACGTCACGTTTTTGGAGGGCATTGCATCAAGCATTGGGGACAAGGCTAGACTTCAGCACCGCTTTTCATCCGCAGACTGATGGTCAGCCTGAGAGAGTAATCCAGATTTTGGAGGATATGTTAAGAGGTTGTGTCATCGATTTCAAAGGTAGTTGGGAAGAGTATTTACCTTTGGCAGAATTCGCGTACAACAACAGCTACCAATCTAGTATTCGAATGGCGCCCTCTGAAGCATTGTACGGACGAAGGTGTCGTACTCTTACTTGTTGGACCGAGTTGGGTGAGCGTCAGATGTTGGGTCCAGAACTGGTTTCAGAGATAGAGGAGAAAGTTAAGTTAATTCGGGCTCGGTTAAAAGAAGCGTCCGACCGGCAGAAGTCATATGCAGATCTGAAGCGAAAGGAGTTGGAGTTTGCAGTGGGTGACCGAGTATTCTTGAAGGTCTCACCGTGGAAGAAGGTGATAAGATTTGGACGTAAGGGCAAGTTAAGTCCTAGGTTTATCGGGCCTTATCAAGTTTTGAAACGTGTTGGACCGGTGGCGTATCAATTAGAATTACCTCCAGAGTTGAAGCAAGTACATGATGTGTTCCATGTTTCGATGCTAAGACGTTATCGTTCCGATCCATCGCACATTGTGCCAGTGGAAGGAATTGAGGTAAGACCAGACTTGTCCTTCGAGGAAGAGCCAGTGCAAATCTTGGATCAAGATGTAAAGTTGTTGAGAAGAAAGTCAGTTCCTTTGGTCAAGGTTTTGTGGCGGAACCACGGTGTAGAGGAAGCGACATGGGAGCCAGAGGATGTTATGCGACAGCAGTACGCTCATCTCTTTTGATCAGGTAAATTTCGCGACCGAAATTTTTTTTAGGGGATAGAACTGTAACATCAGGGATTTAGGGGCTTTGCATCTTTTATGTTTTCTGCGTATCGAGGTGTTATGCTTGTTGTTTGGTTGTGTTTGGGGGCCTCAGGAAGGCTCGAGGTTAAGCCGAAGCCTTGGTAAAATTTTAGCTTTGGCACTTGTAGAGGATAGCCAAATAGGAGTAGGACATTAGGGGTTTTAGTTGCGTTTAGTGTCACAAGGAAATGCAGTGGAGGAGTGGCAAGGGAACGCCACTTAGCATGCAAGGAAATGGCGTCACAAGGAGTTGTGAGGGTGAAGGTTCGAATCTCTTAAGCAGCAAGGGAGTATTATTTTTGGCTCAGGCAAGGGAGGTGGTTGGATGGCAATTAAACTCTGGAGGAGAGAGGTAAGACTTGGTCAAGTATTTTAAATGAATGGTGGAGAGAAATTTGAGAAATTTGAATATTTCAAACTGGTTTGAATAAGTGGAAAAGAGGAAAGCAAGGAGAGAATGAAGGGGCGTCATAGTGGGGGAGTGCTAGCAGAAATTTTGAGGAGTGTGAGAAGAGGGGAGCATTCAGTTTTGGGTATTAGGAGTGATTGCCGAATTTTGGTGGTATTAGGTAGCTTGTGTGTGTAGATTTTCGGCATTTGTGAGTGTGCTTTAAGTTACCCATTCTCTTTTGCCGAAATTTGCTTGAACAATTCCCACTCTTTTATTCTTTTATGACCTATAGCCGAAACTAGGAGATCAAGGTTGCACATTTCTTTTCATTTTCTTTTTCTACCCCTTTCTTAAAAACTCCATAACCAAAAACACAGTTGTTGACTCATACGATTTTCAGGTTCTTCTCTTCCCATTTTCTTTCTTTAAACTGAAAGCACTGTTTTCTCATCCTATTCTTTTCCTTACCATTCTTTTCTCTCAATCTTCTTCTCTCTTTGGTGTTGTTTAGTGTGCCGAAACTCCTAAGTCTCCATCAAAGCTCTTTCGGTTTCATTTTCGGCTTTTGCATTCTATTCTCCTCCATTCTGGTTCATAGCCGAATCATCACCTCTGGTATTGGTAAGTCATTTGTTGTTTCTTTTCTTTTACTTCTTGTCTTTCTCACCTTTACTCTAGGCCGAATCTTTTCTTAATCTCTCTTTGGGGTTTATTTTTCACTCTTTTTCCCTTGTAGCCGAATCTTCTCAGTCTTGACTGTGGGTGCCGAATCCTGAAGATAATCGAAGGTAGGTAGGTGATGTGGTATTTTGGCCGAATGGTGAAAAGGGCTCGTGTTCCCTATTTGGCCAAAAGGCCACCTCCTTTAACCTATTCTCCTTTCAATCGAATCTCATTCGGGTATTTGTTTAGGTGCGATCAACGTTCTAATCCAAGTCTTCAAACTTCTGGATCCAATCGAATTAGGTAAGAAGATTCCTCCTAATTGTTTTAGTAATCGATTATCTATTATTCATCGCCTTAACTTAGTTGGGTGGTTACTCAAAATCGTATCTCTCGTAGTGAGTTATTGACGAGACTTTTGATGGATGCAAGAAATACGCAGTTTGGGGAGAAAAGTAAACCTTCGGGTTCGATCCCTAAGTTCAAGAAAAAAACGGTGTCTGCTGTTCGTGATTGGCCACTAGGTTGTGGGCCAGCCTCTGAGCAGAATAGTAGACAGATAGCCGTGATTCCAGCTAGTGATAGCGGCGTCATAGATAGCTTAGTGTTGCACGTAATCAGGTGTGTAACTCCTCACACCATCTATAATGCTGTGTTAATATATTAATATATTTCGTTAAATGCCGAAAACTTGGTATGGCTATTGAGATACCCTTGGAGGGTAAGGGCGAGACATCAAGTTAGTGATTTCTGTTATATTAAATAAATGGTTATGATGAAATGATATGATATTCGTTATGAGCACACTATACATGCATGCCGAAACCTGTTACATCTGTGCATTAAAATTATTATGTTTGCATGGGGTTGGCCAGATGTTATAAAAAAAAGGGGGGAAGCATTCTGGTGGCTCTGCCACGATCTGTTCTGGTGACTATGTCACGATTCTGACGATGAGCAGCTAACTGCAGCATGACTGTCATCGATGGTGTGTAGCGGTGAGGGTTGATTGTAGAAATCCCCATTGGTGTGATTGACAGGTACGGGTGGTGTGTAGCGGATGGAAACTTAGGTTGGGATTGGGTTCTGTATCATTTTGGTTACATGCTGTTCTGCTACTCTGTTCTGTAGGGCTAAGGCCCAATTTGATGGCGACTGAGTGTTGCACACTGAGTCTTGCGACTCACTCTGTTGTTTAACATCATTTCAGGTAGCACTTAGTGCAATGGACCGGGCTGGAGAGGGGCACAAGGTGGCCATGCATGGTTTTTACTTCTTAAATAAAAAATAGAACTTTACTTTTCCTAAAACTTAGGGGTTTTATTTTGTAATAAGGCCACTGCTATTTTAATTTGGTTTTTCGTTAACGCTCTAATTTATAATTTAATTGATATGGTATTTTCTTAATAATTTATGAACGATTGTTTTCCCAAACCTTAACCAATGGCTTACAATCGATAATGGACAACATTTCGGTTTTCTTAAAATAACATTTAGTATTTTCAAACGTCACCTAACCACAATAGTTTAAAATCTGACTTTTTCCGCAATAAAGGAAGTTCTCATAATTAATCACAGGTTTTCGAAAAAAACTGAGATTTCAACCCACCAACCTAACTCGGAGTTTTCAAAAGAGATTCGAAATTTTTACCGGTTTCATATGTGACATGCCAGATCAGGTCGTAATGTCTAGGCCGGGTTTGGGGTGTTACAGTTTCAAATTGTGTCAAATTTCAAGTTTCTTTTTGAACGTCTAGAGCCTTAAATCAAATCCACGACTTGGACAAACTTACGATCCTATTCTGCATTCATCCCTATCAGTTGCCTTAGTGCCCCTGCCTCATCCTTCGTGAGCCCTTATGTTAAGCCTTGATGCCCTAGCGCCAATTATGTTGCTTCAACATAATTCTTCGCATTTTGATCGGGTTTCGAGAGCATTTTACTCTTTTGAGGGTTTTAGGACTTCAAGTAAGCTTTTTGCAAACTAGTTAGATCAAATAAACAATATAAATATTATATTTTTATAGGTAGTTAGGGCCTTTTAGCAGTTTTTTGACTTTATAGTTGTTTTTCTTTTTCTTTTTTTTGTTTATTGTGTTCTTTCAACTTTATAGCTTTCTAAACTCCTTTTTCTAGTTGAAGGTTAATCGAAGTTTGATTCAATACATTTGTGAGACTTATTTGTACTTTAATTCTTCTTTATTCTTTAGCATTTTGGCATCTTCTGTTATAGTTACAATTGTTTAAGTTTTTTTTTAAATATATGGCTAATATTTTATAGCTTAGAATGGTTGCCTTGTCAGTTAGAATAATTAAATATGTAATTGTTTAATTCAATTAATACTAGTAACAAACTGCATAAATTATTTGTACTTTATGATTATGTGTTGTGGATGTGTGATCTAGCTTAAATGAACCTTTTTAGGGCAACTTTGTAGATTAGAATTATGTATCTCTAGTTATTAATGTCATCGGTAAGTTGAATTGTGGACATTGAATTACAAGGTTATTTACTTGTAAGGGAAGTAATTTCAAATGAGTTGGCTCTTGGTTATCAAACATGTAAGGAGAGATTGGTTGTCTAATGTTGAATTAGCAACTAGAACTAATTTATTAAAGGCATTGAAATTATCCTTATGTCAATGATCGATTTTATGAATCAAATAGAGATTTTACCTTTAGTTAGAGTTTATTCTCATTGATTTTCTAAAACCTTTAATTATTGCTTTCTTCATTTTAGTTTTCTAATCAATTTAGTTTTTGATTTTATAAACCCCTTTTTATTTACTTTACTTATTTTTGCTTAAGAAATAAAATTATTACCGATCCTTATAGATATGACCCTACTAATCGCTTCCTTCTAATCTCATATTTTCAAGTAAATTGTATTTTTGTAGGTATCAACAATCTATTACATATACCATAGAATTATATAACTGAAATTATGATAATGAATAATTATAATTTATAATTTTATAACATTAAATTAAAAAAGAAAATCATTATAAAAGAAATAAGGTGGAGGAACGTTGAGTGGTTATGGATATAATGACATTCATGAACATGGATGTCTTCAACATCCATGCAAACGTGAGGTGAAAATGAACGAGGCAATCTCCGCCTTTCTTTATTCTATTGTCACATTTAAATTCTATCTAATTTATATAAAATATTTTATAATAATTATTTTATTTATATATATTATGTACTTTATATGTCATATGACCCATATTTTAAATTGGTCTCTAAACTTTAAGATGTTCTAATTAAGTCTTCAAAAGATCAGTATCACATCAATCTTGTTCTTTCAATAATGTCGCTATTAACTCGAGCACTAAATATTAACTCAAATATGACATAGAGCATATTTAAAACACATTAGTTAAATTACAAACACAAATGTACCTATCGTAGAACTATTTGGATTTGACTTGTTCAAAAAAAATAAGAATAAAATGAAATAAGCCTCCTAAATTTTAATTGCATTGTTTATTTTTCAACACATTAGTTATGATTAAGTTATTTATATGATAGGTATATTTAAAAAAATGTTCCACATCACCGATAAGTGTTTGTAAGAAGTGAAAGTGGACTTATTCCCCAAGCATTTGGACCAAGTTTAAATTCTAGAGCCATCGTTGTTGAAAGGATTTTCTATGAATACCACCTCAGCTAAATAGGACTAGGTTCAGGCTGTATAATGAATGAGGACACATGTGATTATATAAAAAAATTTGTTGTATGTCATATCCAAACAAGCATTAATTGTCTAAACTTATGACTAGGCCGAGGGAAAGACCTAATTTATACAATTTTAATACTTTTAAAACTCAAGAACATTTTAAAGTTTAAAGACCAACTTAAAATCTAGATGATTGTTTAAAACAATTAATGGAATTACTTGATAATATATAATAGTATAATGTAAATATTAGAATATTATCCATGCTTAAAACTTGATAAAAAAAATTATAAATATAAAATAGAATAGATTATTTACCTAGCCAAAAAGATAGAATAAATTTTGAAAAATAAAAACCTAAAAGAGTTAGAGTTAATTATATACTAAAGTTGAATTTCAAATTAATAACATTATAGGTGAATTTAGAGGTGCTGGCAAGGCCTAACCTCCCAAATTTGTAAAATAATTTAAGCACTTTTAAATTTAGATTTTTTATTTTGATATTATAATTAGTGTTTAAAAACGAATAAATTTGTATTTAGCCCTCCAAAGTTTTTCTAATTTGATTTCTTTTATCAAACTTATAATTTTTATGATAAATTTAGTAACATTTTTTTGTTTAATTTGATAAATTAATACAAAATACTATCTAAATATGAATTTGGTAAATTTTAAAGTTGAATAATTGCAATATCTAAGTATAAATAGTATCTAAATATTAATTAACTAAAAAATAAACTTTTTTTAAAGATAACTAAAAAAATAAACTTAAATGTTTATAATATCTAATACAAATTGAGTATTTAATTTATTTTATATTAAAAAAATTTTGTAATCAAAATGATCTCATATAAAAATATGAGCCAGGCCTCCTTTAAATACATATATTTTATAAAAATACCCTGACCACTTATCAAAAATTCTAACTTCACCCTGAATAATATATCCAAATTCAACTGTACCCATCTAGGGTAACTTTAAGGGGGCAGGTAGAGGCTTTACCCCTCTCTCAAAATTAAAAATCATGCAATTTAATTCGTTTATAAATAAAAAATTAAATTAATATATGATAAAATTACACTTTAACCCCTCAAAAAAAATATATATATATTTAATCCCTTCAAAAATAATAAAATCAAAAATTAATAAATATTAAAATTATATTTTAACCTCTTAAAAAATATAATTTAATTATTATCTCCACTAAAAAAAATTCGATTTAGCCCATAGCGATGGACACGTCTTCTCGCAACAGTAACAATGTTAAATTTCTCGCAGAAGGCAGGAAGGTATATGATTTAGATATTGGTCTTACAATGTCGTTTTCGGAAACCATGCACAATACGTCATGAACCATGCAAATAAAACTTGACTGTGCATAATTTGAGTGGTCCATTTGTTTTCTGTTTTGTTTTTATTTTTATTTTTTTGAAGTAGGTTGGTCCATTTGTTACAATGAAGGAAACACCTTCAAATTATTTCCTCACATTATATCATAGATGTGATAGTTTATAAGTCGATCCCTTCAGTTCTGTAATTAGGCTCCAATGTGAGCTTGCTTTTCATTATTCCGAAACAAACCGATTCAAATTCAATAGAATTAAATTAAATGAGAAAAGACAAAGCACAAATGTCCGAAGACAAAAACATTATGAAAAATAATTACAGCAATTCAGCCAATGTGTATGAAGCTATAATTTTGTTGTTCTTGTTTCTTTTGCTTATGTATGCAGTAGCTGTTGGAACTTGGATTGGATATATCCTTTTATGGCTGAGCAAAGGATATTAATTTCCAACATCATTATTGCAAAGAAAATTAATTCTTTTGAAGTCATATCAACATCATTGTGAAATATAGTTTATAGTTCTTCCTTTTTCAATTCATCAACTGCCGGTGGCTTTCATATCCTTCTCAATCACATTATCTTGATTGCGAAATCTGAGGGGAAGACTATGCTTCATTAACGGCTTTATAGATTTGTAGCAAGTTTTGTCGACAGAAATCTTTACAACTACCCCCTCCTATATGAACACTCCTCATGGTCATGAATGATCAACAGAATCAGTGTTTTTTTCTTCAGCAGAAATGTTGGACCACGAATGAAATTCCCTAGGTTTCAAAAAGAGAAATGGGCGGAAATTAGTTAAAAGTTTTCTCATTCATAAGTTTGAACCAAAAGAAAGAAATGGAAAATTAGCTAAAACTTCAGCTGCTGGTGTAACAAAGTCTTAAAGGTGAAATTTATTTATAAGTCACTTTTTTGGCATGCAGGAAAAAACCCATTATTTATCTTTACATAAAGCTTTTAGTTTCTAAGATTTGGGGAGGATAGGGCATTCAATATATGGTGAATTTAATGCCCTAAATTTTGCAGATTAGAAAGCAGTGAGTGTAGACATAGATGTTTATGTTCTTCTTGTTGTTATCTACGAGAAGACTGTTTTTAGGTACTGCATGAGCTCAGATGACCAACCTAATCAAGAGACAGGCACATGGTGCACATGTGTGCCAGCAAATGACAAGGGACTTCACTGTTCAATACTAATGTTTAGGTACCCTGGTTGGCTAGCTATGGCTAGCTTGGTGGAATTCTTTTTTGTTTTCATTGGTGTCTTAAGGATTGCCATGTATCATAGTAGATTTGATAATGAGGTCTTGATGGTTGATCAAAAAGTAAAATTGAAAAGTCAGATTGCAATGATGCTGTAACAATAGGTTGTGACTTTCTAATGGAATCACTAAAAACCGTGAATAATACGGAACATAGAAAGAGGTATAATAATCAACCAATCCAATCTCATAATAACATCGTAGATAAACTCTCAATATGTTCCGAGTGAACAGAATAAGCTCATCAGTTTAATGCAATCTTCAAACCTCCAAAATAATCTACCAATAGATTTTTTTAATGTAATTATTTTTCAAAATAATCAAATATTATTTTCAAAATAATCTTAAAAGATATTATTTACAATTTAGTTACTTTTCAAAACAAACATGTGCAATGAGTCTATCTCTTGATTAGGTTAATCATCTCATTATCTTAATCACTGCTATCAACTATAGATATTTTGATTTTGATTAAAAATAAGCAATAGGATGAGTACTAATTAGAATCAATATGTGCACCGTTGTTGTACTTCAAATGTGTGATGCAGTACCTATTCTTTTTACTTATTATTTTTAGTCAAAATCAGGATGTCAACCACTAACAATAATGATTAATTTCTTTATTATGAATGCTTTTGAGGAGGTAAACTTGGATATCTATTTTTTTAATTATTGTTTTGTGTAAGTGAATGGTTTTTAAAAAGAAAACTAATAAGAAAAGAAATGCTAAGAGCAGAATTTATCCAAATCCGGGACTTTAGATGTTGATTCGTATAGTCAGATTCAAGAATTAATACCTAATAGATCGAGAATCAAATTCCAGCACCCGCAATTTTCTTTCTTTCCTTGATCTTTCGTTGTATTAAAAACACAAAAAGAAAACGGCTAAACCTTTATCTCATAAGCATACAGATAATTCTATTTTTATGATTAGCATTAATTGATTGATATACAAAGGTGCATGCCTGCATGGTCTAGCGCATGGCCAAAGATTAGTGGGGAACTAGCTAACTTTTAAGAGAAATAAAAGAAAGAAAAAGGGAAAGACAAAACAAACAGATGTATATATATAACATGAGTCGGAAAATAATAATAATGAAGATAAAAAAGTGTAGTTTCAATTTGTTCTGTTAGATGGGAGTATTCTGGTTCCTTGAAGACCACCATGTTTTCCTCACTTTCCAAAACCCAATTCTGTGAGAAATCCAACTCTCTCTTCACATTTAATGACTTGGTCTGCATGTGCAAAATGGTCAGTTTTGCCCACCAACTCTTTGGCCTTCAACGACTCTCGTTCCCAATCCGTCCTGAATACCACTGTTAAGATGGAGATAACACATGCAATCTGAGCACCTAGCAGCCCATAACACATCCCCACGAACCCTAGTCCGCAAACAAAGCCTAGGACTATTGCCAAAGGCGCACCCACCAAGTAAAACGAGTAAAAGTTTATGGTTGCCCCAGTCCCGGGCCTAGCACTCCCTCTTAGGATCCCACAACTTGTGGTTTGTGGACAATTTGCTAGCTCACACAGTCCAAGTATGGGTAGTACAATCATGGTTAGCTCTAGAACCTCATAATCCTTTGTGAAAACTCTTCCCCAAGCTTCTCTCCCGAATACCGTCCCTATTAATCCCAAAAATGAGGTCAACAAGGCTAGCCCTATGGCTACCACCGCTGCCAACCGTGCCCTGCTCGGTCTCCCGGCTCCGAGCTCATTCCCGACTCGGGTTGAGGCCGATGCACTGAGTGCTGTTGGCAACGTGTACATGAGAGACGTCGTTTGTATCACTATTGCTGATGTTGCCAAAGCAACTCGAGGTTCGGATAAATAACCGGCTAGAATTGTCATAAACTCGTACCACCACCACTCTAAGCAAACAGCAATGCAGCTTGGTATTGCCAGTCGAAGAAGATCTCCCCATTCCTTCCCTATTAGAGCTGTTGACGAAGGTGGGTGTGGCAGAGTTGGCGATGGTAACAAAGGCGTCCGTATCGACTCCTCTGGAACAAGATGACTAGTTCGAGTGTAGAACATGTAACAAAGAAGGAGGAAAAGGGTGTTGAAGTTGGTGATGAAGGTGGAGATTGCTATCCCAGGGACGCCTAAACCTAAAGTAAAGGATAAAAGGACTGTGATTGGAAGATGAAAAAGGGTCGAAACTAAAGCTGACCACATTAAAGGCCAAGTTGTTCCTTTGCTACGCAAGTAAATACGTAGAGGATGAAGAAGGCTATTTGCTATAAGATCCGGGATCGCAAACCGGCAGTAAAGGCTGGCAACTTTGGATATATCAGGGTCTTGATTGATGCTAAGCATGAGAGGTTCAAGGTTCAACCATATCAAGCCGATAGGTACCGAAGCCAGCAGTAACATTACAATCGTTCTTTGCAAAGTGAGAGCTGCCATTGATAAGTTCCTCGAGCCAAAAGCTTGACTGCAAAGCGATTCCATGCCCGTAGCAAGCCCTGACAAGACTGAGTAGCCACTGATGTTTGTAAAACCAACAGCTAACGCTCCACCAGCAAGCTCAAGGCTGCCTAATCTTCCCATGCAAACAACTAAAACCATGTTCCTTGCATAACTCACCAAGCTCATAGCTGCTATAGGGAACCCTATATCAGTTATTCTCTTTAGCTCCTCAGTTACCTAAATATAGACAGTGAAAAAAAAACAAAAGAAGAACTCAGTCAACTTATCAACTGTTAGAATGAAAATTGTGTCAAAGATTGTATACCTCTGCCATTGTTGGTTGATTTTGATAAGATCTCAGTGCTTCAAGCTCGGCCATATCTTTATTTCTTTCAGTTAGCAATGGATCACTCTAATTTGCTGTGAAGTGAGTGGGAGAAATATATGGGGAAAGACGTTTTTATAAGCCAAGAGATTGTGGGGTATATATATATCTGATTGTCAAGTATTTAATTTGTATAACATTAGCTCTGTTCTGCCTTAAAACGCATAAACAAAGGTACAACGTCATACTGCAGCTATAAATATATAAATGTTTAATAGTGATGTAAAACATTTGCAATGGAAAAACCCTTGTTTTAACCGTGCGATATTAGAAGCATGTTTGAAACACAGTACTGCTACAATCAAACATGTCATTTTCCCTTAAAAAATGGAAACATATCAATAACACATCCGAGAAAATCATGCAAGAATGTTTAAAGAACTCGCATATGTATCTGTCTACCTGCACGTGAGAGAATTTCATGTTGGTGGCTGTCATTCTTATCACTGTATGTTCTACTTCTATGTACTAATACTGGAGGATACTTTGATCTCCATCTTCGGATTTAAATAGCACCTCTAACGAGAAGTTATGGTACCACCAAATATATTCCGATTCAACTATCGTAATATAAACTAGTTGGAATCAATATATCCGTCAATATTGTTGGTATAAGGTCATGTTTCAAATGTCTGTTATCAATAGGGCCTTGGAAATGAACGATCACAGTCCACGTCAAAGGAGAGATTATAGAAAAAAATTAGAATTAAAAATTGAAAGAATATGTAGTTAATTTGTGTTGGAAGCAAAACACTTTTTTCTTTCCCACATGTTTTTTCCAAGTATGCTTCGATGCATCCAAAACTAAAAGCAAATTAAACCTTCCACGTTTCCGATTGGAGCCACACCCCTTGTCTATTAAAGGTACTACAACAACCTTCCTTTCTATATCATTTATCTAATTTTCCCCTTCTTCTAATAGCCCTAATTAATTCGTTTCCCTTCCATCTTTGCTATTTTTATATTACAAAATATCTATATATTCTACAAAATATCTGCTCTCTCACCTTTTTTGTTAAGACAAATAAAACCTCAGTCTATAAATAAAACAACGGACTGTAAACGTTGTATTATACGTATAGATGATGGATCCATGAGTCAATAGAATATCTTTAAGAGTATATACCATTTCATTTTCTTAATAATTTCAGTGGGATGGGATAATTTCTCTTAAACTTTCACTTGCTAAATGCGCTAGATGAAATATTGCTTCATGATTTACCCAATATGTCTCCTGTTTTACAAAAGAGTATTCTAAAATGAGTTTGTAAATTTTTTTTTATTCTTTTAAGGAATAATGGTAAGAGTTGTCGAGGGATTAAACTTGTTATGCTTCTATTTAGCTTGGGCACGTGGCAGCACGAGAAATTATTTGGGAAACACCCATGAATGACCTTCCGCCTCATATTGTTCGACTGGTCATTGGGTGATTAGCCACTTGCATGCCCCATACTTCATCAAGCCACTCACTGATCAACAAACCCTCCACCAGGCCACCTAATTTTTAGCAAGAATGCACTCACCACTAAGAGGAGACCACTAAGGTACCACATAGGCTTAACAACCTCGAACTACCTCTATAGAGGGAATGTCAGAGCAATTCCAGACATAGGGGCCTTCCCCCTATAAATACCCTAAGGAACGATGAAGAAAGGATCTTTTCCCCCTTTAGCAACCTTAAGCACCTATCCTCAACACTCAATCTCCCTTACCTTCCCAGCAACCTTCACACTACTCTTCCCTTACTTCGACTCTCCGCTTGTCTAGGTGAACCGATCTCCTTGTCACCACCACCATCTCTCCCTTATCTAATATCTTACTGAACACTTGTATCAACAATTATTGCAGTGAGTGTAAACAAAACCATGGCTCCTTCAACTAATGCTTCTGTTAACCTAGCGATTCCAACCAACCCAGCAAATCCAACAAACCCTACAAACCTAATAGAGCTTCCTTCAAACCAAACACAAACATAGGCACCTGCTTCAATTTAGCTATCTGCGCCACTCTCTCAACCACCAACCAACAATCTTAATTAGACCATTACACGCCAAACCCAATCCTTACTTGGTGCTTCATATTCTTTTTCAGACTCTTCTGCATTGGTAGTTTGCCTCAACACCCTAGGGCAATGTTGCCACAACTCCTACGGATCAGCCTTCCCAACATCAACCCTCTAGCTCTCAGCAACAAGTTACTAAGATACATGAGAAAATGCATTGCCTTGAGGCTTAACTTCTTGAGTAGCAACATTAATTTTCAGGAAAAAAACATAAACACGAACGACATTTGGACTTAAGGAATGCCCAAATGAGCATTTATTGTGGAGCTTAACGAAGGAAAAAAACCCAAAAAGGTAGGCTCACCAGCTCCATGAGGAAGATACAACTCTATTCACTCTCTGCAGATTAAATGACCAAAGGCAGCCAAATGATCCACCTATTGGTGATAACTGCCCAATTGGTTTCCAAGGCCAAGGTCACATGGTAATGATGCTACCTTAGAGAAGTAGATGTTGGCCTTGAAGATAGAGTTGCTGCAAGAGTTCCGATGGTTGATAATGCTTGTTTGAGTTATTCTAATGCACCTTTCGCTCCAAAGGTATTGGTCTATAACCTTCCATCATCCTTCAAATTCCCTAGGGTCTTTTATAGTGGTTTAAAAGACTCGAAAGATCATTTAGCCCATTATAACAACCACATGAACATCTTCGGCACCTTTGATGAAATTAAGTGTCAAACCTTCTCTATGACCCTCACACATACTGTTTGGACATGGTATTTATCTCTGCCAAAGGGTTCCATCCGCACCTTAGAACAACTTGCCAATATGTTTATGAGCCAATTTCTTACCAGCAATACTCTGCAGCAATCCCTAACCTATCCCATGTTCATCTATCAAAAAAAGGAACAATCCTTCTATGACTTTGTCTATCATTTTAATATAGCCATGATGATCACAAAAAGAGTCTCAGATGACTTGGTCATTCGGGCCTTTATTACTAACACAAGCCACCAATTCTTCAAGTATAATATTGTTAGCAACTCGTTGGACTCACTTTCTACCCTACATGAGATTGCCCACTGATTTGTAGAGAGTGACAAAATTCAGTAGGGTAATGCCAAACTTTTTTGCCTTAGCAACCAAGACCTTCTCTCTCCACGCAATTCCTCCTCTCCATGCAAATATTCAAGGCAACAATAAATGTGTACCCAAGTAGGTGATATAGGAAACATACAATATCATGCCTTGCATCAAGGGGTCAACGAATGGTCTCCATTATCAATTCCTCCAATCGCTCAGGGCCTATTCGAGACAATATGGGTCACTAGAGCTAGAGGAACAGGAACCTTTATACTCGCTTCCATCCATACCATGAGCTTACTTCCTCCTCGACTTATATCTTCAGCCAAGTGGAGCAACAAAGGATATTAGAAACCCCTCCGTCTATGCTTCAAAGCCAACATCACAACAGTTTCAACCAGCATTACCAATTCTGTAATGCCCTAGCTGTCACACAGAGAATTGTATCCATCTTAAGGACGCTAGTGAGCCAGCCATTTGACAAGGACATTTGAAGTAATTTTTTTCCCATAAGGCACATAGAAAAATCTATCCTATGATAGAGAAGTAGAAATATCTGACGCTAGAAGAGATGATAAGGGCAAATAGCTCATGAGAAGGATTATTGATGTCCTAATTAGAGGTAGTGTAGAAAAAATTATTGATCTCATGATTAGGGCAAGCAGCTCAAGAAAGGCTCACCTCTAAAGCATAATATATGTAGCCAACCCTAGTGAAAAAGTCTAAGACCTCTCCTTAGCATCTCCAGTTACCAGAAGTAGATGAGAGAGAAGTTTGGATGCTGAGGGTGATAACCCTCTCGTAGTCTTAGCCACCATATCCTCATTCCAACTGAAGAGGATCCTTGTAGATACGAAGAGTTCTATTGACATCCTCACTACTATGGTTTTTTGTCAGATGGGCCTCAAGGATTTAGCATTGAAGAAAGCAAGTCTGGTGTATGGTTTTGCCAAATATTCTTTAGTAGTAAAAGATTTAATCACCCTGCCAGTGATTTTAGGCGATGACAAGCACACCACCACCGAGATGATTGAGTTTCTTGTTGCGGACTGCCCTGTCGCTTACAAAGCCATCTTTGGCATTAAACCTAGAGAGTATAGATGCAATGTTAGAGGGCGAGCTTCCCAAAAACTAAGGCAATAAAGTAGACTAAGACCATTCGTTTGTGTAACAAGTACTAGAGCGGGTCACACAAATAACTGCAACTCTCTCGTTACTTGGAAAAAAGTTGTTGAGTTCCCTATTGGTAGAATACAGAGATGCCTTTACTTGGTTAACAACAGATATGTTAAGGATCCACCCATCCATCATTAAGCATTCTCTAGGGATGGTCCCTAAAGCCAAACTAGTTAAGTAAATGTAAAGGAAGTTCTCCGATGTTACGATCAATGCTTTCCAAGAGGTTAATAAATTATTGGGCAATAGGTTTATCTGATGTTATGAGATTACGATAAACTTTGACATGATTCTACACCTTTTATGTGTAATTCTAGGCCAAAATGAGCTGACGGTTGCACATACAACATGTTTCTATGAATCGACATATCCATAAATTTGGGCAAAATGAGCCAACGATTGTACCTGCGGCATGTTTCTATAAATTGATATATGCGTAATTTTGGGACAAAATCAGCCAACGTTGCACCTATGACGTAAACACTCTACATCCCACTCTACATAAAAACTTACAAAGATACAACTATGACACCATTCGATACATGTATGACTTACAGATTTTTATATAAGTTATGTTTTCTTAAAGAAACCCACTGTTATAGTCATTTATACTAAGAAATTTTATAAATTACCACTGCAAATGATGGTCTTGGGATAAAATTTTATAATAGATAATAATAAGATATTACAGGGAAAAACAAGGAAGAAGCTAATGCAATAAGGGAAAAATGATTTTCATTAATTGAAAGAATAGTATAATAATTGATAGTTGCAAGAACTAAAATCTTAAATATATACAATTTCCTCATCAGTTGTAACATCTCGAGCATCAACTAAAAGGACACTATCCACTATGAAAGATGGCTTGCTAGGTTCGTTAGTAGGAGTAGCAAGAGGATTATTAGTGCTAGTTACAATAGGGTCTACTTGATCACATTCTTCTTCTTGCACTTCCCTTCTAGACCTTCCTTCCAACTGCATTTGGGGAGTAGTAAGAATAAGGACCTTAAGTTTTTCAAACATCCTAGAATAGTAGTAAATATTAAATACCAATGCCTCCTCTCCTTAACGAATAGTAGCAAAGCAAGGCTAAAAGTCAACCCCATAGGATTTAAGAAGCCCATGCACCACTACGGCCCCGAGGAGAAAGTTATTGCTCATTATAGGGCTCAGGGTTTTCATGCTTTATTAAATGCCTTGACATCTTACGCATAGGTTTCTTGTTCTTCCTTCAGCATCGTTTGAGCCTTCTCTAGCTCCTCCTTTAGCCTCATTACTTCTTCCTCCTGATCTTTAGTAGTCTCCTCTAGCTCCCTCTCCCACTCCCAACTAGTGGCCCACTCTACCTTGTACACTTCACAATGGCTGGTGAGGTCATGTATATATCCCTTCAAGGAGGTATTCATTCTCTTCAACCATTAGGTCTCTTCCTTAAGTTTTTTTCTTATCAACCTCAACTTCCTCAATCTTCTTCTTGGAAATCTTTGAAACCTCTTAGGCCATTTGAAGGCTCATAATACATGAACCTAAAGAAGAGAAAACAATAGGTACCTAATGATTGGATTAGGCCAAGGCAACCAAAGGGGATCCAATCCTTTCCAAAAGAATTGTAGCTGTCATTTCACTAGCTCATAATTAGGAGAAAGGAGCGATATGCGCTAATTAAATATACTAGGGTTGTCTCCCCTCATATGTATTGTGAGGGATTTTTGGGCCTCTCTTGTATTGAGTCCACTTATATGTGCTTCTTGGACTTTTAATCCTACATTTTATAATTTAATCCAACCCAATACATGATTTTCTATTTCCCAAAATAAATATGATTTATTAAATTAATTTAATAAGATAGATTAATTTTCTCAACCCAATTCTAATCCTGTTAAAGTCATGGCAACATTACCTTAAGAGAATATATGAGAAAATATATTTAATTCCAATATTCAACGGATTCACAATGATCAATTAATTTAATTCTATTTTTAAACTTCAATTATTTGATTTAAATAACAATTCGAAAAACTTAAATTAATCCTTAAGTCATTTCTATACTTAATGAGAAAACACATTCATTTCGAATGTGACTCATGTATCTAACTTTATCATTTCCATCCATTTCTGCTCATTTGATTGTATATGCAATTCATTTATGATTTTTACGAGCTAGTAGAAGGACCGATTGGACATATATAATTAGAGCTCAAACAATCAATAATTAAGTTCTAGTTTTTCTTTTATTAATTATAAACTCATTTAGTCACAAAGTCATTCCACTATAGTACCATAACTTAGCTCTCCCTAATACATACCGTTATGAAAGCTACTCGATTAGTGCTCGTCCAATGACCTTTTCATAAGTGTGTTAACCTCATAGGTTATCCTTAATTCCTTTGGGATAAATTTGTTCTCCCAATATGATCCTATTTTATCTCATGGTAACCATTACATCTTCCTTCATGAAAAGCCAACTACTATCAAATAGTAATTAGGTCATTTATCACAAAGACAAACGACCCTTGTCCACGTTTACTTTTCATCTGTCATGTAATAGCAATGAGAGAATATCATTTACCCATTTCTTGGGTTATAAATTCCACTGTTTTGAATGGTGTCACATACTGTAGAAGTAGTATACCCAATGTACTAGCTTTCAAGTTCTTATTTATTTAAACTCAGGCTTTTACTTAGATCAAAGTATACGAGTCATGCATGCATAGACCATCATCCACTCAAGATTAAGGTATGCCACACTATGAACGTCAAAAGTGAATAAACCGATAAACAAATTCAGGATTTATTTTACTTGGGTCCTGTCTGATGTGCTATAAGTCCATTCAGTCACATCTATGTCTTTATCTTCTAGAAGTCATCCATTCTTATGCTCAACACAAAGCATATCCCTAATTGGGCTTGGTAGACGGTAATATTAGTCTTTCAATCAGTTTTCTCATTTCTGATTAGAATAAGGACATGCTTAGGTTTGTCTACTAATATAAGTTATCTTTTCGTATTACGATCTGACCATGTAATACCGCTTAGTATTAGTTAAACATTAGATAACCAGTGAGCCAATGTTTACTTCCATTTTGCTTCGTGCAAAAACCCTTAAGGACAATATACAAAAGGGTATTAATATAAATTATGAATAATTTTATTAACCCAATCTATTTGAAAATAATAAACGTATTAAAAACAAATACAATACACTTAGGGCACTAAATCCAACAAAAACAACATCAGACTTAAACAAAAATAGGAACCAACAAACTGAAATATCATAATAATCTAATAAAATATATATCCTCATACTTTGTTTCTTAGTGTGAGGAGGTCGAAAGGGTGGTTGGATAGACCTTGCATCAGCTGCAACAATGTCAACCATATTTCCAAAATGTCAACAACCCGAAGGAAGAATGGTGCCCCCCACGATGCGCTAGTCACCCCTCATATTTCACGAGGTACTTTCATGATTCCTCCACCACCTCACAAAAAATGCTAGTAATTGGGCAATCCGAGTTGAAGGGCCAAGATTGGTTTTGGGGCTCCCACGATCCATCATTAACAAAGCCTTCCTCAAAATCAAACACCACAAAACCTTGGACCCCCTTGTTTAGAAGGGAATACTTGAAAACCTTTCGAAGGGTCTTGAGGCACCGCTAACAAACCCTATTGGTTAATTATGTTGAATTGCTTCAAGGCATCCTCATCACCTTCCAACGACTGCCCCTCTTTACATAGTCTTTTGGGCGACATGCTCTACTTTATCAAGAAGTCAAATTTTTTTACTAAACTTTAACTTTACGATGAGGTATTTGTGCTGATCGAGGCCTATATTATTTATCCTCTTGAAAGGAATGTCGGTTACGAGAAGATTTCCTTATTGTTTCTTGAAGTGGAGTAACCCCAATTGCTTAAGGGTCACACCTCCGATCAATTGGAACAATATTTGAAAAACTATTAGAAAATGCCACATCCTCCTCTCTAGGAAATAAATTATGAATCTCGTGATGACCCACCAAAAGGGCCCCAACAGTTGCCCAAGAGTGATGTTGTAAAAACTATTCACCTCACAGGCAAAAGGATGCAACGATAGAGTAAATTCACCCTCCAGCACGTACAATGGCAAGAAACCCAGTAGCTCACATCGTGACGAATACCGTAAACACACTAATAGTGTATGTTCCCCTTATAAGGCTAAAGGCATACTTGTGGTGTTTGAACAAACAAACTATAACACCGAAACATCATCTTCACCTCCCTCTCTTTGGTGGTGCATTTGAATGCACCACCTTCCATGGTTTCCCTCCTTTCCCTTGAAGGGAACATTTTATTCATTAACCCCCCTTGTTTTGCACCTTATCATAATTAATGACTCCCCATTCGGGGAGTAGTCAGTATAAGATCATCTACTACTGTTGGAATTTTTTAAAGGAGTGATACCCGTGATTAGCATTGTTTTTGTTGCATATTTAACCCTCAAGAATTCCTTTGACATTTCATTTCACATTGAATGATACTATATCTGGTTTAGTATTACTACAAAGCAGCAACCATTTGTGATTAATGCCACCCGTGTTATGTGGTTAGTTTCTTTTCCAACTTAGTAGAAATTTCACAGCATTTTACATCTCGCAACGGATGGTAGCAACACATAGTATTCATTTCCCAATGGATAATATTAATACATATAATCTAAATAGCAAAAGACAAAATACAAAAATTCATTTCATTCAATAAAATATATGTACAAGATACAAGTACAAACACAAAATTAAAGCTCAATTCTCTACATTTACAAGCTTAATGAGAGGTATCTTCTAGGGTAGAGGCCAAGGTAGGATCTTTCATGACACCTTCATCTTGAGCAGTTCCATGGCTCTTCTACCAACCCATGAAAGATTAAAACCATTTGTCATTAGATTTGAAGGGCCGCGACTTGCCGTAATGCTTCCAAGACCCATCGTTAAGGAAACCTTATGTGAAGTCGCACTCTATAAACCTATTAGCACTCTTGTTGAGCAAGAAGTATTTAAAGATGTTCCAAAGGGTAATATCTCGTGGAACAGTGAGGAGATTGGCTTGCTTTAGCATATTGAATTGTTTCTCAAGCCCTAAATACCACTATAGTGAGGGCTTGTACTCGTACAAATCTACTAGAGGCAATCTCCATTCGATTAGGAAGTCAAAATCATCACCGAACTTTAACTCCACCAAAATATACTTACGAAAGTCGAGGTTCAGAAGGCCAATCTTCCTGTAATGCATATTCTCAATTCGAAGGATGCCAAGCTTCCTTGAAAGGTATAACAACCCTGACTAGTCCATAATTGATCCTTCCGTTAGCTGGAACATATTTTGGAACACTCTTAGATTAGGCCACAACTTCCATTCAGCGCAAAGAATGATAAACACGATAATTGCCTATGGGGATACTCTGGCTTGTCGCCCAAGCACAATCTCATAACAACATAGCACTTGGGTGACAAAAGGATGAGGAAAGTGGAATCCAACTTCTAGAACCTGTAGTGGCAAGAAAAACCTTGGTCATTAGGCGCCATGTTTAGGCTCATAAATCTTGCTCAATGTATATGACCCTTCCGAGATGCTAAAATTATAGTGATGATGCTTCTCTAATAGCCCTTACATAGAAGCACCCTCCAAAACTCCTGCTCAATGGTAGTGTACCTGTAAGCAACACTAACCATCGATTCCCTATACCTTCTAAAAACCCCAATATGCTTTTTCTTGATCACCCTTAAAGTTTTGACTTCCCCGCCACAATGGTTTCTAACCATTGTTATAGGAAAAATACAAAATAGGGTAAGAAAAACGTAAAAATGTAAACCTTTATCACTAAAAACCTTGAGAATGAAACTTTTTAGTATAGATGGCAAATGTTTGATACTGAAAGAGGACTAATGAGGACAAAAGTACTACAGAATCAATTAATATCTTGTAGAAATCTAATAGAACACCTGCAAGAACCTTAAGGTCACAAAATGGAAGAACAAATGAAGAAGACAACTATATATAGACCCTTTTTTTAAAATGGTGCATTTTATCACACAATTATCTAAACACATCATAATCAATGCCATCTAAACATATGTCCCTTGCAATAGCACAACTCATCATTGGTCTCCACTTCTTACGGAAAGCGGTTCATCTTTGCATTTTTTATCGATATTCTAGAATCTTCAAACCTTCTCTTCATCTTTAGAAATGCCCTCAACATGCACAATGAGAAATTATCGGTATTCTAAACCATGCATTCCTCACCTATGACAATTACTTGCTAAAGATTACTTGCAGATGGTCTCGAGGCAACCTATTTTATAACTTACCTTTTGAATATGAGGGACAATTGATATACCCCTACTCAACTTGGACACATGGCACCACGAGAAGCTATTTGAGAAGCACCAACAAATGGTCCTCCTCCTCATATCATTTAGTCAGCCATCCGCATGCCCCATACTTCATCAAGCCATTGTTTTTTAGCAGGAACGCACTCACCACAAATAGGAGACCATTAGGGGACCACTAAGCATAACAACCTCATACTACCTCAGTAGAGGAAATGTTAGAGTAGTACCACACTTGATGACAACTAGCCTACCACCTAGCCGATCACACAAGTGAGCCACCATTTATAATGTCAATGATGTGGCACTACCATACATGGGGGCCTTCCCTCTATAAATACCCTAATGAATGATTAAGGAATGATCTTTTCCCCTTTTAGCAACCTTAAGCACTTATCCTCAGCACTCAATCTCCCTTACCTTCCCAGTAACCTTCATATTACTCTCCTCTTACTCCGATTCTTCGCTTGTCTAAGTGAATCGACAGCTTTGTCATCACCACCATCTCCTCCCTTGTTGAACACATGTATCAACAAAACTCATGTCTGGTGTTGATTAAAAACTTGTACATAAGTTTATTGCCACTTTACATGTGGTTCCGTCAATGAAACAATTGACCATTTTACCAATAAAAGCCCACTTCCTACTTTATTTACGGAAATGGGGCACTTTTTTCATTATTTATCGGAATGGGCCGAAAACACTAAAACACATCCATGTATGAATGTTTTAAGGGGAAATTCCAGCAAAACACGTCCCTGAGGTAGCGATTTTGCCATGTCAGCAAAAAACGCATTGATGTGGATGCACTTTGCTGACATGGCAAAACGCTCCCTTAGGGACGTGTTTTAGCCCGTGTTTTTGACCCCCAACGGTTATTTAAAATTTTGACAGTTGGGGCGTCCAATGGTAAAAAAAAATAGAAACTATAAAACCCCTCCTATTTTTTCCACACAAACATTTCTTCCAAAATTCTCAAAAAAGCTCTCAAATTTCTCCCCAAATTTCTCAAAGCTCTCTTTAATTAATTATTTCCTTTAATTTTTTTCTAAATTAGTATTATTATTTAAATTTCAAAGATATTTGATCGTGTTAGCAATGGATGGGGAATTAATTTATCTCGGTCATAAATATATCTCAGTCGAACAAATGAAAATGGTAAAGGTTAATTTCAATTTTTGAATATTATTTAATATTTTTTTCATTTATGTAATTTTAATTAATTTTTATTTTATAATTTTTTATAACAGTCTGTAGATCAGGTGTTACAATGTTATATTCGTAATATGTCTGGTCCTCCATCACCGTTGATAGAAAATTACTTGAGGGAAGCGGGTTTTTGGCACGTGGCCAATATAGGCCGGGGGTGCAAGTTGGACACGAAACCTATTAGTGCGTTCATAGAGAGGTGGAGACTCGAAACGCACACATTCCATCTTCCACACGGAGAATGTAACATCACTTTGGAGGACTTGCAATTACAATTTTGCTGGTAGATGGGTCCGTACTCACCTGGTCTACTCAATCTGCTAATTAGAGAGCCATATGCTACGGTCTTTTGGGTGCGATTTCGGATAATATTTACGGAGGTCGGATTGAGATGGGCTTGTTATGAGACACATTCTCGAAGTCAGGGAATGATTCAATTGAAGTAGAAAGAATACGATATGATCGGGTATACATCCTTAAGATTATTGGAGGTTATCTAATGTCGGACTTGTCACAAAATCTCGTACATTTGAGGTGGCTACTGAAACTCGTTGATTTTAGAGTAGCTGGCGAACTTAGATGGGGGTCAGCCATGTTGGCAATATTATACCGAGAGATGTACGGGGCAACGAAACCAAATAAAGCCAAAATCAGAGGTTGCCTATCACTACTACAATCATGGGCTATTTTACTTTCCATTTTTACGTCCTTGAGTGAACCACCCATATACATTCCCACTCATAACGAGGTAAAATTTATTTTAGATTTACAATTATTACATAGATTTAATATATAATTTTATGCTAAAAATTTATTTAGTTAGGTGGAACCATTCGGCAAGTTATGTTGGAATACCTACTGCTCTTAAAGGTATATGGCTTCTATTAGACGAACGGTCAGAAGCGCATGTAAGTATTAAATGAAATATATATACATAACATAGTCGTCTCATATTTAGTATTTAGTATTATGTATATAACTAATAATTTTATCACGTTCATATAGTTTCAATGGACACCATACGAGGATCTGTCAATTCGGGCAGTAATTCTGGATGAATTCTTTCAAAATCCAAACATTTGGCATGTTAAGGTCCTATTGGTCAACTATGCTACTATTGAGATGCACCAGACAGATAGAGTGTTGCGATAATTTAGATTCCGACAACAGATTCCGATAACCGATTCCTTTAACACCTGAGGTGGTCGATGATGAGCACAAAATTGACTTACAGTAATCGAATACGCATTGGTCGATATTCTTCCCAGAATATATCAAAATTTGGATAAATCGGTATGATCATATACCTACTCACAAACCGATCATCGTTCCAAAGTTAGCATGCGCACCAGATTATATGCTATGGTTTAGGATCCATGGCAAGCCATATTTGCTCTCGGAAGAGCAGAGGAGTCAGCAAATTCGTGTCGAAAGGGAACGAATAGGCCCTTTAAATCCAAAGAGAATGGATGACGGGACGGGCCCATCAACAGTGCCCACAAAATCACTGGGCCCAATGCCCCAAGCGACGACACCCACACCACAGCCCCTTCAAATTATCCAAGGTGTGTATCCTGACCCTTATATGTATCCTAACCCTTATATTTTTTCTTTTCCCAGTCCTATGGCAGGTTGGAATGCATGGCCCAGTGCATCTCCTTTCCCGATGACTCCGACTCAATCGATGATATATAGGTCATCGTCGCTGGAAGGATCGCACGAGGCACCGTCAGGGAACTCATCTCATTTCCAATCCCTATCACCTTATAGAATTCAAACACCTTTGCCGTGGGTGATGCAAGCACCTCCGCATTCTTTATTCTATCAAGGTGGGTCATCCTCCCAACACCCACAACCAGAACAACCACAACCCCCGCCAGAGGAACCACAACCCTCGCTGGAACCTGAACCAAGAAGGAATTCAGTGCAAAATCATTGACCACCCCCATGTGGCACTGATTTCGACTGGTATATGCATTGATTTTTTTAATATATTTGTACAAACTATTTTTATATTTTTTCATTTAATAAAATAAAAGTTGTTTTGAATATTTTAATAGTAAATTATTTTTATATTTTGTCCCATTTAATAAAATAGAAATTCTTTTGAATAAGGCAATAGAAATAATGCAACATAGTTTCATTTAAGCAATTATCAACTATTTCAATTTGGACATGTTCGCATTGTATGACCTGGGTTCCTACACTATCCGCACAACTTTTGTTGGTTCGTTCTTTCCCAGATATCCATATAATCACGTATTCTACTCGAGCAAGGTCGACCTTTTGGTTTGAGACGCAATTCTATATCCGATAACAACTTAAATGGAGCAAGCAATACAGACGGTCACGTACGTTCATCTGAGACCGGTGGGAATATGTGTCTCCACACGTTGTACATGTATTCTATTTTGTACACTTTGTCGGCATAGCTCATGGGATCCAAACGGAGATTCTGACAAGTTGCAATTGCATGAGCGCATAGATAACGAAGTGCGTCAAACGTCCTACAGTCGCAAGTCCTATTTCTCAAGTGTACACGATATTGCCCGCCGGTAATCCCTTGGTTCGGTCTGTCGAACTCCATCACACGAAACCATAGGTTGTCGTGATCGTGTCACACTATGTGCATGGTGTTGGCTCGCGCCTTCACCTTGTTAATTTTTTGCAATACCTTCCGGCACCATACATGGCCTCCCTGTATTTGGCCTTTATAACTCGCTGTTCGCTTTGGAAATAGTGCCGCCAAATAGAAATATGTCTCCTGCACAACCGATGTTATCGACAAATGACACATTCCTTTTAGAACAGAATTTATGCATTCAACTAGGTTTGAGGTCATATGACATATCGTAGGCCACCGTCGTATGCTTCTGTCCACTAATCGAAAGGTATATTACAGAGGTAGTCTGCACCTTGATCGTTAACTGACCGCAAAATCATCAACATCTCATGAAAATAGACATTATTGATCTTGTACCCTGTCAATATAAGTTGATAGCGAAAATTACATACCACTCTTCCATTTAGAATAAATTGAATATTACAAACAAAATTATATTATTAGAGATTAAATACCCATATTGGTCACTTGTCGTCGTTCAGTGGTAGACCAATATTACCCGTAGTAGTTAGACGCAACGTGCCTTAGACAATACTGATACTGTGTGCGATCCCATAGGCTTTCCTGTCGCTCAATTGCAGCTAATATTCCAGTGCCCTAATCCGATATAACACAGATGGGCAGACATACCTCCTCAACCTAGGAAGAAAGAAATCCCAGTCGTCACCTGACTCCCCTAGTGTTATTGCAAACGCAATTGGAAGGATTCTCTCACCGCCATCCCGTGCCACAGCTAGCAATAGCTGATGGGTATATCCACCATACATAAAGGTACCCTCAATTTGTACCAATGGCTTGCAGTACACAAATGCGTCTCGATATTACTTAAAGCTCTAGAATAGACGTTTGAACACTTGGCATCCACAGAGCAAGTAGTCATTATAGTACGCAGGGCCCGTTTCAAGATCTGTTACGCAACCTGGGACGTACCTCTCTAGCACCTTACACCACTGCCACACCTCATTATATGAGGCATCCCACCTACTATGCATCTTTTCCAATGTCTTCTGCTTAGCTATCCAGGTCTTGCGGTAAGAAGGCATGTACCTCAATTGGCTACGAATATTGGCAATTAAGACCGACACAGAAGTCATGGGATCTGCCTTCACCATTGGTAGTATTAAGCTAGCTATCATATCTGAATCTATCTTGGGATGATCTTGTGAAACACCTGTCAACGAAGTACGTTAAATAATGCAACATTAAGTAATAATAGTATTATTCAAAAACCCTAAACACCCAGTGATACTGTATCGGCAACACAGGTATGTGGACCTTTATACTTCTTTATCTCCCACAAGCTTGTCATTTTCCTAACCGAAGCCATGATTTTCCATGAACATGTACTGTCTTGCACTGCACACTTGGCCTCAAACTTCTCGGATTTGGATTTAACCATGTGGTAGTTAACCCCGTTCATGACGATATATTATTTCAATGCACCAAGCAAAATATCCTTATTGGAAAACTCCTTACCAACTTCTAATTCACCCGAATCCAATAAAGAACTTGTACAGTCACGCCTTCTGTGTGGTAGATCTGAAAACTCCAATGAATAATCTGTCGATAGATCGACATTATGCATGTGGGCTGGAGGCAAGTACGCTATGAATCATGGATCTTCTTCTTTTTCTTCTTCTTCTTCTTTATCTGAACCCCCTTCACCTTCTTCAGGTTCGGTTGGAACAGGCTCCGGTTCAGAAAATAATGCAACTTCTGCACCATCGGGTCTGGACTTTCAAGGTGGATCCACATCGGACTCATCATTCAACCCACCAACATCTGCAACGTGCGAGGTCCCCTCGCCGGTGCACGTCATAGGGAGTACATCATCCCTTCTTGTGGATGTTTCGTAACGTCCCCAATCAAATGTGGATTGCCAACCACTAGAAGTTGATGTCATTCCCTGGTACGTATTTTTAGCATCAAACATCGACTCACCGAGGTGCATGTCTCATCCACTAACCGAGTGTCGTGCAAAAGTTGTGTATTCCATATTGCCACCAAACACGAGTGCTTCCGTGCTCTGCCTCCCACTAACGGAGTGTCCGGTAGGGGCCGTGTATTCCTCTCAAACAGCAATAGATGTTGAAGTCGCAAAAGCTTCATTTGGCGATAAAAATTGTACATATAACTTAAGATAGGGTGATCCACTAGTGAAATGAGTTTACACCATCGCCTCCAAGCTATGACCACCTTTGATATCAAATGAGTCATATGTCACGGGATCAACCGAAGCACAAAATCGATACTTAATAGACAACACTCTCATTGGCGTCATTCTGAATATTTTGCGCCTGTTCTTTTACGAAGTTCGGTCAAATCTATGTTTTGGTTAAAAACCAGTCGAGTTTTGTTCTCCGATAAAAAAATAACGCCGTTCTCGGTGTCACGAACTTCACCATCATAGTAAATAACAGCACCAATATGTTCACTCATCTTCAATTTCTATTCTACTTAGCCTCTCTAATTTTTCTGGCTGTAACTTGTGCAATATGAGAATGAAATTTGACTCATTTATAGCTTAAGGCCAAACAGGAACTACTGTAGAAAAAGAGCGTCCACATGGGAGCTTTTTTCAGTAATTTTGCTGACTGTGCATCCTGCTTGAAGCATTTTTTACACTAATTTTTTAGAACTATCTTCTCAAAATTATTTTTTCAAGAACTACTGTAGAAAAAGAGCATCCACGTGGGAGCTTTTTTTTAATAATTTTGCTGACAGTGCATCTTGCTTGAAGTGTGTTTTACACTATTTTTTCAGAACTGTCTTTTCAAAATTATTTTTTCAGGAACTACTGTAAAAAAAGTGTCCACATGGGAACTTTTTTCAGTAATTTTGCTGACAGTGCATCTTGCTTGAAGCGTTTTTGAGTATTTTTTCAAAACCGTCTTTTCAAAATTATTTTTTCAGGAACTACTGTAGAAAAAGAGCGTCCACGTGAAAGGCTTTTTTCAGTACTTTTGCTGACAGTACATCCTGTTTGAAGCGTTTTTGACATTATCCTTTCAGAACTGTCTTCTCAAAATTAATTTTTCAGAAACAACTGTAAAAAAAAAAAAACAAAATCCTTCTTGTCAATATAATTTTTTCAAGACTCAACACTAAACCCTTTTACAAAAACCCTAAAAGCTAAACACAAAATTATTTTTTAAAAAAACTAAACCCTAATTTAATTAATTTACTTAAAACCCCTAAAACCTAATTTAATTAATTTAAAAAAATTCTAAACCCTAATTTTTTTTTTAAAACCCTAAACCCTAAGCAAATAAAACCATAGATTATTTTAACAAAACACTAACCTTAAAACCCTAAACCCATAAAACCTAGGCACTAAGCATGCAAATAGCCCTAACCCTAGAAAAACACGGGCTAAAACACGTCTCTGAGGGAGCATTTTGCCATGTCAGCAAAGCACGTCCACGTCTTCACGTTTTTTGCTGACATGGCAAAATCGCTCCCTCAGGGACTCGTTTTGCTGGAATTTCCCCCTAAAACGCTCCTATGTGGACCCGTTTTAGTGTTTTCGGTCAATTCTGGTAAATAATAAATAAAGTGGTCCATTTTTGTAAATAAAGTAGGAAATGTGCCTTTATTGGTAAAATAGTCGAAACAATTTGTATTTGATGCACTAAAGTATTATTTGATAAACTGAAAATTCAAGTGTTAAAAAATTAACTGTGTGCTGAAAAATTAGGTGTTGAATTTGAATTATAAAATACGTTTGGTGTTTTACTTAAATTTAAAGATAGAATGTAATTAGATTGTTAATATAAATATTAAATTATGAAAGCTTTATTTTACATTTTTATCATTACGTTTAGGCACTTCATATTATTGTAAATGACAGTTAAATTGTAAAGAAATGTTTGGAATAAATTGATGTTTCAATTTAAATATTAATGCTTAAAAAATACAAAATAAAGAAGAGAATGGTTCAAAAAGTTGAATAAAGAAAGAAACTGAAGAGTAGATAAGGAGTAAAGGAATAATATATAATAAGTAGTTTTTATATATTTATTATTTTCAATACTTTTTTTATTAAAAATCTATAAAAATAGATTATGTTACTTATTTAAAAATTAAATAAATGAAAATATTAATATTCATTAGTTGATCTACTTCAATGACTAATGAAACAACCTTATTATATATTTATACATTATCCATGATGAAAATTTAACTGAAAATTAGGTGTTGAAATATGCATTGAAAAATCTTTCTTTCGCTAAATCTGGACTAATGGCCTCTCTGCATACAAACGCAATAGCTTTCTACGTAATTTTTTTTTTTTTCAACTTGCTCTTAATGTGCTATTTGGATCTGATTTGGTGAAACCTGCTGAAATTCTTTTACTAGAGTTGAGGTCTCAGGTAGGTGGTAAGTGGATATATTAATTTTTTTTTTATAAGGAAAAATTTATCCTTACTTTTAATTGTGATTTCTCTCTTTTAATGTTAAGGTATTTTCTTACAAAATTTTATTTTCTTTTTCTTGTGTATTTTCCCTTTTTACTCTTTGCTCATTGATAGTACATATAAAACAATGATCAAGTGGCTAATGTAAATAATTACTTAACTAAATAATAAATAATTACAGCAACAATAAAAAACAAAAGTACCATGATATATTATTTTTATTAATAAAATTATAATTTAACATATTTTTAATAATTTCATAAAATGAGATAATTTAAAACTTTTATCATAATAGTAACTTTTTTAATAATATTTTTTTATTATTCACTCTTCAAAACTAAAATCAGCGTTTAAATCTAAACATATATACCACCATTAATTTTAATGTTACTATTATATTATTTTATCTAACCTTACCATAATTAATTTTATTGTCATCACTTTAAATCTCAAAGTACATTCAAAAGGAGTGAAAATGAAATTATGAAATTAGTCAAACGTTCGAGGCATATAATATAATATAATATAATATATACCATAACCTAATAGTAAAGGAAAAGATGGACCCTAGCTTGTTGTAAATAAAAACATTTTGGTTCTTTAGATATTTTGTCTAACAACGTTGATCGTACCATATATTCTCGAATCAAGCTCTGCCACTAATGCTTAAAAAAGCCAGCTTTTATCTTTACCATGCTGCAACTGTTGTATTGTAGGAATGCAATGATATGAAGGGGATTTAATCAACGGCTTAACTATAAACAAACAGTCGATTGTCACACTAAAACGAAACCATGCATGTGCTATCTAGTTACACCAAATGGTCTCAAAAAGAATCAATCTTCAGCCACAATTATTACACCCACTTCAAGTAATCCTGTCGACAAAAATGCATTTCAATCAAAACTTTTCTCTTCTTTTTTTTTTTTTTTTTTCCTTTTGGATTTCTAGTTTTCTTATTGTTTAAGATGGGATTTTAGACCTGTCTAGCCAATGCTATGCCAACAGATTTATGGTTGTTTAAACATAAACGTATCAAACTGTCACATCCCGAAATTTAAAACTTTTGTTGTGTCTTTGGTCGTGTATGAAGGACATATTGTTTGATCTTTTTATTTTTTCAGCTTTGTATGCAAGAACTCAAACAAGGCAAAAGCAAATTATATATATCACCAAAAACGAATCAGATAACATATCTCAGTCTAAAGGCTCAAAGCACTTAAACCACCTAATCTCTCACACACCAAGGTTGACATTTGGGGTATTCCTATTGCATCTCTTCATTGCCTCCCCCACCCCCTCCCCCCACTTTATGTAAGTTGGTTGCATTGGTTGCACTATCTCTTTTAGGTCGAAAAGCACCATTCATAAACCAAAGAGAGAAAAAGCAAAGATTTTAAAGTATCTGGAAAAAGCTATATAGATTGGCCAAAACAATGGATTTTAGGTGTCGCAATGGGAAATGCAAGTCAAAAGAACTAGAGATTTAATGGATCTTAGGGTTAATAAAGATCCATGGTGGGGTGGCCCTTTGAGTTTGACATTTTCTTACTAGATATGGCACTTAAATTCCTTTTTGTTCACGTTAGTCAACAGGCTATTTCACGTACTTAAAACCTAATATGACTACGGATGTTTATAGGGTAAAATGGTAAAGAAATTCATCTTGATTTCAAGTTTTGTATATGAAAAGAATAAACGTAAGGATGGTCTAATGACTCTAAAATAATAGAGATTTAATGTAATCGCTAGATATCAAAAGTCTTAGCAGAAAAAAGCCTAATATGATGGAAATCATATGGTGGTGGAGGTGGGAGAGAATACTAGATTCTCCACATTTTTCTTGTCTCATCATCTGTTTACAAATATTCCAAAGTTTACCCCCAAATCTTTAGTTTCCGTCAACTATGGAGGCAAGATCAATATCTGTTTGCCATAATAAATTTTTGACTATTGGTACATATATAGTCTAATATTTGTTGTTTCCCCCAACTTACTGTGGTATTACAAAGTTACTTTTGTTTTTATATTTGATGCACTAATAATATATAATTTTATGGATTATCAAATATTTATATTACAATAAACCATTTGAAATGAAGAAATTCGAATTTATTTTTAAAAATTTTAAATGATGTGTCATTGTCTTATTCACTAACAATCAGTGAATTTATATATTGTAAGTACATCAATATCAAAGTAATTTATTATATATATATATATATATATATATATATATATATATAACAAGGTAGATATATTAAAATTGCAACAAGCGGCGTAATTGTATTTTTTATGTAATTTATTTTTTAAAAAGCTAATTTTATGGTATAATTTTTTTATTAAATACATTTGAATATTAATATTGCTAGATTTTATTAAAATTCACGAGTTTAAAATGTAATTTAAAAAATATTTAAAATACACGGCTTAAAATGTAAATATTGCTACATTCCATCGGACAAATTTTATATATGATTTAAAATACACGGATATATATATATATATATATATATTCTAAACAAAAATAATATGAAAATGATTTAAAATATATATTGTAAACAAAAAATAAAATTTACTTATTTTCATATGATTTAAAATACTTGGATATGAGTTGATTGAGTCTTAGCTCGATTGACATGAGCATTGTTGCTAATGCAGGAGCACGTGAGCTTGAATACAACTCATTATCTTTCAATTTATGTGTTAGAGAGAGGTTATAAATAATTCTAGACATTTTGTCAAAAAGATCAGATTTAAAATAGATGGATAATTCTAGGCATTGGGGAGGGGCTATGGATATGGCAATTTTTTTTTATCAAAATACACAGATTTAAATTTTAATATAAAATATCATAATACTATATTTTTGTAACGCCCCGAATTTTGAGGCTAGAAGTTTTGGGTTTTGTGGTTAGGGTCAGTGAATTGGTGATGCTATTGAGTTTAGTGGCACATTTAAGTATCAGAATGGGCCTACTGGTTTGATGGTTGAGTAAATGTTAGTGAACCTTTGGGTTTTGGGTTTGAGTCTCTAGGTGTGCATTTTTGGGGATACAATTTATTTTGCTCAGGTTTAAGTTAATATTATTATTAAATTTATTTATTTTTTCTTTTTTCTTTTTTCTTTCTTTTTTCACGTTCTCCTTTCCCTCTCCCTCTCTTGTTTTTTTTTTTTTTTGCTCTTCTCATTTTGCAAAAATAGTTTTTGTCTGCGGTATTTGGAGAGCTTTGTTTCCTCGTCGACAAGTCAGAGTCTGAGCGTCTTGAATCACGAGACAGGTATGGGTTTCGAACTTTTCCTACTTTATTTACGAATTCTAACTCAACTTTGCGCAAAGTCAACTATGGATGCGATATCATTATTTATGCTTGGAATGTGTATAGTTTTGTATAATTATGGTCTATCGAGGATCGAAAAACACTTTGTGGTTGAAAGCACGTTTGTCGGGGTGTAACACCCCCAAATCCGGCCCACGAGCCACGGCCGAATTTAGAAATGCCACTGCGGAAAAAGTCTAAAAATATTTTGACTTAAAGTAGAAACATAAAATTTGTGGTGGTTTGTAAAATCTTGTGTATTTGGAAATTCTGAAGTAAGTCGAGTTGTTACAAATTCCCGGATTAAAACTTTTGTATATTTATATATATTAGAATATTAATTGTTAAGAATAAAATCATTTCCAAAGTAATCATCAATCCAAATAAAATATAATAACACTTCAAATACTTAAAGCCCTTATTACAATGATTGAATATTTAAAATACTGAAAATAATAAATACTTTAATAAAACAAGTAGAAACATCTTCTTCTGCATGGGTCACCTCGTATCCATTCCAACCCGGTCCAAGCATCACCTGTAAGGTTGATAAAAATTTGGGTGAGTCAAACAGACTCAGTGTGCAATTAGGCCACTGAATTCCACCCACATGTTAAACCATATAATAATCCATATAACAAATAGTAATGCAACTTATTCACATGTGTTCACTTATTGTGCTTGGCCCATTACTACATTGATCCACATCACATACTGGGCTTGGCCCACTTCCACATTAATTCACATATCATATTGGGCTTGGCCCATTTCCACATTTATTCACATACAAAATTATGCAATTATGAAGCCCAACCCAGCCTAGGGTCCATCCTCTACACACCCCCGTATCCAGCCTACCACACACCAGGGGATTACTAAATCACCCTCCAACCGCTACACATCTATTTTGGCAACAAATGCCGTCCACGCGAACTTAATCGCAAATAATACACAACGCGACCTCAGTCAATGCCAATCCACGTTGTAGCCAAAGCTAACATCAAAACCACGATGAGCACAAAGCCATCAATAACCACGATATGGCACAAAGCCTATATCAACCACGTACTCGAAGTACACCCTGTCCTTCATTCATAAACATATTCCCACCCATGCACATGCAACATAAAATATTAATCACATGTTTCCACATAAATTGGGCTTGGCCCATTACTACATTAATCCACATCACATACTGGGCTTGGCCCACTTCCACATTAATTCACATATCATATTAGGCTTGGCCCATTTCCACATTTATTCACATACAAAATTATGCAATTATGAAGCCCAACCCAGCCTAGGGACCATCCTCTACACACCCCCGTATCCAGCCTACCACACACCAGGGGATTACTAAATCACCCTCCAACCGCTACACATCTATTTTGGCAACAAATGCCGTCCACGCGAACTTAATCGCAAATAATACACAACGCGACCTCAGTCAACGCCAATCCACGATGTAGCCAAAGCTAACATCAAAACCACGATGAGCACAAAGCCATCAATAACCACAATATGGCACAAAGCCTATATCAACCACGTACTCGAAGTACACCCTGTCCTTCATTCATAAACATATTCCCACCCATGCACATGCAACATAAAATAATGCCATGATAATGCATGTACATGTTATTTAGTATATTATTACATATTCACATCAATAATCACATTTAATCAGATTCGGTACTTACCGGATTATCGACATACCCCATGAGGGTATCCATATCACAATTTCCACTGCACTAGTTAGCACATTCATAGCACATACACAATATCACATACATAACATAAACCCGGAAAACAGTAGGCTAACTACACACCTGATCACTTGGAGAACTACGCTTTCGATACTGATGCTATCACTAATCGAGACTACGGCTGCTGCTCTGACGCTGGTCCACACCCCGGTGGCCAATCCCGAACTGCAGAAACGGATCTCCTCTTAAACTTGGGGATAGAGACTACCCCTTGTCCTCCTTGCCTGGCATTCGCATCCATTAATGATATCTTAATCAGAACCAAACGGTTAACCAATAACATCATAATCCAAATATACCCAATCTAAACTATACTTACTGAATATCCTTACCAAACGAACTTAGATCCCGAAGGCTTCTCTTTTACCACTGTCGACTTGCCCCTTGCTTATTTAGAACTCGAGTACTTGCTTGCTCTTGAAGTTACCAATATCCCAGCTTAACAACTTATTAGAATCGGCCAACACAAGAATACTAAGAACATGGCCCTTGGCCGAATGGTACATTCTTGCTTACCTTACTCACTTCAATCCCTAAAACTCCTTAGTGCTCCCTTCCCAAAAGAATATATAGTGAGGCTTAAAGGACATTCGGCCCTCCATAGAAATCAAGGCCAAACACTTGATTCGGCACTCCCACGAAACTAAAATCAATTACTAAAAGAGAAGATCACTTACCACTAACGATCAACTTCCCAAAAGATCACTTCTACCAACGTTGGCTTGATGATGGATCCCCTCGGCTTTGCAAAGAATCGACCCACACAAAGATTGAGATTCGGCTATCAAGAGAATAGATACAATCGGCACCAATAGAGGTAGATTCGGCTTCAAGGTTTCAAGAAAAGAAAAGGGTAGAGAGGACTACAAGATTCGGCTATGGCTCCTCACATGTGGTTGAAATATTCGGCTAAGGTTTTAAATGACAAAGGCCATTCGGCCATTCAAGAAAAGATGATGAACTGGGGTTGAAAGAAAGAAAAGAATGAGAAGTGAGAGTAGGAGAATTTAGGCACAAAGAAAATTAAAGAAGAAAAAGATATCAAAGATGATTACTCCCCCTTATAAAGAATTCGGCTACTATATCCTTGCTCTTATCAAACTCCAAATTATTCTCTTTATCACCTTAATCAAAATAATCAAAATATAACTACAATTATCCTTCACTTAATCTCCTACTTTATCTCTTATCTACCCACCTAAGATAAATAAAATAAATAAATAAAGCTACACTTATCTTCTATCTACTAACTTAAAATAAATAAACCTTTATCAAATATCCCAGCCAAAATTAAAAAAAAATAATAAAACAAGCCTTATCTCATCCTAATGTCCATGTGCCGTCCACCTCCTCCCCTCTCTTAACGCCAAAATGCAAAAATAAAAAAAAAATCCCTTAATGCTGCCAACAAGGCTCGAACCTGAGCCCTTCTGAAGCTCCCTTTACCACAAGTTTCCCTGCTCCTCAGGTAACGCCCCAAGCCACTTTGCTGCTAGTTCTTTTTGTGTCATAAACTCCCCAAAATTCCTCTTAAAGCCTCCTTAGCCCCGTTTCCCTTCTTGACGCAAAGACCAAAAATAAAAACACACTCCTATGCCACCAACATGATTCGAACCAAGGCCCTTACCCACTGCACATGGCGTCATTCACTAAGGCCCTAAGTGGCGCCTTGCAGCCACTTTACCAAGGTGATTCTTATGTCCAAGAACTTCCAAAATTTTCCTTAAGGCCTCCTTAGCCAAGCTTCCCTTTTAACATTTAAAAATCCAAAATTTTCCCAAAGCATTCTACCACACCCTAGGGTTCTCAAAACCCCTAATACACACTCAACCATACATTAAGCCTACTAACTCATGAATTATGCACCAAATGCATAACCTCCAAATCCGGGATATTACAGTTCTACCCTCCTTAAAAATAATTTCGTCCTCGAAATTACTTACTATCGAACAATTCTAACTCATCACACTACGCTACTGCTGCGTACTCTGATAAAACTAACACATTTCTTAGATACTAACTCAGGGTTCGCATTCAAAATTCCATACACTTCACTAGCAACTCAAGAACGAACTAGCTCTATAACAAATAAGGTAATAAAGAGATTCCAGGATTAGGGAACATACCCGATCTTATCTGGTCCACTTCCTTCTCGCTACGCTGTTTGCCTAAGCCAACCTTGGTTGCCTTGCACCAGAACCTTCAGCATCTCTGCTTGGTGTTCCCCGACCTTGGCCTCGAGCCCGATCCATCACTTGAGGACACTTCTTAACCAAATGAGCCTTAGATCCACACCAGAAACATTCTTTTTTGTTCCCCCAACATTCTCTTATATGAGCTCTCCCACATTGGGCACATAACCGACTTCAATTCTCAGCAGCTGGTACAGGTGCACGTACAGAATTCTCAATCCTTGGCCTTTTCTGAAACTCTCCAGATGATTCTGTCGATCTGAAATTCCTCTTATTCCGGTTCCTCATCCTTTCTCGGTTCTGCCTCACAGTCTTCTTAACTTCTTCAGCTATCCGAGCCTTCTCCACTAGAATAGCAAAATCCCTTTCTCTCTGCGGTGCAATCAGCACTCGCAGCTCATCCCGCAATCCATATTCAAATCGAACACACCTCTCGTAATCAGTAGCCACGATTCCTTTAGCATACTGACTTAACCGCACAAATTTCGCTTCGTACTCTGTTACCGACATACTTCATTGTACCAAATTTAGAAACGCCTTTCTTTGCGGGTCTAAGTAACTAGCTCCAACATACTTCCCTTCAAACTTAACCTTAAAGTACTCCCAATCCACTCGGTCCGCAGGGGTACCTTGTCTAACAGTGAGCCACCATCGATAAGCTTCATCTCGGAGCAACGAGACAGCACCTTTCAGCTTTTCTTCAGCAGTGCAGTCCAAATCATCCATGATTCTTTCGACTGCCTCCAACCAATACTCTGCCACGTTCGGAGCTACCCCAGATACTCCTCTAAAGATCTCGGCTCCATTTGACCTAAGTCTTTCTGGTACTGACTTCCGAGATCCACTGCCTACATTGACTCCTGCAACTCGTTCTAGCACTCGCAGCATAGCTAACGATACTGCGTCATCTCCCACAGCCTGATCTTGATCCTTCGCGCCCACTGCTGGCGGTGGCACCTCACTTTCTGACCCATGGCCAGACCCTACTGGTTCCGATACTGTCATTCTACCTCGACCACGTCCACTAGAACTCATATCTAACGTCGCGATTTAATCTGATTAAGAAGTTTTATGCATTAGTACTTTTGTTCTACTTGTTTAACCGCGAACAGTTTTATGGAAAGAAGTTTACTAGTGGTTCTTTCGATCAATCAAAGTTTCAATTCAAATTCACTATTCTAATTCAGAAAATCACATTCACATTCATCAATAAAGTCACATTCATTCACGACACTTTCTTGAGCATTCCATCCACTTCCCCACCAGGGGTAAATTCGTCATTTGTCCTACAAGGGTATTTTAGTAATAAATCGGGGTCAGTTTAAAAATCACAAAAGTCATTTCGAAATTTTCCAAACTCATGGGTATTTTTGAAAGAAAGATTTTCCAAATCAAGATATTGCAAAAATTTTGAAATTCAGGGGTTATTTCGGTAATTTGGAAGTCAGGGGCATTATCGTAAATTTTCCCGAATCAGGGCATCTTAATAATTTGTAAAATTCAGAGTCCTGGTATTTTGTAAAACAAAGGTATACTTGCAAAAGTCGAGGGTAATATGGTAATAATTTTTTTAAACCAAGGGCATTTTGGTAATTTTCACAACCAGGGGTATGTAGGTAATTTTGGTAAATCGGAAATATTTTGAAAATTTTTCAGAATAAATTTTGCTACAAATCAAAAAGGTAATTTAGTGGTTTTAAAACTAAGGTTTTTATAAAACAGTATGGCTAGTCCCTTTCGGGTTTTAATTATTGAGTTTAGCCCGTGAATAAGTCCTCTTGGTTAGGGTGAACCGTTACTACGCACCAGGTAGGATTCGAGCAAAGAGGAGGTGAGTCGCTAGGATTCCTTAAATACCAAGCTCTTACTGAATCCACTCCTAGACATGCGCACAATGGTTGCCACACCTTAACTCGGCGACTTACTTCACAGGTTTGTTCGGTTATTTTTAAGTCTTATGCATGTGTTTGAGTGCACTAGCCCTAGGGTTCAATAGCCCTAATCTTCTAATCTACGAGCCCAATTATGGGCATGCCAGAAAACCTGAAAAATTTCTTGAAAATCCATATTTTTGAAAAGCCCAATTTTGAAAATGTTTTTAAGTCTAAAACCCTCAAAGCCGAGTTTTGAACTTGGCTCTGATACCAAACTGTAACACCCCCAAACCCGGCCCACGAGCCAGGGTCGAATTTAGAAATGCCACTGCGGAAAACGTCTAAAAATATTTTGACTTAAAGTAGAAACATAAAATTTGTGGTGGTTTGTAAAATCTTGTGTATTTGGAAATTCTGAAGTAAGTGGAGTTGTTACAAATTCCCGGATTAAAACTTTTGTATATATATATATTAGAATATTAATTGTTAAGAATAAAATCATTTCCAAAGTAATCATCAATCCAAATAGAATATAATAACACTTCAAATACTTAAAGCCCTTATTACAATCATTGAATACTTAAAATACTGAAAATAATAAATACTTTAATAAAACAAGTAGAAACATCTTCTTCTGCATGGGTCACCTCGTATCTATTCCAACCCGGTCCAAGCATCACCTGTAAGGTTGATAAAAATTTGGGTGAGTCAAACAGACTCAGTGTGCAATTAGGCCACTGAATTCCACCCACATGTTAAACCATATAATAATCCATATAACAAATAGTAATGCAACTTATTCACATGTGTTCACTTATTGGGCTTGGCCCATAACCATATCACATTCTTATAATAGTGTAATTAATCACATGTTTCCACATAAATTGGGCTTGGCCCATTACTACATTAATCCACATCACATACTGGGCTTGGCCCACTTCCACATTAATTCACATATCATATTGGGCTTGGCCCATTTCCACATTTATTCACATACAAAATTATGCAATAATGAAGCCCAACCCAGCCTAGGATCCATCCTCTACACACCCCCGTATCCAGCCTACCACACACCAGGGAATTACTAAATCACCCTCCAACCGCTACACATCCATTTTGGCAACAACTGCCGTCCACGCGAACTTAATTGCAAATAATCCACAACGCGACCTCAGTCAGCGCCAATCCACGATGTAGCCAAAGCTAACATCAAAACCACGATGAGCACAAAGCCATCAATAACCACGATATGGCACAAAGCCTATATCAACCACGTACTCGAAGTACACCCTGTCCTTCATTCATAAACATATTCCCACCCATGCACATGCAACATAAAATAATGCCATGATAATGCATGTACATGTTATTTAGTATATTATCACATATTCACATCAATAATCACATTTAATCAGATTCGGTACTTACCGGATTATCGACATACCCCATGAGGGTATCCATATCACAATTTCCACTGCACTAGTTAGCACATTCATAGCACATACACAATATCACATACATAACATAAACCCGGAAAACAGTAGGCTAACTACACACCTGATCACTTGGAGAACTACGCTTTCGATACTGATGCTATCACTAATCGAGACTACGGCTGCTGCTCTGACGCTGGTCCACACCCCGGTGGCCAATCCCGAACTGCAGAAACGGATCTCCTCTTAAACTTGGGGATAGGGACTACCCCTTGTCCTCCTTGACTGGCATTCGCATCCATTAATGATATCTTAATCAGAACCAAACGGTTAACCAATAACATCATAATCCAAATATACCCAATCTAAACTATACTTACTGAATATCCTTACCAAACGAACTTGGATCCCGAAGGCTTCTCTTTTACCACTGTCGACTTGCCCCTTGCTTATTTACAACCCTAGTACTTGCTTGCTCTTGAAGTTACCAATATCCCTGCTTAACAAATTATTAGAATCGGCCAACACAAGAATACTAAGAACATGGCCCTTGGCCGAATGGTACATTCTTGCTTACCTTACTCACTTCAATCCCTAAAACTCCTTAGTGCTCCCTTCCTTCGACTAAACACCAAAAGAACATATAGTGAGGCTTAAAGGACATTCGGCCCTCCATAGATATCAAGGCCAAACACTTGATTCGGCACTCCCACGAAACTAAAATCAATTACTAAAAGAGAAGATCACTTACCACTAACGATCAACTTCCCAAAAGATCACTTCTACCAACGTTGGCTTGATGATGGATCCCCTCGGCTTTGCAAAGAATCGACCACACAAAGATTGAGAATCGGCTATCAAGAGAATAGATACAATTGGCACCAATAGAGGGAGATTCAGCTTCAAGGTTTCAAGAAAAGAAAAGGGTAGAGAGGACTACAAGATTCGGCTATGGCTCCTCACATGTGGTTGAAATATTCGGCTAAGGTTTTAAATGACAAAGGCCATTCAGCCATTCAAGAAAAGATGATGAACTAGGGTTGAAAGAAAGAAAAGAATGAGAAGTGAGAGTAGGAGAATTTCGGCACAAAGAAAATTAAAGAAGAAAAAGATATCAAAAATGATTACTCCCCCTTATAAAGAATTCAGCTACTATATCCTTGCTCTTATCAAACTCCAAATTATTCTCTTTATCACCTTAATCAAAATAATCAAAATATAACTACAATTATCCTTCACTTAATCTCCTATTTTATCTCTTATCTACCCACCTAAGATAAATAAAATAAATAAATAAAGCTACACTTATCTTCTATCTACTAACTTAAAATAAATAAACCTTTATCAAATATCCCAGCCAAAATTAAAAAAAAAATAAAACAAGCCTTATCTCATCCTAATGTCCATGTGCCGTCCACCTCCTCTCCTGTCTTAACGCCAAAATTCAAAAATAAAAAAAATCCCTTAATCCTGCCAACAAGGCTCGAACCTGAGCCCTCTTGAAGCTCCCTTTGCCGCAAGCTTCCCTGCTCCTCAGGTAACGCCCCAAGCCACTTTGCTGCTAGTTCTTTTTGTGTCATAAACTCCCCAAAATTCCTCTTAAAGCCTCCTTAGCCCCGTTTCCCTTCTTGACGGAAAGACCAAAAATAAAAACACACTCCTATGCCACCAACGTGATTCGAACCAAGGCCCTTACCCACTGCACATGGCGTCATTCACCAAGGCCCTAAGTGGCGCCTTGCAGCCACTTTACCAAGGTGATTCTTATGTCCAAGAACTTCCAAAATTTTCCTTAAGGCCTCATTAGCCAAGCTTCCCTTTTAACACTTAAAAATCCAAAATTTTCCCAAAGCATTCTACCACACCCTAGGGTTCTCAAAACCCCTAATACACACTCAACCATCCATTAAGCCTACTAACTCATGAATTATGCACCAAATGCATAACCCCCAAATCCGGGATATTACAGTTCTACCCTCCTTAAAAATAATTTCGTCCTCGAAATTACTTACTATCGAACAATTCTAACTCATCACACTACGCTACTGCTGCGTACTCTGATAAAACTAACACATTTCTTAGATACTAACTCAGGGTTCGCATTCAAAATTCCATACACTTCACTAGCAACTCAAGAACGAACTAGCTCTATAACAAACAAGGTAATAAAGAGATTCCAGGATTAGGGAACATACCCGATCTTATCTGGTCCACTTCCTCCTCGCTACGGCTGTTTGCCTAAGCCAACCTTGGTTGCCATGCACCAAAACCTTCAGCATCTCTGCTTGGTGTTCCCCAACCTTGGCCTCGAGCCCGATCCATCACTTGAGGACACTTCTTAACCAAATGAGCCTTAGATCCACACCGGAAATATTCTTTGTTGTTCCCCCAACATTCTCCTAAATGAGCTCTCCCACATTGGGCACATAACCGACTCCGATTCTTAGCAGCTGGTACAGGTGCACGTACAGAATTCTCAATCCTTGGCCTTTTCTGAAACTCTCCAGATGATTCTGTCGATCTGAAATTCCTCTTATTCCGGTTTCCTCATCCTTTCTCGGTTCTGCCTCACAGTCTTCTTAACTTTTTCAGCTATCCGAGCCTTCTCCACTAGAATAGCAAAATCCCTTTCTCTCTGCGGTGCAATCAGCACTCGCAGCTCATCCCGCAATCCATCTTCGAATCGAACACACCTCTCGTAATCAGTAGCCACGATTCCTTTAGCATACTGACTTAACCGCACAAATTCCACTTCGTACTCTGTTACCGACATACTTCCTTGTACCAAATTTTGAAACGCCTTTCTTTGCGACTCTAAGTAACTAGCTCCAACATACTTCCCTTCAAACTTAACCTTAAAGTACTCCCAATCCACTCGGTCCGCAGGGGTACCTTGTCTGACAGTGAGCCACCATCGATAAGCTTCATCTCGGAGCAACGAGACAGCATCTTTCAGCTTTTCTTCAGCAGTGCAGTCCAAATCATCCATGATTCTTTTGACTGTCTCCAACCAATACTCCGCCACGTTCGGAGCTACCCCAGATACTCCTCTAAAGATCTCGGCTCCGTTTGACCTAAGTCTTTCTAGTACTGACTTCCGAGATCCACTGCCTACATTGACTCCTACAACTCGTTCTAGCACTCGCAGCATAGCTAACGATACTGCGTCATCTCCTACAGCCTGATCTTGATCCTCCGCGCCCACTGCTGGCGGTGGCACCTCACTTTCTGACCCATGGCCAGACCCTATTGGTTCCGATAATGTCATTCTACCTCGACCATGTCCACTAGAACTCATATCTAACGTTGCGATTTAATCTGATTAAGAAGTTTTATGCATTAGTACTTTTGTTCCGCTTGTTTAACCGCGAACAGTTTTATGGAAAGAAGTTTACTAGTGGTTCTTTCGATCAATCAAAGTTTCAATTCAAATTCACTATTCTAATTCAGAAAATCACATTCACATTCATCAATAAAGTCACATTCATCCACGACACTTTCTTAAGCATTCCATCCACTTCCCCACCCAGGGGTAAATTCGTCATTTGTCCTACAAGGGTATTTTAGTAATAAATCGGGGTCAGTTTGAAAATCACAAAAGTCATTTCGAGATTTTCCAAACTCCTGGGTATTTTTGAAAGAAAGATTTTCCAAATCAAGATATTGCAAAAATTTTGAAATTCAGGGGTTATTTCGGTAATTTGGAAGTCAGGGGCATTTTCGTAAATTTTCCCGAATCAAGGTATCTTAATAATTTGTAAAATTCAGAGTCCTGGTATTTTGTAAAACAAAGGTATACTTGCAAAAGTCGAGGGTAATATGGTAATAATTTTTTTTTAAACCAAGGGCATTTTGGTAGTTTTCACAACCAGGGGTATGTAGGTAATTTTGGTAAATCGGAAATATTTTGAAAATTTTTCAGAATAAATTTTGCTACAAATCAAAAAGGTAATTTAGTGGTTTCAAAACTAAGGTTTTTATAAAACAGTATGGCTAGTCCCTTTCGGGTTTTAATTATTGAGTTTAGCCCGTGAATAAGTCCTCTTGGTTAGGGTGAACCGTTACTACGCACCAGGTAGGATTCGAGCAAAGAGGAGGTGAGTCGCTAGGACTGCTTAAATATCAAGCTCTTACTGAATCCACTTCTTGACATGCGCACAATGGTTGCCACACCTTAACTCGGCGACTTACTTCACAGGTTTGTTCGGTTGTTTTTAAGTCTTATGCATGTGTGAGTGCACTAGCCCTAGGGTTCAATAGCCCTAATCTTCTAATCTACGAGCCCAATAATGCCCATAACATTCACATAAACAAATCACTTCAACAATTAGAAGTACTTACCTGGGGGACTTCGGGTCGGAGATACAGGTGCCATGCCAGAAAACCTGAAAAAGTTCTTGAAAATCCATATTTTTGAAAAGCCCAATTTTGAAAATGTTTTTGAGCCCAAAACCCTCAAAGCCGAGTTTTGAACCTGGCTCTGATACCAAACTGTAACACCCCCAAACCCGGCCCACGAGCCACGGTCGAATTTAGAAATGCCACTGCGGAAAACGTCTAAAAATATTTTGACTTAAAGTAGAAACATAAAATTTGTGGTGGTTTGTAAAATCTTGTGTATTTGGAAATTCTGAAGTAAGTCGAGTTGTTACAAATTCCCGGATTAAAACTTTTGTATATATATATATATATTAGAATATTAATTGTTAAGAATAAAATCATTTCCAATGTAATCATCAATCCAAATAAAATATAATAACACTTCAAATACTTAAAGCCCTTATTACAATGATTGAATACTTAAAATACTGAAAATAATAAATACTTTAATAAAACAAGTAGAAACATCTTCTTCTGCATGGGTCACCTCGTATCCATTCCAACCCGGTCCAAGCATCACCTGTAAGGTTGATAAAAATTTGGGTGAGTCAAACAGACTCAGTGTGCAATTAGGCCACTGAATTCCACCCACATGTTAAACCATATAATAATCCATATAACAAATAGTAATGCAACTTATTCACATGTGTTCACTTATTGGGCTTGGCCCATAACCATATCACATTCTTATAATAGTGTAATTAATCACATGTTTCCACATAAATTGGGCTTGGCCCATTACTACATTAATCCACATCACATACTGGGCTTGGCCCACTTCCACATTAATTCACATATCATATTGGGCTTGGCCCATTTCCACATTTATTCACATACAAAATTATGCAATAATGAAGCCCAACCCAGCCTAGGATCCATCCTCTACACACCCCCGTATCCAGCCTACCACACACCAGGGGATTACTAAATCACCCTCCAACCGCTACACATCCATTTTGGCAACAAATGCCGTTCACGCGAACTTAATTGCAAATAATCCACAACGCGACCTCAGTCAGCGCCAATCCACGATGTAGCCAAAGCTAACATCAAAACCACGATGAGCACAAAGCCATCAATAACCACGATATGGCACAAAGCCTATATCAACCACGTACTCGAAGTACACCCTGACCTTCATTCATAAACATATTCCCACCCATGCACATGCAGCATAAAATAATGCCATGATAATGCATGTACATGTTATTTAGTATATTATCACATATTCACATCAATAATCACATTTAATCAGATTCGGTACTTACCGGATTATCGACATACCCCATGAGGGTATCCATATCACAATTTCCACTGCACTAGTTAGTACATTCATAGCACATACACAATATCACATACATAACATAAACCCGGAAAACAGTAGGCTAACTACACACCTGATCACTTGGAGAACTACGCTTTCGATACTGATGCTATCACTAATCGAGACTACGGCTGCTGCTCTGACGCTGGTCCACACCCCGGTGGCCAATCCCGAACTGCAGAAACGGATCTCCTCTTAAACTTGGGGATAGGGACTACCCCTTGTCCTCCTTGACTGGCATTCGCATCCATTAATGATATCTTAATCAGAACCAAACGGTTAACCAATAACATCATAATCCAAATATACCCAATCTAAACTATACTTACTGAATATCCTTACCAAACGAACTTGGATCCCGAAGGCTTTTCTTTTACCACTGTCGACTTGCCCCTTGCTTATTTACAACCCGAGTACTTGCTTGCTCTTGAAGTTACCAATATCCCTGCTTAACAAATTATTAGAATCGGCCAACACAAGAATACTAAGAACATGGCCCTTGGCCGAATGGTATATTCTTGCTTACCTTACTCACTTCAATCCCTAAAACTCCTTAGTGCTCCCTTCCTTCGACTAAACACCAAAAGAACATATAGTGAGGCTTAAAGGACATTCGGCCCTCCATAGAAATCAAGGCCAAACACTTGATTCGGCACTCCCACGAAACTAAAATCAATTACTAAAAGAGAAGATCACTTACCACTAACAATCAACTTCCCAAAAGATCACTTCTACCAACGTTGGCTTGATGATGGATCCCCTCGGCTTTGCAAAGAATCGACCCACACAAAGATTGAGAATCGGCTATCAAGAGAATAGATACAATCGGCACCAATAGAGGGAGATTCGGCTTCAAGGTTTCAAGAAAAGAAAAGGGTAGAGAGGACTACAAGATTCGGCTATGGCTCCTCACATGTGGATGAAATATTCGGCTAAGGTTTTAAATGACAAAGGCCATTCGACCATTCAAGAAAAGATGATGAACTAGGGTTGAAAGAAAGAAAAGAATGAGAAGTGAGAGTAGGAGAATTTCGGCACAAAGAAAATTAAAGAAGAAAAAGATATCAAAAATGATTAATCCCCTTTATAAAGAATTCGGCTACTATATCCTTGCTCTTATCAAACTCCAAATTATTCTCTTTATCACCTTAATCAAAATAATCAAAATATAACTACAATTATCCTTCACTTAATCTCCTATTTTATCTCTTATCTACCCACCTAAGATAAATAAAATAAATAAATAAAGCTACACTTATCTTCTATCTACTAACTTAAAATAAATAAACCTTTATCAAATATCCCAGCCAAAATTAAAAAAAAAAAAACAAGCCTTATCTCATCCTAATGTCCATGTGCCGTCCACCTCCTCCCCTCTCTTAACACCAAAATGCAAAAATAAAAAAAATCCCTTAATGCTGCCAACAAGGCTCGAACCTGAGCCCTCTTGAAGCTCCCTTTGCCGCAAGCTTCCCTGCTCCTCAGGTAACGCCCCAAGCCACTTTGCTGCTAGTTCTTTTTGTGTCATAAACTCCCCAAAATTCCTCTTAAAGCCTCCTTAGCCCCGTTTCCCTTCTTGACGCAAAGACCAAAAATAAAAACACACTCCTATGCCACCAACGTGATTCGAACCAAGGCCCTTACCCACTGCACATGGCGTCATTCACCAAGGCCCTAAGTGGCGCCTTGCAGCCACTTTACCAAGGTGATTCTTATGTCTAAAAACTTCCAAAATTTTCCTTAAGGCCTCATTAGCCAAGCTTCCCTTTTAACACTTAAAAATCCAAAATTTTCCCAAAGCATTCTACCACACCCTAGGGTTCTCAAAACCCCTAATACACACTCAACCATCCATTAAGCCTACTAACTCATGAATTATGCACCAAATGCATAACCCCCAAATCCGGGATATTACAGTTCTACCCTCCTTAAAAATAATTTTGTCCTCGAAATTACTTACTATCGAACAATTCTAACTCATCACACTACGCTACTGCTGCGTACTCTGATAAAACTAACACATTTCTTAGATACTAACTCAGGGTTCGCATTCAAAATTCCATACACTTCACTAGCAACTCAAGAACGAACTAGCTCTATAACAAACAAGGTAATAAAGAGATTCCAGGATTAGGGAACATACCCGATCTTATCTGGTCCACTTCCTCCTCGCTACGGCTGTTTGCCTAAGCCAACCTTGGTTGCCATGCACCAAAACCTTCAGCATCTCTGCTTGGTGTTCCCCGACCTTGGCCTCGAGCCCAATCCATCGCTTGAGGACACTTCTTAACCAAATGAGCCTTAGATCCACACTGGAAACATTCTTTGTTGTTCCCCCAACATTCTCCTAAATAAGCTCTCCCACATTGGGCACATAACCGACTCCGATTCTTAGCAGCTGGTACAGGTGCACGTACAGAATTCTCAATCCTTGGCCTTTTCTGAAACTCTCCAGATGATTCTGTCGATCTGAAATTCCTCTTATTCCGGTTCCTCATCCTTTCTCGGTTCTACCTCACAGTCTTCTTCACTTCTTCAGCTATCCGAGCCTTCTCCACTAGAATAGCAAAATCCCTTTCTCTCTGCGGTGCAATCAGCACTCGCAGCTCATCCCGCAATCTATATTCGAATCGAACACCCCTCTCGTAATCAGTAGCCACGATTCCTTTATCATACTGACTTAACCGCACAAATTCCGCTTCGTACTCTGTTACCGACATACTTCCTTGTACTAAATTTAGAAACGCCTTTCTTTGCGAGTCTAAGTAACTAGCTCCAACATACTTCCCTTCAAACTTAACCTTAAAGTACTCCCAATCCACTCGGTCCGCAGGGGTACCTTGTCTGACAGTGAGCCACCATCGATAAGCTTCATCTCGGAGCAACGAGACAGCACCTTTCAGCTTTTCTTCAGCAGTGCAATCCAAATCATCCATGATTCTTTCGACTGCCTCCAACCAATACTCCGCCACATTCGGAGCTACCCCAGATACTCCTCTAAAGATCTCGGCTCCGTTTGACCTAAGTCATCCACTGCCTACATTGACTCTTGCAACTCGTTCTAGCACTCGCAGCATAGCTAACGATACTGCGTCATCTCCCACAGCCTGATCTTGATCCTCCGCGCCCACTGCTGGCGGTGGCACCTCACTTTCTGACCCATGGCCAGACCCTACTGGTTCCGATAATGTCATTCTACCTCGACCATGTCCACTAGAACTCATATCTAACGTTGCGATTTAATCTGATTAAGAAGTTTTATGCATTAGTACTTTTGTTCCACTTGTTTAACCGCGAACAGTTTTATGGAAAGAAGTTTACTAGTGGTTCTTTCGATCAATCAAAGTTTCAATTCAAATTCACTATTCTAATTCAGAAAATCACATTCACATTCATCAATAAAGTCACATTCATCCACGACACTTTCTTGAGCATTCCATCCACTTCCCCACCCAGGGGTAAATTCGTCATTTGTCCTACAAGGGTATTTTAGTAATAAATCGGGGTCAGTTTGAAAGTCACAAAAGTCATTTCGAGATTTTCCAAACTCATGGGTATTTTTGAAAGAAAGATTTTCCAAATCAAGATATTGTAAAAATTTTGAAATTCAGAGGTTATTTCGGTAATTTGGAAGTCAGGGGCATTTTCGTAAATTTTCCCGAATCTGGGTATCTTAATAATTTGTAAAATTCAGAGTCCTGGTATTTTGTAAAACAAAGGTATACTTGCAAAAGTCGAGGGTAATATGGTAATAATTTTTTTAAACCAAGGGCATTTTGGTAATTTTCACAACCAGGGGTATTTAGGTAATTTTGGTAAATCGGAAATATTTTGAAAATTTTTCAGAATAAATTTTGCTACAAATTAAAAAGGTAATTTAGTGGTTTTAAAACTAAGGTTTTTATAAAACAGTATGGCTAGTCCCTTTTGGGTTTTAATTGTTGAGTTTAGCCCGTGAATAAGTCCTCTTGGTTAGGGTGAGCCGTTACTACGCACCAGGTAGGATTCGAGCAAAGAGGAGGTGAGTCGCTAGGACTGCTTAAATACCAAGCTCTTACTGAATCCACTCCTAGACATGCGCACAATGGTTGCCACACCTTAACTCGGTGACTTACTTCACAGGTTTGTTCGGTTGTTTTTAAGTCTTATGCATGTGTTTGAGTGCACTAGCCCTAGGGTTCAATAGCCCTAATCTTCTAATCTACGAGCCCAATTATGCCCATAAAATTCACATAAACAAATCACTTCAACAATTAGAAGTACTTACCTGGTGGACTTCGGGTCGGAGATACAGGTGCCATGCCAGAAAACCTGAAAAATTTCTTGAAAATCCATATTTTTGAAAAGCCCAATTTTGAAAATTTTTTTGAGCCCAAAACCCTCAAAGCCGAGTTTTGAACCTGGCTCTGATATCAAACTGTAACACCCCCAAACCCGGCCCACGAGCCACGGTCGAATTTAGAAATGCCACTGCGGAAAACGTCTAAAAATATTTTGACTTAAAGTAGAAACATAAAATTTGTGGTGGTTTGTAAAATCTTGTGTATTTGGAAATTCTGAAGTAAGTCGAGTTGTTACAAATTCCCGGATTAAAACTTTTGTATATATATATATTAGAATATTAATTGTTAAGAATAAAATCATTTCCAATGTAATCATCAATCCAAATAAAATATAATAACACTTCAAATACTTAAAGCCCTTATTACAATGATTGAATACTTAAAATACTGAAAATAATAAATACTTTAATAAAACAAGTAGAAACATCTTCTTCTGCATGGGTCACCTCGTATCCATTCCAACCCGGTCCAAGCATCACCTGTAAGGTTGATAAAAATTTGGGTGAGTCAAACAGACTCAGTGTGCAATTAGGCCACTGAATTTCACCCACATGTTAAACCATATAATAATCCATATAACAAATAGTAATGCAACTTATTCACATGTGTTCACTTATTGGGCTTGGCCCATAACCATATCACATTCTTATAATAGTGTAATTAATCACATGTTTCCACATAAATTGGGCTTGGCCCATTACTACATTAATCCACATCACATACTGGGCTTGGCCCACTTCCACATTAATTCACATATCATATTGGGCTTGGCCCATTTCCACATTTATTCACATACAAAATTATGCAATTATGAAGCCCAACCCAGCCTAGGGTCCATCCTCTACACACCCCCGTATCCAGCCTACCACACACCACGGAATTACTAAATCACCCTCCAACCGCTACACATCCATTTTGGCAACAAATGCCGTCCACGCGAACTTAATTGCAAATAATCCACAACGCGACCTCAGTCAGCGCCAATCCACGATGTAGCCAAAGCTAACATCAAAACCACGATGAGCACAAAGCCATCAATAACCACGATATGGCACAAAGCCTATATCAACCACGTACTCGAAGTACACCCTGTCCTTCATTCATAAACATATTCCCACCCATGCACATGCAACATAAAATAATGCCATGATAATGCATGTACATGTTATTTAGTATATTTTCACATATTCACATCAATAATCACATTTCATCAGATTCAGTACTTACCGGATTATCGACATACCCCATGAGGGTATCCATATCACAATTTCCACTGCACTAGTTAGCACATTCATAGCACATACACAATATCACATACATAACATAAACCCGGAAAACAGTAGGCTAACTACACACCTGATCACTTGGAGAACTACGCTTTTGATACTGATGCTATCACTAATCGAGACTACGGCTGCTGCTCTGACGCTGGTCCACACCCCGGTGGCCAATCCCGAACTGCAGAAACAGATCTCCTCTTAAACTTGGGGATAGGGACTACCCCTTGTCCTCCTTGACTGGCATTCGCATCCATTAATGATATCTTAATCAGAACCAAACGGTTAACCAATAACATCATAATCCAAATATACCCAATCTAAACTATACTTACTGAATATCCTTACCAAAAGAACTTGGATCCCGAAGGCTTCTCTTTTACCACTGTCGACTTGCCCCTTGCTTATTTACAACCCGAGTACTTGCTTGCTCTTGAAGTTACCAATATCCCTGCTTAACAACTTATTAAAATCGGCCAACACAAGAATACTAAGAACATGGCCCTTGGCCGAATGGTACATTCTTGCTTACCTTACTCACTTCAATCCCTAAAACTCCTTAGTGCTCCCTTCCTTCGACTAAACACCAAAAGAACATATAGTGAGGCTTAAAGGACATTCGGCCCTCCATAGAAATCAAGGCCAAACACTTAATTCGGCACTCCCACGAAACTAAAATCAATTACTAAAAGAGAAGATCACTTACCACTAACGATCAACTTCCCAAAAGATCACTTCTACCAACGTTGGCTTGATGATGGATCCCCTCGGCTTTGCAAAGAATCAACCCACACAAAGATTGAGATTCGGCTATCAAGAGAATAGATACAATCGGCACCAATAGAGGGAGATTCGGCTTCAAGGTTTCAAGAAAAGAAAAGGGTAGAGAGGACTACAAGATTCGGCTATGGCTCCTCACATATGGATGAAATATTCGGCTAAGGTTTTAAATGACAAAGGCCATTCGACCATTCAAGAAAAGATGATGAACTAGGGTTGAAAGAAAGAAAAGAATGAGAAGTGAGAGTAGGAGAATTTCGGCACAAAGAAAATTAAAGAAGAAAAAGATATCAAAGATGATTACTCCCCCTTATAAAGAATTCGGCTACTATATCCTTACTCTTATCAAACTCCAAATTATTCTCTTTATCACCTTAATCAAAATAATCAAAATATAACTACAATTATCCTTCACTTAATCTCCTATTTTATCTCTTATCTACCCACCTAAGATAAATAAAATAAATAAATAAAGCTACACTTATCTTCTATCTACTAACTTAAAATAAATAAACCTTTATCAAATATCCCAGCCAAAATTTTAAAAAAAAATAAAACAAGCCTTATCTCATCCTAATGTCCATGTGCCGTCCACCTCCTCCCCTCTCTTAACGCCAAAATGCAAAAATAAAAAAAATCCCTTAATGCTGCCAACAAGGCTCGAACCTGAGCCCTCCTGAAGCTCCCTTTGCCGCAAGCTTCCCTGCTCCTCAGGTAACGCCCCAAGCCACTTTGCTGCTAGTTCTTTTTGTGTCATAAACTCCCCAAAATTCCTCTTAAAGCCTCCTTAGCCCCGTTTCCCTTCTTGACGCAAAGACCAAAAATAAAAACACACTCCTATGCCACCAACGTGATTCGAACCAAGGCCCTTACCCACTGCACATGGCGTCATTCACCAAGGCCCTAAGTGGCGCCTTGCAGCCACTTTACCAAAGTGATTCTTATGTCCAAGAACTTCCAAAATTTTCCTTAAGGCCTCCTTAGCCAGGCTTCCCTTTTAACACTTAAAAATCCAAAATTTTCCCAAAGCATTCTACCACACCCTAGGGTTCCCAAAACCCCTAATACACACTCAACCATCCATTAAGCCTACTAACTCATGAATTATGCACCAAATGCATAACCCCCAAATCTAGGATATTACACGGGGGCTATTTTAGGGTGGTTTCGTGACCACACAAGAGTCCACACGGGCGTGTGACAACTCACACGACCGTTTGCTTTTGGGAATTAGGGTTCCAAGCTAAATTTTGGTACCACACAACCGTGTGGCCGATTTGGGAATTTTTATCATTTCTCACACTGCCGTGTCCCTCTGGCACACGGGCGTGTGAGTTTGGGGATTAGGGTTTGAGTGATTTAGTGTCACAAGACCTGGCCATATGGTCATGTGGTTAATTTGGGAATTAGGGATCCGACACAGGCGCGTAAGACCTTCACACGGCTGTGTCAGCCCTGAACTAAAATTTAGTGTAAATGGACAGAGAGTTACACGACTGTCCCCACGGCCATGTCCCTAGTTCACACGGCTGTATGCCTTTCTTCACACGGGCGTGTGTTTCTGTCACACGATAGTGTGCCCCTTCTCACACGGGCTTTTGATCTTCCACACGGCCTAGGCATTACCACACGGCTAGAACACACAAGCGTGTGGTCGTAAGTCACTTGTATTGGTTTTGTATGCATTTCTGATCTAAATATGTACTTGTGTGTGTTCCGGCCCTTAGCTAAGTTTAGTGAGGGTGTTCAAGACTCGATATCTGTGATGGTTGTGTGTAATGTATGATTTTGAATCCGATATGAAGAATGTGCTACGTGACTGTTTTGACTGACTGTCTGTTGATGTGTATCTGTTCTGTTAGCTTGGATGCATTCATGTATTTGCATAAAATATTTTGGGTTGGGTTGGGTTGTGAAGAGAAGGAACACTGTATCGGTTCTGAATTGGTAGTTTAACTGCAAACTTATACTTACAGCAATTTATCGCACTGTACCGTACTTGTCTCAGCTTTGCTACGCACTATTACCTGATCTAGCAGTTTAACTGCAACATGACTGTACAACAGATTACCGCATTGCACTGTACTGTACGTATGTCGGCTATGCTACGTACAATTATCTGATTTGGCCTGTACCGCTGTCTATCGCATTACACAATATAGCACATAAGTTAGCCCTGCTTTGTATTATTATCTGAGTTGCTGAGTCCACATATACGAAGTGTAGGGTTGGATGGGCCTTTCGAGGTCCTGATTGGTGTGATTGGTTGGATGAGCTTTAACAGCTCTTATGAGGTGTGATCGGAGGATGGAGAGGTGTGTTGGCTGGATGGGTGGGTTATATTTATCTAACTGCATTTCATCTACATCTGTTTGTGTGTTCTGACTGCAAGACTAGTTGTCTATAATCTGTTTGTCTGATCAACATTTGAGCTGAATTTTTGAGTGAATTTGATGGGCTCTGGTTATTAAATTCTACTGGGACGTCAGTCCCAAGTGTGCGTTCTGACTCCGTGAGTAACTGAAAATCTATTTTGCTAATGTTTTGAGTACTGTATCTCCGTTTGAGATTTGTTTCAGACTCACACTGAGCTCGAGTAGCTCACCTCCTCTTAGTGTTTCTTTTCAGGTACCCTTTCTAAATTTGACACTGGACTTGGTATACAGAGGTCTTGGACAGTCTTGGTGGAAAATAAGGGATTATCGGTTTATATTTTCAGCTTATATTTGGTTAAATGATTTTTGGAATGTAAGATTTTTTTAAAAGCTTTGGTACAATCTCCGTTTGATTCTTATTCATTTATTTAAACTGGGTCATATGTTTTTCTTAACTGTAATTTTACTGTCTGAATTTTAAACGGTTAAGTGTTTCGATTTGACGTAAGAATTTATTTTGTGAAATTTAACTACGATTACTTCGGTAACCAATGTGACATCCGAAATTCAGTCTAAACTTCTAGGCCGGGTTTTGGGTGTTTCATTTAATGGTATTAGAGCCAGGTTTACAAAAACTCGGCCTGTGTTTTTACGTATCCGTGTGCGCACGTGAAGGTTTTAAAAATATTTTTGAGAAAACTTTACCACACTAAGCTGAAACGATTTGTGTTTTGAGAAAAGTTTTAAGGGAAAGAACTGTCTGAGACTCCGATACTGGTCCAGGTAAAAATTCGAAAGTATAAGATTAGAAATGTAGATTCTTGTACTAATTCTGTGTTTGCTTTCTAAAAGTATAGATATCCTAAGTTAGCCACAGGACTGATATGGACTCTGAAGGTAAGTAAGATCGCAAGAAGTCGTCTACTTCTTCGGAGCGTATACCTATTCAGGAGTTGGACGACAATGCAATTCCACTAGCTTCGGGTAGCGGTAACTCGGAGCTTGGGATTGAGGCATTGACTTGGGTAGTGAGGGAGGTATTAGAGAAGGTGTTCGAGGCTAGGATAAGGGAGACTAGTGAAACCCTTCAAGCTAGGTGTATGGATTGTGGAAAGAAAAGAGATCGCATTCCTTCGAGGTTGGAGCCTCATGCTGCGAAGCGTGTTAGAACGCATTTGAGTAGCAATAATGGTTCTGCAGAGGGTGCTAGTGGTGGTGCGAGCGTTTCGTCTTGCAAGCACTGTAAGAAACACCATCCAGGAAAGTATTGGAAAAAGGCGGGTGCGTGTCTTAGATGTAGATACACGGAGCATCAAATTAGGGAGTGTCTGCGACGACATTAAGTCAGGTATGGTGGTAGATTGTTCTGAATCTGTGTGTGATTTATTTGAATGACATTGATGATTGCTTGTTGGATAATGTTTGTATGTGTGAAAGGACAACTGTGCATCTGCTTCAGTGGTTAAGTGCTCTAGGTGTGTATGAGAAGTCTTAGGTTTGATTTGGTTCTACTCGAGTTAGAGTGTGCAGCGGGAGTGTGGTGGTGTAGTTGTGATTTACCACTGCTCACTTAGTTGGAAATTTCGGGGACGAAATTTCTTTATGGAAGGATGAGTTGTAACGCCTCGAATTTTGGGGCTAGAAGTTTTGAGTTTTGTGGTTAGGATCAGTGAGTTGGTGATGCTATAGAGTTTAGTGGCACATTTAAGTATCAGAATGGGCATTGTTGAATGAGTGTTAGTGAACCTTTGGGTTCTGGGTTCGAGTCTTTGGGTGTGCATTTTTGGGGATACAATTTATTTTACTCAGTTTTAAGTTAATATTATTATTAACTATTTTTATTTCTTTTTTCTTTTTTTTTTCATGCTCTCCTCTCATTCTCCCTCTCTTGGTTTTTCTTTATGCTCTTCTATTGTTGCAAAAACGGTTTTTGTCTACGGTATTTGGAGAGTTTCGTTTCCTCGTCGACAAGTCAGAGTCTGAGCTTCTTGGATCACGAGACAGGTGTGGGTTTCAAACTTTTCCTACTTTATTTACGAATTCTAACTCGACTTTGTGAAAAGTTTACTATGGATGCGATATCGTTATTTATGCTTGGAATGTGTATAATTTTGTATAATTATGTCTAACGAGGATCGGAAAGCGCTTTGTGGCTAAAAGCACATTTTTCGAGGGCTCTTTTATGGTGGTTTCGTGACGACACAGGCATCCACACGGGTGTGTGACGACTCATATGGCCGTGTGCTTTTGGGAATTAGGGTTCCGGCTAAAATTTTGGTGCCACACGGCCTTGTGGCTGATTTGGGGATTTTTATCGTTTCTCACACGGCCGTGTCCCTCGGGCACACAGGCATGTAAGTTTGGGGATTAGGGTTTGAGTGATTTGGTGTCACACGGCCTGGCTACACGGCCATGTAGCTAATTTGGGAATTCGGGATTCCACACAGGCGTGTGTGTTATGGACACACGGCCGTGTCTGGTGGGCACACGGGAGTATGAGACCCTCACACGGTCGTGTCAGCCCTAAACTCAAATTTAGTACAAATGGACAGAGAGTTACACGGCCTGTCCCCACGGCCATGTCCCTAGTCCACACGGCCGTGTGCCTTTCTTCACACGGGAGTGTGTTTCTGTCACACAACCGTGTGCCCCTCCTCACACGGGCTTTTGATCTTTCACATGGCCTAGGCATTACCACACTGCCAAAGCACACGGGCTTGTGGTCTTAAGTCACTTGTATTGGTTTTATATGCATTTCTGATCTGAATATCTGCTTGTGTGTGTTCAGACCCTTAGTTAAGTTTAGTAAGGGTGTTCAAGACTCGATATCTATGATGGTTGTGTGTCATGTATGATTTTGAATCTGGTCTGAAGAATGTGCTACGTGACTATTCTGACTGACTGTCTGTTGATGTGTATCTGTTCTGTTAGCTTGGATGCATTCATGCATTTGCATAAAATATTTTGGGTTAGGTTGTGAAGAGAAGGAAGACTGTATCTGTTCTGAACTGGCAGTTTAACTGCAAACTTATACGTACAGCGATTTATCGCACTGTACCGTACCTGCGTCAGCTTTGCTGCGCACTATTATTTGACCTAGCAGTTTAACTGCAACATGACTGTACAACAGATTACCGCATTGCACTGTACTATACGTACGTCAGCTATGCTGTGTACGAGTATCTGATTTGGCCTATACCGCGGTCTACCACATTACACAGTACAACACATGCGCTAGCCTTGTTGCGTATTATTATCTGAGTGGCTGAGTCCACATATACGGAGTGTAGGGTTGGATGGGCCTTCCGAGGTCCTAATTGGTGTGATTGGTTGGATGAGCTTTAACAGCTCTTATGAGGTGTGATCGGGGGATGGAGAGGTGTGTTGGCTGGATGGGTGGGTTGTATTTATCTGACTGCATTTCATCTGCATATGTCTGTGTGTTCTGACTGTAAGACTAGTTGTTTGTAATCTGTTTGTCTGATCAGCATTTGAGCTGAGTTTTTGAGTGAATTTAAAGGGCCTGGTTGTTAAGTTCTGTTGGGACGTCAGTCCCAAGTGTGCGTTCTGACTCTGTGAGTAATTGAAAATCTATTGTGCTAATGTTTTGAGTACTGTATCTCCGTTTGAGATTTGTTTCGGACTCACACTGAGCTCGAGTAGCTCACCCCCTCTTAGTGTTTCTTTTTAGGTACTCTTTCTGAATTCTAACGCTGGAATCGGTATGCGAAGATCTCGAACAGTTTCAATGGAAAATAAGGGATTATTGGTTTATATTTTCAGCTTATATTTGGTTAAACGATTTTTGGAATGTAAGATTTTTTTTTAAAACCTTTGGTACAATCTCCGTTTGATTCTTATTCGTTTATTTAAACTGGGTCATATGTTTTTCTTAACTGTAATTTTACTGTCTGAATTTTAAACGGTTAAGTGTTTCGATTTGATGTGAGAATTTATTTTGTGAATTCAACTACAGTTACTTCGGTAACCAATGTGACATCCGGAATTCAATCTAAACTTCTAGGTCGGGTTTTGGATGTTACAATTTTATTTTAAAATTTGATAATTTATATAAAAGTAAATAGAAATATTTTTAAATATGATAATTTATTTAATCTAGAAAATTTAAAGCATATATAAACCAAGTCAAATAATTTTTTAAAAATATATCTTTAACCTTTTAAAATTTTAATTTAATTTGTAAATGTTATTTATTATCAAATTTTCTCATTATCTATTAGATTATTTATAAATTAAATAATAACTTGACAATTACTATATAAACAGATGAATACTCATTCTGAAAATATACAGTCCTCTTACCAATATATATTCACATATGTAACTTTCGAAATTTTCTATCAATTTTTATCTTTTACTTATTTTTGTATTTTGTAAAATATTATTTCTGGAATTTTTTTTATTTTTATTTTTTACAAAAACCATCAAACAAGAAATATTTTGTTTGAGAAAAATGAAGTTTTAAGAAGTTAAAAGAAATGGAGGAACCTTTTATGACTACGGCTTCATTGGAACTCTTGAATCCTCGCCGGAAAAAGACTATCAACTCCAAAAATTTTACTTAAAATAAACAAGGAGGTATTTTTATACTAATTTCCCAATTTTTTTCCATATAGTTTTTTAAATAAAAGTTTGGATTTTGATCTATTTTTTAGAAACATAATTTATGGGTTATAGTTGTTATTTACTAAATAACATAATAGATAATGGAAGTGTTTGACTGCAGTGGTCACTATTTTTTTATAGTGCAAACAAAAATACAAAGAGTACCAACATTTGTTTTCGTAGTCCGATTTTTCTACTTTTACAAAGCGTAGCTCAGTAAGTAATTTTATTATCTTTAATTCATAATACAACAAGTGAGTCACACTCTATCGCTCTCCAAATATAGAGATCTCATATTTATACGTAAAGATTAGAACACTCACCTCTAAATTTTTCCCCTAAGAATTTAAGTAGTAAACACTAAAGGTTTACAATTCAGTATGCACTCTCACTCACAATGGTTCATCAATGAACAAATTCTAGTGATCTTAATATCACTCTTATCCATAACCTAAACAATCCTTATAGCATATATCAATCTCGGCTTGATAACATAGAAACTAAATGAATAAAAAGCAACTCTTTGAAAATAGCTATTATAAAAATCATAATTTGATGAATATATGACTTTCCAAAATCAGCATCACAATCTCGACCAGATCTCCAGAAACAAGGGTTTTCTTAATTCATTATAGTTAAATCCAATCTTTAATAGACACATATTGATTCTCTTAAATGGACCATAACATCTTTAAAATATTAACATAATAACTAGTTCAAAAGTTTTGGGATACCGTTGTACACTGAGTGTATTGCAAATACCTTGCCTCAACAAATTTGACCATTCTTTATGTATATTTAAATTTAAATGTTTATTATAAGTAAATTTATATATAATTAATAATTTATTTAATATGATAATAAATTCAATATATGATACAGATAAATTTATTTATAAATTATATAAAAGATGGCTTTTATACGGGGGGCTTATAACTCCTTATAGTTTATTTACATCTTTAGGGCATGTTGATATTAACAATTTTGCGATTTAGTCTCTGAAAATATTTCAAATCATTGTATTAAATATTTTCTAAATTTTAATTATTTTTATTTTCTACACATATATTTAATAATTAATTTAATTTAGCCCCTCAATTTGATTATTTTTGTATTGTTTATTTAGTTCTTTCCTTTAAATTCTAAATTATAGCTTTCATGATTAATTAATTATTAATTAATTATTTTAACATATTCAAATTATTTTTTAATAAAAATAGACTATCCTTGGTTGGATTTAAAAAATAAGATTTTGTATTCTTATGTTTAATTCAAAAACATTCTTTTGTAAGAATAATATATTTAATTTTAGTTTACTTATTGACCTTTTTTTTTATAGTAATTCAGTTTGTACTATTGCAAATAACTATGAATTAGTGTTAACATTTTTTTAATAATTTAATTTATGTAAAATTTTAACAATATTTGATTTGTTCTTTCATATTTAATTTAAAAACAAAATATTTAAAATTTCTAATTATTTTTAAAATACTTTTAATTACCATATATAAAAACTTATCTTTTAAAATTGAATTAAAAATGTTCAAGTTGATAGGCCTTTTCGTTTCTTAGCTCCTTGGGTTAATCATTCGTCTTTTGCACAATTTGTTCAAGAAAATTGGAGTAATGAGGTGGATTTAGTTGGTAATATTGGAGCTCTCACTATGAACCTAAAAAGATGGAATTCAGAGGTTTTTGGTCATACCATCAGAAGGAAGCGGTTGCTTGCTCTTCGCATTGAAAATATCCAAGCTGCTTTAGACCAAAGGTGCTCTAGATTCCTTATGGATCTTGATTTTCAGTTGCGTGTTGAGTACGAGAAGATCCTTGACGAGGAAGAATTACTTTGGAAACAAAAGTCTAGAGTGGATTAGATCCAATTTGGTGACCGAAATACAAAATTCTTCCATAATAAAGCCTTTGTTAAGAGAAGTTTAAACAAAATTCCTGCTTCGAAGGTTGAAGATCAATGGTTTTATGACAATGAAGTCCTTCAAGAGGAAGCGTCTCTTCACTTTACTCTTTGGATGATCATTCTATTGGTAGATTCCCTTTATACGGATGTTTCCTGACTTTGGACTCTGCATCTTTGGATGTTCTTGAGGCGAGCATGACTAATAAGGAAATTATAAGTGCATTATTTAGTATGGGTTCCTTGAAGGTTCTGGGTCTAGATGGTTTTCATGCTTTATTCTATTAGAGTCAATGGGAAACGGTTGGTGCAGACATGTGTAGGTGGGCTCGTGGAGTTTTTTCTTATTAGTCCCTCGGTAGTAGCATCAACAAGAACTTTCTAGTGTTGATTCCTAAAACCAAAGCTCATGAATCTTTTGCTTAGTTTTAGCCAATCAACCTTTGTAATGTTCTTTATAAGATCATCAAAAAAGTTATTGCTAATCGTTTCAAGCTAGCTATCCCTTCGCCTGTTGGCTCGAATCAAGTTACCTTTGTAGCTGGAAGGTAGATTATAGATAATACTATTATTGCCTAGGAGGTTGTTCACTCGATGTGTACAAAAAAGGGAAGAAAATTTGGATGGCCATTAAAGTGGATTTGGAGAAAGCCTATGATAGAATCAGGTGGGATTTTATAGGAGATACTTTATCGGATGTTAGGTTTCCTTCGAATTTGTCCGAGATTATTATGGATTGTATTACTACGGCATCCATGCAAATTTTGTGGAATGACAAGCCTTTAACTGATTTTTTTCCATGCAGCGGTATTAGACAAGGTTGTTTGATGTCTCCTTACATATTTGTGTTATGTATGGAGAAATTGGGCCAAACTTATTCACAAAAGAGTGGAGGATAAAACTTGGAAACCTCTTGTGTTGGGTAAGAATGGTCCTCCCTTATCACATCATTCTTTTCTTATTTGTAGAAGTGGATATAAATCAGACAAGGAATATAAATGATGTGCTTAACACGTTTGGAGCTGCGTCGAGTCACAAAGTTAATGAGCTTAAAACTACTGTATTTTTCTCTAGCAATACTGATTCCAACTATGCTAACATTATTTGTAGTTTCTTTGTTTTTGCCAAACAGACGATTCGGGGATCTATTTGGGATTGTCTCTTTTCCACCGACGTATAATGACGAACACCTTCAAATTTATTGTAGACAAGGTCAAACGGAAGATGGATAACTGGAATGCTAAGACATTGTCTACGGTGGGATGAGTAACTTTAGTTCGGTCAATTTTGCTATCGATTCCCAATTATTTTATGCAAACTATGAAAATTATGTCTAGCATCTGTATTGAAATTGAGAGGATTGCTTGGAGATTTATATAGGAGAGCTCTGAAGCTATTAAGAAATCGTCATTGGTAAGGTGGGGGGATTGTTGTTAGCCTTTGCCTAATGAGGGACTTGGTATCCGATGCCTTAAGGAATAGAATGAGTCTTTTATGCTAATGTTGGGATTTAACCTCCTAGCTAACGATCAAACGTTGTGGGTAAGGGTTCTCCAATTTAAGTATAAACTGTAATAGCCCGTTTTTAGGTCAAATCGAAACAATGGTTTTGGGACCACAAACTCAAGAAAAAAATATTTATTTTATTATTTTATTGAAGTTTACAGCATGATAGAATTATTACGTGAAAGTTTCGTAAAGAAATTTACTGTTTGAATACTTAATTCGGTAAAAATGACTAAATCGCGTAAAGCGTAAAACTTCTGTTCTATTAGCTAAAAGTGTCAAATAGCTTAGAACATTAAAGTAAAGGTCCTTAAGTGGTAAATAGACCATTTATGGTTAGTAAATGATGATAGCATGGCAATTGGTGTAATTTTTAATATTTTTTAAGGTTAAAATGGTAAATGGTTAATAAATGTTATAATAAACAAAACCAAAATTCATTTTATATTATCATCATCTTCTTTAGCCAAATTTGACAAGAAGCAAAGAATAAATTCTAGGTTTTCTATTTGACACTTGCAAGATTAATTTGGTAAGTGTTTTTGACTCAGTTTTTAATGATTTTTATGTTTTTGAGATCGTTGCTTTGTATTCTAGCTAGCCCATACCCTAGATTTTAGAATTTTTGAATATTTAACATGTTTCCATTGTTGAATACTTGAGTTCTTTGATGTTTAGTGATAGATTATGGAAGCTTGATGATAGTTAAACTAGTTTTGTAAAGTGATTTTTGACAAAAATGCAAAATAGAGATTAATTTGTAAAAATGTAAAATGTGGTGGTTAAAAGTGTGAAATAATGAAATATATGGGCTGCTTGGAGTCTCTATGAAATTCGGCTAGACATGGGTAGGTACTAAATTGCATGAATTTGCAATTTTATGCGATAAGGACTAAATTGTAAAAATTGAAAAGTACAGGGGCAAATGTGTAAATTTTCCAAAACATGAATTATGGACTAAATTGAATAGATTGAATTCTGAATGTATTGAATTTGATAATATATAGATCAAGATAAGCCAAGATCGAGTTTAGATCGGGGAAAAGGAAAAATTGACGAATAACTGATAGTTTTTATCCGAGCAATACGAGGTAAGTTCGTATAATTAGAACCGAACTTTTAAATACTTGTAATTATTGAAATGAAAGTATGTGATTGAGTAATTGATATACTTGAAATACAAATACCTTATTAATATAGTTTAATGGTTACCAAGCCCCGTTTGAACTGTATGAATTCATAGGATACGAGTGACATGTCACTAGGGTTACCGTTTTGGTCGAGCTCCTACATTTGTTGCAGACTCACTACAGCTCATATGAGCTTACCGATATATCAGCTCGTAAGAGCTTACTGTTTTCAGCTCGTTGGAGCTTACCGTTTCAACTCGTATGATTGTTCAGCTCGATAAAGCTTACCGTTTCAACTCAATAGAGCTTACTATTCATCAGCTCAGGAAGAGCTTACCAATCATAGCTCGAAAGAGCATAAATTATAATGAATTGATGGATTACTGATGTTTATCACCTGAGTATCCCTTGGAGTTCTAATAGGTTCAACAGGCATAAATTCTATTTATAAGGATGGGTACTATTACTGAATGAATTATTGATTATATGATTGAGAATGAAATGTTGGATGCAATATATATGGAGTATTGAATGGTGATAATAGATGATTTTGTAACACCCCCTACCCGTATCCATTGCTGGAATAAAGTATGAGGCATTACCGAGGAGTACGGAATACTCATAGACAATTTAAGCCATTTATCGCTCAAATACCGAAATTGACTATAAAAGTTTCTTTACACATATAGTGCACTTGAGGTGCACCATTCCATAATTATGAATGAACACATTTATCAAACATATGTCATGTTATTATATATATCATAGTCTCATATTTCCATGTATCAATTACCATCATTTCCTCGTATTTCAACAAATACGTGTAACAATTCATAAACATGCAATTCACTAACCCTTCCTGCCAATCACAATTTAAAGTGACAAATCACTTATTGAGCCTAATTTCAATGTTCACTACAATCCATCATATAAATTTGGATGTACGTATCCACCAATAAATTCCATGTACAAGTATCATCATCTTATATTTCCACATACATTACTTTGCACATTATGAACTCAAATAACATATACAAGACATACCAATGTATTTCAAATACGTTTTCATAATATTTCATTTAGAATTAAGATTATATCATATTAGAACTCTTCTCATTAACTCATTTGGAATACCAATTCATACAGATAATAGACTCAAGGATGTACAAATATATAATCACAAATGAACTCATTCGTCAACCAAGTTCTACGTTCATGTCTCATCAACTCGTATTTCCTTATATCACATAATATATACCATGATTTCCATTCCCTTGATATTTTTCCATATTTATCCCGTTGAATTTCTTGGAATTTTCGATGGATTTTCAGAGGTACACTTTAGTGTACAAATCCAGGTCTGTCTGTAACATCCCGAATTAGGGGTTGTTTGCAATTTTATTATTTTTTATTATTTTTCGCATGCTCAAAGAGATGAAATGCATATGTTATGGTCTAGTCATAACCCCGAGTCAGGTCTGACTTAGCATTAAAAATTTCTTTTTAACTCTTGAGAAGAAAAAGCCAGGTGAGAAGGATTTAAATATTATATTGGTGCGAAACATGCCACAAGGAAGCAGTTAGTAGAATGGTCGGGATGCTACCTAGGGAGCTTGAATGGTGCGGCAAGGCAGGGGTTCGAACCCCAGGAATCGCGTTGGGGAGTTTTTATTTTTGGCGTTGAAGGAGAGCTAGGTGAAGGAGGATTTAAAAATATTTTCGGCGAGGTTATGGCATAAAGAAACGCCCTGGCAAAGTGGCTTGGGAGCGCCACTCAAGGGCCTGGGGGTGTTTGGACTCAAGTTCGAGTCACGCTGGGAGCAAAGGGCGTTTTTATTTTGTTTTGGCGTTAAAACAAGGGGAGCCAAGGAACGAACGCTTAAAAGGAAATTATGATGCGATTATGTCAAGAAAGGAGCAGTGGCAGAGTGGCAGGAGGCGAGGAGTGTTTCTTCAAATCTCGGGTTCGAGACCTAGGGGCAGCAATAGAGGTTTAAATTTTTCTTTTTGGCCGGCGTGAGTAGTGGCCTGCATGGGCGCTAGTGGATGAAGAAACCAAGTTGTTTTTTTTATTTATTTATTTACTTTCAAAAGCTGTTGGAAGTATGGGGTAGTTTTATTTTATTTTGTTTTATTATTTTATGTTATTGGAAGGGGGGATTAAGGGATGGAACAAATTGTTAATTATTGCTTTATGGGTGATAATTAAAAATATGAGATTTATCACCTCATGGGGAGCATGGCCGAATGAAGTTTTCTTTAGGGACCTTCATGGTCGGTTTTGAAGCTAGCAATGAGAGCATGGCCGAATTTCATTAGCTTGTTTTTGTTTCCTTTCCAAATTGTTCTTGGCCAAATCATCTGAGTTCTTTAACCTTGTCCAAATTCCCTTTCTTTTTCTATTGTGGTCTTAGCCGAAACCTTGTTGTCCTCTTCTTGGACGAATACCCTCTCTTTTCTTTTTGTGTTTTCTCATCATCACATCAAGAGCCGAAATCTAACTCTCCATTCGGGTTAGCCAAATCATTTGGTAAGTAGATCCTTTCCATCTTTCTTTCTATCATGGATCTATATGTTAAACCTACTCTTATTCCTTAAAGGTAGCCGAAACCCCTAACATCACCAAGTGGTGCCGACTTGTGGTGTTTAAAGGCCGATATGGTCATCGAGGTAAGGGGCGACAACTTCTTTTAAGTTTATGATTATGGCCGATTGGCCTTTAGACTCTAATGGACTGATGGAACCTATTATAAGGGGGGGAGTACAACTTAACTCAGAGAGCCTCTGGGATTTGAAGTAGTAGAATCTGAGCCCTCCATTCCCTATTAATCGATTTGGTAAGGAATCCTCTTTAGTCTTCCATTAGATAATCGAAAAGCCGAAGGCTAACTATTATGTGATCTCAAGGTATAGCCTATTACAAGTGGCGTGTGTGGCTTTCGGGATTTGCAAATCGCGTTGGAGCAATACGGGAACACGTTTCGGGACTTTTGTGATATCGCATAGATTTGGGATTTCTCTTTAGATCTTCGATTAAATAGGTGTGTAAACTCTTACACACTTTATTAGTATAAATTGTTTATTATGTTACTGCATAACCTCTCGTGTAGTAAAAATTGCCTTGTGGGCATAAGCTTGGATTTCGGGTAAGTCCCCTATTACTTGATCTATGATGTATGTTGTGTATGCCATCATATGCGTTAAATGCTATGCTATATACAAATGCATGATATATGGGATCATGATACATGTTATGTGAGCATGATGATGGTGGGATTGATGAGAGGAGGGAGATGATCTCTATGGACTGTCACCAGTAGTTTTGACCACACGATGGGTTGGCCCCATCATTTGATATATTTGTGACTTCGGTCCCCAGTGGTTTTGACCACCAGTGGTTTTGACCACACCGTTGATATAATTTGTGACTAAGTCCCAGTGGTTTGGTACCACCAGTGGTTTTGACCACATGTTGATATTTGTGACTTCGGTCACCAGTGGTTTTGACCACCAGTGGTTTTGACCACATGTTGATATTTGTGACCTATGGTCATCAGTGGTTTTGACCACACGATGGGTTGGCCCCATCACTTGATATATTTGTGACTTCGGTCACCAGTGGTTTTGACCACACGGGGTAGAAAAAGGAGTATGGATGGCTAGCTTGGGTTGCATATTTGCATGTCTTACTAATATCTTGTGTATGAGGTGCATTTTCAGGTTGGGGATTTATACACTGAGTCTTGGTGACTCACCCCTTCCCATATCATTTTACAGGTGAGTAGATCGCGGAGATGGAGCCGGAGAGGACTCGAGGCGGCCATGCTTGTTCCTTGGACTTGAAATTTTATTTCGCACCGTTAAAGTTTATTATTTATTAAATTTTAGTTTGGTTTTAATATGGCCGCTAGTTGTTATTTGGACGTTTAAGTAGCTGCTTTTACTTTACTTCTATTATATTGCTAATGAACTTATAAACTGTTAAATCAATCGGTTAAAAAGTAACGTTTTCAAAATAAGTACTCGTACGCGTTTTCAAAGATGTTACCATCGGGTAGCAAAATTTACCAAGTCAACGATAACTCCGATGTTTCCAAAAATTTAAATGATCAAATGTTTTCAAAGGTTTCAACTCAACCATGTTTATAAAATCAATCCCACCTGAGTTTTAGCAAACACCGTTTTATAACTTCAGCAATATTTTCAGATTTCCACTGTTAATCAAAATCCTTCAAAACATTTTTACTCTGTGACATACCAGATCCGGTCAAGGCTCATGGGCCGGGTTTGGGGTGTTACCTATTTGATATCAGAGCCCGGTTCAAAACTCGGCTGTGGGGGCCCAAGGCCCAAAAATGTTTTCTTGATAGGCCTCTGTGAAATATTATAAAAATGGTTTTGTTTTGAACATCATTGTATCGAGTCTCCGGCACCAATCCGCTCGGGTAAGTATTTCTAACCTCTGTGTGAATTATTATCTGTAAAGGGGTAGAAATGGAACGTAGATAGTATGAAAGGTATGTGAACCCTAGGACTAGTTTACCCCAACAATTGCATAAGATTTTAATTGCCTAATTAAACAAACCTATGACTAAGTCGCCGAGTTAGGGTGTGGCAACCATAGTGCCCATGTCTAGGAGTGGATCCGGAAGAGCCTGGTACTTAAGCAGTCCTAGTGACTCACCACCTCTTCGCAGGAGTCCTACCTGGTGCGTAGCTTCGGTTCACCCTAACCATGAGGACTTGTTCATAGGCTAAACCCAATTACTAAAACCCGAAAGGGAACTAGCCGTATTTTTATAAAAACTCTAGTTTTAAAACTCTTAAAAATTACCCTTTAAACTTGTGAGCATTATTTTACAAAAATTTTCAGAAAAATTTTGATTTATGGAAATTACAAAAATACCCCTAGTGGTAAAATTACAAAAATGCCCCTGGGTTCTAAAATTACTAAGCTACCCCCAAATTCAACAAAATTTTTCTTATTTTACAAACGTATCCAAAACCCCTAACTTATAAAATTACCAAAATAACCCTGATTTTCAAAATCTTTGCAACGCTACCAATTTGGAGAACAAATTCAACCCTCAAAGTTTTACAAATTTTAAAATACCCTTGATTATTAAAACCTTACAAAATTACCCTGGTTTATTACCAAAATACCCCTGTAGGGCAAATGACGAAATTACCCCCGGGATAGGTATTTGGACAAAAAGGTGATGGAATAAGTGAATGTCTATCTTTGAATTAGAATAGAAGACTTGAAACTTGATTGATCGAAAGAACAACTTCTAAACTTCGTTCATAAAATTTCTTCGCTAATAATCAGTGAAACAATGACTAACTCATAAAACTTTTTAAGACAGATTGCGCGATAAGAGATGAGTTCTAGAGGCCGTGGCCGTCGTGGACGCGGTAGAGGCGGGATGGCTGTGTCAGAACCCGTTAGGTCGGGCCAGGGGTCTGATAATGAGATACCACCGCCACCACCACCCCCAACGTTTGGTGTTGAGCAACAGGATCAGACAGGGGGCGAGACAGTATCACAGGATGTGCTACGAGTTCTAGAGATGATGGCTGGGGCAAGTGGAGGTAGAGGAGCTCGGAAATCTGTACCTGAGCGACTCCGAGCGAATGGGGCGGAGATATTCTGGGGTGTATCAGGTGTGGCCCCCAGTACGGTGGAATATTGGTTGGAATCGACTGAGAGGATCATGGATGACCTGGATTTTTCAGCTGAGAAAAAACTGAAGGGTATAATCTCTCTACTTCAGGATGAGTCATACCAGTGGTGGCTCACCGTAAGGGATGGAGCGATAGCGGAGGATCTCACATGGGAATTCTTTAGGGTAGCCTACCAAAGGAAATATATAGGAGCTAGCTACGTGGATGCGTAACGGAAGGCTTTCTTGAACCTGGTTCAGGGTAATAAGACGGTGGCAGAGTATGAGGCTGAATTTCTCCGATTGAGTAGGTATGCTCGTGGTATTGTGGGTACTGAGTATGAACGCTGTGTCAGATTCGAGGATGGGCTGCGGGATGAGCTGAGGATGATGATAGCTCCGCAACAGGAACGGGAGTTCGCTGTTCTAGTAGAGAAGGCTAAAGTTGCTGAAGGGGTAAGACAGTCTTTTAGACGGAATCAGGATAGGAGCTGGAATAAAAGGAGCTCCGGATCTTCGAGGTTTTCTGGAAATCAGCAGAAGAGGACAAGGTATGGTGGGTCAGATCAAGCTGCTAGGCCTGCTGCTACTGCTGCTAATACTCTATGGCCGCCACGGTGTGCTCGGTGTGGAAAGTCTCACACGGGAGAGTGTTGGAATGGTAATCGGGGATGCTTCGAATGTGGATCTGTGACACATCGAGTAAGGGACTGTCCGAAAAAGGTAGCTAGGCTAAGGTCTGAGGGTCAGGAACATCCACTGAATAGGAGGGATAACCAACAGCCACCGAGAGGTCGTGGTGCAGGAAGGGGAGGTAATGGTGCTGGTAGAGGTCGTGGGGCATCGAGTGGAAGTACCTGTGGTACTGAGGCTAGGCAACCTGGTTTGGTCTATGCAGCGTGGCGTCAAGAGGAGGGCGACGCACCGGACGTCATAACCGGTATGTTTCTGATCTTTGGAGTACCCTATAGTACCTTGATTGATGTTGGCTAGACTCACTCATACATTTCTAGTAGCGTTGTGGAAACTCTGAACTTAGACTTTGAGCTTAATTCGAAGAAGATGACTGTGTTAAGCCCTTTAGGTCACTCTGTAGAAGTAAATAAACTCTATAGGGATGTACCCCTAGAACTCCAAGGGGTCGTGTTCTTGGCTGACTTGATGGAACTACCGTTTAGGGAGTTCGATCTGATTCTCGGGATGGATTGGCTAGTAAAGTATCAGGCTAGCCTGGATTGCGCAGCTAAGCGCATGGTGTTAAAGACCGTGAAAGGAGATAAGGTAGTGATGATAGGTAAGGGGAGAAATTACCTATCTAATTTGGTTTCTGCATTGAAGGAGGAAAAGATGGTTAGGAAGGGTTGTGAGGCATATGTAGTGCATGTTCGTGCTTTGGAAGCTAAGGATGCAGCTATTAGGGATGTCCGGACTGTAAGGGAGTATGTTGATGTGTTTCCAGAAGAACTCCCGGGTCTACCTCCTGATCGTGAGGTTGAGTTTGGTATAGATTTGTTACCCGGAACCACGCCAGTATCCATAGCCCCGTATCGGATGGCACCGAAACAATTAGTGGAGTTGAAGGCTCAGATCCAGGAGTTGTTGGATAGAGGTTTCATCCGACCGAGTGTATCGCCTTGGGGAGCTCCAGTGCTTTTTGTCAAAAAGAAGGATGGAACAATGAGGATGTGCATAGATTATCGACAGCTGAACAAACTGACAATAAAGAACCGGTATCCTTTGCCCAGGATTGATGATTTGTTTGATCAACTCAAGGGTGCATCGGTTTTCTTTAAGATCGACCTTAAATCGGGATATCACCAGCTTAAGGTGAAGGAAGCGGATATCCATAAGACAGCATTCCGTACTCGGTATGGGCACTACGAGTTTCTGGTAATGCCTTTTGGTTTGACGAATGCACCAGCCGCGTTTATGGACCTGATGAACTGGGTTTTCCAACCCTATCTGGACCGGTTCGTCGTAGTGTTTATAGACGACATTTTGGTGTACTCGAAGTCTGAAGAGGAGCATGACGCACACCTTCATGTGGTTCTGCAAGTTCTAAGGGAGAAACAGTTGTACGCCAAATTCAACAAGTGTGAGTTCTGGCTTAAGGAGGTAACTTTCTTAGGACATGTTGTTTCTTAGGCCACATGGGAACCCGAGGATGTGATGCGGCAGCAATACCCCCAACTCTTCTGATCTAGGTAATTTCGAGGACAAAATTATTTTTAAGGGGGTAGAACTGTAACATCCCGAATTAGGGGTTGTTTGCAATTTTATTATTTTTTATTATTTTTCACATGCTCGAAGAGATGAAATGCATATGTTATGGTCTAGTCATAACCCCGGGTCAGGTCTGACTTAGCATCAAAAATTTCTTGTTAACTCTTGAGAAGAAAAAGCCAGGTGAGGAGGCTTTAAATATTATATTGGTGCGAAACATGCCACAAGGAAGCAGTTAGTAGAATGGTCGGGACGCTACCTAGGGAGCTTGAATGGTGCGGCAAGGCAGGGGTTCGAACCCCAGGAATCGCGTTGGGGAGTTTTTATTTTTGGCATTGAAGGAGAGCTAGGTGAAGGAGGATTTAAAAATATTTTCGGCGAGGTTATGACATAAAGAAACGCCCTGGCAAAGTGGCCTGAGAGCGCCACTCAAGGGCCTGGGGGTGTTTGGACTCAAGTTCGAGTCACGCTGGGAGCAAAGGGCGTTTTTATTTTGTTTTGGTGTTAAAACAAGGGGAGCCAAGGAACGAACGCTTAAAAGGAAATTATGATGCGATTATGTCACGAAAGGAGCAGTGGCAGAGTGGCAAGAGGCGAGGAGTGTTTCTTCAGGTCTCGGGTTCGAGACCTAGGGGCAGCAATGGAGGTTTAAATTTTTCTTTTTGGCCGGCGTGAGTAGTGGCCTGCATGGGCGCTAGTGGATGAAGAAACCAAGTTGTTTTTTTTATTTATTTATTTACTTTCAAAAGCTGTTGGAAGTATGGGGTAGTTTTATTTTATTTTGTTTTATTATTTTATGTTATTGGAAGGGGGGATTAAGGGATGGAACAAATTGTTAATTATAGCTTTATGGGTGATAATTAAAAATATGAGATTTATCACCTCATGGGGAGCATGGCCGAATGAAGTTTTCTTTAGGGACCTTCATGGTCGGTTTTGAAGCTAGCAATGAGAGCATGGCCGAATTTCATTAGCTTGTTTTTGTTTCCTTTCCAAATTGTTCTTGGCCAAATCATCTGAGTTCTTTAACCTTGTCCAAATTCCCTTTCTTTTTCTATTGTGGTCTTAGCCGAAACCTTGTTGTTCTCTTCTTGGCCGAATACCCTCTCTTTTCTTTTTGTGTTTTCTCATCATCACATCAAGAGCCGAAATCTAACTCTCCATTCGGGTTAGCCAAATCATTTGGTAAGTAGATCCTTTCCATCTTTCTTTCTATCATGGATCTATATGTTAAACCTACTCTTATTCCTTAAAGGTAGCCGAAACCCCTAACATCACCAAGTGGTGCCGACTTGTGGTGTTTAAAGGCCGATATGGTCATCGAGGTAAGGGGCGGCAACTTCTTTTAAGTTTATGATTATGGCCGATTGGCCTTTAGACTCTAATGGATTGATGGAACCTATTATAAGGGGGGAGTACAACTTAACACAGAGAGCCTCTGGGATTTGAAATAGTAGAATCTGAGCCCTCCATTCCCTATTAATCGATTTGGTAAGGAATCCTCTTTAGTCTTCCATTAGATAATTGAAAAGCCGAAGGCTAACTATTATGTGATCTTAAGGTATAGCCTATTACAAGTGGCGTGTGTGGCTTTCGGGATTTGCAAATCGCGTTGGAGCAATACGGGAACACGTTTCGGGACTTTTGTGATATCGCATAGATTTGGGATTTCTCTTTAGATCTTCGATTAAATAGGTGTGTAAACTCTTACACACTTTATTAGTATAAATTGTTTATTATGTTACTGCATAACCTCTCGTGTAGTAAATTTTGCCTTGTGGGCATAAGCTTGGATTTCGGGTAAGTCCCCTATTACTTGATCTATGATGTATGTTGTGTATGCCATCATATGCCGTTAAATGCTATGCTATATACAAATGCATGATATATGGGATCATGATACATGTTATGTGAGTATGATGATGGTGGGATTGATCAGATGAGGGAGATGATCTCTATGGACTGTCACCAGTGGTTTTGACCACACGATGGGTTGGCCCCATCATTTGATATATTTGTGACTTCGGTCACCAGTGGTTTTGACCACCAGTGGTTTTGACCACACCGTTGATATAATTTGTGACTAAGTCCTAGTGGTTTGGTACCACCAGTGGTTTTGACCACATGTTGATATTTGTGACTTCGGTCACCAGTGGTTTTGACCACCAGTGGTTTTGACCACATGTTGATATTTGTGACCTATGGTCATCAGTGGTTTTGACCACACGATGGGTTGGCCCCGTCACTTGATATATTTGTGACTTCGGTCACCAGTGGTTTTGACCACCAGTGGTTTTGACCACACGGGGTAGAAAAAGGAGTATGGATGGCTAGCTTGGGTTGCATATTTGCATGTCTTACTAATATCTTGTGTATGAGGTGCATTTTCGGGTTGAGGATTTATACACTGAGTCTTGATGACTCACCCCTTCCTATATCATTTTGCAGGTGAGTAGATCGCGGAGATGGAGCCGGAAAGGACTCGAGGCGGCCATGCTTGTTCCTTGGACTTGAAATTTTATTTCGCACCGTTAAAGTTTATTATTTACTAAATTTTAGTTTGGTTTGTAATATGGCCGCTAGTTGTTATTTGGACGTTTAAGTAGCTGCTTTTACTTTACTTCTATTATATTGCTAATGAACTTATAAACTGTTAAATCAATCGGTTAAAAAGTAACGTTTTCAAAATAAGTACTCGTACGCGTTTTCAAAGATGTTACCATCGGGTAGCAAAATTTACCAAGTCAACGATAACTCCGATGTTTCCAAAAATTTAAATGATCAAATGTTTTCAAAGGTTTCAACTCAACCATGTTTATAAAATCAATCCCACCTGAGTTTTAGCAAACACCGTTTTATAACTTCAACAATATTTTCAGATTTCCACTGTTAATCAAAATCCATCAAAGCGTTTTTACTCTGTGACATACCAGATCCGGTCAAGGCTCATGGGCCGGGTTTAGGGTGTTACACTGTCAATTCATGTTCATGTGCGCACATTTCCATTTCAGAGAGCACACTCCCGTGAACCTCATCCTTACAGCGGGATTACCAGTCCAGGCTAAATCCCCTGTAATATAAACTCATAGAGGTTTGTCAGGATTACCAGTCCAGGCTAAATCCCCTGCAACGACAATTACTCTAATGAGCTTGGATCTGAATTACCAGTCCAGGCTAAATTCAGACCCTAATTTGGATTACCCGTCCGGGCTAAATCCATTTTCCACATATTCTTCGGGAGGGCTATATCAGGATCACCCGTCCGGGCTAGATCCTTTTCACACATATTCTTTGGGAGGGCTATATCGGGATAGGATCACCCGTCCGGGCTAGACCCTTTTTACCGTCAATTCCTTTTCAGAGATCCATCGAATTTTCCTTTCATTCAACCCGGATTTCTTCCCTTTTTTATCAAATATATCAATGTTTCGTCAACTTTCATACAATGAACATTCAAATTATATTCATATCAATAACATACATTTCAAGCATTTAAGAATATAATTCAAGTTACATGAACTTACAATTCGATTTTTATACCATAACGATAATCTTAGTTTCATAATAAATATTTGAAATAAAGCATTATATCATTTCTACCTCAACGTTTATCAATTATAATCGAGCATGTGATCAATTTATACACAAGTCATTCATTTATTATTTTTCCTCCTCCTCCTCTCCATCCACATCCTTAGTATAAACAATACACTTGTAAGTAACATTATCTATAATTTTCACTATTTACTTATGTGAATATTCAAGCTGTCCATCCGTGTCATAGTCACTAAATTATTTTTATCTTGAGCTACAGAACTCCAAATTAAGATCCGTAAATTTTATTTGAAACTAGACTCACATATCTTCTTACTATAATATTTCCAGAATTTTTAGTGTGGCCAATTAGTACATTTTATTAGTTAAGTTCTCCCCTGTTACACTGTCCTACTGCTCTGACCTCTCTTCACTAAAAATCATTTATCTCATATTACAATTTTCATATAGTGTTTCTGATTATTTCTAATGAAAATAGGCTCACTAAAGAATACAGACATATAAATTATAACTCACAATTCCTTTTTTACAATTTTTAGTGAATTTCTAAACTAAGAACAGGGGCTCACGAAGTTATTCTAAACCAGTCTTACCAAAATTTAAATATCTCAAAATGTAGACTTTGCTTGCTCTGTTTCTTTTATATGAAAATAGACTCAACCGTCTTTAATTCTATATCTCACTCAACTTTTAATTCAATTTATATCATTTTTGATGATTTTTCAAAGTTAGACAACTGCTGCTATCCAAAACTGTTTTAGTATAACATGTTGATTTCTATTTTGTCTCAAATTCCACATTTCATACAATTCAATCCTTGCTCAATTAACCCCTCAATTGAGGTAACTTTATCATTTAATAATTTTCTCTATCATTTTAAACTACTTCATAATCTTTGAAAATCAGAATTTTAACACTAGGCCTTAATTTCAACTCTTTCACAATTAGGTCCTAAAACTAAGTTTCATCAATTTTACTTGATAAAATCATCATATAACAAAATTAAAGCTTCAATTCAATATTTATCCATCATATTCTTCCAGCACTAATCCACATCAACTTCAAAAATTAGCCATAGAATCAAAAACTAATGACATAGTAAGTTGGACCCAATTGTAAAAGTCTAAAAACATAGAAATTTCAAGGAGAAAGCAAGAATTAAACTTACATGAAGCTTGAGTATGAAAACCAGCTTGAAACTCTCTCCCATGGCTATTTTTCAGCTGAAGAAAATGAAGAGAAATGAAGAGAATTCTAGATATTCCAATTTGGTCCCATTTTTATTTAACTAATTTTGGCATTTTTCCAATTTTGCCCTTATTTCACCCATTTCCTGATTTTTCTTAGCTATTGCCGCCCAAAATATCTCCTTTGGCTTATTTTCACTTTAGGTCCTTCCTCATTTGACAATTAATCTATTTAATCCTTCTAGCAACTTTTACACCTTTTTCAATTTAGTCCTTTTTATTTAATTAACCACCCAAACGTCAAAATTTTCTAACGAAATTTTAATACTAACTTATTGACATTCCGTAAATATTCATAAAAATACTTATGACTCGGTTTATAACACCAAGATCTCGATACCTCTTTTTCTCGATTTCTTGACCAAATAAATCTTTATAAAACATAATTTACTATTTAAAAAATATTTTAAAAGCTACATTTGACTTGTAAATATTAAATAATATGGTCTACGAGTTTATTTGTCAGATTTGGTGGTCTCGAATCACTATTTTTGACACCACTGAAATTTGGGCTATTACAACTCTCCCCCTCTTTAAGAATTTTCGTCCTCGAAAATTCCTTCAGTGGAGAGATTCAAATATTTTTCACTACTTATACCTTTTCCGATGTCAATTCCTTACACGAAAATTAGAGAAATCTAGATACCAAAATCACCACGTTTCTATGATCAAACCAAAAGCATAATCATAACAGACATAGTTATCACAAGCTAAAGAACACACTTTAAAGATAAGCCATGATTAATAATTTACAAAGTATGAATTATAGGAAAACCAAGATAAGGAAATTCAAGATACAATACCATACCAGAAATCCGAGAACATAACTAAAAAAAATAATAAAGATACTGATGATTCCTCAGAGAAAGCCAGAAGAAAAACACTGCTTACCGACTTTGGACTTCCATCATAACAGAGTTAATATATTTCTAAATATTTTTATATATGACAGAATAATATCCAGTAAAAACGGAAGAATAGTCCAACATGAATTTTTTTTTTACCATCGACTTTATTCCAACATAATAAAATAGAATTCCGAAGAGATAAAAAAATATCGATCATAAACCGACCTGACCAACAGGGCTTTCGTCTAACATCATAGTTAGCTAGCATTCTCATAACATAAGAACTCCATCAGAGCTGAACAATCACACACATATCTCTGAGGATAAAAGAATATATATAGAATACTCAGAAAGATCATCATATTCATCTCAACTATAACTATCACACACAAACATCTTTACTACTCAATTATTATTTCTCTAACTAATTCTGTCTTCATGTACCCCGTATCATTCCATTCACTAACGAAAACCAATTCAAGAAGAATCTTAGCAAACACATACTTTAGATTTCATACTCAATTGAGGCGAATAGTCGAGACTAACTTCTTCTTTATCCGTGACATTGCATAATCTGTGTAATCATTAAAATAATATGATATTTCTTCTAAAACTGAGTTCATTTGTCACATTATACTCAACTCTTTTTGCATTACTAATTATTCACCACTGACATCTTTAGTTTCCCACTTATGAACTTATTCAACATAATTCTCGTGAACTTTCATCATAAAACAACACTGGTAAAGGGGTGAGGTCGTAAAGCCTCTAACTTGACTCTCATAAACACACACATATGACGTAGCATTCATCATCAACATAATATCATCATAATCACATAATTCACTCTAAGCAAATTTCCATACTTAGTCATGTTACACGAACTTTTCGATTATCTTATTTAAACAAGTGTACTTAAACATACATTCCATGAAATTTGAGTAAATTTACTCATAACACTCACTTAATCAAGCATGTTAGGCACATAATATCATATGAATACCAACATACATGGATGAGTTTATCACAACATAGACTTCCGTTTCATTTCACTTTTCCACATTTCTCAACTTATGGTTATCTCATTAAGAACATTAACAGATGCATATCATGAACTTCTATTCATACCTTTCTATATTTCAACATATCGTAAGCACATTTCAATCATCTCAATATCATTTTTAGCATTATCGACAATAGCTCGGTTAGAAGTCATTTCTATCTCAACAAAACAATTTCTTTAGAGCCGGGAGATATCACACTATCACAGTTCACATATGGCATGTATAGCTAGACTCATGCACACGCTATGTTAGTCTGAGAATCGACTAAACCATAGCTCTGATACCACTAAATGTAACACCCCCTACCCGTATCCATTGCTGGAATAAAGTATGAGGCATTACCGAGGAGTACGGGATACTCACAGACAATTTAAGCCATTTATCGCTCAAATACCGAAATTGACTATAAAAGTTTCTTTACACATATAGTGCACTTGAGGTGCACCATTCCATAATTATGAATGAACACATTTATCAAACATATGTCATGTTTTTATATATATCATAGTCTCATATTTCCATGTATCAATTACCATCATTTCCTCGTATTTTGACAAATACGTGTAACAATTCATAAACATGCAATTCACTAACCCTTCCTGCCAATCACAATTTAAAGTGACAAATCACTTATTGAGCCCAATTTCAATGTTCACTACAATCTATCATATAAATTTGGATGTACGTATCCACCAATAAATTCCATGTACAGGTATCATCATCTCATATTTCCACATACATTACTTTGCACATTATGAACTCAAATAACATATACAAGACATACCAATGTATTTCAAATACGTTTTCATAATATTTCATTTAGAATTAAGATTATTTCATATTAGAACTCTTCTCATTAACTCATTTGGAATACCAATTCATACAGATAATAGACTCAAGGATGTACAAATATATAATCACAAATGAACTCATTCGTCAACCAAGTTCTACGTTCATGTCTCATCAACTCGTATTTCCTTATATCACATAATATATACCATGATTTCCATTCCCTTGATATTTTTCCATATTTATCCCGTTGAATTTCTTAGAATTTTCTATTGATTTTTAGAGGTATACTTTAGTGTACAAATCTAGGTCTGTCAATTCATGTTCATGTGCGCACATTTCCATTTCAGAGAGCACACTCCCGTGAACCTCATCCTTACAGCGGGATTACCAGTCCAGGCTAAATCCCCTGTAAGAGAGCACACTCCAGCGAACCTCATCCTTACAGCGAGATTACCAGTCCAGGCTAAATCCCCTGTAATATAAACTCATAGAGTATTGTCGGGATTACCAGTCCAAGCTAAATCCCCTGCAAAGACAATTACTCTAATGAGCTTGGATCTGAATTACCAGTCCAGGCTAAATTCAGACCCTAATTCGGATTACCGTCAATTCCTTTTCAGAGATCCATCGAATTTTCCTTTCATTCAACCGGGATTTCTTCCCTTTTTTATCAAATATATCAATGTTTCATTAACTTTCATACAATGAACATTCAAATTATATTCATATCAATAACATACATTTCAGGCATTTAAGAATATAATTCAAGTTGCATGAACTTACAATTCGATTTTTATACCATAACGATAATCTTAGTTTCATAATAAATATTTGAAATAAAGCATTATATCATTTCTACCTCAATGTTTATCAATTATAATCGAGCATGTGATCAATTTATACATAAGTCATTCATTTATTATTTTTCCTCCTCCTCCTCTCCATCTGTAACACCCCAAACCCGGTCAATACGCCATGACCGAATCTGGCATGCCATAGAGGAAAACGTTTTGAAGAAAATCGCATTAACGATTAAATTTTAGAAAGCAGGTGCATAATTAGTAAAAAAAAACGATGGTTTACTTTTAAAATCCCGTAAGTAAATCTTTAAAACTTAGTTGCATTTTAAAAGATCCCGAATGGTTAATTTGAAAACCGTTTCTATTTGAATTTGGAAACCTAAGTTTGGAAACCGTTTGAGTTGTCGAAAACAATTAAGTTGTTATATACTTATCAAGTGATTTAAAATACCCGATGGTAAAGTTTTGAAAATTCTTTGCGTTTTGTAATTTAGAAATCTTTTGCGCTTATATTATTAAATTAATCAAGTGATGTACTTAATCACGTTTAGAATAAATCCAAAGCATATAAATAATCCAAAAACGTAATTTAAATGGCCTTATTACAAACCCAAAATAAATATGAAACCAAATTTAAGTAAAGTAAAGTACCCAAACCAAAGTTCATGTAGAACCGAATTTATTTAATGTATGGCCACCTCAAGTTCATCCGGCTCCTCATCCGCGATCTACGAATCACCTGAAAAGATAAGGGAGAAGGTGAGTCACCAAGACTCAGTGCATAAATCCTTCCCCCGAGTGATGCAACATACTTACACAATTTATAATCAAGCAATATATATATATATATATATAATGCACCCAATCCTAGCCATCCATAACTCCTTTTCTACCCCGTGTGGTACCAAACCACTGGTGGTGCCAAACCACTGGTGACCCAAAGTCACGATATCCAATAATGTGATTCCAAATCACTGGTGACCCAAAGTCACAAATAATCAAGTTGTGGGGCCAACCCACGTGTGATACCAAATCACTGGCGACGATCCCAATACATCAAATGTGGGGCCAACCCATGGTGGTGCGAAACCACTGGGACGAGTCGCTATGAGGTGCCAAACCTCTGGTGTCCCAAAGACACAAAATATCAACGATCCAGGTGTGGGGCCAACCCACGTGTGATACCAAATCACTGGTGACGATCCCAATACATCAAATGTGGGGCCAACCCACGGTGGTGCGAAACCACTGGGACGAGTCGCTATGAGGTGCCAAACCTCTGGTGTCCCAAAGACACAAAATAATTGTGGTAGCAAACCACTGGAGGTGCCAAACCTCTGGTGTCCCAAAGACACAGATATCAAATCCTTCCCCCTCCTCTCATATCACCCAAACGAATGTAACATTTAAACAAATCATGCCATTATACTTTATTACAAATCGCTTAGCAAATATATCATAAATTGTATCATCATGCATCATATTGCAAAAGTCATATCGAAACGGACTTACCCGATTCATTGCTCATACCCTTACGGTATCATATCAAGATCTCACAGTTTCCAACTTTAATAACATGATTAGTATATTTATAAATATATATTACCAAATTATAAAGTGTGTAAGATATACACCTGAATTGAAATGAATGTATGTGATTGAGTAATTGATATACTTGAAATAAAAATACCTTAATGATATAGTTTAATGGTTACCAAGCCTCATTTAAACTGTTTGAATTCATAGGATACGAGTGACATGTCATTAGGGTTACCGTTTTGGTCGAGCTCCTACATTTCTTGTAGGCTCACCATAGCTCGTATGAGCTTACCGATATATCAGCTCGTAAGAGCTTACTGTTTTCAACTCATTAGAGCTTACCGTTTCAGCTCGTATGACTGTTCAGCTCGATAGAGCTTACCTTTTCAGCTCAATAGAGCTTACTGTTCATCAGCTCAGGAGGAGCTTACTGGTCATAGCTCAAAAGAGCATAAATTATAATGAATTGACGGATTATTGATGTTTATCACTTGAGTATCCTTTGGAGTTCTAATAGGTTCAACGGGCATAAATTCGGTTTATACGGATGAGTATTGTTACTGAATGAATTATTGATTATATGATTGAGAATGAAATGTTAAATGCAATATATTTGGAGTATTGAATTGTTATAATAGATGATTTCATGTATTAATATGACTAACCTATAGATGAATGCTTGTGATAGGCATTTGGAAATTTTATAGAGTTTACCTTATATTATTTTTTATTGATTTGGTAAGTTTAATTCTATATTATACGGGCTTACTAAGTTATAAAGCTTACTCTATTTCTTTTTCTATGTTTTATAGAGGTTCGTTAGCTCACTTGTTTCGGATAAGTCGGAGTTGCACATCACACTATCCAATTTCTGATTGGTACTTTTGAACTTGTGGATATATGTAAATATTGCATGGATCGGCTTGTTTAAATGGTGATAGTTATGGTTACTTGAGAATTATGTTTTTGGTATATTTTTTGTATAAGTTAAGCCATGTGATTTGGCTTATTTTAGTACTATGTTTTGGTTGTGTATAAGTATGCAATGGGCAAGGAATTGATGGAATGAAAATGTACAAAAGATGTATTGTTATGTAGTTGATATATGAATGGATTATGCATGATATTTATTAGGTAATTTAATACTCAATTGAATTGGTATATTATGTGTATGAAATGTTATAGAATGATTGCCAATTGGATTATGAAATGTGGTCATTTATGCTTGTGAATTCTTGTGTGTATAGGGTGGCAAATGGCTTTGCAAATAGCCTATTTTTGTCCACACAGGCAGGGACACGGGCGTGTATCTCAGTCGTGTGCAACACAGGGTCTTGTTGCACGGTCGTGTGTCTCCTGGTGTTGAAATGGAATTGAATTTAGTATGCTCCACATGGCCTCACACACGGGCTTGTGACCGGCCGTGTGGTACAAGTCAATATATCCCCCTAAATGGCATATGGCCTAGCACACGTGTGTGTGACTTGGCCGTGTTGATAGGTCAGTATACCCTACAGTTTTGGCACAGCCTGATACACGAGCTTATGTGAACATTACAAAGGGCACACGGGCTAGACACACAGGCGTATGGTTGGCCATGTGACCCAAGTCAGTATTCTCTCTAGTTTTCAGACGGCCTGGCCCACGGGCGCGTCCTCGGCCGTGTGACACAAGTCAGCTGTTTTCACATGATCTATGACACGGGCATGTCTACTAGCCGTGTGAGGCACATGGTCTGTTCACACGGGCGTGTGATATTTGAAATGTTGAAATCTTTCTAAGTTTCCAAAATTTTGATATGTTACCGATTTAGTCCTGAATGCATGATTTAAGCTGTATATGTTTGATTTAAGTACATATTGAATGTGAATGAATGATATTTACTGAAATAAGATGATATTTGATAAATGATTGTTTTGAACTAAGTTACTAGTCCGGAAATGCCTCTTAACCTATTCCGGCGACAGTTACGGGTTAGGGGTGTTACATAAAGTCTTGAACGAATGCCTCAAGGATATTTCTAGAAGCAATTGCTCTTTCATGTCTCTTGCCAAGGTTTGGCCCCTTTTGCGTCAAAATCTTCTTTTGTCAATTGGTGATGAGAATCTTATCAAATTCTAGATTGATAATTGGATACCAAAGGTGGGTCCTCTAATTAACCATTTTTTGGCTATTTCCTTGATTCATGAGTCTATCACTCATAGAGAGGCTATGAATATGAAGGCTAATTGGAATTGAGAGTGTAACAACTCGTTTTCAGTGAAATTGGAACAGTGGTTTAGGGACCACAAATTCGAAGTCAAAAAATTTAGTTTAATATTATTTTATGGTCTATAGTATGATTGAAATATCGTATAAAAATTTCATTAAGAAATTTTACCGCTTACATGCCTAATTTGATAAAAAGGACTAAATTGCATTAAGTGCAAAGGTTGTGTTCTCATAGCTAAAGGTATTAAATAGCTATAGAATTTTAAATTGGAGGTCCTTATATAGTAAATAGGCCATTAAAGTGCTTAGTGGATAAGTATGAATAGTCATCGTTGGAAATTGAATGAAATATTAAGGTTAATTTTGGAAATTAGTGATTAAAGTTATAATAAATAAAATAAAATAATCTATTCTCATCATCTTCCACCAAAAAAAAAAAAAAGAGGGAAGAAACCTAGCCATGGAAGCATAAATTTGGACAAGCTTATTTTGCTCAATTAGGTATGTATTTATTTCCCATTTTTTATGATTTTTATATTTCTGAGATCGTAGTAGCTTAATCTAGCTAGTTCGGGGATTAATTTGCAAAACTGTTAAAGTATTAGGGTTTTTCCATTGATGAATATGCTTGAATTTTGTGATTGAAAATGAATGGTTGTTGTTAGATAAACAACTTTTGTAAAGAGAATTTTGATGAAATTATCAAATAGGGATTAAATTGAAAAAGATGATAAATTTATGGTAAAATTTATGAATTTTGTGAAATATATGGGCTGCTATTAATATGTATAAAATAGGCTAGGCTTGAGTAAGGATTAAATTGTATGAATTTTATTTTTCGAGCCTAAGGACTAAATTACAAAGGAATTAAATTTTTCAAAATTTCATGTTGGATTAAATTAAATGAGAATTATATTGAAATGAGTTAAATTCATTCATATAGATCCTGTCAGACCTCGTATAGAGTTAGATCAAGGAAAAGAGAAAATATCTTATTAGTCGCCTTCGTATCTACATACACTTGTCGAGGTAAGTTCGTGTAATTAAATTGTACATTTATATGTTTTAAATTGAATTATTTTTTTATGAATTGTATAATTGCCATGAATAAATACCGATTGTATATTCGACAATTACCGAGCCTCGTTTGAACTTTAGGAATCCGTAGGATACAAATGACATGTCATTAGGGTCGTCGATTTCAACTCTTATGAGCTTCCCAATACTCGCTCGCATAAGCTTCCCGTTATTCAGCTCACATGAGCTTCCCATTATTTAGCTTAGAGGAGCTTACCGTTTACAGCTCGTATGAGCATACATGTACATGAATTGACGAATTACAGTTTAGTACACTTCATGTGTAATACCTATGTATCCAACGATATTCTAAATGGTTCAACAGGCACAGTACTGTTACGAGATAATATGAGTTTGATATGAACTATTACTGGTATTTACATGAAATACATGAAATATGATTATTTTGATGAATTGAACCATGTGTGTATTGGATCTTATATGTGATTTTCATGGCTAATATGTTGGTGATCATGTGTTTAGGATTTTGGCCAAATTGGTTGATATATGCTTTGTCTACTTACCTATTTTATGGATATATGGTAAGTTAAATTCTGTGTTATACGAACTTACTAAGCTTAAATGCTTACTCTGTATTATTTTCCATGTTTTATAGTAATTCGGAAGCTCGAACAGGTTGGAAGCTAGTCGGAGCTATTTCACACTATCCATCGGTCCTTTTGGTACTTTCAGTAAATTAATTCTGGTTATAATGGCATGTATAGGTTAATCTGGCCAATGTTGGCATATAATTGTATATTTTGATATATATATATATATATATGGCCTTACCATATTTGATGTGTGTTTAATATGGTAGAATGATGAAAAGAAAAATGTGGTTTGAGTATGCATATATGTATTTGGTCATTTAGGTAAGTTTGGATACTTGGTTGACATGTTTTTAAGTTGTCATTTGAGGTGCCTAAGGGCATATTGGTTGTATGTGGTGATATTTCTTGTTTAAGACTTGTTCTGAATGCCGTGTTATGGCTTGTTGATGTGTAAAAAAGTTGAGTTAGCTTGGTGTCAAATTGGGTAAGAAATGTGGCTTTGAAAATGGCCTATTTTCATCCAACCTGTGTCTCTCAGCCGTGTGTAACACACGGCCAGGTGACATAGCCGTGCGTCCCCTGTATCTTTTAAATTGCGCAAGTCAATATGCTCAAATGGCCTAGCACACAGGCGTGTGGCTTGGCCGTGTGGCCCAAGTGAGGGAGTTACACGGGCATAGACACGGGCTAGGACACGGTCGTGTGTCCCTTTTTGAATGTTCACACGGTAGAAGACACGGGCGTGTCCCTTGGCAGTGTGACCCCTGCAGCTTTGAAAAATTTTAATGTTTTCTGAAAAATTCTTTGAATACTCGATTTAGACCTGACTTGTTTTTAATGCGTATTTTGAGCCTCTAGGGCTCGCATAACAGACAATATATTTGACTTCAATTGGTTTCTGACATGAATGTTATATGATATGAAATGTCTGTTTATTTGATCTGTAAACTCTGGTAATGGTCTGTAACCCTATTCTGGTGATGGATATGGGTCAGGGGTGTTACATTTATTGGTATCAGAGTTATGGTTTAGTTGATTCTCAGACTGAACATAGCGTATACAAGTTTAGCTGTACGTGCCATTATATAACCTATGATAGTGTGATATCTTCTGACCATTTTAAAACATGTTTTCATATAGCAATGACATCAACCCGAGCTGATTCTAATGAAGTAGAGAGTAACGTTCAAGCCTCCGTTCAAGGAGCAGCTTCGAGTGGTACGAGGCCCGTATTTGAGGGCCGAGGAAGAGAGGCTAAAGAAGCCTTCTTCCATATGATGAATGAGTGGTTCACTGAGTTTGTACGAATGAACTCGGTTGCTCAACAACCTCCACCCTCTCATGTTCCTCAACCGGTTCTCATTATTCCTCAAAGTACGGAACCTATCGGAGTTTGTAAACCTCCTGTTGATAAGATCCGTAAGTACAATGCTGAAGAATTCTGAGCTACAGCTAAGGATGATCTTGAGAGAGCTGAGTTTTGGTTAGAAAATATCAGAATTCTTGATGAATTATCTTATTCACAGGCTGAATGTCTTAAGTGTGCGGTATCTCTGTTAAAAGATTCAGCTTATCAGCGGCGGAATACGTTGATTTCTGTTGTGCCAAGAGATCGGGTCACTTGGGAATTCTTTCAAACTGAGTTCCAAAAGAAATACATCAGTTAGAGGTTTCTTGACCAAAAACGTAACGAATTTTTAGAGCTTAAACAAGGATGTATGACAGTGTCTGAGTATGAACGGGAATTTGTTCGATTGAGAAAATATGCTTGAGAATGTATTCCGAATGAAACTGTAATGTGTAAGCCGTTTGAGGATAGTTTAAACGAAGATATAAAACAATTTTTCGGAATCCTCGAGTTGAAAGAATCTGTTGTACTAGTTGATCGGGCATATAAAGCTAAAGAGCTGAGTAAAGAGAAAAGACATGCTGAAATTGAAGCCAAAGACTCGAGAAAGAGATTGACGGGAAAGTCATACCAGTCAGCATCAAAGAAATTTAAAGAACAGCACTACCGTTCTTGTAACACCCCTAAACCCGGCCTATGCGTTAATGCCAGATTTGACATGTCACACAAAATAAATATACTTTGAGTCCTTTTTAAATAAAACAGATTTCAAAATTTTGACGAAGTATTAATTCAGTAAAAGATTTGATTGATAAATCGACAATTTGAGATGTAAGATCTTATAAATCGTAACTTTGAAAATATAGTTAACAGTTCAAGAAAATTTTAAAAGAAATTAAGATATTTTTCGAAAAGAACTGATGAAAATTATAAGAGTAAATTTCTGAGTTAAAAATATGAAAATTTTTATGAAATTCTTTTTGTATATTCATTTTTTGAATAAATGTTTGTTTAAGTTTTTAAAAAATAAAATAAAATCACAATTTGAAATACTTAAAGCAGTTTATAAATTCATCAAATAATAAACAAAACAAAAATTAATTCAGAGGCCTTATTACAACCTTAATTCAAAATAGCAAAGTAATTAAAAGTACTAAAAGAAATCAAAATTCCAAAGTTTAACCGTTTTGAAGTATGGCCTCCACCGAGTCATCCATGACCCAAATCTCCATCACTGATCATTACCTGAAAGGGATAAGGAAAAAAACAGGGTGAGTTGCTAGAACTCAGTGTGTAACCCAATTACCGTTGTCCACTGGGCCAAAATCCCATTAAGCAAATATTTGGGCCTAAGCCCATTTACAATAATAAAAATGTATCAAATATAATATGCATATGAAATGCAATTCCCAAACCAAGCCTAGTTTTCTATCCGCTACACACCACCCGTACCAACCAACACACCTGTGGGGATCAAGTTAACCCACCCCGCCAACACACCAATCGCAAGCATTAAGCCATTTATAACAAATATAATTGTGGTCAAGCCACCAGAATAACAGAATTTATGTGGCATTGCCACTATTTAGATTTGTGGCAGAGCCACCAAAATTATGTAGCAGAGCTACCAGAACTTTTCTTCAATATTATCCCATCCCATGCAAATCATGTATATAATGCATTACAAATCACAATATAATAACAGTAATTTATTCATATATTTATTACAAAAATTATGGCCCATTATAACAATTTATATTGATTGGCCCATTAAGCAAAATATCATCTTGGCCCATTTCGCAATTTTTTTTTCAAATAGGCCCATATAGCAAATTATCAAACGGCCCACATAGTCAAATATCAATCGGCCCATATAGTAAATTATCAAACGGCCCACATAGTCAAATATGGATTTGGCCCAATTAGCAAAATATTTTGATTTGGCCCATTAAGGGTATTTTCGTAATCTTTCACGGTGTTAATACCAATTTTATCAATTTTATCAAATAATGAGATCTAAGCCAGTTCTTCCGATTTCAACCAGATACGATTAATCAAGCGATTTACTACCCATACGATATAAATCTTTAACCCACGGAATATGGTGTGAGATTACACACTTGATTACGGTAAGCATTACGCTTTCTCGATCGTCGTCACCTAAAATTTTATAACGCTTGATTAGTCGACATACACGATTTAATAAATCTACTTTAAAACAAACGATCTAAAATTTACCCTCTGAATCGTAAACAACTACGATTTGTTGGTTTTCCCCGGTTAACGATTCACAACCTGGTGGAAAATTCCAAATCGCTGATGCCTCAAAATTGCGAACGACCTCGAATAGTTGATTCTCACCGGATAAGGGTCCACAACCCGGAGGAAAGTCTCAAATCGCCAAAATGGCCCTTCGCTTGAATTTAGGGGTAGGGATCATTAATCCGCTCCTTTTGAGATCTCTACTCGGCTTTCCCTTCGAATCGATACCACAAGCCTCCATTCGATTAGATCTTATAAGGATCGATATTACTATAAAATATGGTTTGTCAAAAAGGCAGAGATCGGCTTACCAATAATCCCGAGTGATCAACGATTGGATAGATTAATGATTTAATCCCTATAATTATAATCGGTTAATCATCACCATACTAATAACATCTTAACGAATAAAGAATGATTATAGAATCCGTGAAGAACTCTTACCTTAAAGATTTTAGGACCAATTTCTAGCGATGATACGATGACTTCAGAAAAATCCAAGTTTCGGCCTTCCACTATATCTCTACGAGGAAGAAAATGATTTCGAATGAGAGAAAGAAAGAATGATGAAAAGATTTCAGTTATAGAGAAAAATGAACAATGATATTCGGCTATGGAGGGTATGGATTTTGAAAAGAAAAAGAAAGGGTTTAAAAATTTTGTAAAAAGGAATAGAACGATGAAAAAGTTGTATTTTTGAGGTTTCGATTCTTCCAAAGGATAAAGAGTGAACAATTTTGTCTCAATGGTTTAGGTACATTCGGCAATCAAGAAGAAAGAAGAAAAATTTGCTTATTAGCAACTTGAAGTTTCGACATGAAGAGGAAGAATTTGGAGAAAATGATTCAATTTGACTTATTCTTTTGATTCCTTTCCCCAAAACAATGTCCACAAAATAAGCCACTTGTTCCCCTTACTTGCCTTATTCTTTTGATTCCTTTCCCCAACCTCAACCTTTTCTTATTTCTTAGCCACCTTACCAAAAATAAAGAAGTCCAACTTGCCATATATACACCTTGGCCGACACTTAAGGAATGCAAAAATAAAAGTCAAAAATTACACACAATGGGATTCGAACCTCTTCCCTCAAGGTACTTGATGTGGCGCCATAACCTCTTTACTAATTGCTCACTTATGCTAGCTATTTACTCATTTATTTCCATATGCTTTAGGGTCACTTACTCCATCTCCTTAAAGTGCTAAATGCCAAAAAATTTTACTAGGTCCAAATCGTTATCCGTTCCCATTTCCATAATGGAATCTTCACCGGTTGTAGCAATCCCTCAGTAACCTCCCGTTTCAACCCTGGCCGCCAATACCGTTCACGGAGGTCTCGATACATTTTATTTCCCCCGGGGTGCATAGCATACGGGCTACTATGTGCCTCTTGCAAAATCATTTGTCTAAATTCTGAATCTTTGGGCATACAAATTCTTCTGCGGAAACACAGTACTCCATCATTATTCAATCCAAATTCCTCTATCACACCACCTTCCACTTGCTGAAGTAATGAACCCAACTTTTCATCTGATAACTGCTTTTCCTTAATCTGACCTACCCACGCAGGCTTCACCTGAAGTTCGGCTAACAGACTACCATCTTCATACAAGCTGAGATGAGCGAACATCGCTCTCAAATCCGATATCACCTTACGACTCAACGCGTCTGCCACCACGTTAGCCTTTCCGGGATGATACTCGATTGAGAAGTCATAATCCTTCAATAGTTCTATCCACCTCTGTTGTCTTAAGTTCAACTCCTTTTGGGTAAGGAGGTACTTTAGACTCTTATGGTCCGAATAAATGATCGACTTCTCACCGTATAGGTAGTGTCTCCAAATCTTCAAAGTAAACACCACTGCAGCCAAATCCAAATCATGAGTGGGATAATTCACTTCATGCGACCTTAACTGACGAGATGCATAAGCCACCACTTTTCCACCTTGCATCAACACACATCCCAAGCCCATGTGTAACGCATCGCAGTAAACAATAAACTCTTTTCCAGCTTCAGGTTGAATCAGTACTGGCGCTTCCGTCAGAATCTTCTTCAATTTCTCAAAACTTTCTTGCTGCTGATCTGACCACACAAATGGTACTCCCTTGCGCAACAGTTTAGTTAGGGGTGCAGCAATCAACGAAAACCCCTCAACAAAACGCTTGTAATAACTAGCCAACCCTAAGAAACTCTGAATTTCGGCCACTGACTTCGATGGTTTCCAATCCAACACAGCCTCTACTTTCCAGGGATCAACTCTAATTCCTTCAGCCGACACAACATGCCCCAAGAAGGTCACTTCCTTCAGCCAAAATTCACACTTACTGAAATTGGCATAAAGTTGCTTTTCCCGCAATATATGAAATACTACTCGCAGATGTGAATCATGATCTTCTTCATCCTTCGAGTATACCAAGATGTCATCTATGAACACCACCACAAACCGGTCTAAATAGGGTTGGAAGACCCGGTTCATCATGTCCATAAATGTAGCTGGTGCATTGGTCAACCCAAACGGCATCACCAAGAACTCATAGTGCCCATAACGAGTTCGAAACGCCGTCTTATGAATATCCGCCTCCTTGACCTTAAGTTGGTGATAACCTAATCTCAAACCTATCTTTTTTAGAAAACCAAAGCTCATCGCAATTGGTCAAATAGATCATCGATTCTCGGCAACGGATACCTATTCTTGATCGTCAATTTATTCAACTACCTATAATCGATGCTCATATGCATCGACCCATCCTTCTTCTTGACAAACAAGACTGGTGCTCCAGACGGTGACACACTCGATTGAATGAATCCCCGATCCAACAACTCCTGAATTTGAGCTTTAAGTTCCGCCAACTCCTTCGGCGCCATTCTATATGGAGCAATGGACACCGGAGCCGTTCCTGGCAAGAGCTTAATGCCAAACTCTACCTCTCGATCCGGAGGCAATCCAGGAAGTTCCTCGGGAAAGACGTCTGAAAACTCTTTCACCGTTCTAACACCTTCCACCGACAATTCCTTGGCATCCAACGCACTAATGAAAGCTAGGAATGCTCCACACCCTTTTCGCACCAACTTTTCTACCTTTAAAGCAGATACCATATTTGATAGATAATTTCTCCTTTCACCTATCATCACTACTTCCTTATCTTCCGCAGTTCTTATCGTCATCCGCTTTGCAGCACAATCCAAGTTCGCACGGTGTTTCACCAACCAGTCCATACCCAAAATAAGGTCGAACTCGCTGAAAGGCAGTTCCATCAAATCCGCCAAAAATGTTTCTCCTTGAACTTTTAAGGGTACATCTCTAAACAATTTATTTACTATCACAGATTGCCCTAAAGGACTAATTACTGTCATCTCCCTAGTAGTAATCTCAAATCTAATATTTAGATTTCCAGATACAGCACTAGCAACATACGAATGGGTGGATCCGATATCTATCAAAGCAGTAACAGGTACATCAGATATGAAGAACGTACCAGTTATCACATCAGGTGCATCACCATCCTCTCGACGTCTGACCGTATAAACCAGCCCTGGCTGCCTCGCCTCCGTGTTACCCCTAAAACCAGCACCTCTACCCTGTGCACCTTGACCTCGTCCTACTCCATTACCACCTCGACCTGGCCCACGACCTCTCGGTGGCTGTTGAGCGCCTCTAGCTGGCTGTGCATCATAGTTACGAGCTTCCTGATTCGGAGCAGCCTGTCGGGGACAATTTTTAAGCTGATGATCCTTAGAACCACATTTGAAACAACCACCGGTTCTCTTCCAGCATTCACCGGGTGTCGTTTTCCACAGTCAGTACATGGCCGTATTTGATTGGTAACAGCTGGTGCCCTAACTCGAGCTGGCTCATCATTCCTGGGCCTCTTCTGAAACCCTCTAGCAGGACCTGAGTACTTAAAGTCCCTTTTGCTCTTGCCTCTATCTTTTTCTCGGTTTCGCCGTTCGAGTGCTTAGCCTCTTCGGCTATCTTCGCTTTCTCCGCCAGTGTGGCAAAATTCCTTTCTTGTAGTGGGGCTATCAGTACCCGCAACTCATCACTCAACCCGTCCTCAAAATGCACGCAGCGTTCGTAGTCAGTTGGCACAATACCTCAGGCATAACGACTCAGACGCAGAAATTTCGCTTCGTAAGCTGCGACGGTCTTACTTCCTTAGACCAGATTAAGGAATTCCTTCCTTCGGGCATCCACATAGCTAGCCCCAACATACTTTCCTTGAAATGCAGTTTTGAAGAAATCCCAAGTAACACGATCGGCCTGAGTGCCCTCCCGAATAGTAAGCCACCATTGATACACCTCGTCTCTCAACAAGGACATAGCTCCTCTCAGTTTCTGCTCCGTGGTGCACTCCAAACCATCCATGATCCGTTCCACTGCCTCGAGCCAATACTCCACTACATTTGGGGCTACACCCGAGACACCCCTAAAAACCTCGGCACCACTTGATCTAAGTCATTTCGAAATTGATCCACGAGCTGCTGGCCCAGTTCTAGCCCCAGCAACCCTTTCTAAAACTCGCAACATTGCTTGGGACAGAGCAATGTCCTCCCTCATACGATCATGTGATCCAGTTTCAGTCCCGGATGACGTAGGTGCGTCCATTTCCAGCATATGTCCCGACGCTTCAAACGCAACTCTAGCGCCTCGGCCTCTACCATAGCCACGTCTACCGCGTCCATATCCTCTAGTGCTCATATTGGCTAATTCGATTTAATCTGATTAAAAGTCTTATGAATCAGTAGACTATTTTGATATTTATTAAACAATATCTTATGAGGTATAAGAAGTAAACGCGTTTTCGTAAACGCATCCTATAGTCTCAATCTCTATAGTTTCAACATCTAAAACTAAAAGTTCAAGAGTGTTCCTATAGTCATATCACAATAATCATAATCATACAATAACATACACTTACTTGACTTGGTGCCGGATACCCGTGGTGCCATACTTCCTTTAAAAAATATACGTTCTAAATTTTTTTACATTTCCAAAACAGTTTTGAAAAAATGTTTTTGAACCCGAACCAGAGTCGAGTTTTGAACCGGGTTCTGATACCATAAAATGTAACACCCCTAAACCCGGCCTATGTGTTAAGGCCAGATTTGACATGTCACACAAAATAAATATACTTTGAGTCCTTTTTAAATAAAACAGATTTCAAAATTTTGACGAAGTATTAATTCAGTAAAAGATTTGATTGATGAATCGACAATTTGAGATGTAAGATCTTATAAATCGTAACTTTGAAATTATTATTAACAGTTCAAGAAAATTTTAAAAGAAATTAAGATATTTTTCGAAAAGAACTGATGAAAATTATAAGAGTAAATTTCTGAGTTAAAGATATGAAAATTTTTATGAAATTCTTTTTGTATATTCATTTTTTGAATAAATGTTTGTTTAAGTTTTTAAAAATAAAATAAAATAAAATCACAATTTGAAATACTTAAAGTAGTTTATAAATTCATCAAACAATAAACAAAACAAAAATTAATTCAGAGGCCTTATTACAACCTTAATTCAAAATAGCAAAGTAATTAAAAGTACTAAAAGAAATCCAAATTCCAAAGTTTAACGGTTTTGAAGTATGGCCTCCACCGAGTCATCCACGGCCCAAATCTCCATCACTGATCATTACCTGAAAGGGATCAGGAAAACAAATAGGGTGAGTTGCTAGAACACGGAGTGTAACCCACTTACCGTTGTCCACTAGGCCAAAATCCCATTAAGCAAATATTTGGGCCTAAGCCCATTTACAATAATAAAAATGTATCAATTATAATATGCATATGAAATGCAATTCCCAAACCAAGCCTAGTTTTCCATCCGCTACACACCACCCGTACCAACCAACACACCTGTGGGGATCAAGTCAACCCACCCCGCCAACACACCAATCGCAGGTGGTCAAGCCACCAAAATAACAGAATTTATGTGGCATTGCCACTATTTAGATTTGTGGCAGAGCCACCAAAATTATGGTATTGCCACTATTTAGATTTGTGGCAGAGCCACCAAAATTATGTTGCAGAGCTACCAGAACTTCTCTTCAATATTATCCCATCTCATGCAAATCATGTATATAATGCATTACAAGTCACAATATAATAACAGTAATTTATTCGAATATTTATTACAAAAATTATGACCCATTATAACAATTTATATTGATTGGCCCATTAAGCAAAATATCATCTTGGCCCATTTCGCAATTTTTTTTCAAATAGGCCCATATAGCAAATTATCAAACGGCCCACATAGTCAAATATCAATCGGCCCATGTAGCAAATTATCAAACGGCCCACATAGCCAAATATCGAATTAGCCCAATTAGCAAAATATTTTGATTTGGCCCATTAAAGGTATTTTCGTAATCTTTCACGGTGTTAATACCGATTTTATCAATTTTATCAAATAATGAGATCTAAGCCAATTCTTCCGATTTCACCCAGATACGATTAATCAAGCGATTTACTACCCATACGATATAAATCTTTAACCCACGGAATACGGTGTGAGATTACACACCTGATTATGGTAAGCAATACGCTTTCTCGACCGTCGTCACCTAAAATTTTATAACGCTTGATTAGTCGACATACACGATTTAATAAATCTACTTTAAAACAAACGATCTAAAATTTACCCTCAGAATCATGAACAACTACGATTTGTCAGTTTTCCCCGGTTAACGGTTCACAACCTAGTGGAAAATTCTGAATCACTGATGCCTCAAAATTGCGAACGACCTCAAATAATTGATTCTCACCGGATAAGGGTCCACAACCCGAAGGAAAGTCTCGAATCGCTGAAACGGCCCTTCGCTTGAATTTAGGAGTAGGGATCGTTAATCCGCTCCTTTTGAGATCTCTACTCAACTTTCCCTTCGAATCAATACCACAAGCCTCCATTCGATTAGATCTTATAAGGATCGATATTACTATAAAATATGGATTGTCAAAAGGGTAGAGATCGACTTACTAATAATCCTGAGTGATCAACGATTGGATAGATTAACGATTTAATCCCTATAATTATAATCGGTTAGTCATCACCGTACTAATAACATCTTAACGAATAAAGAGTTATTATAGAATCCGTGAAGAACTCTTACCTTAAATATTTTAGGACCAATTTCTAGCGATGATACGATGACTTCGGAAAAATCCAAATTTCGACCTTCCACTATATCTCTACGAGGAAGAAAATGATTTCGAATGAGAGCAAGAAAGAATGATGAAAAGATTTTGGTTATAGAGAAAAATGAACAATGATATTCGGCTATGGAGGGTATGGATTTTGAAAAGAAAAAAGAAAGGGTTTAAAAATTTTGTAAAAGGGAATAGAATGATGAAAAAAGGTGTATTTTTGAGGTTTCGATTCTTCCAAAGGATAAAGAGTGAACAATTTTGTCTCAATGGTTTAGGTACATTCGGCAATCAAGAATAAAGAAGAAAAATTTGCTTATTAGCAACTTGAAGTTTCGGTATGAAGAGGAAGAATTTGGAGAAAATGATTCAATTTGACAAAGAGAAAATTTGACCAAAACAAACACTTTGGTTTATCAAAAGGCAAAGCACTAATTCGGCCATCAAGGAAGATGGACAAAAGATGAATATGTGACCAATCAAAAGAAAAATGCATTATTGTGCTAGTAGGTTTCGGCAAAGAGAGTAACAAATTGGGAGAAGATGACACAAAAGTTGCGAATGAGATTTTTGGCCAAAACAATACCAAGACTTTACCAAATGTCAAAGTAAAAATTCAGAATTACATTATGGGTCAACATTTGGCCAACCACACTTTCCAAAACAATGTCCACAAAATAAGCCACTTGTTCCCCTTACTTGCCTCATTCTTTTGATTCCTTTCCCCAACCTCAACCTTTCCTTATTTCTTAGCCACCTTACCAAAAATAAAGAAGTCCAACTTGCCATATATACACCTTGGCCGACACTTAAGGAAGGAATGCAAAAATAAAAGTCAAAAATTGCACACAATGGGATTTGAACCTCTTCCCTCAAGGTACTTCATGTGGCGCCATAACCTCTTTACTAATTGCTCACTTATGCTAGCTATTTACTCATTTATTTCCATATGCTTTAAGGTCACTTACTCCATCTCCTTAAAGTGCTAAATGCCAAAAAATTTTACTAGGTCCAGATAAACCTCGAGCCTTCTCAGGACCTCCTAAACATACACAATTAATAATTTAACTAGCTTAGCACTACAATTAATGCAACACATAAAATTCCAAATTTTAGGATGTTACAGTTCTACTACTTCTACAGGATACTCCGGTAGAGACAGAGGTACCCGGCGCTCCAGTCATAAATCTCAGGCTACATCTGCAGTGAGTGTAAGTAGTGCTAGAAACACCAGACCCAAGTGTAAGCACTGTAGCAAGCTACATTTCGGTGAGTGTCGAATGAAGAGTACAACTTGTTTTAGATGTGGTTCCTTTGATCACTATCTTAGACATTACCTTAAGAAATTTGAAAAAGATAATATTCAAACTTCGAGGCCGAGCAACACAGCTGTGAGAGGTAGACCACCTTGTAATCCTGGAAATATGAGTTGTAGCCGTGGTCTGACGAAAGACTCTACTGTAAGGTTTGAGGCACAAACACTAGCTAGAGCTTATGTTATTTGTGCGAGCGAAGATGCTTTTGTGCCAGATGTTATTATCGGTACTTTCTCTCTTATTGATTCTAATGTAACTGCTTTAATTGATCACGGATTTACTCATTCATATGTTTGCACAAAATTAGTGTCTAGTAAAAATTTACTTGTTGAATCCACTGCATTCATGGTTAAAGTATCGAACCCTCTAGGTCAGTATGTGTCAGTTGATAAGGTTTGCAAGAACTGTCCGTTAATGATCCAGGGTTACTACTTTTTGGCTGATTTGATGCTATTATCGTTCGATGAATTTGATGTGATATTGGGCATGGATTGGCTAACTCTGCATGATGTTGTGGTAAATTGTAGACGAAAGCATATCATATTGAAAAGTCAGAATAGTGAGATACTTCATATTGAATCAGATAAATTGAATGGGTTGCCTATTGTGATATCAGCTATGTCAGCACAGAAATATGTGAGAAAAATTTATAATGCTTACCTCGCTTATGTATTGGATGCTAAAGTGTCTGAGTAGAAGCTTGATTTAGTGCCAGTGGTTTGCGAGTATCCTAATGTGTTCTAGAGGAGTTACCTAGATTACCTCCGGTCAGAGAAGTCAAATTTGCTATAGAAATTGTACTGAGAACAACACTGATATCGGTAACACCATACAGAATAGCTCCTATTAAGTTAAAAGAGTTGAAAGCATAGTTGTAAAAGTTGATTGATAGGGGTTTTGCTCGAACTAGTTTTTCACCTTGGGGTGCCCCGATTTTGTTTGTTAAGAAAAAGGATGAATCGATAAGATTATGCATTGACTACCGTCAGCTCAAAAAAGTTACAATCAAGAATAAATATCCATTGCCTCACATTGATGATTCGTTCTGGCTATTATCAGTTACGAGTGAAAGATTTAGATGTAACAGCATTCAAAACCAGGTACGGACATTATGAATTTCTTGTGATGCCATTTGATTTAGCTAACGCACCTACAGTTTGTATGGATTTGATGAATAGAATTTTCAGATCGTATTTAGATAGATTTGTTGTGGTATTTATTGATGATATTCTAATTTATTCCCGAGATTAGACTGAACATGCCAAGCATCTAAGAATTGTTCTGCAAACTTTGCGAGATAAAAAATTGTTTGCTAAAATTAGCAAATGTGAGTTTTGGCTTCGGGAAGTTGGTTTTTTGGGACACATAGTATCGACTGAATGCACCAGAGTTTATTCGAATAAAATTTAAGCGATTGTTAAATGGAAACCATCGAGAAACATATCTGAAGTTAGATTTTTTTGGGATTAGCTGGTTATTATCAAAGATTTGTAAAAAGGTTTTCGATGATAGCTACACCGATGGCACTACTATTACAGAAAGATGTGAAATTTGAATGGTCTGATAAATGTCAGTAATGTTTTAACCAGTTGAAAGCCCTATTGACTGAAGCACCAGTTCTGGTACAGCCTGAATCAGGTAAGGAATTTTTTATTTTCAATGATGCATCATTGAACGGATTAGGCTGTGTTTTGATGAAAGAAGGTAAAGTAATAGCTTATGCTTCCAGACAGTTAAAGCCATATGAAAAAAACTATCTGACACATGACTTAGAGTTGGCAACTATTTTCTTTGCGTTTAAAATTTGGCGACACCATTTGTTCGGTAAAAAATGTCATATATTTACCGATCAGAAGAGTTTAAGTATCTGATGTAGCAAAAAGATTTGAATTTGAGACAGCGTAGATGGCTCGAACTATTGAAATATTATGAGTTAGTTATTGATTATCATCTAGGAAAAGCAAACGTAGTTGTTGATGCTTTGAGTAGAAAATCCTTGTTTGTTCTATGAGAAATGAATACCCGACTGTCACTATCTAATGATGGCTCAATTTTAGCCGAGTTAAAAACTAAACCAACATTTTTACAACAGATTTGTGAAGCTCAGGAATGTGATAATGAGATGTTAGCTAAACGGGTACAGTGTGAGTCAACTTCTAATTCAGAATTTCAGATAAGACCCGATGATTGTTTGTTATTCAGAGGTAGAGTTTGTGTACCGAAGAATCCAGAGCTTATATAGAAAATTTTGCACGAAGCTCATAGTGGTAGCTTTTCTGTTCATCCGGGGAGTAATAAAATTTATAATGATTTGAAACAGATGTACTGGTGGCCAGGAATGAAATGTAATATTTCTGATTTTGTATCTAGATGTTTGATATGTCAGCAAGTTAAAGTTGAACATCAAGTACCTTCAGGACTGTTACAGCCAGTGATGCTACCAGAGTGGAAATAGGATAGAGTTACTATAGACTTTGTATCGGGGTTACCCCTATCTCTGAAAAAGAAATATGCCATTTGGATTATTTTCGATCGTTTGATGAAGTCTACACATATTATTTCGATACATACAGATTTCTCACTTGAAAAATTAGTAGAGTTATATGTTTCGGAGATTGTTAGACTACACGGAGTGCCAATCTCCATTATTTCGAATAGAGATCCACGATTCACATTGCGATTTTGGAAAAAGTTACAGGAAGCTCTGGGTACGCGATTACATTTTAGCACTGCATTTCACCTTCAGACTGATGGTCTGTCCGAGAGTGTGATTCAGATTCTTGAAGATATGCTTCGTTATTTGTTTTAGAGTTTGAAGGCAACTGGGAAAAATATTTTCCATTAGTTGAATTTGCTTATAATAATAGATTTCAGTGGAGCATGAAGATGGCACCGCATGAGGCTCTGTATGGTCGCAAATACCAAACACTGTTATATTGGACTGAGCTCAGTGAAAAAAAGATACACGCCGTTGATTTGATTCGCGAGACTGAGGAAAAAGTGAAAGTGATCCGAGATAGCTTAAAAGTAGCTTCAAATCATCAGAAATCATATACGGATCTTAAACGTAAAGGTATAGAGTTTCAAGTTGGTGACAGGGTATTTTTGAAAGTTTCACCCTAGAAAAAAATTCTTCAGTTCGATCGTAAAGGAAAACTGAGTCCGCGATTTATTGGGCCGTATGAGATTGCGGAATGAATGTTGCATACCGAATAGCTTTACCGTCAGAATTTGAAAGAATCCACAATTTCTTCCACGTGTCTATGTTACGAAGGTATTGATCTGACCCTTCACATATTATTTCTCCAACGGATGTCAAAATTCTGCCTGATATGACATACAATGAAGAACCGATCAGAATTCTGGCATGAGAGGTGAAACAATTGAGAAATAAAAACATATATTTAGTAAAAGTTCTCTAGCAGCGACATAGAATAAAAGAAGCTACTTGGGAACCTGAGGAAACTATGAGAAAGCAATATTCTAACCTCTTTTCAGTAAGATTTTCGAGGGCAAAAATTCTTTTAGGGGGGAGAGTTGTAACAGCCCGTTTTTAGTAAAATCGGAACAATGGTTTTAGGACCACAAATTCGAAGTCAGAAAATTTAGTTTAATATTATTTTATGGTCTATAGTATGATAGAAATATCATATAAAAATTTCATTAAGAAATTTTACCGTTTACATGCCTAATTTGATAAAAAGAACTAAATTGCATTAAGTGCAAAGGTTGTGTTCTCATAGCTAAAGGTATTAAATAGCTATAGAATTTTAAATTAGAGGTCCTTATATAGTAAATAGGTCGTTAAAGTGCTTAGCGGATAAGCATGAATAGTCATCATTGGAAATTGAATGAAATATTAACGTTAATTTTGGAAATTAGTGATTAAAGTTATAATAAATAAAATAAAATAATCTATTCTCATCTTCTTCCACCAAAAAAAAAAAACAAGAAAGAAATAAACCTAGCCATGGAAGCTTAAATTTGGACAAGCTTATTTTGCTCAATTTGGTATGTATTTTTGTCCCATTTTTTATGATCTCTATGTTTTTGATATCGTAGTAGCTTACTCTAGCTAGTTCAGGGATTAATTTGCAAAACTGTTAAAGTATTAGGGTTTTTCCATTGATGAATATGCTTGAATTTTGAAGTTTTATGATAGAAAATGAATGGTTGTTGTTAGACAAACAACTTTTGTAAAGAGAATGTTGATGAAATTAGAGATTAGAGATTAAATTGAAAAAGATGATAAATTTGTGGTAAAATTTGTTAATTTTGTGAAATATATGGGCTGCTATTAATATGTATAAAATCAGCTAGGCTTGAGTAAGGATTAAATTGTATGAATTTTACTTTTCTAGCCTAGGGACTAAATTACAAAGGAATTAAAAGTGTAGGGCAAAATGATAATTTTTCTAAAATTCCATGTTGGATTAAATTGAATGAGAATTATATTGAAATGAGTTAAATTCATTCATATAGATCCTGTCAGACCTCGTAAAGAGTTAGATCGAGGCAAAGAGAAAATATCTGATTAGTCACCTTCGTATCTACATACACTTGTCAAGGTAAGTTCGTGTAATTAAATTGTACATCTATATGTTTTAAATTGAATTATTTGTTTGTGAATTATATAATTGCCATGAATAAATACTGGTTGTATATTCGACAATTACCGAGCCCCAAATGACATGTCATTAGGGTAACCGATTTCAACTCTTATGAGCTTCCCGATACTCAGCTCGCATGAGTTTCCTGTTATTCAGCTCGCATGAGCTTTCCATTATTCAGCTCACATGAGCTTCCCGTTATTCAGCTCGGAGGAGCTTACCGTTTACAGCTTGTATGAGCATACATGTACATAAATTGACAGATTACAGTTCAGTACACTTCGTGTATACTACCCGTGTATCCAACGATATTCTAAATGGTTTAACGGGCACAGTTCTGTTACGAGATTATATGAGTTTGATATGAACTATTACTAGTATTTACATGAAATACATGAAATATGATTATTTTGATGAATTCAACCATGTGTGTGTTGGATCTTATATGTGATTTCCATGGCTAATATGTTGGTGATCATGTGTTTAGGATTTTGGCCAAATTGGTTGAGATATGCTTTGTTTACTTACCTATTTTATGGATATATGGTAAGCTAAATTCTATGTTATATGAACTTACTAAGCTTAAATGCTTACTCTATGTTATTTTTATAGTAATTTGGAAGCTCGTACGGGTTGGAAGCTGGCCAGAGCTATTTCACACTATCCGTCGATCCTTTTGGTACTTTCAGTAAATTAATTCCGGTTATAATGGCATGTATAGGTTAATCTGGCCAATGTTGGCATATAATTGTTATGTTGAGATTAGCCACTTATATGGCTTGTGTTTGGTATATTTTAATGTATATATATATGTGGCATTACCATATTTGATGTGTGTTTAACATGGTAGAATGATGAAAAGTAAAATGTGGTTTGAGTATGCATATATGTATTTGGTCATTTAGGTAAGTTTGGATACTTGGTTGACATGTTTTTAAGTTGTCATTTGAGGTACCTAAGGGCATATTGGTTGTATGTGGTGATATTTCTTGCTTAAGACTTAATTTTTGCTTGTTTTGAATGCCTTGTTATGGCTTGTTGATGTGCAAAAATCTTGAGTTAGCTTGGTGTCAAATTGGGTGAGAAACGTGGCTAGAAAAATGTCTTATTTTCATTCACACAGGCAGAGACACAGGCGTATGTCTTAGTCGTGTGTGACACACGACTAGGAGACATGGTTGTATGTCCCCTGTATATTTTAAATTGCGTAATTCAGTATGCTCGCACGGCCTAGCACACAAGCGTGTGGCTTGGCCGTGTGGCCCAAGCCAGGGAGTTACATGGGCTGGGACACGGCCGTGTGTCCCTATTTTGAATGTTCACACGATCTAAGACACGAGCGTGTCTCTTGGCTGTGTGACCCCTGCAGCTTTAAAAAAATTTAATGTTTTCTGAAAAAATTCTTTGAGTACTCGATTTAGTCCCGACTTGTTTTTAATGCATATTTTGGGCCTCGAGGGCTCGTATAAGAGACAATATGTTTGATTTCAATTGGTTTCTGACATGAATGTTATATGATATAAATGTCTGTTTATTTGATCTGTAAACTCTGGTAATGCTCCGTAACCCTGTTTCGGCGATGGATATGGGTTAGGGGTGTTAGAGGGAGTATATGTGGTGTTTTCTAAATGATGATATTTTATCCTATATAGGAGAGATTCTGACCCCGAACTCTCTTGTATGCCCTAATGGAGTTATATTAAGTTGGACTTCTAATGGTAATTTCATTATCAAAGCAGCCTATGGCATGCTTATAAAAAACTCGTTAAACCTACTGGAGGTGAAATGGAAGCTTGTTTGGTCTTTAAATATCCCACATGTTCTTCATTTTATTTGATTGGTGTTTAAGGAACATCTCTTTACTAATAAGGAACGTTATAGAATAGGTTTCTCTGACGAACCTTCATGTAAGCTTTGTGGAAGCATTGAAGAATCTTGTCTTTACATGCTAAGAAATTGTTGTCAAGCCAAAGAAGTGTGGAAGCAGTTAATTCCCTCAAGGATTTCAAACTAGTTCTTCTCTTCTTCGCTAGAGGTATGGTTATCTGCTAATTTGAAAATTGCTTTTGATGTTTTCCAAGATATAGATTAGCCTTCTCTTTTTAGGATTATTTTTTGGAGGATTTAGAAATAGCGAAATTTATATGTGTTCCTATATGTCCATTTGAACATATTTAGTGCGACCAACTCGTCGTGGTGGTGGGCGAAATCCATTAACCAGGGCAGTTTACTACAAGGGAACAATGTGAGTCAAAACAAAAATCAAAGATGGGTTCCTTCGCCTACTAGATTCTTTAAACTAAATACAGATGGTGCCCGTAATCCAAATTTGGGTTTTGCTTGTTCGACAGTAAGGGCATGGGATGAGCAAGGTAGATGGATGTGGGGATTAGGAAGAAATATTGGAAGATGTAGTGTACTACAAGCTGAGCTTTGGGCAATTTATGATGGCCTCCAATTAGCTTGGGAGACTAAATGGGTGAACATTATTATTGAAATAGATTGTGCTTTGGCTATCAAGGGTATCCGTGGAGATCATAAAGGACATTCAAATAGAGACTTGACTTCGTGTATCCAAGAGCTGTGCAAGCGCAAGTGGAGAGTGCTCATAAAGCAAGTACCTCGAGAGGTGAATTCTATTGTTGATACTTTAGCTAACCTGATAAATGGTTTCCCCTTTGGCGCGAGAATTTTTCATGTGGCTTCTCTTTCGGTTGATGATTAGATACGGTTTGATAGATGTTTTCGATTATCCAATCCTAATCCTATTGTTAGCTCGTAATTGATGTTTTTTTTTGTTACAAAAAAAACTTTGGAAAACTTTGATAATGGATATTAATTAATAATTGTTTAAAAATATTTAATTTTAAATGTTTAAAAAATTTCAGATGAGAAGACATCAAAGGAAGCGTGAATATATTTGAGGGGAATTTTGCAAAATTTCCCATGATTCTTTGATGTGTTTCCATTTGAATTTTTTTTCAAAGGTTGATTTGTAAACTCTTTAAAAAATAAAGAACAACTCCCTCTTCTTTTTTGTAAGCTTCTTTCATGATCTTTTCTCTTCGTTTATCAAAGTCGTTTCAGAACTACGTTTTTGGGCTCAACATATCCTTCTTTAACAATATCCTAACAACCTTGAGAGCTAAGTAAAACCATTATTTGGATGCTCTAATTTCCATAATTTGTCTTTGTTAATTTCAAAATTTGCGGTTTAATCATGTTTGCCATAGTGACGTTGACGCGATACTAGCTCGAATACCACTTGTTGTAAGCGTAGTGGACAATTAATAATCGAAATAATTTTATTACTATAACACCCCTTACCCGTATCCAACGTCGGGACAGGGTATGAGGCATTACCTGACTTAATCTCATGCTTGCGTACAATTCCAAAACATAAAAGTTCGTTCAAATTTAAAACTTTTCAAACTTTCTCTTAACATCCTTATTATAGGCTTACGAGGCCCAAAACACATCTAAGAAATAATTTGAGTTCATTTCGAGTTCCATAGAAAACCTTAGAAAATGTTATTAAAAACAGGGCCACATGCCCATGTGAAAAGGGACACGCCCGTGTGGGCAGGTCGTGTGGTCACACATGCCCATGTCCCTAGTCCATGTAGATTTTATTTTTCCTTTCGAACCTACAGGGGTCTTCACACGACTGGACACACGCCCGTGTCCATGGCCCGTGTCCCTCACACGGCCTAGACACGCCCGTGTCTTAGCCCGTGTATAAACACTTGACATTCTATTTCTGACGTCATCATCTCAATAAGGTCACACGGCCAAGGCACACGCCCGTGTCCTTAGACCGTATGTCAAATTAAATTCCTAATTTCAGGTGCAGACTTCACACGGCCTGGGCACACACCTATGTCCTATGGTCGTGTCTTTCACACGGTTGAGACATACGACCGTGTCTCAGCCCGTCTGTTTACTACTGGCTATTCTGACTTGTCAACCTAGCATGCAGGGAGACACACGGCTTATCAACACGCCCATAGGGCTGACCGTGTGTCACACACGGCCTAGACACACGCCCGTGTGCCTACCCGTGTGGACAATTATAAGGCTATCTACCAAGCCAATTGCCATCCTACAAGGAAAACACACTTATACCATTTCAATGCAACATATATCATGACCATAAGGCGCTTCTAATACCCAAAATCAAGACATCCACACATAGGTTTACACGGCATTCATCATGTGTATACTTTACTCATTACTCATCCCATCATACAAGCATGTACTTCATGAACTTCATCATTGAATATATAAACTTGTCAAGTATTGGTCAATTTCTAATGACCATTTAAAAAATGAATTTAATGACATTAATAGCCACATATTTGCTAACAAACATGACATAACACAAAATAACCAAGTTCCTATACATGCCATACTCAAAATAAATCAAACTTTGCTATACCAAAAAGAAGTTGATAGTGTGATTCCAAAATCCGGCGTCCTACGATCCCCAAGTTAGCTTGGCGATACTACAAGGAAGAGGAAAATGAGAGGGGTAAGCATAAAGCTTAGTAAGTTTGCATAAAATAAGTAGCAACATAAAGGTTCATGCTAACATCCATTCATCACACTAAATAATTCACAAGTTCTCAAGCATATCAACATAACTTACTCATGCTTACTCTTACCAAATCACGTATCATATTTTGCATTCATTACTCGTAAGTTACTCATGGGTACCTATATCACTTCATCACGTAGCTTTAGCACTTATATTCTCTTGAACATAAACTTAGCTCTTTGTTATCTTTATCATAAACTTAGTTCTTTACCCGTTGAACTACTTGGAATATCGAAGGATACTCAATCTCATCATACATGTAACACGATGCCAATGCCATATCCCAGATATGGTCTCACATGAGATCACATCTCAATGCCGATGCCATATCCCAGATATGGTCTTACACAAGATTTCATATCTCGATGTCGATGCCATATCCCAAATATGGTCTTATACGAGATCGTATATCGATGTCGATGCCATGTCCCAGACATGGTCTTACACAAGATCTCCTTTCGGTGCCGAGGCCATGTCCCAGACATGGTCTTATACGGAACCTTCTTTATCTTATGTTATGACAATGGTATCCTTTCTATTCTTAATGTTCAACCGGGGCTTTAACTCAACATAAAAGCATTATTCTTTCATCGAGGCATTATTAATTAATTTCATAGAAATACTAAACATTTCTCATGATATCAAGTAATTAAGAATATAATAGCATTATGTAGCTTTAATTTCACACAAACTTACCTCGATACCAAAATATGCCAATTTACAATCTAGTCTGAAACCTTGCCTTTTCCTCGATCAAGGTTAATTCCTCGTTCTTCTTGATCTATAATAAAAAATTTACTCATTTAGTCACCACATAGATCAAGATGTTTTAAAATTTCTACTTTGGCAAAATTACCATTTTGCCCTTAGACTTTCACAAAATTATGATTTTACCCTTAGGCTCGTAAATTGATTCTAATCAAATTTCCTCCTGTAACAAGCCTAGATGAACATTTATTACTCTTATAACATCTCACAATATCAATTATTTCACACATTTACCATCTTACAACCTTTGCAAAAAGGTCCTTTTAGTTTGTAGGACAACACTTTTGCACTTTATGCGATTTAGTCCTTTTTCGCAATTAACCATGAAATCGCTAAAATTAATGCACCAAAATTTTCATGTACTCCTATAATCATGCTATAACATATAAAATAATACTAAAATAATTTTATTTAATCTCGGATTAGTGGTTCCGAAACCACTGTTTCGACTAGCCCCAAAATCGGGCTGTTACAATTACTCACACAAGTATTACACAGTACAAATAGAATATTTTTCTTCTTCTCAATACACTAGCTTTTCTTACTCATGTCAATTTTACAACACTCTTAGGCTTCATCAGATTGCAATCAATTAAATAAGCATTTTCTCAAATTCTTTACTTTTATTTTATGCCTACCACATGTTTGATAAAAATACTTGTTTAGAATTTAAGTTTAATTATGTGCTAAATTGTTTGATGGTTGATTGGTTAGTTATTTGTTAGCTTAAGTTGATGTTTATGCTTGATTAATTGATTGTTTAATTATATCAAAATGCCTAATACGTTCGAATCAATGCCTCTAGTGGAAAATCAAGATAAACAAGACTGAGAGGAGATTTTATCATTAGATAGTTCGATATAATTGTGTCGAATAGTAAGGTCGAAAGGAGATCCATATGCCTAGGTGAGACTAAGAGGAGAACCTAGGTGGTATCTTTTAGTCTAAGATGAAACCGAGACAATAGTCAAACTTTAAAATATATCAAGTGGGTATTGTGATATCCAGGGCTTAGTATAGCGATCTTGAAGACATTAGCTAAACTTCCTAACCTGTGGAGCAAATTACAAAGTTTTCAAAATAAAATAGAGTCGATATTACGATATCAAGGGTATGGTATTGTGACAATGGAAACAAACCAGTAAGTCCCTTTTTTTTTTGGCAAAATGCACATTTTTTGTACTTGTAACCTCTCAAACTCAGCCTAGACATTATGGCCAAATTGTGAAGGGCACATGGGACACCTAACCTACGAATCTACCCTATCGTCGGTTGAAAACCTCAGATGCACTCTCTTTTAATTAAAATCGCAGTTACCTTTGTTATTTTGGAAAATGTTCATTTAATAGATCCACTTTCATTAAGTCAAGTTAATAACATCAGCGTGGATTTAGGAAAACACATTTTTTGACATTGCTTTTGAAAAACCCTATTAGGCTTATTTGCAGCGGAAAAACAATTAAAAACCCAATTATTAATTAAGCCAAGTGACATGTCTAGTCCAATTTCAAAATAATCTTAAAAATCAATCTCAAGTATCAAACTATGCATCCATGAAAAATCAGCAAAACAGAAATAAACCCAAACCACAGTTCAAATAATTTTAAAGTCCAAAACCAAATAAATTTAGGTAACTTTAAATAAAAATTAATAAATGATAAAAATTAATTTTGATTTAAACAAATATCTCTAACAAGAAACTATTTATTATGTTAGGTTTGGCTCCACTCCTTTATTTTTTTTATTCATTAATATCCAATACATGTTTAATCATCATTTGCAAGTTGATTTTCACATTTAATGGATAGGTCCTACATGAGTCCTACACATTTGAATGATAATGATCATTGTATTGGATATTAATCAATGAAAAACTAGTATAGTGGATTTTAACCCTCACTAAAATAACTTAACCATTGTTGAGAATCAAACTACACAAGTGAAGTGGTGCCAAGGCAGTGGGCACTCCTTCAACCACCAAAAGAAAAATAGTAAATAAACAACACACAATCAGGTTATTTACACAGTTTTATTTCCCTAATTCTACGGAGCCTAATTCAGTAAGAAATGACCATTCTGTTAAACAATTACACAAAGTGAACCTACTCAATCACACCCTATGATAATTTTCCTCAACCTTGTACTTTGAAGACTTGATACTCTCACTACAAAATTAACCCAGTGTGAATTCAGCAAGTAAAACCACAATGTAAAGTTTTACTATTAAAATTACACTCATACAATAAGGTTCTCACAAGAACAAATTTAATGTTCAATTCTCTTTGTACATTCACCTATGCAGGTCTCTCAATTATATAGACTTTATTTCGAGACTTGCTTACATATGAAGATCTAAATAAATCACTACAAAAAAAATGCCATTTATTAACAGTTACATACACTAACGGGCAAAATTTGTCACTAAAACCATACTCTAACAACGGATGATTACTTGTTAGTATTGTAATAATTTATACTGTCGGATCATGTATCTGTTGGTCTAGCATAGATCTATAGTTATGGATTTTAAAAGTTCGTTGGTATACCTTATATGATATACTGATGGATTTCAAGTAGTAGTATGTATTGCCATAGCTTACGCTTCCTCGGTTCTTTCACAAGGGCGGTCATAGAGTTATTTTAATTCTCCCCCCTTTCAACTCGTGTTTTGAAATTTCATACTTTTTCACTTAAAATTCATTTTTCCTTTTAACTTATTTTCTCTAAAATTTATTCAATTATTTTCTTCCATTCCAAAATCCATTTCCCAAATAATCAAATGGCACCTTTACTCTTGTATTTTCTTCAATTGTAAAATTTCATCACTTATTTTCTTCAAAAACTTTCTTTGTTTAGGTTTGGGTTATGCCATTCTTTTCATGTTCTTCCATGGTTTTATGAACTCATTATTGTTTAGCCAAGTTTGGAAGAAGCAAGGTTTGTGTTTTTTTTATTTTTTCTGAATAGCAACTCAACCCCGGCTATTATGGATGTTTATAATTAGATGACGTTGTATCCAAAACCTAACTCTGTTCGTCCATCACCTTTGAGATCCACAGGAACTTTCAAGTTACTAACCTTAAGGTCTACCCCTCTTTTCTTCAGTTTAGATGTTTGTAATCTTTTTAATATTTTCTTTATATTTGTTAATTTTTGGGAAATCATTTTTGCTTCAATTTAGCAAAATATTGCATTGCTTCTATTTTGTGTCTAGATTCGTTTTAAAATTTGTGTTTTAAGAATGAAAGAATTAAAAATATAAATTTTCTAATAAATGTATCCTTAGTTTTATATAAAAGAAAAAAGAATTTCAAATGATTTACTCTATTGCAAAATTGTTCTTTTCATTAATTGGTTCTTGGTTCTTTCACAAGGGCGGGCATAGAGTTATTTTAATTCTCCCCCTTTTTAACTCGTGTTTTGAAATTTCATACTTTTTCACTTAAAATTCATTTTTCCTTTTAACTTATTTTGTCTAAAATTTATTCAATTATTTTCTTCCATTCCAAAATCTATTTCCAAAATAATCAAATGGCACATTTACTCTTGTATTTTCTTCAATTGTAAAATTTCATCACTCATTTTCTTCAAAAAATTTCTTCGTTTAGGTTTGGGTTATGCCATTCTTTTCATGTTCTTCCATGGTTTTATGAACTCATTATTGTTTAGCCAAGTTTGGAAGAAGCAAGGTTTGTGTTTTTTTTTTATTTTTTCTGAATAGCAGCTCAACCCCGGCTATTATGGATGTTTATAATTAGATGACGTTGTATCCAAAACCTAACTCTGTTCGTCCATCACCTTTGAGATCCACAGGAACTTTCGAGTTACTAACCTTAAGGTCTACCCCTCTTTTCTCCAGTTTAGATGTTTGTAATATTTTTAATATTTTCTTTGTATTTGTTAATTTGGGGGAAATCATTTTTGCTTCAATTTAGCAAAATATTGCATTGCTTCTATTTTGTGTCTAGATTCGTTTTAAAATTTGTGTTTTAAGAATGAAAGAATTAAAAATATAAATTTTCTAATAAATGTATCCCTAGTTTTATATAAAAGAAAAAAGAATTTCAAATGATTTACCTTATTGCAATATTGTTCTTTTCATTAATTGGTTCTTGGTTTTGTGTGAACTTAAAATTTGTCATGTTTTATCTCTCTATAAAATTGATCTATTTATTGCAAAATTTAACTTCTAGATAGTTATGTTTTGTTCACAAAAGCTTTAATACATGTCTAAAGTTTTAATGCGTTTCTGATTGTTTAATGGTTGTTTTCACCTTGGTAGAAAAAAAAAGTTGTTCTTGTTATGAACTGTAATCTACTATGCTAGATAATCCAATAAGCAAAGAGAAAATGATTAGTAGTAAGGATAATAAGGTCGAAGAGGTAAAGGAAAGTGAAGAAATGAAAAAGTCTCAACATTTGTGCATAGTAACATGTATGGAACTTCTAAAGATAAATAGTCTTGTTGAATTAAAATAAGTTTCATTTTTGGTTATCCTCCTCTATGAATCAATCATCTTGAGTGAGTCACATGTTGAGAAAAAATTTACATTATCTGTGGGGTGTGCCTCGTATTTTCAGCCAAACAGGCGACGATGTTATAACAAGGAGTTTCTCGACGTCACGATGACAGAAAACGTCGCGACGAGGTGATTAGAGACATTGCGACGTGGCGACGTGTTCCCACATAAACTAGGTTTCTTTCCCCAATTAGACTCTGCTATATTTTTTTAGTTAAACTCTAATTATTCTAAGGATATTTTAGTCATATATTCACCCGAACGATGATAGACGACGTCGTGAAGAGGTGATTAGAGACATTGCGACGTGTTCCCACATAAACTAGGTTTCTTTCCCCAATTAAACTCTGCTATCTTTTGTTAGTTAAACTCTAATTATTCTAAGGATGTTTTGGTCATATATTCACACAAATTTCAACATATAAAAGGGCCTTTTTAACCCTAGAATTGATATATTCATCACATTAAAATTAAGAGAAGATTAAGATAGTTTTGAAAGGGCTGTAAGGGAATTTCATGTTTTAGTCAGAGAGCTTTTTCTCGAGGTCTAGGGTTGGTTTGTTTTTGGGTTATCTCCATCTTATACTCGTTAAGATTATTTGTCGTTTTATTAAATTTTTATTTGCTCGTGATTTTTTTCTTTTTCGGAGGAGTTTTTCACGTAAAATACTTGTGTTCGATCTTCTCTACCTTTTCTATTTCGTTGTTTATACATGTTGATCCCCAATAAATTGGATCAGAGCTTGGTTCGAGTTTTACAATCGACTCATTCAAGGATGGCGACAACAAATTTCGATATCAAGAAGTTCAATGGAATCACAAATTTTAGATTGTAACAATTTCGGATAAAGCTTAGTGTTTAAAGTAAAGTTGGTCTCAAAAGGGTGGCAGTTAAGTGGAGGGAGTTGATTTCCTCTATATTTTCTCTCCTATTGTGAAGCACATGTCTGTTCATGTATCACTACCCCTTGTTGCATTATACAAAATTTATTTGAAGACTAGGAGTATTTCAGTTTCCAAGTTCGAGAACGGTTTGGACTTGGTTGACATTTTACAAAGATCAAGTTCGACCTTTGACAGGGCCTAGAGAAAAAGGTATGGTAAATATGCGTCAAGGTGGAGATTTGTGGGTGTGCCTCATATGTTTTTCAAAACAGACGGCAACGTCACGACGAGGAGTTTCCCAACATCATGACATTGTCTGTTGTCATAACGAGGCGATTCAAGATGTGACGACTTGTTCCTACATAAATCGGGTTTCTTTTCCTAGTTAAACTTTGTTATCTTTTCCCAGTTAAACTCTAATAATTCTAATGATATTTTTGTCACATCCCATATTTTTATTTACTATGTTCTAAGTTAAAAACTAGGAAGTGAATGGCCTAGTGGTTAAGTGCTCCAAAGTTATCCTAGAGGTCCTAGGTTCAAGTCTTCATTTTAACACCTTCTTAATTAAATTTTTGGTGAATTTATCATGTGCTAAAAACACCAATGTCGTCCACCCATACATGTCTTGCTTAGGGGGATTCTTTTCCATCTTTTGTGAGTCAACATTCCATGTTTCACCAAACATGATCCCCTTTTTCACTCCATTGTCTTCCTCTGTTGCCTTTTCTCTTCACAAATGCATTTTGTAAGGTTCAATGAACCTAGTCATGGTTGACCACCATCCTTCTCACCCAATTTGGCAAACCCTCCCTCTTATTGTAGTCCCACTATTAGCTTCTCCCCAACCTCTCCCTTTTCCATTTTTTTCTCTCTTTTTAGTTAGCATTCATTCTCCTTTTTACTTGCTTTCCTCTTTTCCTCAACCGTAGCTAGCCTTGCACCACCACCACCACCTCACCGTCGAGTCATTGCCTTGCCGCATGAACCCTCCCCTTTTCTCTCCAATCGTCACCCCAAGTGCCGCCTCCTCTCCCGTGACAACCATCGCGCACCACCGTGCAGTTTCTCTTTTTTTTTCTTATTTTTCTATTATGTTCTCTTTTCCGCTCCTTTAAAAGAAGTGATCAAACCCACCTCCTTTCTCCCCTCCACCGAAATTGCGCCTCTGTCGCAAGATTGTCTCCGTCATTGTTGCCACCGTAGCACCACCGCTGATAGTGGAGATTTCTTCTCATTTTCTTGTTCATTTCAAATGCTGATTTTTTTATTTAATTTAAATCCTAATTCGAACTCTACCTTTTCTTGGATTTATTTTCGAATAAATACACTTCTTAAATCGTTTCTTCTCCTTTGATTCGTGATCAAATCGATTCGTTGATCCTCTATTCCATTCGTGTTGGAGTATGTATTAAGGGAGTGTAGAAATAGTTTTTCCTCTCTATTATTCTCCCTTGGTCAATTACTTTAGGGGGACATTAGTGATTTATTTTCGCAATGATTAATATTTCACATATCTTATGTGTAGAGGGGCTGGTGGACATCAACCCGAGAGACCATTAACCGTTGGGATTAAACCACTAATCCAAGAGATCTTTTAAGGGTAAGTGTTAATAATAATTGATAATTGATTTATTGTATTAACCTTAAAGATGATAGTCCTAACTCAAGATCGCCATTTATTATTCAATTAGGTAATCTAATTGTAGATCCTTGAGTGGGTGTTCGGGGAGAATAATTACACATTGGATCTATAATCAAGTATGGTTTTTAACACTAAATAAATTAATATTGTTATTGTATTGATAAAAATGTTGCTATTAAAATAATGTTGTTTGATAGGAATACTATATGTATCTATAAAGTGAGATAAGTCATCCTTATGGATTTTTATCAAGTAAGTGTTTTTCTTAAACCGTATACTTATGAAAAGCATGTTGTGTGATATTGATGTCTGCTAATAATATGAAAATTATGTACATCTCATTCATATGTTATGTGATTATATGGCATATGTGATATTCATATGAAAATAAGATGTGAAAATTTAGTACCTTGAGTACGTATGTGATTTGCATGCTAAACATGTCTGTATTATTTCGAGTGTTTTGGCCATATCACATGCATGGGATGGGATATGTGAAATGTGGAAGTATATGGAAGTTTATCTGCATTAATGTGACACTGTTCACGATTCTGATTATATGGTAGTTTATCTGTGACTTTGGTGGCTTATCCACAATTTTGTATATATGGCAGTTTATCTATGTTACTATGACACTTTTCACAAGTTGGTGTGTTGGTTGGACAAGTTCTGGGTAAACTCAATTATGGTGTGTAGCGGAGATGGGTAGGACCATTTTCCTAAAATCTGCATTGTTTTACAAATTATGCATTGACATGATCATGCATGATATGCTTATGAAATATTGAGATATTTGATTTTATGACTTTGTATCATATATGTTTTATGTTGTGAATGGGTTTTTGTTAATCTCACACTGGGCTTAAAAAGGCTCACCCCATTAGTGTTTCATCCTTTCAGGTAACACTCAAACATAGGATTTGGATCAGCACTTGGGGGAGTCTCTCGGAAAATTTTACATCATAGATATTTATTAGATTTTTAACTATTTGGATTTTGGGTTCTGTTTTTGTGGACTTTTGGACTTTTGGACTTTGGACTTTAACTTTATTTTGGTTGTGATTTATATTTTGATGACTTTAAAACTATTTTGCATGTATGCAAAATTATGGGATTTTAAGTATCTTTAATAATGTCATTTTTCTAAATTAATTATATTTTTCTTAAATTTTAAATAAAATAATAATTCATGAATTTCCTAAAGAGATTTATGAAAATCCTTTGCGGGCTTCTTTATAAGAAATCATTTTTATAATTCTAATATAAGATCCTTCATATTTAGATGTTTTCAAACAACATTAAAATTAAATGACGCTTTTCTTTTAAAAATAAATATATTTTACTAAATATTTTTCGAAGAAATAAAATTAGTCAATCTTAGAAATTTTTACAATTTCAAACTCAAACCTCTATTTTTTTTCAAAATAAGCAAATAATTTTGCATGTCATTGATGTGATTTTTGAGATTCGACTATAACGTCTAGGTCGGGTTTGGGGTGTTACAATTTTGGTCATATATTCACACGAATTTCAACCTATAAAAGGTTCTTTGTAACACTAGAATTGATATCTTCATCACATTAAGATTAAGAAAAGATTAAAAGACCTTCGAGAGAGGTTTAAGGGAATTTTGTGTTCTAGTCAGAGAAATTTTTTTCGAGGTTTAGGGTTTGTTTGTTTTTGGGTTATCTCCATCTTGTACTCGTTCAGATTATTTTTTGTTTTAGTGAAGTTTTTTTTGCCCATGGTTTTTATACTCTTCGAAAGAATTTTGTACCTAAAATATTTGTATTTGATTTTTACTACCCTTTTTATTTCGTTGTTTATATGGGTCGATCCTAAACATTATCATTATTTAGTTTGATTAGTGGACCTTCTGTTCTCTCTTTCTCATTTTGGTATTGTCTAAAGATCAGTATAGCCTTAAATTAGAACCACAACTAAAAGAATTTATGTAGTTGATAATAACCAGGGGCTTCCGATACCTTTCTTTGGAGCACCCACCATCCATTTACTGTTTCAACTTTAGCATCTATTTTATTTCAAATATATTTATAAGATTCCTCATTAGGCCAACCAGCGCTATTAAAATTTGCTATCCCAAATCGTTATGATCTTAATCTCAAACTCAATCTCTCTGCTTGTATTTTCTTTTTTGTTAGTTCATATTAATCTCAGCACCAAGGAACCAACTATGTTCGTGGTCCTAAATGGTTGTGAACTCGCTGTCGATCAAGTCTTTTTCATCATCTATCTCAACCATTATGTAATTTTTTTTTGTTCATTTTGTAGCCTTTGAATTATACCCTTTGGTTCTTGATGTATCACAAATAATATTCCTAGTAGCATTGACTTTTGTCGTATTTTGATTTGGACATAATATTTTTGCAGCTCATAATGTTTTTGTATCATTGCTGGTTAAAACATGTCGATGTTATGATGTCGATGACTAGCTTCCTTGATCCATTGTATTTCATGAGAAATGTATGTTCTTCTATTTTTTTCCCAATGTAATTCTATTATTCTCTTTCTTCTATCATGCTAGATTTTTCTGGGCTTGGTTTGGGCATGTATCGATAATTTGGACTGTATAGATCTTGTTAGTGCTCTTATCGTTACTTTTTACTTTTTTTATTTTCATTAATTCACATTAAGGGCTTTAATTAGTAAAATTTAGAACGGTATATCAATTATAATAAGTAAAATAAAAATTTATATTTTGATTAATAAAATTTAGAACAATATATCAATTATAATAAACTAAGCGATTGGCTTCTCCCTGGTTGTAAATATAAATGTGCTCTTTTTTGGTTTCATTAGTAATCATGTAACACCCCTTACCCGTATTCAACGCTGGAACTAGGTACGAGGCATTACCGGACTTCACTTGCTTGAACATACAACTTTGGACTATAAAATTTCATTCCAACTTAAAACTTCCCATTCATATTCATACCATCCTAATTATAGGCCTACGAGGCCTTAAACATGCTAACGGAGGATCTCAAAATCAAACCGGGAACTTTTGTGTACTTAAATTTTTTTGCCTAAATAGGGCCACAGACCCGTGTGAAATGGGACACGCCCGTATGGGCAGGCCGTGTGGTCACACACGCCCATATCCCTAGCCCGTGTGAGATTTATTTTTCATTTCGAACCTACAAGGGTTTTCACACGGCTGGACACACGCCTGTGTCTTTGGCCCGTGTCCTTCACACGGCCTAGACACGCCTATGTCCTCACCCATGTGTGGAAACCTGGGTATTTTGTTTATGACGTCAGCAACCTCATAGGAGACACACGGCCTGTCACACTCCCGTGTGCTCCACCCTGGTCGACACTGACTTGCAACACTAACGTGCAGGGGACATACATCCCAGTTACACACCTATGGGACTGACCGTGTGTCACACACGCCTAGACACACGCCCGTGTGCCTACCCGTGTGGACAAGAACTATTTGCCAAGCTCTTTTTATCACCCTAACTCATACAACATAAATCCCATTCAACCATTACCAAGCAACCAAGTCACACATCATGCACATTCATGAATAACTTTATCTTTTCATATATTAATATTAATAATAATGAGCCATCAACTATGATTATTTACAAAAGAGTTCATCTTTAGAAGAGCCAACACACTTGGCCAAAATAACAAGACATTTCACTAAGTCTAGCCCCTATACATGCCATTCTCAAAATGCTAGGTCTAAATATACCGAAATGAGCTGATAGTGTGGATGATCTTCAGATTATCTTCGTATCTAAAGCGGGTTCTTTGACACTATAAAACAAGGGAAAAGAAAGGGAGTAAGCTTTAAGCTTAGTAAGTCTACATGTAAACAATAAGCATCATACCATATGTTAATCAACCAATAACATTACATACTATGTAAAAACAATTCACATTATCATAATCATGCTTACTCGTCTCAACTCTTACCACATTCCAACACGTATCATATACATTGCTCACATTCATTTGTACATATTCCCTGCACTTATCATCACAAGGCCACATGTAAATTCACTTAGACAAGTTTCTCGATGAATCCTTTGAAACAATACAAGTACCCGGTGGTATCGCACACAGCCCACCATTGATCAATAATAGGGTGGTATCGCATGCAGCCCACCAACACTGATAATTACGGTGGTATCGCACATAGCCCACCAAATGACAATATAAACGATGGTAACGCACACAGGCCATCGTGAATAAATGATAAGGTGGTATCGTACACAACCCACCAACAATGATAATTATGGTTATTTTTCCATACTTATATTTCCATTCCGAGGTTCATACGAGAATTACTCAATATCTATCATTTTCAATCAAATTCACCAATAGGTATTTTCATCTATACAATACATCAATAATTAACAACATATGTATTAAGGATGTATCGTTTACACATAAACTTACCTCGGTGCAAAATGTATTAATCGACGACTAGTCCGTAACCTTGCCTTTTCCTCGGTCAAGGTTGTTTCCACGTTCTTCTTGATCTAAAATAATAAAATTTATTCATTCAATCACTTATAACTCATGATACATCAAAATTTCTACTTAGGCAAAAATGACCATTTTGCCCTTATACTTTGGTAAAATTACAATTTTGCCCCTAGGCTCGTAAATCATTTTTCATCACATTTTCTCATTAAACAAGCCTAACTGAACATTTATTTCTCTTACAACAACTCACAAAACCAATTATTTCATGCATTTATTACTCAATTACAACCTTTACAACTAAGTTTCATTTAGGTGTTTTCATGATAACACCTTTCACAAAAGTTGTTCCTTAACTTACTGACATTCATTTTCTTCCATAAAAGCTCAACAAACAACATGAGCGCTCTCATGGCAAGTCCCTAAACTTTTAACCATTTAGCAAAATAGTCCCCTCATTAGCTAGCTCAAGCTTTAGGGGTATCAAGAAAGACCTCTAATATCACTTACTTGCAAGAGAATAGCTTGGCTGAAAGTTTAGACTCCAAAATCTCTTATTTTCTCTTCAATTTTCGGTGGAAGAAGATGGATGAATAGTGAAAGATGATATCTTCTTTCTTTGTCTTATTTTATTCATTTTTGGTCACCTAATTTCACCAAATTTTTTACCAAAATTAGTGCCCTTGTCTCCCTTGTTTCTATGGCCGGCCACACCCTCTTAATGGCCTAATTTCACTTTAAGGACCTCCAATTTAGTATTCTATAGCTATTAGACACCTCTACCTTGTATAATAGAACTTTCGCACTTTATGCGATTTAGTCCTTTTTCTCAATTAAGCATACAATTGCTAAAATTAAAGTACCAAAATTTTCATGCATCCTTATAATCATGCTATAACACATAAAATAATATCAAAATATCTTCAACCTCGAATTAGTGGTCCCGAAACCACTGTTCCGACTAGCCCCAAAATCGAGCTATTACAAATCAGTTTATTTGGTTTGGTTTTCATTAGCCATTAGCAACTTTTGTAATACAAGTTATTGAGGATAGCCTACTGTAATGAGTTTCCTATTTATTTTATCTTTATTTTTCCTAAGACAATTCTAGATCTAAATAAAAAAATTCTACTTTTTATACCAAATTATCTGAAATAATATACATTAAATAACAAAAACAAAAGGAATATTGAAAATATATATAGATATGTACATATCTATATTACTATATATAATTTAATCTACATAAAATAAAAAAATAAAAGGAAATAAATAAAAATATACATTAAATTCAGTCAACTATCGCATTGTTCCATTACCCATTCATTATATTAGATTGATCTAATACATGGGTGTAATTGAATGTTGCTTAGGTTGATTCTATATGTAAATTAGTCATATATATCTATGTTATTATGTGTTTTCGTGAACTATACATATTATGATTTTCTTTTTGGCACACTTATATAGTGTTTTAAATTAAACAAACAGGGACCTTCTACATGAGAACAAAATACATACAAAAGCTTTTTGATGTCATACAAATTGTGGTGAATACATTGCCTATGGTATACCATAAAAATATTTTGGTTAATTCTCTGATGATATCTAATTAAGTGTACATGTACAGATAGCATACATCAAAGCTCAAGGGACACCTATGGTTCTAATAAGAAGATTTGTAGTGTTTATATTTTGTAAACACTTTGTCATATTTTATTTCTTGGTATATGTCAACTTTATTATCCATGTGAGTTATATTTAATAATATAAAACAATTGCAATTTCTTTTAATTTGATCATAAATAAATTTTAGATACATTTTATATTTCTTTAACATTTACAATTATAGCTATGAATTAAAAAAAAAAAAAACTGAACCAGACCTTTATTGATGGTCATAAAACCGTCAGTATAGGTCAACAATGGAAACTGAAATTTTTGAATGTATACAGACGGATAATCCGTTGGAAAATGTAGACCCTATATTGATGCAGCAAATCAGTCAGTAAATCCCTAAAAATGGTCATAATAGCATATTGACATTGCTTTAGTGACGGAGACATTTGTCAATAGGATGAAAGACATTTCTCAACGGTTTAACTCCGTAAGTAAAAGTTTATACAAATGACGTTTCTATCGACTGCCAGATGTTCGTCAAAACATCCCTCTCGCCCATCAGTATAGGATCTGAGGTGCTATACTGACCCATTTTTTGACTTTACTAATGATTTTCATGTTGCCGGTAAATGATATTCTTTTGTAGTGAATCTCACCAATCAACTATAAGATAAGTTTAAATAAATAAACGTAAATATGGACTCTTAAGGTCAACAAATAGAATCACAATCTAAACTATAATTCATAATTCATAATCTAAGGGACTGACTTAGGTAATCTAATCCAATTCAATCTCCAATATATTATTCCCCAAATTAAGGTGTGAAAAAAAAAATTCTAAACCAAACTGAACCAAACCAAAATAATTGAATTTCTTTGATTTATTCAATTTTTTGATTTATTTTATTTTTCGATGCTCAGTTTATTCTATAGGTTTTCGGTTTTGAATTTTTAAATCGAATAAACCAATTAAGTCATAACCCATAAGACCATAAGCCCATAATCTATTTACATACCCAAACCAAAATTTAAACCTTAAACCCAAATACCCATTAAAACTTAATACTCTTAAAAGCACAAATCTATTAAAATTTAAAACTCAATTTGATAATTTAAATTTTTTTATGATATTCATTTTAATTTCTATCATTTAATATATGAAAAATCCAAATTGATATATACTCGTTACAATAGTAGAAGACATGGAAATTGTCTGTTGGATTGTTGGTCATGTTAGAATATAAATATTTTTTTAGTTCATCAAAAATTTTTTGATTTAATTTTTAATATTTTTATAATGAAATTAAAATTAAAATTAAAATAATACAATATACTAAATTGAAGAAAGAAGACAATTTTGTGAAATTTTTTAAAGGAAATAGAAGTATAAGTACCTCAATTAGAATTTTTTTCAACTAAAAAAAACAAAAAAAACCGAACTGAATCGAACCAAACCAAAAGTTTTGAGTTCGATTTATCTAGTTTTTCTCTCTAGGTCGGTTCATTTTATTTGATTTACATGGATAATTCGGTTTATTCAATTTTTAGCATAAAAAATTGAACTGGCCAAATGCACACCGCTACCTCAAGTGATGTGGCCTTTCATAATGAATTAAATATCATCCATATAATCAGAATAACCCATATAAGTCATTCAATAAATTACCAACACTCTAAATATGAAAATTGCGGTGGTCAGATAGTGGGTACTCCCTTCGGCACTAAATGACTAATTTCATATTTTTCTAACACTTATTATGTTAATTAAAATTTTACATTATGGTTGTTGTTATGTTTTTTGTTCATCATATTTATTTACAAATGTCAATGTAATGAATATTACTGTAATTATTTCTTCAAAAAAATATTTTTGTAATTATTGTTGTTATTAATTTTTTATTTTATATCATTATTTTAGGCATCATGATAAATTTAGCCTTTCATATTTATATCCTTTATTAATTTGGTTTTTATATATTTTTTAAATTAAATTAGACAAGGTTTTAAAATGAGTTTAATTTGATCATCAATCTTTTAAAAAGACTTGGTTTTTTTAAAACAAAAATTCTAATTAAAATATTAAAATTTTAATTATGGTAGTCCCGCGTGTGTAATAGCCTAATTTACAGTGGTGTCGAAAACAATGATTCGATATTACTAAATTAATATTTATGAGTCGAGTGTGACATTAGAAATATTCTTGAATTAGTGAATTTTGTGAATTAAAAGAATTTATTTGGTCAAATGGGTCAAAAACGAGGTATCAAGACCTCAAAATTCATAAACCGATTTATGGAGTGTTATTGAGTTAGCATTAAAGTTTCGTTAGAAAATTTTAACATTTTGATAGTTAATTAATTAAAAAGAACTAAATTGTAAAAGGTGCAAAACTTGTTAAAGTGATTAAATAGCTTAAATGTCTAATAAGGAAGGATTTAAAAGGCAATTAGACCCAAATTAAATGGGTTGGACAGTTTGGGGCATGAAATTAGTAAGAAAACAATGTGAACAAGGGGCAAAATTGGAAATAACCTAAAATTTATTAGTTAAAAAGGATTTAATTGAAAAATATAGAGATTTCATCATTTTTCTTTAGCTAAAAACACCATAGCAGGCCTCATAAGCTGTTTTTTCATATTTTTGCACCATGTGAGTTCAATTCTTACTTTTTCTTTGTAGTTTTTGTGTTTTTGTGACTTTTACAATTAGGTCCACCTTTTGAATTCATTAGTTTTTTATTCTATGGGTGATATTGAAAGTTTCCATGGATGAGTGTTGTATGTTTATGATAAAGTATCATGGATTTTAAGCTTTAAATTCATTATATTATGAATTTATTAAGTGATTTTAATAGAAATCGATTTTTAGGACCTAATTATGAAAAGTTTAGAATTAGGGTTTGATGTTGAAATTTTGAATACCAAAGGGTATATAGTAGTTTATAATGATAGAATAAAGTTTTAATTGAGAAAAATAAGCTCAATTGATGGGTTAATTGATCAGGGACTAAATTATAAAAATTATAAAATTTAGGGTAAAAGTGTAATTTTGAAAATTGAAGAGCATAAATTGTGAAGTGAAATAGAATTAAATTATATGCTAATGAATGGAAAATTTTATATTATAGACCAAGAGCTCAAAGAAAGTCATGGAAAAGAGAAAATAGATGATTAGCCCCTGAATTTTTTACAACTTCTACAAATTGGTCCAAGTAAGTACTTATGGTTGAATTTTCATGTTTAATTGTTAATTTAGGAATGATATAATGTATTATTTCATGTGTTTGTTATTGAATTATGATTATTTTAAAATATGAAAATCGGATGGAAAGTTCAAATTGAGTAGAACGCAAGATTGAGTACGATTGTTCTGTGATCAGTAATCCATAGCAAAGTGTGGAATGTAAGACCATAGCTGGGCTATGGCATTTCAGTGTAAAGTCCATAACTGAGTTATGTCATAGTGAACGTAAGACCATGGTTGGACCATGGCAGTAAGTGTACATGTATAAGACCATAACTGGGTTATGGCATCATGAGTGCAACACCATAGCAAGGCTATGGCAATAGTTGTGAAAGACCATAGTGGAATTGTGATATCAATTAAACGATAAACTCAAATCTGTAAGACGTTCTCTAATTTGACAAGAAATGGTAAGTGTTATATGAACTAAAGTGATAGAATTCAATCAATTCTAATATTGAGCTCAATCAAGTGAATTCATTATTTGAGATTGTGATTGGCGGAGAAAGGAAATATTAGTGAAATGCTCGGTTTATTGTTTTAATTATAACCCGATTAGTAAGATCTACCTTAAAACCTCTGAACTTACTAAGCTTTCATAAGCTTAATTTTGTGTGTTAAATGTTTATTGTAGATTAATAAGGGTTCGGAGAATCGGATCAACACATCGGCTCACACTATCCAGATTTCACCTGTAGAATTTGTAAAACAATTTATGGTTTATATGGCATGTATAGGATTGAATGAAAAGAAAGTAAACTTGTAATATGATTATGATTAGCTTTTATACATGTATGTTAGTTTATGTGTATGTATCTAAAAGTAATCATTGAATGGAATTACATGGTAGGTTTATACAAATAAGTAATGTAATGACACATTAGGTTTAAAACTTGATAACTGACTTGAATTGGTTGCTTGATTGAGTATATTGGTATAAGGAAATGTTGTTGCATGTTGATATTGGAAAAGGGTGAGAAAAGTGACCTTAAAATGGCCTATTTTCGTCCACACAGGTAGACACACAGGCGTGTGTCATGATCGTATGTGATACACGGCCTAGTACATGGGCAAGTGGTTTGTCCATGTGTCCCGTACACCTTAAATTTGAGAAATAGAATGCTCAGCATCAAGCACACAGACAGAGACATGGGCATGTGTCTCAGCCATGTCTGGCACACGGCCTAGAACACGGGTGTGTGTCTTGGCCGTGTGAAAACTGCACCTTAATGTTTTGCAAGTCAGAGAGTTACACGGGTTGGAGACACGACCGTGTGAGCTGTGTCACTTGGCCATGTGAACCACACGGCCTACCCACACAGTCGTGTGACTCCTGTACATGAGACAAATTTTGAAATTTTGTGAAAAATTCTTTGAAATCTCGGTTTAGTCCCAACTTACTTTTAATGCATAATTTGGGCCTCGATGGTTCATTTGAGGGACAATATGATTGATTATGTATGATTTCAGATATGAATAGAAAATGTTATGAATTAATTTTGAATGTTTTGAAAAACTTTAGTAATGCTCCGTAACCCTGTTTCAGCGACGGATACGGGTTAGCGGCGTTACATTTATTGGTATCAAAGTCACGATTTAGCCGATTCTTGGAAAAAAGTGACGTGAAAAGTGTCTAGAAATACATGCCATATAAATCTATGGTAGTGTGATGTGCATGATCTGATCTAATCCTTACTTTTCTTATAGATTGTAAAGATGTCAGATAGACCTGAACATGCTGAACAGGAAGAAGTTAACAGTAGAGTGCAGACATCTGAATAAGGAACAAGCAGTAATGTTCCAATTTCTTTGATGCGAGAACAAGAACTCAAAAACATGATTTATGGATTTATGAATCAGTGGTATAATGAGATGATGCAAGAAAGGAGTCAGGCTCAGCAACCTCCTCCCCCTACTGCACCATCAGTAGCACCCCCGATTGCTCTTCCACCTCTTCCAACAGATGAATCTAGTAAGCGTGCACCAATTGAAAAGCTCAGAAAGTTTAGGGCCAAAAAATTTAGGGGAAGATCAAATGATGATCCAGTCAAAGCTGAATTTAGGGAAATTTTTCCTGTAACATCCCAAGTTAGGGGTTGTTTGCAAATATTTTAATTGCATGTGTTGCCTGAATAAATGTTATGGTTGTTTTTGGGTCTAGACATAACCCCGGGATAGGTCGGGCTAAGGGTTAAAGAGTTTCTTTTAATGCTTGAGAAGAAAAGGCTAAGTGAGGAAGCTGTATATATATTTTGGTGCGAAACATGCCACAAGGGAGTAGCTGGTTGAATGGCTTGAGGGCTAGGAAGCTTCAGTAGGTAAGGGGTTCGAGCCTGGGTGTTAGCATGGAGTGTTTTATTTTTGCGTCAAAGGGGTCGGGCTAGGAAAGCCTTATTATTAAATGGTGCAGTTTAAATGCATGAAGGTCGGCCTGGCAAAGTGGCTTTGGAGTGCCACTTAAGGGCCTGGGGGCGAGGGGACTCAGGTTCGAGTCACCTGCGACGCAAGGGCGTTTTGTTTTTGTTTTGGCGTTGGGGCAAGAGAGTGTTTAAAAGGATGCTGTGAAGAGTTTATGTCACAAAAAGCGCCTTGGCCAAGTGGCTAAGGGCGCTACATGGGACCTTGGCAGCAAGGTCCCATGTTCGAGTAACATGGAGAGCTGCTGAGTGCGTTTTATTTTTGGGCCTGGCGCATAAGCAAAGGGAGCCCAGAAAGGACGCTTAAAGGAAAATTTTCAACATTCAAAGACACGAAAGTCCAGTTGGTAGAGTGGCTAGGAGCGCGAGTGGTGGTTGCGGCATGGAGGTCGGGCGTTCGAGCCCTGATGAAGGCGCACGAGTGTTTTATTTTTGCTTTGCGCTAAGGCTCAGTGAAGCCCCAGAAGAAAGGCTTAAAAAGAAAATCGCAGAGCATTATGTCATGAAATTCAAAGTGGCCGAGTGCTGGGGCGTGGTGTTGCTCCAGGTCTCGGGTTCGAGACCTGGGAGCAGCGCATGGGTATCTTTTTCCTTCTTCTTTTTGCAGCGTGCATAATGGTTGCACGGCACATGCAGCATGGGTGTTTTCCTTTTTATTCTTTTTATTTATTTTATTTTATATTTTTATTATTCTCTGCTGCAAGCATGGAGCAGTTTATTATGTTGTTTTATTATTTTGATGTGAGGGATGATGGGTTAGAGTGGGGACTTTATTAAATAATATTGTGTGAATGGTGATGGTCTTTTGGCGTGGGGAGCATGGCCGAATGGAGGGGGTTTCCTAGGGACTTTCATGGGCGGCTTTCTAGTAGCAAAGAGTGCCAAAACTTTTGATTTTTGTTTTCTCCCCTTCCCAAGCTATTCATGGCCGAATCTCCTGAAGTTGTTTTGCAATTGTTTGGCCGAATTTGAAGCATCCTCTTGGGAGCTTGCAGGTCGGGTTTTGAGGGCTATGAAAGGTGCCAAATTTCTTTGTTTTATTCCTTGTCTTGCCATTTTGCTCTTGGCCGAAAAAGGAGAGATCAAAGCTTGAATTCAGTTTTGAAAGTTGTAAGGGAAGTGCCGAATTTCTTTCAAACTCTTCCTTTTGTTCCTTGTTTTTCCCTTCAACCTCAAATCCATGCTTATTCTCGTTGAGGCCGAATCTTCAAGGGTAAGTAATTTTTCTACTCTAGTAATCGATTTGAGTTCTTTTCAATAAGGGTGCCAAAATCAAGGGTAGGCCTTGATTTCTTGGGTTGGCCGAATGTATATAGTGACATAACTGTGTTCTTTTGCATGTGCCAACGTGAAGGTGCATTAAGGAAGCTCTCGGATTTTCGAACATCAAGGTAAACAAGAATGTACCATTCGACCAAGGGCTATGTTCTTAACATTTTTGTGTGGGTCGATTCTAATAAGTTGGTAAGCAGGGATATTGGTAACTACGAGATCAGGCAAATAATTTGGGACTTGGAAAGGCCAGGGATCTCGACAAGTCAGGTGTCAACTTCGGAATTTTTGGTGAGCATGGACAATGGTTAAGCATTTTCGGCCAAAGGCCATCTTTGGTATTATGTGTAACCGAATGTGCACTTCGGGTTTTGGGGCAGATTGGCAAAAGGGAAATCGGAGGCTTTCGAGTTCTCAAATCGCGTGGTCGGTGCTAATAAAGGTTTAGCCTAAGGCCATATTCTATTTTGGGTGCGTTTGATCCTTTGGGATTATTAGTTTAGCCGAATAAGACTTTTTGCATACTAACCTATAGTGGCCGAATATAGGAGCAATACGGGAATACGATTCGAGACCCTTGTGATATCTGATAGATTCGGGATTTCTCTTTAGATCTCCGATTAAATAGGTGTGTAAACTCTTACACACTTTATTAGTATAAATTGTTATTATGATGATATTTATAACCTCTCATGTAGTAACTTTGCCTTGTGGGCATAAGCTTGGTTTTCGGGTAAGTCCCCTATTACTCGATCTATAATATATGTTGTGTATGCCATCATATGCTGTTAAATGTTATGCTATATACAAATGCATGATATATGGGATCATGATACTTGTTATGTGAACATGATGATGGCGGGATTGATGAGAGGAGGGAGATGATCTCTATGGACTGTCACCAGTGGTTTGGTACCACACGATGGGTTGGCCCCATCATTTGATAATTGTGACTTCGGTCACCAGTGGTTTGGCACCACATATTGATATTTGTGACTAAGTCCCAGTGGTTTGGCACCACCAGTGGTTTGGCACCACATATTGATATTTGTGACTTCGGTCACCAGTGGTTTGGCACCACCAGTGGTTTGGTACCACATGTTGATATTGTGACCTATGGTCACCAGTGGTTTGGTACCACACGATGTGTTGGCCCCATCATTTGATATTTGTGACTTCGGTCACCAGTGGTTTGGCACCACCAGTGGTTTGGTACCACACGGGGTAGAAAAAGGAGTACGGATGGCTAGTTTGGGTTGCATAATTGCATGTATTACTAATATTTTGTGTATGAGTTATATTTTCGGGTTGGGGATTTATACACACTGAGTCTTGGAGACTCACCCCTTCCCATATCATCTTGCAGGTGAGTAGATCGCGGAGATGGAGCCGGGGAGGACTCGAGGCGACCATGCTTGTTCGGTGGACTTGAAATTTTATTTTGCCCCTCTTTAAGTTTACTATTTACTAAATTTCGATTGGGTTGTAATATGGCCGCTTATTATTTTGGATGTTTAGGTAGTTGTTTTTACTTTATTATATGACTGATGAACTTATGAACTGTTAAGCAAATCGGTTAATAGTAACGTTTTCAAAATAAGTACTCGTACGCGTTTTCAACAATGTTACCATCGGGTAACAAAATTTTCTAAGTTATCGATAACTCTGATGTTTCTAAAAATTTAAATTTTCAAATGGTTTCAACTCAATCGTATTTACCAAATCAACCCACATGAGTTTCAGCAAACACCATTTTATTACCCCAACAAATTTTCAAATTTCCTTTGTTAATCCAAAAACCTTTCAAAAAGTTTTTACTCCGTGACATACCAGATCCGGTCAAGGCTCGTGGGTCGGGTTTGGGGTGTTACAAATTAGTATCAGAGCCCGGTTCAAAAACTCGGCTGTGAGGGCTCAAGGCCCAAAAAATGTTTCTGGGTAAGTCTCTGTGAACTATTATGAAAATGGTTTTGTTTTGAACAACATGGCATCGAGTCTCCGGCACCAATCCGCTCGGGTAAGTATTACTAAACCTCTGTGTGAATGATTATCTGTAAAGGGGTAGGAATGGAACGTAGATAGTATGAAAGGTATGTGAACCCTAGGACTAGATTACCCCAACAATCGCATAAGATTTTAATTGCCTTAATAAACAAACCTATGACTAAGCCGCCGAGTTAGGGTGTGGTAACCCTTGTACGCATGTCTAGGATTGGATCAGGAAGTGCTTGGTATTTAAGCGGTCTTAGCGACTCACCTCCTCTTCGCGGGAATCCTACCTGGTGCGTAGCTTCGGTTCACCCTAACCGCGAGGACTTGTTCATGGGCTAAACCCGATTATTAAAACCCGAAGGGGAACTAGCTGTATTTTTATAAAAACTCTAGTTTTAAAACTCTTAAAAACTACCCTTTTAACTTGTGAGGACTATTTTACGAAAATTTATCAAAAAATTTTTCGATTTATGAAAAAATTACAAAAATGCCCCTAGTGGTAAAAAAATTTACGAAAATACCCCTGGTTTCTAAATTATTAAGCTACCCCCAAATTTAACAAAATTTTCTTATTTTACCAACATACCTAAAACCTTAATTTGCAAATATCAAAAATACCATGATTTTGGAAAATTACGAAATTGCCCCCTAACTTACAAAATTACTAAATTGACCCTGATTTTCAAAAATTTCTGCAACGCTGCCAATTTGGAAAACAAATTCTCAAAAAGAACCCCCAAGTTTGCAAATTTTTCAAGATTTACAAATTTACCCCGGTTTATTACCAAAATACCCCTGTAGGACAAATGACGAAAATACCCCAGGGTAGGAATAGGACAAAAAGGTTATGGAATATGTGAATGTGTGTCCTTGAATTAGAATGGAAGACTTGAAACTTGTTTGATTGAAGGAACAACTCCTAGACTTCGTTCATAAAATTTCTTCGTTAATAATTAGTGAAGCTTTGACTAACTCATAAAACTTTTTTTAAAATAGATCGCACAATAAGAAATGAGTTCTAGAGGTCGTGGCCGTCGGGGATGCGGTAGAGGCCGGATGGCTGTGTCAGAACCAGTTAGGTCGGGCCAAGGATCGGATAATGAGATACCACCTCCACCACCCCCCCAACTTTTGGTGTTGGACATCAGGATCAGACGGGGGGTGAGTCGGTATCGCAGGCTATGCTGCGTGTTCTAGAGATGATGGCTGAGACCGGTAGAGGTACAGGAGCTCGGAAGTCTGTATCCGAGCGACTCTGATCCAACGGAGCTGATGTATTTCGGGGTGTATCAGGTGTCGCACCCAGTACGGCTGAATATTGGTTAGAATTGACTGAGAGGATCATGGACGATCTCGATTTAACGAATGAGGAGAAGCTGAAAGGAGCAGTGTCGCTTCTAAAGGATGAGTCATACCAGTGGTGGCTCACGGTTCGGGATGGTGCTACGGCAGATGGCCTTACTTGGGAGTACTTCAAAGCTGCTTATCAGAAGAAGTATGTGGGCACCAGCTACACTGATGCTCAGAGGAAAGCTTTTCTGGGATTGGTACAAGGAAATAAGTCGGTATCTGAGTATGAGGCAGAATTCTTGAGGCTGAGCCGCTATGCTCGGGGAATTGTGTCAACTGAGCATGATCGTTGTGTCCGTTTTGAAGACGGACTTAGGGATGATTTAAGGTTGTTGATTGCTTCACAACAGGTGCGTGAGTTTGCTGTTCTGGTAGAGAAGGCTAAGGTAGCCAAAGGGGTCAGGGAGTCTGTGAGACAGAACTATGATATGAACAAGCAGAAAAGAGGTTTTGGGTCGTCTGGATCGGGTAATAATGCACAAAAAAGGGCTAGGCAGAGTGGGCCGAACCAAGCAGGAAGGCCCATGGCTACTAATCAGAGACCGGCTCAGTGTAATCGTTGTGGGAAGTCACATTGGGGAAATTGTTGGACCGGTGAGAGGGGTTGCTTTGAATGTGGATCTTTGGATCATCGTGTAAGGGATTGTCCTCGGAAGCTAGCTAAGAATTAGCCAAAGGGTCAGAACCGTACTCAGGCTAGGAATGTGGGACCACCGCAGAGGGGTCGTGGTAATGGTAGAGGAGGTAATGGTTCTAATCGGGGTCGCGAAATTCCGGGCAGAAATACAGGCAACGCAGAGGCAAGGCAGCCTGGGTTAGTCTACGCAGCGAGGCGTCGCGAGGAAGGTGACGCACCGGACGTCATAACCGGTACGTTTCTAATTTTTGGTCTTCCATATGTTGCATTAATTGATGTGGGTTCGACGCATTCATACGTTGCTAGTAGTGTGGTGGAGACTATGAACTCAGACTTTGAGACTGCTTCTAGGGAGATGACTGTAATTAGCCCTCTGGGTCACTCTGTAGCAGTAAGTAAACTCTATAGGGATGTGCCCCTAGAACTCCAAGGGGTGTGTTCTTGGCTGATTTGATGGAACTACCGTTTAGGGAGTTCGATCTGATTCTCGGGATGGACTGGCTGGTTAAGTATCAGGCAAGGTTGGATTGCGCTGCTAAGCACATGGTTCTAAAGACGGCTAAGGGTGATGAAGTGGCCATGATAGGTAATAGAAGAGATTATCTATCCAATGTGGTGTCTACCTTGAAGGCTGAGAAAATGGTCAGAAAAGGTTGTGAGGCGTTGTTGGTTCGAATCTGTGCCTTGGAGGCTAAGGAGTCATCAGTCGAGAAGGTCCGAACTGTAGGGGAGTTCACTGATGTGTTTCCAGAAGAACTCCCGGGTCTGCCTCCAGATCGAGAAGTTGAGTTTGGTATAGACTTGTTGCCCGGGACGGCACCTGTGTCTATAGCACCCTACCGAATGGCACCAAAGGAGTTGGTGGAGCTGAAGGCTCAAATTCAGGAGCTCTTGGATAGAGGGTTTATTCGACCAAGTATATCTCCGTGGGGAGCACCTGTGCTGTTTGTCAAGAAGAGAGACGGGTCAATGCGGATGTGTATCGACTACCGTCAGCTAAACAAGTTAACGATCAAAAACAAGTATCCATTGCCTCGGATTGATAACCTGTTTGACCAACTGAAGGGTGCATCGGTGTTCTCGAAGATAGATCTTAGGTCGGGTTATCATCAACTTAAGGTGAAGGAGGTTGATGTGCACAAGACGGCATTTCGTACTCGGTATGGGCATCACGAGTTCCTAGTGATGCCGTTTGGGTTGACCAACGCGCCAGCAGCATTCATGGACTTAATGAATAGAGTGTTTCAACAGTACTTAGATCAATTTGTCGTGGTGTTTATAGACGACATATTGGTTTACTCAAAGACGGAGGAGGAGCATGATAGGCATTTGCGTATAGTTCTACAAGTACTGAGGGAGAAACAGTTATATGCCAAATTTAGTAAGTGCGAATTTTGGCTTAGGGAGGTGGCTTTCTTAGGTCACGTGGTGTCAGCTGAAGGGATTAGAGTGGACCCTCGTAAGGTTGAAGCAGTGTTGGATTGGAAGCCGCCTAGGTCAGTGGCGGAAATTCGAAGTTTTCTGGGCCTGGCAGGGTACTATCGAAGATTTGTGGAAGGATTCTCTTTAATCGCAGCGCCGTTGACTAAGTTATTAAAAAAAGGAGTCCCATTTGTTTGGTCAGAGAAACAGCAAGAAAGTTTTGATAAGCTAAGGAAGATTCTGACGGAAGCTCCAGTTTTGGTACAGCCTGAGGCAGGGAAGCTGTTCACGGTTTATTGTGATGCGTCCCATACTAGTTTGGGATGTGTGTTGATGCAGGAAGGGAAGGTAGTGGCCTATGCATCCCGTCAACTAAGGCCACATGAGGTTAACTATCCGACTCACGACTTGGAGTTAGCGGCAGTAGTCTTCGCTTTGAAAATATTGAGGCATTACTTGTATGGGGAAAAGTCGATAGTCTACTCGGATCACAAAAGTTTGAGGTATCTCTTGACTCAGAAGGACTTAAATTTGAGGCAGCGCCGATGGATTGAACTGTTGAAGGACTACGACTGTTCAATTGAGTACCATCCAGGCAAGGCTAACGTGGTGGCTGATGCATTGAGCCGGAAGGTCGTGACAGACTTAAGGGCGATGTTTGCTCATCTCAGCCTATACGACGATGGAAGCCTTTTGGCAGAGCTACAAGTTAAGCCAACTTGGATCGAGGAGATTAAGGAAAAGTAATTAGGGGATGACAGTTTAAACGTGCGGAGGTTGCGAGTTCAAGATGGTGGTTTGGAAGGGTATAGTTTGACTGGTGATGGTGTGTTGTGTTTTCAAGGGCAACCTTGTATGCCGAAGGATGAGGAATTGAGGCAAAGAATTCTTCAGGATGCACATAGCAGCCCATACGCTATGCATCCTGGAGGTAGCAAGATGTATGGAGATTTACGGAAGCAGTTCTGGTGGCCGGGGTTGAAGCGTGAAGTAACTGAATTCGTGGGAAGGTGTCTGACGTGTCAGCAGGTAAAGGCTAAACATCAGTTGCCATCGGGGTTACTTCAACCAGTGAAGATTCCTCAGTGGAAATGGGAGAGGATCACTATGGACTTCGTCAGTGGGCTACCCCTCACGCCCAGCAAGAAGGACGCAGTTTGGGTGATTGTGGACCGTCTGACCAAGTCAGCTCACTTCATACCGGTAAGGGTGGATTATTCTCTTCAGAGACTAGCAAAATTGTATGTGGCTGAGATAGTAATATTGCATGGTGTGCCAGTATCAATCATCTCAGATAGGGACCCGAGGTTTACGTCAAGGTTCTGGAAAGCGTTGCAACAGGCTTTGGGTACACGATTGGATTTCAGTACAGCATTCCATCCACAGTCGGACGGGCAGTCGGAAAGGGTCATACAGATTTTAAAAGATATGCTAAGAAGTTGTGTTTTGGATTTCAGTGGTAGTTGGGAAGAGTATCTACCGTTGGCAGAATTCGCTTATAACAACAGTTATCAAGCGAGTATCCAAATGGCACCATATGAAGCACTGTATGGACGAAGATGCCGTACTCCTACGTGTTGGACGGAGTTGGGTGAACGACAAGTTTTAGGTCCCGAGTTGGTGGCTGAGACTGAAGAGAAAGTGAAGGTGATTCGGGCTCGTCTCAAGAAAGCGGCGGATAGGCAGAAGTCCTACGCTGATCTTAAGCGCAAGGAAATGGAGTATGCAGTAGGAGATAAAGTTTTTCTGAGAGTGTCACCTTGGAAAAAGGTATTAAGATTTGGGCGAAAAGGGAAGCTAAGCCCAAGGTTCATCGGCCCATATACAGTAGTAAAGCGAGTGGGACCGGTAGCTTATCAGGTCGAGCTGCCGGCAGAGTTGAGTCAGATTCATGACGTCTTTCATGTGTCGATGCTTAGACGGTATAGATCAGATCCATCACACATTGTACCGATTGCAGATATCAAGGTGAATGCGGACTTGTCTTTTGAGGAGGAGCCGATACAGATTTTGGATCGAGATGTTAAAATGCTGAGAAGGAAGTCAGTACCTTTGGTAAAGGTGCTATGGCGGAACCATGCTGTAGAAGAAGCTACCTGGGAATCCGAGGACGTGATGCGGTAGCAATACCCCCAACTCTTTTGATCCAGGTAATTTCGAGGACGAAATTATTTTTTTAAGGGGGTAGAACTGTAACATCCCAAGTTAGGGGTTGTTTGCAAATATTTTAATTGCATGTGTTGCCTGAATAAATGTTATGGTTGTTTTTGGGTCTAGACATAACTCCGGGATAGGTCGGGCTAAGGGTTAAAGAGTTTCTTTTAATGCTTGAGAAGAAAAGGCTAAGTGAGGAAGCTGTATATATATTTTGGTGCGAAACATGCCACAAGGTAGTAGCTGGTAGAATGGCTTGAGGGCTAGGAAGCTTCAGTAGGTAAGGGGTTCGAGCCTGGCTGTTAGCATGGAGTGTTTTATTTTTGCGTCAAAGGGGTCGGGCTAGGAAAGCCTTATTATTAAATGGTGCAGTTTAAATGCATGAAGGTCGGCCTGGCAAAGTGGCTTTGGAGTGCCACTTAAGGGCCTGGGGGCGAGGGGACTCAGGTTCGAGTCACCTGCGACGCAAGGGTGTTTTGTTTTTGTTTTGGCGTTGGGGCGAGAGAGTGTTTAAAAGGATGCTGTGAAGAGTTTATGTCACAAAAAGCGCCTTGGCCAAGTGGCTAAGGGCGCTACATGGGACCTTGGCAGCAAGGTCCCATGTTCGAGTAACATGGAGAGCTGCTGAGTGCGTTTTATTTTTGGGCCTGGCGCATAAGCAAAGGGAGCCCAGAAAGGACGCTTAAAGGAAAATTTTGAACATTCAAAGACACGAAAGTCCAGTTGGTAGAGTGGCTAGGAACGTGAGCGGTGGTTGCGGCATGGAGGTCGGGCGTTCGAGCCCTGATGAAGGCACACGAGTGTTTTATTTTTGCTTGGCGCTAAGGCTCAGTGAAGCTCCAGAAGAAAGGCTTAAAAAGAAAATCGCGGAGCATTATGTCATGAAATTCAAAGTGGACGAGTGGCTGGGGTGTGGTGTTGCTCCAGGTCTCAAGTTCGAGACCTGGGAGCAGCGCATGGGTATCTTTTTCCTTCTTCTTTTTGCAGCGTGCATAATGGTTGCATGGCACATGCAGCATGGGTGTTTTCCTTTTTATTCTTTTTATTTATTTTATTTTATATTTTTATTATTCTCTACTGCAAGCATGGAGCAGTTTATTATGTTGTTTTATTATTTTGATGTGAGGGATGATGGGTTAGAGTGGGGACTTTATTAAATAATATTGTGTGAATGGTGATGGTCTTTTGGCGTGGGGAGCATGGCCAAATGGGGGGGTTTCCTAGGGACTTTCATGGGCGGCTTTCTAGTAGCAAAGAGTGCCAAAACTTTTGATTTTTGTTTTCTCCCCTTCCCAAGCTATTCATGGCCGAATCTCCTGAAGTTGTTTTGCAATTGTTTGGCCGAATTTGAAGCATCCTCTTGGGAGCTTGCTGGTCGGGTTTTGAGGGCTATGAAAGGTGCCAAATTTCTTTGTTTTATTCTTTGTCTTGCCATTTTGTTCTTGGCCGAAAAAGGAGAGATCAAAGCTTGAATTCAGTTTTGAAAGTTGTAAGGGAGGTGCCGAATTTCTTTCAAACTCTTCCTTTTGTTCCTTGTTTTTCCCTTCAACCTCAAATCCATGCTTATTCTCGTTGAGGCCGAATCTTCAAGGGTAAGTAATTTTTCTACTCTAGTAATCGATTTGAGTTCTTTTCAATAAGGGTGCCAAAATCAAGGGTAGGCCTTGATTTCTTGGGTTGGCCGAATGTATATAGTGACATAACTGTGTTCTTTTGCATGTGCCAACGTGAAGGTGCATTAAGGAAGCTCTCGGATTTTCGAACATCAAGGTAAGCAAGAATGTACCATTCGACCAAGGGCTATGTTCTTAACATTTTTGTGTGGGTCGATTCTAATAAGTTGGTAAGCAGGGATATTAGTAACTACGAGATCAGGCAAATAATTTGGGACTTGGAAAGGCCAGGGATCTCGACAAGTCAGGTGTCAACTTCGGAATTTTTGGTGAGCATGGACAATGGTTAAGCATTTTCGGCCAAAGGCCATCTTTGGTATTATGTGTAACCGAATATGCACTTCGGGTTTTGGGGCAGATTGGCAAAAGGGAAATCGGAGGCTTTCGAGTTCTCAAATCGCGTGGTCGGTGCTAATAAAGGTTCGGCCTAAGGCCATATTCTATTTTGGGTGCGTTTGATCCTTTGGGATTATTAGTTTAGCCGAATAAGACTTTTTGCATACTAACCTATAGTGGCCGAATATAGGAGCAATACGGGAATACGGTTCGAGACCCTTGTGATATCTGATAGATTCGGGATTTCTCTTTAGATCTCCGATTAAATAGGTGTGTAAACTCTTACACACTTTATTAGTATAAATTGTTATTATGATGATATTTATAACCTCTCATGTAGTAACTTTGCCTTGTGGGCATAAGCTTGGTTTTCGGGTAAGTCCCCTATTACTCGATCTATAATATATGTTGTGTATGTCATCATATGCTGTTAAATGTTATGCTATATACAAATGCATGATATATGGGATCATGATACTTGTTATGTGAGCATGATGATGGTGGGATTGATGAGATGAGGGAGATGATCTCTATGGACTGTCACCAGTGGTTTGGTACCACACGATGGGTTGGCCCCATCATTTGATAATTGTGACTTCGGTCACCAGTGGTTTGGCACCACATATTGATATTTGTGACTAAGTCCCAGTGGTTTGGCACCACCAGTGGTTTGGCACCACCAGTGGTTTGGCACCACATATTGATATTTGTGACTTCGGTCACCAGTGGTTTGGCACCACCAGTGGTTTGGTACCACATGTTGATATTGTGACCTATGGTCACCAGTGGTTTGGTATCACACGATGGGTTGGCCCCATCATTTGATATTTGTGACTTCGGTCACCAGTGGTTTGGCACCACCAGTGGTTTGGTACCACACGGGGTAGAAAAAGGAGTATGGATGGCTAGTTTGGGTTGCATAATTGCATGTATTACTAATATTTTGTGTATGAGTTATATTTTTGGGTTGGGGATTTATACACACTGAGTCTTGGAGACTCACCTTCCCGTATCATCTTGCAGGTGAGTAGATCGCGGAGATGGAGCCGGGGAGGACTCGAGGCGGCCCTACTTGTTCGGTGGACTTGAAATTTTATTTTGCCCCTCTTTAAGTTTACTATTTACTAAATTTCGACTGGGTTGTAATATGGCCGCTTATTATTTTGGATGTTTAGGTAGTTGTTTTTACTTTATTATATGACTGATGAACTTATGAACTGTTAAGCAAATCGGTTAATAGTAACGTTTTCAAAATAAGTACTCGTACGCGTTTTCAACAATGTTACCATCGGGTAACAAAATTTTCTAAGTTATCGATAACTCTGATGTTTCTAAAAATTTAAATTTTCAAATGGTTTCAACTCAATCGTGTTTACCAAATCAACCCACTTGAGTTTCAGCAAACACCATTTTATTACCCCAACAAATTTTCAAATTTCCTTTGTTAATCCAAAAACCTTTCAAAAAGTTTTTACTCCGTGACATACCAGATCTGGTCAAGGCTCGTGGGCCGGGTTTGGGTTGTTACATTTCCAGAGTTATTTTAAAAAGAAATATGTTGGTAAGAGATATTTGGACAAGAAAAAGAGGGAGTTTCTCGATTTACACTAAGGGAATCGATCAGTAGCTGAGTATGAAAAAGAATTTGTATACCTCAGCAAATATGCTCGAGATATTGTACCCGCTAAATAGGAAATGTGTATTAGATTTGAGGAAGAGCTAAATGATGAAATTAGAATGTTGATTGGAGGTATAGAAATTCGAGAATTTGTTGTTTTATCAGATCGATCTCAGAAAATGGAAGAAGCGTATAACAAGAAGATGCAACGGGAAAGAAGAAATAAAGAATCTTATAAGAGGAGCTCTTCCAAATCATTCTCGACTTTTCCATCAAAAAAGTTTAAAGATGATTCTAGCCGATCCATTTCAATGTCAGAATGATCAAACAGAGACAGAGCAACTCAACAGGAATTTGGGGTAACTAATAGACCTGCAGTTAGTGTTAGCAGTGTACAGAACATTTCCAAGCCTAAATGCAAGTATTGTGGAAGATTTCATTCGAGTGAATGTAGAGTTAAGATGGGGGTTTGTTATAAATATGGAGCCACTGATCATTTTATTCAAGACTACCCTTAACTGTTAAAAGAAGAAGAAGAAGAAAAAGAAAGGCAATCAGCCACTTCTCAAAAAGGTAAACACTCGGGTCAAAGCAGTGCTACGGGGACTGCTCGTTTGAGTATGAGAGATTCTGTTGCCCGGTCAGAAGCTAGGGCACTTGCACGTACATATGCCATTCGAGCGAGAGAGGAAGCTTCAGCTCCAGATGTCATAGCTGGTACTTTCTAACTTTTTGATGATTCTGTGTATGCATTAATTGACCCTGGGTCTACACATTTATACATTTGCACTGCATTAGCATAAAAAAAAAGGAAGTGTGTGTTGAACCTACTGATTATGATGTTCAAGTTACTAATCTATTAGGACAAAGTGTGATAATTAATTTAATATGTCGAAATTGTCCACTAAAAATAAAAGGTTATGATTTCTCTACTGATTTGATGTTGTTACCCTTTCGGGAATTTGATGTTATTTTGGGAATGGATTGGTTGACAAAACATGATGCTTTAGTGAATTGTCGAGAAAAATAGATTTATTTGAAAAGTCACACAAGGGAAGTAATTTTGGCTGAGTTTAGGAACATAAAAGATGTTGTTAGAATTATTTCAGCCTTTTCAGCTCAGAAATTAATGAGGAAAGGTAATGAAGCATTTCTAGCTTACATTCTTGATACTCGGGGTTCTGAATTAAAGCTGGAACAGTTACCAGTTGTCAATGGGTTTGTTGATGTGTTTCCTGAGGAATTTTCGGGTTTGCCACCAAATTGTGAAGTTGAATTTGTGATTGACGTGATTTCGAGAACAACTCTAATATCAATAACACCGTACAGAATGGCACCGGCCGAGTTAAAAGAGTTGAAGACACAGTTGCACGAGTTGCACTTCTATTATATTCACTGAGATTGTGTATAGACTACCGACAGTTGAATAATGTTACAATCAAGAATAAATATCCTTTGCCCCGTATTGATGATTTGTTTGATCAACTGAAAGGTGCTGCAGTATTTTCAAAGATAGACCTCAAATCTGGGTATTATCAGCTAAAAGTTAAATAGTGTGATGTGTCGAAGACTACTTTTAGAACTCGGTATGGTCATTATGAGTTTTTGGTAATGTCATTTGGCTTGACTAATGCTCCTACTACTTTTATGGATTTAATGAATCAGATTTTTTAGCCTTATTTGGATAGATTTGTGGTTGTGTTTATTGATGATATACTAATCTATTCTAAGACAAAGTCCGAGCATGCACAACACCTGAGAATTGTGTTACAGACTTTGAGAGAAAAATAGTTTTATGCAAAATTCAACAAATGTAAATTTTGGTTACATGAGGTTGGAGTTCTGGGTCACATAGTGTCAACTGAAGGGATTCGTGTGGATCCAAGCAAAGTATTAGCAGTAGTAAATTGGAAAATTCTGAAGAATATAACAGAAGTGCAAAGTTTCTTGGGTTTAGCTGGGTATTATCGCTGTTTTGTCAAGAATTTTTCAATAATTGCTTCGCCAATAACTCGGCTACTACAGAAAAATGTTGAATTTGTGTGGTCTGATGAATGTCAGCAGAGCTTTGATCAGTTGAATAAAATGTTAACGGAAGCTCCAGTTTTGACTCAACCAGAATTAGGAGTGTCATATGTTGTATATAGTGATGCGTCTCTAAATGGTTTGGGTTGTGTGTTGGTGCAGTAGGGAAAAGTAGTGGCTTGTGCTTCTCGGTAGTTAAAACTGCACGAGAGGAATTATCCTACACATGATCTCAATTAACTGCAATTGTGTTCCCTTTGAAAATTTGGAGACATTATTTATATGGTAAGAAATGCTATGTGTATACAGATCACAAAAGTTTGAAATATTTGATGACTAAAAAGGAGCTGAATTTGAGGCAGAGACAGTGGTTGGAATTATTGAAAGTCTATGATTTAGTCATTAATTATCACCCGGGAAAGACCAATGTGGTAGCTGACACACTTAGTCGAAAGTCGTCTTTGTTTGCACTTCGGGCAATGAATGCTCATTTGTCTATTAATGAAGATGGTTATGTATTAGCAGAATTGAAAGCAAAACCTATGTTCCTTCAGCAGATTCGGGAGTTGCAATATGAAGACTCGAAATTGGTGATGAAAAGACAAATGGTTCAGGACAATCAGAGTTCAGAGTATACCATTGACGATAGCAATATGTTATATTATCGCAATAGAATTTGTGTTCCAAATAATTCAGATCTAAAAAATGTTATTCTTTCTGAAGCTCACAGTAGTATGTATTCTATTCATTCGGATAGTACTAAAATGTATTGTGATTTGAAAAGAATGTATTGGTGGCCTGGAATGAAAAGTGAAATCTGTGAGTTTATTGCTAAATGTCTGATTTGTCAACAAGTCAAAGCAGAGCATTAGGTACCAACAGGTTTGCTACAACCTGTCATGATTCCTGAATGGAAATGGGAGCATGTTACTATGGATTTTGTATCTGGATTGCTTGTGACTCCGAGAAAGAAAGATTTGATATAGGTTATCATTGATAGATTAACAAAGTCAGCACACTTTATTCTGGTCAGAACAAACTTTTCCCTTAAGAAATTAGCGGAGTTGTATGTGTCTGAGATTGTAAGATTACATGGGGTTCCGACTTCCATTATTCCAGACTGAGATCCGAGGTTCACTTCGAGGTTTTGGAATAAACTACAAGAAGCTTTGGGCACTAAGTTAAATTTCATCACAGAATCTTATCCTCAGACCGACGGGCAATCAGAGCGAGTGATTCAGATTTTAGAAGACATGTTGAGGTGCTGTATACTTGAGTTTGGTGATAGTTGGGGAAGGTATTTACCTTTGGCTGAATTTGCCTATAATAATAGTCATCAGTCTAGTATCAAAATGGCACCATTTGAAGCTATTTATGGTAAAAAGTGTAAAACTCCATTGTATTAGAATGAATTGAGTGAATCAAAGTTGGTTGAAGTTGACTTGATCTGAGAAACCGAAGAAAAAGTTCGAATCATCCGAAATAGTTTAAAAGCTGCAGCAGATCGACAGAAGTCATATGCAGACTTGAAAAGAAAAGATATAGAATTTGTTGTTGGCGATCAAGTGTTCCTAAAAGTTTCACCGTGGAGAAAAGTGTTACGATTTGGCAGAAAAGGAAAATTGAGTCCAAGATTTATCGGACCATATGAAATAATTGAAAGAATTGGCCATGAAGCTTATAGGTCAGCTCTACCTTTAGAACTTGAAAACATTCATAACATGTTTCATGTGTCTATGTTAAAACGATACAAATCAGATCCTTCACATGTAATTCCTTACACTGAAATTGAGCTTCAACCGGATATGACTTATTCAGAAGAACCAGTGAAGATATTGGCTCGTGAAGTTAAAGAATTACAGAATAAACGAGTATCGTTAGTTAAAGTGTTGTAGCATCGTCATGGTTCGGAGGAGGCAACCTAGGAAACAGAGGAATCAATGAGATCACAATATCCGAATCTATTTTCAGGTAACAAATTTCAAGGACGAAATTTCCTAAAGGGGGGAGAGTTGTAATAGCCTAATTTTCAGTAGTGTCAGAAATAGTGATTCGAGATCACTAATCCGTGAGTGAGTTTGAAAATTGAGTAAATTAATATTTACGAGTCAAGTGTGACATTAGAAATATTCTTGAATTAGTGAATTTTGTAAATTAAAAGAATTTATTAGTTCAAATGGGTCGAAAAACAGATATCGAGACCTTGAAATTCATAAAACGAGCCATAAATATTTTTAGAAATATTTATGGGGTGTTATTGAGTTAGTATTAAAGTGCTGTTAGAAAATTGTAACGTTTTGATAGTTAATTAATTAAAAAGGACCAAATTGTAAAAGGTGAAAAACTTGTTAAAGTGATTAAATAGCTTAAATGTCTAATAAGGAAGGATTTAAAAGGAAATTAGACCCAAATTAAATGGGCTAGATGGTTTGGGGTATGAAATAAGTAAGAAAACAATGTGAACAAAGGGCAAAATTGGAAATAACCTAAAATTTATTAGCTAAAAAGGATTTAATTGAAAAATCTAGATATTTCATCATTTTTCTTCAGCTAAAAATGCCATTGCAGACCTCCTAGGCTGGTTTTTCATATTTTTGCACCATGTGAGTTCAATTCTTGCTTTTTCTTTGTATTTTTTATGTTTTTCCGACTTTTACAATTAGGTCCACCTATTCAATTCATTAGTTTTTTATTCTATGGGTGATATTTAAAGTTTCCATGGATGAGTGATGTATGTTTATGATAAATTATTATGGATTTGAAGCTTTAAATTCATTATATGATGAATTTATTAAGTGATTTTAATAGAATTGATTTTTAGGACCTAATTGTGAAAAAGTTTAGAATTAGGGTTTGATGTTGAAATTATGAATACCAAAGGGTATATAGTAGTTTAGAATGATAGAATAAAGTTTTAATTGAGAAAATAAGCTCAATTGATGGGTTAATTGATCAGGGACTAAATTGTAAAAATTATAAAATTTAGGGTAAAAGTGTAATTTCAAAAATTGAAAGGCATAAATTGTGAAGTGAATTAGAATTAAATTATATGCTAATGAATGGAAAATTTTATATTATAGACCAAGAGCTCAAAGAAAGTCGTGGAAAAGAGAAAATAGCTAATTAGTTCCTGAATTTTCTACAACTGCAAATTGGTCAAGGTAAGTTCATATGGTTGAATTTTCATGTTCAATTGTTAATTTAGGAATGATATAATGTATTATTTCATGTGTTTGTTATTGAATTATGATTATTTTAAAATATGAAAATCGGATAGAAAGTTCAAATTGAGTAGAATGTAGGATTGAGTACGATCGTTCCGTGATCAATGATGAATTGATGGATAAGACTATGGTTGGACCATAGCAAAGTGTGGAATGTAAGACCATAGCTAGGCTATGGCATTTCAATGTAAAGTCCATAACTGAGTTATGGCACAGTGAACGTAAGACCATGGTTGGACCATGGCAGTAAGTGTATATGTATAAGACCATAACTAGGTTATGGCATCATGAGTGCAACACCATAGCAAGGCTATGGCAGTAGTTGTAAAAGACCATAGTGGAATTGTGATATCAATTAAACGATGTACTCAAATCCGTAAGACGTTCTTTAATTCGAAAAGAAATGGTAAGTGTTATATGAACTAAAGTGATAGAATTCAATCAGTTCTGATATTGAGCTCAATCAAGTGAATTCATTATTTGAGATTGTGATTGGCAAGGAAAGGAAATATTAGGAAATGCTCTGTTTATTGTTTTAATTATAACTCGATTAGTAAGATTTACTTTAAAACCTCTGAACTTAATAAGCTTTCATAAGCTTACTTTTGTGTGTTAAATGTTCATTGTAGATTAATAAGGGTTCGGAGGATCGGATCAGCACATCGGGCCACACTATCCAGATTTCACCGGTAGAATTCGTAAAACAATTTATGGTTTATATGGCATGTATAGGATTGACTGAAAAGAAAGTAAACTTGTAATATGATCATGATTAGCTTTTATACATATATGTTAGTTTATGTATATGTATCTAAAAGTAATCATTGAATGGAATTACATTTAGTTTATGTGTATGTATCTAAAAGTAATCATTGAATGGAATTACATGGTAGGTTTATGTAAATAAGTAGTGTAATGACACATTAGGTTTAAACTTGATAATTGACTTGAATTAGTTGCTTGATTGAGTACATTGGTATAAGGAAATTTTGTTGCATGTTGATATTGGAAAAGGGTGAGAAAAGTGGCCTTAAAATGGCCTATTTTTGTCCACATGGGTAGACACACGGGCGTGTGTCATGACCGTGTGTGACACACAGCCTTGTACATGGGCATGTGGTTTGGTCGTGTGTCCTCTGCACCTTAAATTTGAGAAATAGAATGCTCAGGATCGAGCACATAGGCAGAGACACTGGTGTGTGTCTCACGTGTGCCATGTGTGCCACACGGCCTAGAACACGGGTGTATGTCTTGGCCGTGTGAAAACTGCACCTTAATGTTTTGCAAGTAAGAGAGTTACACGGGTTGGAGACACGACTGTGTGATCTGTGTCACTTGGCCGTGCAGGCGTGTGACCACTGTACATGAGACAAATTTTGAAATTTTGTGAAAAATTCTCTGAAATCTCGGTTTAGTCCAACTTGCTTTTAATGCATAATTTGGGCCTCGAGGGTCTATTTGAGGGACAATATGATTGATTATGTATGATTTCAGATATGAATAGAAAATGCTATGAATTAACTGTAAATGTTTTGAAAAACTCTGGTAATGCTCCGTAACCCTGTTCCAGTGACGGATATGGGTTAGGAGCGTTACAACGTGGAAATCCACGTGTACTTCATTTTTTTTGAACTTTTTTTAATTTTTAATGAATTTTGATTTTTCTAATATTTTTAAAATTTTAAATTATTTGATTATGTGACATAAAACTAATAATGTCATATCAACATGAATGCACATGAATTGTCACGAAATTTCGTTAAAAAATTAATGTTTTAATCAACATTTTTATTTAAAAAAACCGATTTGATTATTTTTAAAATGTCAACTGGCAACCTTAGTTTTGTTTAAAAAAATAAATTATCAACTGGAAATATTGAAAATTAAATTTATCATTATGTTTTTATTTTAAAATAAAATAATTACATTTTTTCAAATATTATCTATAGGGGTGTCAACGACAAAGGGCTTACCTTTGTTAGTTGATTTAGAAAGACCTATACGGGTTAATACTAATTTTAATATTTTTATCAATCAATATTATTAGAGGAGAATGAGATGACATGGTTTCAACCTGGCCATACATTTTTTTCAAATATACAATTATAAAATATTCAATCTCTTAAATAGTAATAATATAGGGTAAATTATCAGAAAATACCTTTTTTTATAAAATTTACTGAACAGGACCTATTTTCTAATTATTTATCGGAAAGGGTCATTTCCCTCGAAAACGCGTCCACGTCAACGCGTTTTCAGCGGATGCAGTAAGAAAACGCGTCCCCAAGGAAGCATTTTCCGCCACATCAGCACAAATCGCGTCCTTTAGGGAGCGCTTTGCTCATGTGGCAAAAACGCTCCCTCAAGGACGCGTTTTAGCTCGTGTTTTTTTCTAAAAAAAAACTATTCTCGAATTAAATTTTCAAAAAAGGTCATTTTTTAAATATTATAAAAATAGACCAAATTTTTAAAAAAATTACGAAAATAAACCTTTATAAAGACTCAAAGTGACAACACCATTTTTTTTAAGGTGTCATCAATTAATATTGAAATATAACTTACAAAGGAAATCTTTATATAGACCCAGAGTCTCATTTTCCTTGTTTTCTTGAGCAATGTGGGATATGAGATATGTGTATATATAGACTCATGAATAGTTTTGCAGCTTGTTCCTAAATAATGTTGGATTCCTTCATCTTTTTTCTAACAACATGAGATGAAAGGTTACACTATATTTGATTTTTTTTTTTTACTTAGAGTTCAAATATTTTTTACAAAAAGTTAACATTTGTTACATTATAAATAAAACTTTTAAACTCTATAAGTAAAAAAATATAAAATATAAAATGAATATGGTAAAATATTAAAAAATAAATATTTAAAAAATTACTAATAGTTGAGTGATCATTTTATAAGTTTTTACAATTCGATAGCTAAAAAATATAGTTAAATGACTACTAATGTAATTTAATTTAGATATAAAATATGAAAATAATTATTATATTTTATGTATATTATATTTCTCTAAAAAAAACTTATTTAACATAATATATACTATGTTTAAATAGATTATCTATCTAGTCAAATATCTGAAATAAATTTATCGGCATTCCTTAGGTGATGAAATTAAATTAAATTAGAATTTAAAAAATTAATTAGTATAGTAAAATCTTAAAATAATAAATATTTAAAAAGATATATCAAATTTTTAAAATTACAAAAAATACTATTTGAGTACCAAATACTCACCGGCCATTTATTTATTAATCAAACATTCATAATATAAAAGAAAATAAATAAAAAATTAAAAGTATAACTTCTAAATTTAAATAATGGAAAATTATTTTAAAAATTAGAATTGCATTGATATTAACTTCATACATTTAAAATTGAATAGAAGATTATTGCATGTACAAGTTTCATATGTGCAATTTGTTCTCTTTTTTTTTAATAGTTCTTCTGTATATGTTAACAATTCTAAAATGCAACAATATTAACTCAAAAGATAATTTTATAATATGAGAAAATGTTAACAAAATCTAAAAAAAATAGAAATTGTTTTGTAAAAAAAATCAAATATAGTGTAGTCTTTCATGTCATGTTGTTAGTTAAAAGAGGAAGGAATCCTACATTAATTAGGAATAAGCTGAAAACTATTCATGAGTCTATATATACACATACCTCATATCCCACATTGCTCAAAAAAATAAGGGAAATGAGACTTTGGGTCTATATAAAGATTTCTTTTGTAAGTTATATTTCCATATTAATTGATGACACCTTTAAAAAAATGGTGTTGTCACTTTTAGCCTTTATAAAGGTTTATTCTCGTAAATTTTTAAAAATTTTGGTCTATTTTTATAATATTTAAAAAATGATCTTTTTTGAAAATTTAATTCGAGAATAGTTTTTTCTTGGAAAAAAACACGAGCTAAAACGCATCCCCGAGGGAGCATTTTTGCTACATCAGCAAAACGAGCCCTCAAGGATGCGATTTGTGCTGATGTGGAGGAAAACGCTCCCTCAGGGACATGTTTTCCTGTTGCATCCCTTGAAAACGGGCTGACGTAGACGCATTTTCGGGGGAAATGGCCCTTTCCGGTAAATAATTAGAAAACAGATCATGTTCGGTAAATTTTGTAAAAAAAGAGTATTTTCTGGTAATTTGCCCAATAATATATTTTGGGCATAAAATATAGGAGAGAGTGGAACTAGAGGTGCTGGGCCAGACCGGTCCAACCAAATATTTAGGCACATTTGTTAGGTTTGGGCTCAGCCTAAAAAATAGACTTAAAATTTTGTTTAAGCTCAACCTGCTCGTATTAATTTTTTAATATAATTTTTAAATATATATAATACATCAAAAATATTAAAATAAATATTTCCCAACAAATTAAAAATAAATTTTAAAAAAAGTATACTTAAATAACACTAAGATAGATGCAACTTAACAAGCAAATGGTTCTAAAATAATAATAAAATTAACAATAAAACAAGTGTTGTACAATAGCCAAACAATATCAACAAAATAGTAGTAATATAATAGTGAAATGGTAGGAAAATAGGGAGAAAATAATAATAAATAACATTAAAACAACAAAAAATACTTTACCCAAGACCTGACCCATTTTTTAAACGAACCTTATTTTTGTCTAAGCCCATTTTTGATCATATATTTTTGCCTAAACTCTCCAACTCATAACCAAATCTAAAAGAGACTGTCGGACATAAAATATACCGAGGTTGATTGAATATCCATTAGGCTTTTTGGGTCTATGAGGGAACTTTAAACCAAACAAACTGCTTGGGTGTATGAGGCTTTTTGGGACCGTCGGACATTAGCGTGACTTCTTGGCCCTTTAAACCCAGCAACTCCTTTCTTGTAAGTCCAATAAGCCCACTTCCAATTTTTTATAAATTCGGACATGATATGATTTTGCTTAACCAACGTAAACAAAATATACATGTACCAAAAAAAAAAAACACCAAAAGGACTTAAATTCGTTAGTAAAAAATCAATTGAATCTAAAACAACATTCAATTAAACCTTTATGACAGAAAAAGAAATTAATTACATCATTTTGTTAATGAAAATCATTAGTTAATCGATTTGATCATTAGTAACGGTAATGTGTCTAACAGGATTAATGCATGGCATGTCATGTAGACAAACAACTGACATGACATATATACCAATCGAGTATTAGTTTGATCAACATTAATATTGTTGTCAATGTAAAAAATATAAAAATATATAACAATCCAAAAAAAATAAAGAAATTACTATTTTACATGTTCATAATGAACTTAGACAAATGTATGCTCAGGTTCAAATGAACATGAACATACATTTGTTCAGATTCATTGTAGATGCAAATTTCGAATATTATGAAAATTATTAAAAAGTTGTTAAAATATTAAAAATGGTAAAAAATATAAATAATTATAAAAGGGTAAAAATAATTGTACATTCTAAATATTGTAAAACTATACATGAAACAAAGAAATGATAAATTTAAGGAAAATGAGTAAGATGTATTTAGTATAAGGATTAATATATATGGAGGTATATGAAATTGCCATTTGTACCTATTTGGTACTTAATTTTTTTTTTGGACTTAACTGGTACTTAATTTTAGAAGTCGTAAGTCAACTTGGTACATTTTTTAAGTACCTAACTAACATTATTAAAATATGCTAATGTGGCATTGATGACCAATAGCATGGTAACATGTGGTAGCCTCATGTTTTTGCACATGGAAAAAATAAAAAATAATTTTTTTTACCTTGTGTCAAAATGTGAGGCTGTCACATGTCATCATGCTATTCGCTATTTATGCCACATTAGCGCATTTAAACAATATTAATCATGTACCTAAAAATGTACCAAGTTGGCTTGCGGTTTTCAAGTTTAGGTACCAATTAGGTCAAAAAGAAAGTTTATATACCAAAAAGGTATAAGTTACCAACTTCAAATACCTTCATATATATTAACCCTTAGTAATATATAATTAGTGTAAGAAAAATATAATATCGTAAATAGTATTAATATGCCAGTAACAATAATAATACAATACAATGCATCAGCAGTAACACAATAGAATACCTGTAATCGAATAGAGTTGAAAATTAGAAGAAGAATTTTGTTGAGGCCTGTATGAACAGTTTCCTTAAGACAAATTCGACCTCTCCTCGGTGCTTTGAGTAACATTGGATGTTTGTCTCCCAAGACACAACAACAAACGATCACAGTAGTACTACAACAATAGTATTCAATCAAACACAATCTTGCCTTTCTCTATCATCAGCGGGAATGAATTTAGAAGGAATTTTTGATATTGGTGGTTTTTGATGATGTGTTTTGGAAGCCTCCTAACTTGGCTTTATATAGAGGAGAGGAAATAAATGAAAAGATTTAGACCAATTCATGAAGAGTTTTGTTGAAAAGTTAATTGATATAAGTGAACAGACACAATGAATGAAAAGATGAAATATTAAACCAAAAGTAATGAATTTATTCACCAAGAGATACTATTATTCAAAAGATACAATTGTTCATCAAGTGAAAGAACTATTGTTTAATTTGAGCATCAATTTATCATTCATCACTCAAAAATTTTGAGCATATTATATAGAATATAAATCCATAATTTATTATTCAAACCTTCAATTTTATCAATAAAATAATATGCCTCAAAGTTCTAAAATATCCATCATTTTCCAACAATCCCTCACATGAATGAAATTGATGGATCAACGAGACTCAAAGACTTAAAGAGGTGATAGATTTTTATATTCGGTATTTGCATAGGATAGGTAGGCATCAACCATTGAACCTTCCCTTGTGAAAGTATATTTACTTTACTAGCTGACCATTAGATGCGATGTCCTTGAATTATTCTACCGTTTGTGTAAACGATGATACACCTCAAACAAATACCTCCCTGGCAAGATTTTGGTTCTCATGAGTATGTTCATATGACCGTGAACATCCTCCTGATTCTGCAAGAGCTTAGAAAACTATGCCCTAATAGTCTCCTTGAAATGGCCCCACTTCACTCTCACATAGGTGATTTATGTTGTTTGTTTCGTCGAAACACAATGGTCATTAAAAGCATTGCTTAACCTTTTCCACATTTTAATCACTATTTTCATCATAGGAATGGACTTGGGATAAGAACCCCCACAATGACCTCACAAGGTCTATGCAAGTAGGTTGTCCTATTGAACCTAGATCTTAGGATCTCTAGTCAACTAGGTTGGGTTTCCTTCACATAGCACCTTAAATATTCATGGGCTTTGGTCTCATTCCTTTCGATGTTTTATCAATTTGATTTCGATTTAACCCTTTGGTTAGTGAATCCGTAGTGTTATCTTTTGATCTTACAAAATCAATAGAGATAACTCCAATTGAGATCAGTTGTCTAATGGTATTATGTCGATGACGCATGTGTCTCGACTTACCATTATACATTA